>OZ022511.1:32048502-32758359 GCA_963989385.1 Ctena decussata
CGCCCTAGATAAGATGGAGTATTTGGTGATAATGAGGGATAATTTTTGTTAATTCTGCATAAAAACATATATTGTGACCCCTCATCTGAACCGTCTCAACGAGACGGTTCAGATGAGGGGTCACAACATATGGTTTTGATAAGAAATAAAAAAATTATCCTTATCATCAAATACTCCCTCTTATCTAGGGCTCTGGGCGTTTATAAGGATTAATTTCCAGGTGAAAATAAAATTCCGTATTTACCAGACGAGAGAAAGGCTAATATGCTCAGAAATACTACTACGACTTATACAGATAGCATGTATCATGTGGTAGTATTTAAAAAACGCTATCATTGGACTGATTGCTGGTCACTGTGGTCTGTGTTGGGTAACCACAAATTAGATGCAGAGCCAAAAGTAACGCTTTGTCATTACGTCGGTACTGTGGTATTCATGCAATAACAAAGTCATGCATTTTGATGCCAAAAAGCTGTCCAAAGATATTTCGTAGTAAACATGAAATGTCTTTTGCTTAAAAATAGAATATAATGTCATTGTTATAGGACAGACTATGTGCATATCATTCATTCATGTTAGCCCCAACTTCTAAAACATTTGAATTACGATTTATGGCGTTTTGCTCTGTGAATCATTAACCAGTTGGACTATTTGTAAGAAATATTTACATGTTCGTTTCATTAGTTAAGATGGCAAGTATCAACGCTTTTATTTTCCTTTCCAGACAATGGTCAAGACTTTGTCCCTGGTTACCAAGGTTATGGTGATTTTTATCCCGGCCCCGTGCCCGAGGGTTATCCAATGAACTTTTTACCCCCATCAGGAAGAGGGACACCACCGCTCGGTATGGAACATCCGTTGTCTCGAGGTATGCAACATGAACAGCATCTATATAAGGGCCGCGACACGACAAAACCAACAAAGTGGCATGTGCGTCCAGCGAAGACTCAGATCAGCCTAGGCATCCGCTCAGGCTGATCTGAGTCTTCGCTGTGATCTTAAAGGATAGCTACGGGTCTAAGATACCTCCATGCCGACAGCAAAGAGCCTGATCAGACTGGGCGAATGCCAAGGCTGATCTGAGTCTTTGTTGGGCGCACGTGCCACTTTGTTGGTTTTGTCGTGTCGCGGTTCAAGTATGAAATTTTCGCCTATGCCTACTAGTTTGCGCGAATGACTGAGTAGTGTTTAAGCAAATTTTTGCTTTCGCGATTGTTAGAATGGTTAGTGGATACAAAAAGACAGAGAATTTCGCAAAATTTTGCGAAAATATGAAAATCGCAAATATTAGCTGATTTGCAGTTACACATTCAATGATGAATATTTATGAGACATACGTTTAAATCATTTATTCGTATAAATTTCCGCTCTATACTCTGCCAGAAAGTTCTTCCAGTAAAATTTTCTTTCAAAGGGCGATGAATATGTCTGGATATAACACTCTATTATGGAAAATATGAGGTTGAAAATGCCAGTAAATTCGCATTTTAGGAATTAAAGTTTGTACCCAGCAGGCAGATGACGTCTTACTGACGTGGATGTAACGTCATAACGTCGCATCGACGTTATTGAGACGTCATAACGACCATATGTTCCTCCTGGGTGGTAACATTACATTATTGGGAATTTTAGATGCTAAAGAAACTGATTTTTCTATTTTCAGTTCCCCTGGGTCCGGGCCCAGAAAGCCAATACTTGCCACCGGATATGATGCCGCAAAGTTCTTCCCCGGAACCTCTCATGCCGGAAGACCAGTACGGTATGCCACAACTACCTCCACGATCTCTTGCCGGGCCATATACGTCACTTCCGCCGAATCACCCGGATGTTCCGTCAGAGACATGGTGACACATGGGAAGACTTTAAAAACTTCTAAAAATAGACTTGAATCAATTTACGGAGTGTTCCCATATGGACGACAGTAATACCAAAGAAAATGGCAAAAATGTCGAGGCGGGCACATGTAGACTGCAGGTCACTGTTCAGACTAACTGTTTGTTTGTGCATCCTGATCAGATATTGCACTGTTTGTGGCTTGCATGGTAGAAGATGGATCAGTTTTGCCGTATACGTTGCCAAATGGTGTCCAGTGAGAACAAACCGAAAAAAATAGAATAGTGTAGACCCTAGCAGAACAGTCTAATTAACAGCCTCACTGTTTGCCTTCAGTAAACAGTTTAAAACAGTAACTCCGAACAGAGCAAATGGAAACTTTCAAAATGCAAAGTCAAACCCCAAAATCAGCAGGGTAATGAATAAGAAAACCTAATGTGGTTTAAACATTTTATTGCAATTTAGAACACATGCGCAAAGACAAGAGGCAGGTTTACAACGGAAGCAAACTTACCATTTTTGATTTTTGTATTCCTCCTCAAGGAGGGTATACATGTACTCTTAGAGGAAGGGCTTCGCTCCCTAAGGAGCTCTACCTTTTTCGTCAGACTAGACCATCTTTGGGAGTGCTACATTATCCAAGGAAGCAAACACCTATTAATAATTATTGCCTTACTCGATACATGTCTTGCAAACAAAGAATGGGGAAGACCGTAAGTATTGTTATAAGAATTTGTGGTCCAACCCGGCAATTTGTCTGTATTGGTTGGCAATAAAATATTTTAAACAAATGGAAACATTATACAAGACTTAACAAAGGAAATCAACAGAATGGCATATGCTGCTATTATCTGTTCAAAGCAGTCGTCGTTCATATGGTAAGGGAATGGTACATAGGGAAATTACGTATAAGAATCGCATGGGCAGTTTCCCTTTTACCATTTAGAGCTAGAAAGACTGCCCATAATAAAACTTCATTTGGTGGTTTGAATGTTGATATATATGGTTTGTTGTCGAGATATATTTCTTTAAATTAATTTATTTGTATATAAGGTGTTTATAAGTGATTGTTGGTGACTGTGGGTAATGTATTTGGATAGGAATTTGTCGGTTAGATTTTTTTCTCGGAGTTCATGCCTATAATTCTTACTTTCGAGAGTAAGCATTACAGGCCACATTTTTTAAATATGGTGGGACCCTGCACCCACTCGGCACATAACCTCGAATCAACCTTGATTCGTTGAATCAAGGTTGATTCAAGGTTGTGTGCCTGCTGGACAACAACAAGATAACAATTAACAGGTCTTAAGTTAACAATACATGCCATTGTTAGCAATCTGCTCTAAAAAGCAAATAAGTTATGTACACTTTCAGGGCAAGCAACTCTGCCATTTTCAATTTTGCTTCTTATCTCCACACCTCTTGCATAATTTGTTCCTCTAGGGGTAGATTCTTCCCTTTCAGACTAGTCACATTCTAGAAAGGTTTTACCTTCAGGGAAGCAAATAGGTTGTCACAAAAAATTGGCTCCCTTTAAAGCTTGGCGGTATACCAGTGTGTACCCTTATGTTCATAACCACTTGGATTAGTTTAATTAAACTTTAGGATTATTTGATTTGTTAACTTTGAGAGGAGCAGACTGATAACTTTGGGGTACATTATTAACAACATGAAATTAAATGACTTGAGAATCATGGTTTGTTTGCGAAAATCTAAGTTTCTGTTGAAGGAATTTCAGTTTGTACTGTCATTGAAAAATTGGCGGAGCATGGCATATACTGTTTGCCATGCTCTGGAAGAATGACGTCATGTATCTGTTACCATAGCAACTAAGAGATCAATATGACGTCTAAGTGCCGCTATCGAGACGGCATTCTGCCGAGGTACTAAGCACAACAGTTGGTAATTCCATAGTTGCTTTGGTAACAGTTTTATGGTATCATCTCACTTATCATTCGAGAGGAGCATGGCATGCTCCTCTCGAATTGTAAGTGAGATGCTACCTGAAATTCATATAATGGAAAAGATGCTACCTGAAATTCAAATAATGGAAAAGTGTGATTTTCTCAAACCGATACTGCAGGCTAAGTTATTCACAAATGGTTTAATTCTCTGTTTTGCTGTATTGCTGTTGGTCTTTCCTATTGTGTATGTGATGATGTCCAAATTTTATTGTTTTCCACTGAACTTACAAATTTAAGAAGGAGGTAATGTCCATTTTAATTCATTTCCATTAAAATTACATACTTAACGAATACTAAGTTGTACGGGCACATTTTATGTACGAACTTGAGTTGCCAATACATATGCATGACAAAGAACTAGGGCGTATTCGACTGGACGTTTCGTGCTCCCCGATTCTTAGCGTGAAGCACTTTTTTTTTATAGAAAAGTATAGGAAAGTGCTACACGCTAAGACACGTTTAGCACAAAACGTTTCATCCTTAAAGATCTTTAGTGTGAAGCACTGTTTCTATAGAAAATGTGCTTCACGCTAAATATCCTAGCAAGAAACGTTCTGTCGAATACGGCATGAGATAAAAAACACACAAAAAACACACTAAACTTTCATCATACTGAGTGAATGGGCACACCTCAAGGGAAAGTAACTCTTCCATTTTCTCTTTTTGCCACTCTTCTTATTTGGGGCAAATTCTTAAAAGAAGAAACAAAATGCTCCTCTAAGAGTAGCTCCCATTTAGGAAGGGCTACATGGTGCAGGGAAAGACACAGGAAAGTAGTAAGGACCGTCACTCTGGGGACGGACTTTCCCATGTATTTTTACATAGACTTTTGGCCAAAAGTCTATGTAAAAATACATGGGAAAATCCGTCCCCAGAGTGACAGTCTATACTACTCAGGAAGTCAAAAAATGTGTACCCCTTTGAATAAATGGCTGAAAACTATAAGAGTTTTACCTATTCTGAAATACAGTAAGCAAGGAAAGAATGCATTTGAAAATTTCAGAATCTCATAAGTGTGTCATTTTCACTTCGTTTCTGTTTCACTTGTCGTATTGTTATTGTGTGATGAAGAAAAATGTTAGAAAAAATAAAATACTTTTGATTGACAGTAAATAAAATGTGAATCTATTTTGTTTCTTCTTATTTTTTGAATATCCAGTTTATGTTTTTCCCTTTTTTTCTTTTTTTTTTTTTAAGAATGCTTAATTGAAATAGTCAACCTCTTCAATGTACTTGTAAAAGCCAAAAAAGGGAGAGAGGTGTTCATAAGCAATTACCAGAGAGAGAGAGACAGAGAGACAGAGACAGAGGAAGACAGAGAGAGAGAGAGAGAGAGAGAGAGAGAGAAGGTTAGGCAATACATCAAACCAAGCATCTTTCATGATTAATGTATATCTCAGACAGAGTGAGTGAGAGATACGTCGTTAGGTAAGGGAATCTCACTCAGCAACACTACAGTAGGTGAATTGGCCCAATCCCACAAAAAAAGGAACCTTAGCGCATCTGCGTACAGCGACGGCTAAGAGGTTCGTTTATAGTGAGTGCGCACAACGAATCCAGCGGGCTCATGATGTCAAAATGACGTTGTATTGACGTCGATGTCGACGACGACGTGAATGTGATACCAATTTGATGTCATGATGACGTCGAAATAACGTAATGACGTCGAGAAGACGTAACCACGTCAAATCAACGTCAGTATGACGTCGTGACGACGTCACGAGCCTGCTGGGAAAGGCGTAGACATCTACACAGGCTGTTTTCAAGTCTTTGTTATTCTTCTATGCACACAGCATTCTTTTTTCTTTAAGAGTTGACCCCCTACATAGAAGGAACGCGAAACAGCAGAATTGATTCCCCTGAAAGTTAGCTATACCCATTATTGCGACAGTAAAATAAATAAGGCCACATTGCGCGGATACGTTAACTTTTTTTCTGGTATGGTGTAATATTCGTTTTCTCTTGAAATAGTTTCCGTTGAGAATATGATCATACATCACAGAAACTGTCTTTCAGCAGCGCCAGCTCCTTGATGGATGTTACCATGATATAATGTATAGGCGGTCAGTGACATAAGCGTTTTGGCGCGTCCTGTAGCTTAAAACCATCAGCTCGAGACTTTCATAAGAAGGATAAACAAGACACACAACATGGAATTAAATGACTCGAGAATGATTATTTGTTTGAGAAAATCTGAATTTCTGTTGAAAGAATTTCAGTTTGTAATGCCATTGAAAAATTGGCAGAGCATGGCACACACTGTACTTCACTTTGCCCAGCAAATCTGATAAGCACACATATCAAATACACATAACTACTTCCACGATTTGGAAGTAAATAAAGGGGAGAGTGATAGACTGGTTTGTCATGCTCCGGAACCAGTGGTGTCATAGATCTGTTACCGTAGCTACTAAGATTTAAATTGGATGTCTAAGTGACATCATCAAGACGTCATTTTGCCAAGGTACCTAGCACATCCGTTGGTAATTCCATAGTTGCTATGGTAACAGATCTATGGCATCATCTCCCTTATAATTCGAGAGGAACATGGCAGTATATGTCATGCTCCTTGCGCATTATAAATGAGATGCTACTTGAAATTAATACAATGGAAAAATGTGATTTTTCTTTAACCTATGATTAATTCTCAAATGATCTAAAAAATTTTTATACACTGCCTTTCGGTTTGAAATGTAGATAAGAAACCTTCCACATCCTGCACTAAACATCAAATTGGAAAGGAAACACCAAGACGGCACACAAAACAAAACATGACAAGTGGAATGCCAAGAGAATGACAATTCTGTCACTGTCGCAGTAAAACAGAATGATCATGCCATGATGGGGCAAAACAGTATTGTGTACTAGGAAATCCGTCCTTTGCAGGAAAGTTTAAGCTAAGCCGCAATAACAGCGTTTTAACCCTTTTTGACCAGACGACTTGTCCAGCCTTATCACTTGGATGAATACATTTCTACTTGTAGGGATTTCTGAGGAATAATTTCACTTTTACTGTATTTTGCATAGAAATTCCTGTAAGGAAACAGTGTAGACTGATCAGACGCTGCGTTTTGCGTCGTCTGAACTGGTTCTGCACTGTTTGCATATGACCCCAAAACTGGTATTGGGTCTAAAAAGGGTTAAAACTAAGACATTTACACGTGCAGAAAGGACACCAGACAAGATGATGTGTCTTCAATGGCTGGTTTAAAACAGTATTTCCTCAGCAATGATTCATACTAAATATCGCAAGATACCCCAAGGTAGCACAATGGACAATTGTTTTTCAGAAATCACGCTCTGCAAAAATGCCTTGCGATGCATTAGAAGAATATGTTATCATACCTTTCAGCAGCGCTGACTTCTCGATATATGCAACAGTTACATGTATTATTGAGCTGTCACACGACAAAACCAACAAAGTGGTGTGAGCACCCAGCAAAGACTCAGATCAGCCCGGACAGTCCCCCAGTCTGATCAGGGTGTTCGCTTGCACTTAAAGAGCAGTTAAGGCTCTAAGCTAGCTCCATGCGGACAGCAAAGACTCGTATCAGACTGGGCGGAGGCCCAGGCTGATCTGAGTCTTCTCTGGGCGCACTTGCCACTTTGTAGGTCTTTTTGCGTCGCGGCTCAGAAACGCGTACTGATCAATGACTTACATTTTTGTCGACGTGATCACCAGACAAAAAGAGTATAAAATCGTACACAGTTTATAAAAATTACGAGGCTATGGGCACCTCTTGTTGCTTGGAACAATGCAGAATCAAACAAATAATCCTTTGCCTGGCATCACAAATTTCCATACAGAAGGCTAATATATTCTTGGTATTTTTGGCAACCTCAGACTTTGTCGGTTATCTTCGCAGACTTTCAACCCTATGAGCAGAAGTTTTCTTTGACTTTTTGCAATTTCTCGGCCTGGATTCAGAAACTTTAGGTGTGCCACAACTGAAGCAAGAAAACAACGATTATGCCATTTGAACAAAATTGTAATCTTTTCATTGGATTTTTCAATTGCAGTATGCTTTCGCTCAGTAGGTACCATTTTTATATGCTCGTGTTAAAACAACAACAAAAACAAAAACGAAGAAAAGAAAAAAAGAAACGGAGGGAGGGACGGACAGAGTCGTGGTTATGGTTATGCCTTTGTCGGTTCGTCCCTTCGTAAACAACCTCGATCGCTTATAGACTATACGTTTTAAAATACTGAAAATGGTTAGTTTCATTCGTATCTATTTAAATGTATACGTTTTTTTTATTTATTTATTTATTTATTTTGCGAGTAATTTAATTCTAAAATTGTGCAAGCAGCCGCTTACCAAAATGGGTTCTGTACACAGCGAACCATACAGGGTTCTTCCGGCCAAATTCCTACATTTTTCATTAGTCCTTTCTTCTGTTATTTCTCTCTTCGATAATGATTGGTATATTCTGGGAAGAAACTCCTTAGAGGTTCGTCACCCAATACTTTGCCAAACTCTGATGGTAAGAGACAAGACCGAGCAGCGACACGAGAAAACCAACAAAGTGACATGTGCGCCCACGAAAGTCTCAGATCAGCCTGGGCATCCGCCCAGTCTGATAAGAGTCTTCGCTGTGCGCATGGAGCTAGCTTAGACCCTAAGCTACCCTTTTATCGCAAAGCAACTACTTTGATCAGACTGGATAAATTCCCAGGCTGATCTGAGTCCTCGCGTGGCACGATGCCACTATGTTGGTTTTGTTGTGTCGCGGCTCTTACTGAAGGAAGCACGATAGAATTCGTGGCTCAAGATTATCTTTGTTCGTGGCATCTCATTTTCTTATCTGCTCCAAGCAGTCCCTCGATCGATGTAGAAACTCCACTTCATTATTTTTCCTTAATAACTTTTAGATTGAATGTCAGCTTCAGACATTGGAAAGAAGCGACTTCGGAAGATTGGTGACGGCAGCTTTGATCGAATGCCTTTTTTTCATGTTATTATGTTCTTTTCTTGTCTTAAGATGTTTTTGGTACTCTTTTGTATTGTTTTCAGAAATAAAAAAAAGCTTCATTAAACATGTAAATAGAAATTAACAGTGATGTTGTTTTCCTTTTATGTGTAGTGGAACTGGATTATAAAATACACATCTGCGACTAATGCAGCCTGATCTTAAAAAGAAGAAATAGGTACTTTGTCAGTTTGGACCGTGATTAAACAACAAAAACTTGTATAACAACTTGATAGCACGATCCATCCATAAAACATATAATGTACAAAATGTTATGTCCAAGCGGCAAAGCGGAGGGATTATGCAACCCAAATGCAGAATTCAAACTAAGGGTTTTAAACTTCAATCTCAAACATAGGTTTCAAATTTTCAAACTTAAGCTTTTAACAAATCATGTTTTTAAACCACAGTTTGAATTTGTTAAACTTTTAAGTTTCAAAATAATCACTTAAGGCAAAACTTGAACACTAAAAAGTAAACCTGTCGACTATTTTTGTAATATCCGTTACCGTCATACATATATTGTGAGACTCAGTAACGCAAGTGCTAATGGCTCTACGTTAGCCCTGCAACGGTTAGACTAGGGAATACTGAGTGACTTGGGACTCAAATGTCCTGTTACAAACAAGATGTCCTGGTTCCCTACATTTTACTCTAACTATCCCGGGTATCATAGCGTTCTCAATCCGGTATTTAACTCTGCGGGGCGCTTGACAATACGGAAAACAGGCGCATAATTTACGATAGAATATGGAAACTTATATGGAAATTTACACGTATTAGGACACATTTCTTGACAGATTTGCGGGTGGCCGCCACTCATTAATATTGTTAGAATTTGTATATGAATAGACCGAAACTGTTGGAATTATTGGGGTCATTGCATACCAATACAATGATCACATGACGTGCAAATAAAACAAAACCATAAAATACCGGTTGTCGGTTTTATTTCATCTTATCGCTATCCCTTTTGTTCGCTTTAAGCTAATATTTCACATAATGAAAAGGGAGTGGGTAATAAAAAATTTGTCCAAGGCGTTAAAGAAGTCTTAAAATTGGACAATGAAGGCGTAAAAAAGTTGTTGTCGCACAAAACAGCTAAACTGCATAAAAATGTCATGTAAAGGTGTAACAAGAATATATGGTTTCAACAGCGTAGTATGTATACATAAAACACGTTTGGGAAATTTATCACAGCGAAATTAAAGACGATTGCATTTTCGTAAATTGTAAGTACTCTACAAGCCAAGGGTACTAAGACCAGTTTGTTCCTTACGTACGTAAGGAACAAAGTGGACTTAGTACCCATGGCTAGCGAAGATGACGCACACGCAGCAGGACTGCGATCTTTCTGAGTCACTCTGAGTGATGTTCCGAAAGCAGGTACCACGAAAGTAAAACAAATGTCCCTATCACTGCCGTCGACCGAGCTTGTCAGTTATAATGACACAATGCAAAAGTGGATGTCGACCAGACGACCGGCAGCAATAACAACTCACCCATTAACAATATTAGGTGCCCCGGTAGCTCAGAAGGTTAAGCGCTGGCCTGCTGATCTAGCGGTCCCGGGTTCGCGCCCCAGTGTAGGCGGTTGCAATGGTAAACGGGGTTCCATTGCACACGACCTTTCGTTATCACCCACCCATCGTCCTGATATGACTGAATACTGTTAAAAAGGACGTAAGATAGCAATTCATCCGTTCATCCATTAACAATATTATCATTTACCGTTATTGGTATTGCTTTCGGCTGAGTTTTTGGCGACAGCCACTTTGCACAGTACCGGGTGGGTCGACACCTAAGGTTACCAACTGGGTAGTACCCCAGCTATTGCGAATTGCAAGGACGACCAAGTATTCTATAGACAGACCATGTGAACATTGTAGTTCCATTTAGGGTTTATGGACACTCATTAAGGGGGCGGAGGGGGGGGGGGGCATTTCCTTTCACGATGAGGATTAACTCTTAAAGAAAGAATTAGCTTTCAGGGAAGCAAACAGGAAGTCACAAAAGTTATATCCGTCTGTAAAATTGACTGGAAAAATCATGGAAGTGCATCCATGATACATTTTGAATAAATAATTCTTAGAAATAGTTTTAGCTTCCGCAATTCCAGCAGCACTTTGTTATGTAAATAATTTTCGATAATTCGAACACTGATATATCACAGTAGCCTCTTATACATATATGAATGAACATACGTTGAACGTAGTTCCTATTTTTATTTTCAACTCCTTTTATTTCAAACTACTGATATCTCAAAGTAAATTTTCTGGTACCAGAAAATTTACTTTTAGATATTAGTAGTTTGGGATGAACTTCGACCTTGAGGTATCCAGAGTTGACTTTAATAATTCCTGTGCATAAAATTTGAATAGTACTGTTTATATATGTAGCTAATTGTGTCACCCACTGAAAATAAAGTCTTTATTATTATTATTATTATTATTATTATTATTATTATTATTATACGTATAGTGCAGAAGATTTGGGCGCCTTTATTCTGCAAATCAGAAACCAAGATGTAAAGCTTCAAGGCTGCAAATAAGAAACCAAGATATATGTCTGGTTTTGCGGCTTTCATTTGCAGTTTTTAAGAGACGATGAATTATAGACGGCAATCGTGAGCCGGCGGATGTAACCGAATCACCATCAGTGGCGAATATGATCAGATTTGGAAGTCATTCTGGGGGATAATCGGCCATAATTTCCTCCTCGTGAAGAGCGCCGCTGCGGGTCATTTACTGTTGACGAGTTCTCAGTTTTACCACAAATTCCCGATATTTACCCTTACCGCCTTCTTGAATATCTAACAAGTTTTATCCGGAGGACTTTGGTGTTGAGGAAATAAGTTGATTAGATGAGAGGCTTTGATTCTGTTTGGAATCGAGTCGTGAGAATAGGTGTCTGCTAGGCATGCCATATGTGAAAAGCAAAGGCCATGCCCAGTTCTGCGCAGCGCAGCATAAATTGCACTGCCTTCTCTTTTCGTCCTACTGAAAAGTATTACAGAAGACATAACTAATTCCTAAATGAAAATAAGGGGATATATAAAGGCCGATGTAGATCGTCGCCGCATGCGACCCCGTCATTCGTTTTCCTGCAGGTCGGCTCTTTTGATCGATGCCGTGAATTCTCTTTGATGATGCCGCCTATGCTGTAGACAATGCTCGGGAGTTTACTGAGCTGGAAGATTTTTAAAACGGTAATGAAAAATACTGTTTGAAAGTATTATCACTGGTTTTTAACTAATCTGTCATTGTCAAAGAGTTGACAGACACGGAATATGACACGGTGTACTGGTATTTGTTTCCATACGATAGTGCAAAGACTTTCAGAAGTTATGTTTTATGTTTGAATAATACTGAGAAAGGGAGCTCTATCCAGTTTCCATGACGAATGTTCCTAGGAGGCTTATTGGAACGAATCCATAGCATGCACCTCCGGGCACCGAGTCTGTCCCGTGTCCTCTCCCGTTCAAAGAAGAGAGTGATACTTTGATGAATGGTTTCTACTACCAACAGCGGTTAAAAAATTGATCAAGCTCATATCACGTGTTCACAATTCGGTACTCCTCAGTCACTACCGATTCACTGCTTGCTGAAACCTGTCCTGAGGTAGACACAAAAGAATGCCAATGTACATCGACCAATGAGTATTACATCTTTTACCTTTTTTAGACCAGATACCCGTTTTGGAGACATATGCAAACAGTGCGGGCCCCAATTCAGACGGCGTCTGTTCAGGGTCTACACTGTTTGCTTGCAGAAATTTCTATGCAAAATACAGTTAAAGTGAAAAGTTTTACCAGGTTTTACCAGAAAGCCCGAACACTACAAATGAACTCATCCAAATGATAAGGATGGACAAGGCCAATGGTCAAAAAGGCTTTGAGCGTATATCATAGTCCAGCCACTGGTAAAATATATGTTTGCATGTGCAAATCAGACTACCAATATGTAGGTAATACTGGGCACCAAGCGCGCTTCGTTCTTATCTTGCAACCGGAAATGACGTCATTAGACGTTATATACCCACCGGGTTGTGGCAGGCTAGGAGAATAGAACAGAACAGAACAAATTTTCTCAAGTTATGACACATATGTACTAGCAGATTTCCACATCCTGCAATTCCACAGGTGTTCAAAGAAACCTAAATGCAACATGCCAATCATCGCCTGTTTACTTAAGTAAACAATTAAGACAGCCTTCAGGAGACCACCAGAATACCAAGCTTACACCATTGCGTAATAAACATGCTTCCGTGTGAATATCAAACGATTTGAAGAAAATCAGTCTAAACAGCTTTAGAAAAATATAGATTTTGGATAGACTGTACCAATTTTTAAACAACTAAAAATTAAAGTTCAGCAGACTCAAATTTAGATGTCATTTTGCAAGAACTGCAAAGAACTTAGTATGTAAGATGTCAAAAGATATTGAAAAGCCTTATTTGAACTTTAATCTGTCTGACGTAAATGTTTTTGCATAGGATACTTACAATGCACATGAAACTGACATGTCCCAAGGTGAAGTTTCAAAGTAACATTCATTTTGAAATAATTTATCTCATCTTTTTGCAATGATAGCTAAACATTTTATGGTGATTGATATGTTCTTTATTACACCTATACTTAGGTTAGCTTAAGACTACTGGAAGCTTTTAAAAGCCAAAACAATCTGAAAATAATAATAGTAATGATAATAATAATAATGACGATGATAATGATGATGATTATAATAATAATGATGATGATGATGATGATAATAATAATAATAATAATAATAATAATAATAATAATAATAATAATAATAATAATAATAATTAGAGTAAACATAGTAATAATAATAATGAGAGTAATAAAAATAATAACAACAATGATAACAGTCTACTTTGACATTGCTGCCTTTGGAACGTATCGAGACTTGTTCAAATTAAATCACTGGGAAAGCAAAGAACTCGATAGGGCTGACGAAAATCTTGATGGATAGACAAGCAAAATTTTCTTACAGAATGCAATACTGTATAGTTTGTCGTACTAGCTTAACTAAAAAGACCGCGGAACCGTGTATCTTAAAGTTTTATATGGGAAATACTCCACCTACGTATGAGATACAGGTGTTTCATTGCTGCGGGGGTTATACAACACTCATCCACAGTTTATTTAACTTCAGCAACTTTTAACCAGTTGGAAAAACTAAGGTGTTAATGTTAGGTTGCAGGTGTGAATTGGTCTGGTGAAAATAAGAATTACTGAATTTCCCAATAATAACACGTGGATGTTTATCCTGTTTATTTTGTAAACGGCTACAGGCAGTAGCGTTCCGTTACTGGCATAACGCTGTACTGGCTGGTATGTACCGTAATATGTGTAAATATTAGGACATTAGTAAATATTGGGGGCAGCAATGCAAGAGCAAACAGTGAAGGCCCAGATCAGACTGCTCTTAAGGAGCATTCTGATCAGGGTCCTCACTGTTTGCAACTTTCCTAAAGCATGTTTTGATAAGCCCCTGGATGTAATTGTATGCAGTATTCCAAAACTTAGGATAAATACTGTAGAAACATAGAACTTTCTCTGCCACAACAGGAAACATATGTTTCCATGTGTATGTTCTCATGTACTGTGTTTCGTGATATGAGCAGCCATGTCACATAAAATGTGTTGTGACCCGGCGTTACTTACGTTACGTTTCTTCGTATGCAAAATTCCGAACGAGCCTTCTGATACACACAAAATGATAGATAAAAGTCTTATCACGAGCCTTAATGCAGATCTTTAATTCATTCTTCATTAACAAATATGAAGAGATGGGGGAGGGGGGGGGGGGGTAACTCAAGGACAGATTACTTATTTTTCGAATTCACACAGAGAGACGTCATGTCTGCAGAAATATTAGCAGTCTCGCAAATAGTTAAATTTGAGTAACAAAGTCGCAGCTTTGATAAGCCTTAGAAAATTTAGGCCAAACTCTGTTCTTATTGATATCAGGCAGAGCATCGGAATAATGTACAAGGACTGTCTGCAAGTTGTAAATACTAAAGCGCTCATGATAGTTGGTTTAGAAACAAAAAGATTTCAGTGAATGTACGTTACATCTAGCACTAACAATCTAGGGTGCGCTGAATCAAGTGCAGCGACATAACGTCGGTTACATTCCGTATTATTAAATTCAGCCCCAAATAATTAAAATTATGTATCGTATGAATATTTATGTCTGGTTTCAGTACTTTAGTTCCTATCACAGCTCGCCCACGCAACAACTATATTTTTGCACGAAAATTCCTTTTCCCATAAAAACCTTTTTGGGTTACGAATATATTTTGTATCGATCTTTGTATAACATGACTAATATTATGTCGTCTTGCTTCGAAACATTACATGTATTATAGATATGCTCTAAAGTGGATGATGTACTTTTTGACCGTTTGTGGTGACTTTGCTGCTGTAAAATTTATTTTCATATTTGTCCATGTCCAAAATACGTTACTGTAACAGTTTTGGCCGTCAAGGAATATATGGATGTTGCTGCGGTATGCGGTGGTATTGAAGTTGACGAAAGAAACTTGAATGTTCCGTCTGGTGACAGATGCGTTGAATATTGTACGTGCTTTACAATAATTATTGATAAGTCAATCTACTCATTCGATTATTAACATTTTGGAAAAACACAGGCGGTACGGAAAAAAGCAATTGTTTATGTACTCAAGCGCATTTTCGTGGGTAAGTCATTTTCTTATTTTCAGGTGAGCTAGCTCGACTTTTTCTTCAATTTTCATAGCGAGAGTTCATATTTTGTCTCTTTCTCTGAAACGGTGCAAATAGATGAAAAGTATATTCAAGCTTTTATTCATTTCTCGTAAAAATAGTCTTCGAGCAAATTTACTGGGCGTGAAAAGTTCGGAAATTATGACACCATAAGCAGTAAACAGACTTTATAATTTTCGATTGATTTCAATCGCGTTTAGTTTTTCTTACCTGTATTTTTCATAAGATCATTAAAGGTTGCCGCGTTGCTTCGTAAGACTTAGCTTAGTTATCATCCGGTTGAAGACTTTCAGAGAATTTGATTCCATATAATCACATTTGATTTGCAGAAAACAAAGACTGAGCCGGATCGATTTCGCTATCCTATCAATGAATTTTTTAAAATCATTCAGCGATCCGTATTTACAATCTTATAACCCACATCCTCACAAAACCTCGGGGTGTACCTTCAGGCCATGATGATACAGTCGCTCGCACATATGCAGGCTCACAAAGGTATGCGAATCTCGCCGATAAACCGGTTGGATCTTGTAGATTACAAAATAAATAAACTGCGCATGCGCTGACACGCCTGCGCTCGCGCAGGCGTATTAGCGCATGGGCAGTTTGCATATGCCCAAATTAGGATTTCTCATGATGCGACCCGTATATAATGTAATAACCTTACCATTTTAATTATTCAGGCTATTAGATCATGGAATAAAAGAATAGACAATAGGTCTTTCAAGCGTTTTACGAGAGGCTTTGTAACCTTTGCGAATGAAACCAAAAGTTAATACGCTCTGCGATGGTAAAGCCGCTCCATCATTTCCAATATAATTAATGTTTTTGTTAAATAAATGACGATGAGAGATTATTTGAGACAGTTATTAAACGAATGCTACAAATCTAATAGACATGAAACGCTATCACGGATCGGATCAATGGGTTGGCGTTATTTTGATATGACTTAAAGTCCACTGGGATTTGTCTTAGGTTCGGAAACGCCAATCCGGTCATGTTGCTGTCGCCTGCGATCAAGATTCCAGAACTAATGTGATTCTTAGCGTTCATAAGTTCGAAAGTTAAATTTAGATCTAGACATAGAACGTTTCGTAAATGTATAGCTCTGTATGGCATTTGTAGACAGAAATTCGTATCCGTTACAGTTTCGTAAATGTTTGAAATGATATTAGCCACAAACAAGAAGCTAATGAGTTCTTGCACAACAACTTACCTACTGCATGAAAACTATGGGGTATCATAATGAAAAGCATGTATACCTAGACTTTGACCATCAAGATAGCAAACTGATAATATATTCAGAGAGTTCCGAAAGCAAGTCTATTTGAAAACTGCATTGTATACATTACTTACATGTTTGTACTTTTCTGCGACAGTTGTACTTGAATACCGTACGCACTAAGGCTTTCTGTCTCTTACATACTCATTGAATGCGAGTATTGCCTTAACATTGTTTTAAATTTAAAAGTTAAATATATGCACTTCAACTGGCACAATATGATTCGTACTTTTACATAAAGACAGAGGTGTTTGTAATGATACATGTAGTCTTTTATTGCAACTGTAACATGTTCTCATCATTTTTGATGGCTAGTTTCGTCTTTTCTTTTCGCGTGGCGTCTTTTCGCCGCACTGGCACAAACAACCCACCATTTTTACGTGGCAGTCCACTTGGATGGATATACTGCTTTGCAGTCGTACCGCTTATTATCTGAGCTTTGCTTGTAGTATAGGATCTCCGATTTGGTCGTGTTGTTGTTGCTTGAGCTAATTTCTGAACTTTCTAAGTCAGAGGTAAAACTGATCACAATACCAAGAATCATAAATCAAGGACACATCGACAAATCCGAAATATTCACATACAAAGACCCCTTTATATGCAGAGGCGTGATCAGGTGCTCGCAAGAGTAGGCTGCATCTGTCTATTAATATACATCCGCCATGTCTATATTGTAACCGAGAGACTAGCCAGGGAAATTCATAGTCCGGTAAGACCGGCTATGTTTCGGCCGTATCCAAATGAGTTACAACACACAGATTTATGAAACTCCAATTTGTATGTTTACATGCCAATAAAAGGAGACAAGCGTCGTAGGGCGTCCAAAATCAGAGATTACAGTATGAGTATGATATGGATTTCTCACTTTGTAAATGTTGGAAAAGCTTAATTAATGAACGTGATTGCATTCAAACCTTCCTATACGAAAATGTAAAGCAGCAACCGATTAGTAAGAAGCCTTTCAGCTTGACTTCTAAGTATACAGTAGGTTTCAAAACCCTCAAAAGAATGAGAAAAAATCTTTCAAAGCATATAATTGTGAAGCAGCCATACAAGTACAATTTTTGGAATTTTCTCACACACTGCAAAGTCTTCCCAAGAAATGCATCAAACCGCAGATCAATTGGTTGGCGTTTTTAATATGACTTTAAGTCAGTCGGGATTTGACTTCGAAACATGATCGCCAATTTGATCATAGTGTTTTCATCTGTGATCTGAATTCAAGACAGAAATTAGAGCCCTACGTTCTGCGCGGATTTTAGTCTCATAATGATAGGACCCTGAACATTCCTAAAATGTGTAAAGCAAAAAATAATTTTTTATCATATGACGTCGCTGTTATTTAGAGGATAATATCATTTCTTTTATACTTTTCAATGAATTATAGAGATTTCTCGGTGAAATCGAAACTGATAATCTCACTGTTTCAAACAGTGAAATTATCACTTTCGATTTCACTGTTTCAGAAATAGGAGTTTTGTGAAATAGCCTCAAGTTTTTTGTTGATTAATTGGCTAAATCTTATCTGGCTTGACAAAAATTACGTCACGCATGTTTGCACGTCATCACGACTTTGATGACGTCACTTAAAGCGTCAACGTAACATTGTTACTGCACGCGACGTCAGGCTGCCTTAGTCCCCTGTAAGCATTCTTTCTTGGCAATGCTTTTGAAATCTGTTTATCAAAATGACATTTTAAGCTATTTTTCAGTTGCAAACTTTGTTTACAACCATTATCATACCCAATAAACACGCTGGAAGCATCAAATTTGACGCAAAACGGCTAGAAAAAAGTTTTGTTTCTGTCGTGATGGCTGACGCTCTTGAATAAACAGAATTATTTCGATTTTCAAGCATAAAAGAAATAGAAAATTTGACTTTTTCAGTGTAAGATGAATTTTTATTTCACTCATGAACACCAAAAGTGGTATTTTCACTCGTGGCTTCGCCACTCGTGAAAATACTGCTTTTGGTGTTCATTCGGTGAAATAAAAATCGATCTTACACTGAAAAAGTCAAATATCCTCTATGTCATAAAATCCAATGACCACACGTGTAATAACATTTTGGCGCGTACATGTAACGTCACTGCTAACGAACGTGTCAACAATGCGTTTTCTTCATTTTAAAGGCGATAAAATCCCATTTTAGATAGTCATACGATTAACAGAATCTTATACACGAGTGGCCATTTCATATGAAATTTATGAAACGAGCTCGTTTCATAAATTTCACAAAATGTCCACCTGTGTAAGATGCTTTTTATAAGTATTAATTTTTAATTGTCAGGAAAGGCTACATGTAAAATCTTATTAAACACAATTATATTTACCCAAAACTCTCTGACAATAGATCATTCTATTCTTGATTGCATATATTTGCATTGCTACACTAGAAGTTTGTGGATCGAATAACCATCGAAAGATCTTTTCGAATGACGGATTTGGTGCTATTTTAATCTAAATTGTAATCCATTGGGATTTGTTTTCGGTTTTAGACACGCCATTTCGGTTGTGTTGATGTCTGTTTTGATCGGCTACCAGCAAAGAAAACGACAATGTCTTAATTTAACGACGTTTCATATTAAAACCCGAGGCATTGTTCCTTGCATGTTCAGAAGTGGTTAATCGCAACACACAATATATCGCTACTGGTAGTTGTTGACTGGAACATTTTAGTCGCTACTGGAAGTGCAATAAACCCCCCTCTCTGTAAGTAAGAAAGTGTAACTGTATCAATAGCCAAAAATTTGGTTATGCGGATTGCCTCAGCGTGTGGTCAGAATTAATTGTGGTTTATTTTGAATCATCCATAGGGAAACACTCATGCAAAACTGCAACTGATTAGTAACGCAGCAAACATGTCTTCTAAGGTGTCAAGTTTATGTAACTTTCTTCTTCCAAAGGGCTACGGCTTGTTACTGTGGTCGTTCCTGGGTCTATCTATTCCATTCTATCTCATTACATTGCAAGGTCGTTGGGGCACCATAGATGACTGTGCAACAATCCCTTTCCACCTTATCCTGCTTTCAGCTGCTCGAAGTCCATTCCTGTCCACCTCTAAGTCTTTAATATTGTCTTCCGACCTCTTCTTCTCTTTTCCTTTCACTGCGCCCTATAGAATCGGCCAAAAACTACTTAATTTCCATTTATTGACCATGGTAAGGAGTTCGCTATGTTCTTCAATGGCTGCTTGGTTGGTTGGTTGGTTGATTTGATGCTTAACGTCCACGGTAAACAACTAAGGTCATGTCGGGACGGTCAGTTAACCTAACCACACTATTCCTGGGCAGGCTTAGACCTCCTAAGCGGTTAACCAGTACCAAGTGCACATACTTTCGCCAGTAACTGACAACTGCCCTTCTTGAATCAGCGGAAGGAGAAACGAAAGTATGTGGCCAGACCGGGATTCGAACCCAGGACCTCTGACTTACGAGTCAGGTGCCCTACCGATTGCGCTACCCGGCCCGGCCCAATGGCTGCTTGGACCTTTCTACGAACATCCTCATTAGTTAGGTAATCCTTACCACCTATAGCAGCTCTAATTCTCCTGCCGAGGTCCACGATTCACAGGTACAGTCAAACCTGTCTTAAGGGGCCACCCAAGGGAAGGACAAAAATTGGCTGCTTAAGACAGGTGACCCCTTAATACAGGTTCATTTGCACTGTATTTTGGTTCAAGGGACCCAGAAAATGTGGCTGCTTAAGACAGGTGACCCCTTAATAGAGGTGACCCCATGAGCAGGTTTGACTGTATATAGAAATATGGATAATGATAAGGGAGTGCATCACTTTAGTTTGTTATCTGTCCAAAATAGCTTCAGAGTTGTTGAGTGAACATCCATCTTGAACCATCAACTGAGACATATGAAGCTTGTTGCAGTAGCTTTACCTTGATCTCAAGCTGAATGTCATGAACGCAAATTGTCAACACCTTGGTCTTCTCAGCCTTTATCTCCACTTTCTAGATATTCTAGTCTATATTTTGGATCTTCATCATTCGGAAATTTAAAAGTAAAAGCAGCACAGCTCATTTTACCTTAGTCAGTTTCATTGCATAAAGATATTTTAGTGCCATTTGAATGATTTGATACGGTGCAACATTATACAATTATTGACTTTTGTTGAGGTGGACATTAAGTGTTATTGAACGGTTAATATGGAACGCCGCAACTATCTTACATTCAGACATGTCATTACGTTCTTTTGACAAACACTACTATATTGTTCATTTCTATAAAGTTTTGTCTGAAAACTGTGATCTCTTGTCAGTTTGATATGCTGTCGGGTTAACTCGCTGTTGTATACTGCTGATTTTCATAATTGCTTGTCAGAAAACCATAATGTCTTGCCACCATGACATGTTGTCTGGTTGACTCGTGAGTATATGCTGTTCTCTTCTGGTATGTACTGTCAGAAAACCATTATGTCTTGTTGTGAAACCATTATGCCTTGTCAGAAACCATCGTGCTTTATCAGTTTGTCATTCGGTCTTTTTAACGTGCAGCTGTAGGCTGTTCGTTTTCATTATGTATTTTCAGAACCCAATTTCATCTAGTCGCTTTTTGTACTGTCTTTTTTGTTTGTTATTTGATGCTGTTACTCTCCATCATGTTTTGTCAATCTGTCATGTTGTCTTGTTAACTGGCTGATTTTTTGCATTAACTTGCCGTTATGTAAAGTTAAAGAATCATTCTATGCGATTAAATCAACATAGTTCATTCATAGAGTATCATTTCAACTTATCTTAACCTGCTGTTAAGTCATCATTATATGTTGTTGTGTTAAAACGTTATGTTGTTGCCTTGATAAAACCGGCACCAGAAATCGATAAAACCCTGTACCAGAAACCCGGTAACTGTTAGGGCGTCCGGTAGTACAATACCTACACGGAATATTCACTAGACAATATAATAGTGTTTGAATGTCGTCCGTCCAGCATTCCATCCATCCGCCCGTCAATTATTCGGGGTTTTGGCGCAGTGCAAGGGCATGCATGCGTCTGTCCGTCTGTCCATATGTTTATATATGTGCGTGTATTTCTGTAGGTCTATCCATGCATCTTTCCGATCGCCGAGTTGCCTGTCAGTATATGTGTGTGTGTATGTCTGCCAGTCCAGCTGTCCATCCGTGCATATGCGCATCCATCTGATCGGCCATTTGTCTGTCAGCTCATCACTTTTTTTATTCTTCCCGAGATCCATCCATTCATCTTTCTGTGTGCCGTTGCTCGTGTATTAAACAGTAGCTTAGGGCGGGAGCATTTGGAGTCAGGGTATGCTAAGTAATACATAGGGTAGGGGCTAGGACGCGGGGTTTTGTGGTGTGAATGGGTGGGTAAGTAGGGTAGGAGAATGGGCTGGGGTTGATTGGGATGGGTGGAGTATATGCTGGGAGTTTTGGGGATGACATAGGAATGGTAGAAAGAGTACGGTAAGTATAGGTATGGGTAGACTTTTGTCAGCCCAAGATGTTAGAAATTCACATTAAATCTCACTTGCCTCTCTGATCCCTTTATACCTCCCTAAAACCCCCAAACGAAGATGTTAGAGTATGAAGTCTGACAAATAATAAAATAAAAAAAGAGAAGTAAAACATTTAGGGACCGAGGGGGGGTGGGGGGGGGGGGGGGTGCTGGTATATTTTGCAAAAAAAATCTCTGTCTATGGATTCTGTCTATGGATGTGCAAGAAAAAATTAATTGTTTCATGAGGGGATTTAAATAAATATTCTTGCCTCAAAAATAAGTGAAAAATTAAATAATCTGGCTCCACCCAAACTTTCCAAAACAAAAACAAAATAGTCTGCAGTTAATTCCATTTGAATTGCGTTTTTAAAATGTGGCTGTCTTCTGGGGGGGGGGGGGGGGGGGGGGGGGGGGGGGGGAGGGGGAGGGCTGCGACCCCCAGACCCCCATATTTATAGTAATGTTTTGATATTAACTACAATAATTGTTTTACAACATCAGGCTCGCATGTGCATACATTTACAAAAAATGCTATACAAGCATTCACATACATGTATTATTGATCTGCCGCATTACTAAGTAAATGTTTCCACTAAAACTGAATTAGAAAATAGTCACTAGCTTATAGGAGACAACAAACCCATTATGTCAAAATAAACACTCTAAAAGGCAAAATTCCTAAAAAAACTTATTCTTTATCATCATCCCTAGTTTTTACATGCCCGTTTTGAAAAAAAAAACGGACGTATTATGTCATGGCACTGTCCTTCCGTCTGTCTGTCCGTCCGTCCGTAAACATTCTTGTGCGCGCAATAACTCAGAAATCGTTTGGGATATCTTCGTGAAATATGGTAGGAATATGTATTAGGTTGGGACAGTTTGTATAGACGCGTATAAGAATGGTTGCTCCGCCTGCCTTAGTTTCCAAGTCATGCCCCTTTGATCATGTTTCCCTACAAGTCTTGTGCGCGCCATAACTAGATAATCGAGAACCCCTGATGTTAGGATCATAATTTTTTGCAGGAAGACATTGCCCAAGGTGTAGATCACCTGAAAAAAATTGTGAATTTTTGACCGAGTTATGTCCCTTTTTCAAAGTAGTGCATTTAAGTCTATGGAACCTTGTTGACAAAATATCTCGAGAGCCCCTGATGTTAGGATCATGATTTTGTGGAGGAAGACATTGTCCAAGGTGTAGATGATTTACTTTAGAAACAGAAAAATGTTAATTTTTGATCGAGTAAGGCCCCTTTTTCGACTAAGTGCATTGAAGCCTATGGTACAAAAGTACCCTTACATACAGTCAAGAACTATTAGAGAAAGGAACTTGAAATTCTATGTGTGGCATATTCATGAAAAATAAGCCGTGCTTGCGAACAAAATATCCGACTAAGATGTAAACGAACCGGTTAATACCCCTTTCTGCAAAGCGAACCCTTTTTAGAGGCAAACATAAGGGGCATAGTGTTTCATAAACACATTTTCTAGTTCCTCCCGAAATCCGTCTATTTATCTTCCGGTCTGCCTGCATGCCTGTCGTTGCTTGTGTATTACACGGTAGATTAGCGTTGGGGGAAGGGGGAAGGGGATAGGAGTCATGGTATTCTAAATCATACATAGGGCAGGGGCGTGGATATGGAAATTTGTGGTATGAATGAGTGGGAAGGTAGGGTAGGAGAATGGGCTGGGGTTGTTTGGGATGGGTAGAGTGTATGCTTGGAGTTGTGGGGATAAAGTGGGTAGGGTAAACAGGATAGGGTAAGGAAAGATATGGGTAGTGAGAGGGGTAATAATGGCTGTGAGGAAGGAGTGGTGGTGGGGTAGTGGTGCGTGTGTAAACTTCGGCAGGATAGGTGAATGAGTTTGGCTGGCGTTGTGTTGTTGTTGTTGTTGATTTTATGCTTAACGTCCACGGTAAACAACTAAGGTCATGTCGGGACGGTCAGTTAACCTAACCACACTATTCCTGGGCAGGCTTAGACCTCCTAAGCGGTTAACCAGTACTATGTGCACATACTTTCGCCAGTAACTGACAACTGCCCTTCTTGAATCAGCGGAAGGAGAAACGAAAGTATGTGGCCAGACCGGGATTCGAACCCAGGACCTCCGACTTACGAGTCGGGTGCCCTACCGATTGCGCTACCCGGCCCGGCTAATCGTATAGAACCGTTAGTGGCGGGAATAGGGATCTGGATGGGAGTGGTTTCGGGCGGGTAACCATCAAGAGTAGGGGTTTGGTAGGGGTTTGGTTGTGGTAGTTATAGACTGGGGGTGTGGTAAGTAGGGTAGGGTGAGTGAAGAGGTTTGGGTGGCACAAGTGTTGACATTGGGATTAGGATGGAGCCGAGAGCATGTTCGTAGGATCGTGTAGTGTATGATAGGATATGGTATAAGAGGGTTTGGGTGGGACGGGCGTAAACGGGGTGGAGTGAGGAGGGGAAGAGTAGGTAAGTTAAGGTATGTGAAGGGGTTTGGATTGCATGGCATGGGGAAGAACAAATGGTGGGGTGGATATCTGGGTAAGGCTTGGAGCATTTGGGTATGGTAATGTAGGGTAGGACGGGATATGGGAAGAGGACTGGGTGGGATTGGGATGGAAGAGGACTGGGTGGGATTGGGATGGATGAGGGTTTGTTGTGGGATTCTAAGGGTAGGTGGAAGCATTGGGTTGAATATGTGTGGGCGTAGGCATAGGTGTTAGCATAACGAATAGTAGGATAGAGAAGGGTAGGGGTAGGGAAAGAGGTTGAGATATTGGTGCGTATAGAGGAGGTAGGCATAAGGATGGGGCTTGGTTTGGGTATTGTTGGGTGTATGTAGGGTAGAGTAAAATGGAGTAAAGCAGAGCAGATCATGGGAGGGGAGGGAATAGTATGTGGTGGTGGTTAGATGGGGCTGAGGCTTGTGGAGTGCCTCTTTATACTTTCAGTAACTGTCTTACTTAAGGGTTTCGAATTA
Organism: Ctena decussata; assembly: GCA_963989385.1. Taxonomy (NCBI): domain Eukaryota; kingdom Metazoa; phylum Mollusca; class Bivalvia; order Lucinida; family Lucinidae; genus Ctena; species Ctena decussata. The sequence goes on from OZ022511.1 coordinate 32,073,750, forward strand.
TTAAGCATTTTTCATTTTTGACTTTGGGTATGAGGGTATGGTGAGAATGGTTTGGTGGAAAATGGTGAGTTAGGGTAGGGAAGGGTAGGCTAGGGAAGAGGTAGGGTGGGGTCCTGGGAGAGGGTTCAGGGCAGATAAGATGTTAGAGGTAAAGTATTCTATTCCTGTTTGTCCTGCCAACCGGCACGTCGCACCCCACAGCACCCCACAACACAAGACTTGACAAGAGAACATGTCAAACTAACAAGACATACTATTTTTTAACAAGGCATAATGAAAATGTACAACACACAATAATAGGTGGACAAGACAACATGTCCAACTGACAAGACGTTATGTGATTTTAACAAGAGATAGTGAAAATGAAAAGCATATAATAACGACTGAAAAAGACAGCGTGTCGAACTGACGAGACACAATGAAAATGAACAGCTCATAAAAACGAGTGAAGATGACAGCATGTAAAACTGACAGGATATAATGGTTTTCAGACATGACATAAAGACTTTCTAACAAGATAAAATGCAAAATGAACTGCATATAATAACGAGTGGAGAAGACAGCCTGTTAAGCTGACTAATAAAGACTTTAAGACAATACATAATGAAAATGAACAACATATAATAACGAGTGAAGAAGACAACATGTCAAATTGACAAGGTATAATGATTTTCAGACAATACATAATGAAAATGAACAACATATAATGACGAGTAAAGAAGACAGCATGTTAAACCGAGATGATATTATGGCTTTCAGACAAGACAAATTGAAAATGAACAGCATATAATAACGAATGAGAAAGACAGCATGTCAAACTGACGAAACATTATGTAACTGAACAGCATATAATGCTTGTCCATATAACATAATGACATGTCCGAATATAAGACAGTTGTGGCGTTCCATAGGTTAACAATTTCAAATTGACCGACACGGAGGAATATGAATTTTAACTGTTCTTTCTAACACAGTGCGCCTACAGAAGCAATGGAAACTTTCCGTGTTTTATTCTGCAACAATTCACTGTTTTGGTGCGCTTGAGTCTAATTGCTGACGTCACGGCAATTACTGACGAAATTTTGTGACGTTTTGAGACGTTAGACTGTGTAACGTCTCTTTTTCTTCCTAAAATCGCAATAAAAACGTACATTTGTCTTAGATACAGTTAAGAATATTGGCGGGAGCATGAACGCGCTGGCAGGAAGGTTGGGAGAGTTTGAATGAAAAGAATACATTTTCAGCGTTTTGGAGTGTTAGAATCGAAATAGTTCAGCGCTAGCATTGAATTGTTGAGTAATAATTCACTGTTTGTCGGTCAGCTGTAAGTAAATATATCACTCACGCTCCCAGCTCGTGCTATGATCTACGTTACAACTGATCTCCAAACAGTGAATTATTACTCAACAATTCACTGCTAGAGTTGATCTATTTTTTAAATAACACTTCATTTTCACCGAAACAAAAGTCAACAATTGTTTTATTATATAATAGTTATAAGTTCAGTTGAATGGGCTGCTATTTTAGTTAATTTGTCGTCAGATTTCAGCTGACGTTACTTCACAAACCGTTCGTTGTTAAGACATTATGTCACCAGCCATGTGACATTAAGACGTTACGTAACAAACTATGGGACACAAAATTCACAAAATACAGGGCCAATGCAAAAAACATTAATAACAAGTGAAGTAACAGTTGTTTTAGGTCGTACCTAAGTGAGCATTCACAGATTTCTTAAAGAAGCATTTAATGATAATTGGTTAGAGATACGTCTTAAGATTATGGAAATTTTTGCCGGAGTTACGTATAAGACGGATTTTATCGCTGAACCAAATTGATGAGTCTCGTCCACAGCGCTATTATGTGTCTTCAATAATTCCTCAGAATTTCAAAGGCCAAATATGAGACGGATTTGAATATTTCTGCGCGAGGTCCTGAGGGAAGATTCTTTCTTCTACACATGACAGTAATCCCCGTTTTATGTCTGATAAATGCAGATGTTGGGAGTGAGTTTATTTGATACGAGCTCCCAACGCAATTACGGAACACTCATAATCTTTAATCACTGTATTTGCGGCGATAATGTTAAGTCTTCGAAGGCCATAATCGGCCACTCTTTAAAGCAATAGTATTGATCGGTTTCCGGGAGCAGGTGCTTCACGATAACTAGTGTCATTGCTGGAATTATTTTTATACAATTACCGTATTTCTTCGCTAATAAGACGGGGATTTTCATCTTCCTAAAACAATCCAAATATCTAGATCCGTCTTATAAGACGGATCTGGATATTTGGATTGTCTTATAAGACGGATCTAGATTTTCGGGATTGTTTAGAAGGGAAAACTCCTCTCAAAGCTGAATTTCAGAAGTGGTTCACATATTGTCGGTGATTTTGGAAGGAGTAACCCCCGTCTAATAATTGAGTAAATATGGTATATTGGAATGCATGCTTTAATTACATGTAATTCTATTTCAGAACAAGGAAGCGTTTAACAAATATCAAACAAAAACAAAGTGGAAAGAAAAGAAGAAGGAAAACTAAAAGACAGTTGTCAGTTACTGGCGAAAGTATGTGCACTTAGTACTGGTTAACCGCTTAGGAGATCTAAGCCTGCCCAGGAATAGTGTGGTTAGGTTAACTGACCGTCCCGACATGACCTTAGTTGTTTACCGTGGACGTTAAGCATCAAATCAACCAACCAACCAACAAGAACACATACAAAACGCCCAATGAAATGTTGAAACACTATAAATCAGTCTACCTTATTCAGAGACGTCTTATCATTGTTAATATCGCTCACTGAGGAAATGACTATTTCTTAAAGACATATTCTTGTTTATTGGGTGTCATAACCTATGATGCAACAGTCCAGTGACACTGCTATTAAATTAAAGGAAATATCCCATCTCACATAGGCAATGGCATAACAGGGTCATAAAACCATTAAAGAGTAGTACCACATTTTGGCTCACTTTACGTATCCCTTTAACTCTGAACATTTTAAAATTTAGAAAATTTGTCTGTGATAGATGCCAATGAGGACCAAGCAATACATTTTAGGGACCAACTAATTAAACGACAGACAAAAAAAAAAAAAAAAAAAAAAACAGAAAAAAGAAGGACTTGTTTTACAGGGTGCACTCTTTAAAATGGGTAGGCGTTTAACGAGCAAACATTTATATCTTTGAAATTCCAATATCGGGTCAAGAAATGGCTTTTTACATGTATAACGATCGTTTAAAACAGTTAAAAGAAATGTAATTATGTCTTTTTGATTATAATTGTTTCTTTAATTATAGACATCTCAATACTTGCAAATGGTTAACCCATTCATACGGAAAATGTGATATCATTTAAATTGAAATTAATGTTCACTAAAATGTAAGAGCATGTTAAACGCCATTCCCTGGATTTTACTACCTGACGAGTCATTATAGTCCGTTTGCTACCAAACGCGTTCGGGGTGGCCAATATTTTCTCAAAGAGTAAGATCGTCCAATTTCCGAATTTTTATCCTATCCTGTATCATAATTTTTCAGAAATGTGAGACTTGGCATAAAAAAGTTTCTTTACAAAAAAAAAAAAAAAAAAGGAAAAGAAAAAAAAAGTAGCTAATTTCCTGATCTTCAAGGGCCTTGCGTACAAATTTCTAGACGATGCGTACAGAATTTTATTGCTTAATCATAAAGTTATTTATCATATGACGTCGCATCTGAGAGTGTAATAAAGCCATGCATTAAAAACAATAATCCACTAGTGCATTAAATATGCAAATTACGTCGTTACGTTATACGTTGACGTCCATTAAAACGTCGCGTTTTCTAATGGCGAAATCGTGACGTTTTAGTGCAAATTTTGCTAATAAAATGCGATTTTAGTGTCATATGATAAATAGAATCTTGCATTCGTGCTCCTGTATTATTGAATTTATTAAACTCGTTGGGGAAAACCGATAAGATGCTCGGCAAGCCTCGCATCTTATCTTTTTCCCCAACTCGTTTAATAAATTCAATAATACATGAGCACTCATGTAAGATCCTCTATGTAAGAGATCTTTCAGGGAAAATTACCCAACTGTCCATAAAAATTGCTGTAACTCCAGAATATGAACTTTAACTTAAACAGGTTAATTTTTTTGCTATAGTCACAAAAAATTATAACTGCTTCAAGTTATATATTTTTTAACTTTTAAAGGTTATGTACCTGACTGATTACTACGGAGTAAAACTTGGCTGTTGTAATTCCCGTTTACTTTTATGTATTGTGTGGGTGAACTCGGGTTTAACGTTAGGTATTATAGCATGAGACCAATATATACTATCTTTAGAACTAAATTTGCATGATTAATTGATTCTTTATTCCAAATCCATTTTTGCACCGTTTGTGAAACCCAAATATATATTGTCAAATTTAAAAAAACAAAACGAAACAAAACAAAAAAAAAAAACAAACAAAAAAAAAACAAACAAACACGTTTCGCTCGGAATACTATATAATTATTAATAGATCACCTGATCAGTTACACCATGTGTTATGCATCCGGATAGTTGAATACATTTGAAAACGACGAAACTGCCATTAAATGTTCTAATGCCCTAATGAGTGAGTGAGTGAGTAAGTGAACTCGGGTTTAACGTCCCACCAACAACGAGGTCATATGGAGACGGGACCTCGGTTTAAAGTCTCATCCGAAAGACCGGAGAAGCGGGGGATCGATCTTGTGACCCCTGGATTGGTAGTCTGGAGTGTTATCCACTACACTACAGCCGCTCCTAATAATGTCCTAATGAGTCAGTCTTATAACAATACATAACAGATTACAAAAAAAAAAAAAAAAAAAAAAATCCGATTTTTTGGATGTTTTAGTAAAATATTTTCTATTCTTACCAAAGCAAAAAGTGAGCACTTCCACTGAAGGGTCTTATGCTTGCTAGAACAGCCAAAATATTATTTGTATTTATGAGCAATAGCGTAAACTCGTTGTTTACCACAGTTGTGAGCGTATATGAATGAAATAATACGGAAGGACGCGACGCCCTGGGGTGCGGTCATGGTTTCGTACCACTGAGCTGCAGGGCCAACATCGTGACGAGAATCGGAAAACAACAATAACATAACTGTCTGCATGCATAATACTGGTCAGGTGATATTACATGTATATTGTAAAAAACTATTATATAGTTTTCCGAGCAAAAAGAGTATTTTTCAAAATTTGATAACATACAGGTGACACAAACAGAACAAAAATGGATTTGGAATAAAAGTTCAATTTATTATGCAAATTTAGTTCTAACGATAGTACATGTATGTATTGGTCACATGCTATAATATGTAAAAGTGAACGGAAATTCAAACAGCCAAGTTTTACTCCGTAGTAAGTGAGAGGCGAAAATTACACATTTTAATAGGTTCTTTTTGGTAAAGAATTATTTATGCAAAGCCTCACATTTAAAGAGACTAGCATTTGCTGATGTATAGGATGAAAATTAAGAATAAGCAATTCGAAAGTCTCTCATCGGTTTTGAGAAAATACTGGGAGACCCGTTTGCATTTGGGAGCAAACGGACTATACAAATTAATTGTCATTACCAGTATATCAGACAAATGAACATCACTGGAAATATGCCTACCGCGAAATTTAGTTTAATGTTTTGTTGCAACATAATGTTATTCAAACCTAGTCGACTTTAAGATCTAACGGTGAGCATTACGCCTATGATAGTCGTCTCATATTAGCTTAATGCTTGTTGATTGAGTTCCTTTTTCTAAGAGTACCAAAATCATAAGACCAAGGTCATAAACCATAGAAATATTCAAATCCGAAATATTTAGACAACAGGCATACAAACAAAAACAGAGGTGTGATGAGGTGCTTGCAAGTAGTAAGCATCACCCGCCTATTATAGTACACCCACAGTGTCTATGTGTCTGACGGACTAGCCAGTGAAAACGGAAGTCCGGTGACTGAAGAAACACTATGTTTCAGCTAGAAACGGTCGCATTGTAGGGATCAACGAAGTTATGGTGTCTCCAAAATAACTTTTTAAATGTTGACACAAGCTTCGCTCCGCGATAAGTATCACAACGTATCAGGACCACAAGACCAGATAAGTGTGATGTTTAGCACAGCATTGTCAGTTTCAGTTACTTACTGCATGACCTTTGGAAACTAAGTCAATATTACGAGGGGCGTTCATTTAATAATGGAAAAAGTAAAATCTTAAAGAGTTCCTTCAAAAGCAGAGAATATATTCAGAAGAAGGAACATGGGCCAGACCACGTAGTTTCGGCTAATAAAGCCTCTTCAGTGATCCTGACAATATCCGGTGACAAAACTAGAGAAAAGCAGAAAAGCATAATGTGATTTTTTTAATCTTAATTGGACAGTCGATTCAAAGACTGATTAGAATAAAAAAGGGTCCAAACTAGCCTTTATCTCATTAGCTATGTGTAAGAACAGTATTCTAGATATATAATCGCTAAGAGGCATGCATATGACATATAATTAACACTTACAGTACTGCATGGGAATATCGTTGCCATGGCAACGATCCCTTAAACTTTTAAGGGTTAAGTCTCTAAATTTTTGCAAACTTCCATAAATATATGCTGCTGGTAAGCACCAAAGAATGGATAAAAGGTTTTAGTGGTGTGATAGCTTGATGTGAGTCTCAGATACCTTAAGAAGTATGCAGCTATTCTAGACTTACTCTCAAACCAGTAGAAATACAGATCGTAAAAGACTTTCGAACGAGCGAAATATGACGTTTTTCGCTGATTTTAAGCCTGAGGGTCCAAACTTTTGACGTCATTGCACTTAAACAAGCAGTCATGGGAGTATTGTACAGCAGAAAGAACCAAAATTATAATGTACTTAACAACCGATCAATTAACTTCAGCAAAATACTAAATATTACGGAATAAAATGTCAAAAGCCCTAAAAATCAATTATTTTAACCCCTGTACTTGCTTTGATTCATACCAGATTTCAGAACATTTTCATAATCGATCATTATATGTGTATTTGAAAAGCCAATACCTAACTTAAATGGAAGATGTTCCTAAATTTTCGATTTAACTTTAGATATCCTGCATTATAAACATAATACAAAGACCTCCTTACCAAAATGACGTCGAAAAAATTCACACGCCATACCAAGCATGAACGTGACGTCCTATGTTGCTATGGTAACACGTGAAAATTTCAATTTCAAACATGAGTTTGAAAGCTCAAAAGGCAGTCTTTGGTGTTACATGAAGGATACTCATTTGGGAATAAACTGACTTATCTAGACAGGTGTTTCCATTATTTAATTAACACCCCTCGTTTACACTTTTGTATATACTACCACTGTTAATAACCAGTGTACATACTTTTTAAATATATACACCATAAATTCAAAAATAAAATCTATTTTTTTTAAATAATTCCAAGAACCTTCTAGAAACCACTAGCTACCGGTAACACTTTCTTGTCCAGTGTATCTATTTTGACTGCAGGAACCAATTACCGTCAGCAGGTTACAGTGAGAATAATACTCTTTGAGATCAAGCAAGAAAACTGAAAATCAGTTGAAATCAGGTCTTAGGTGCTTGACTGAAATGGTTGAGATACAATCAAAGATACTATCAGAGCTAAGAAATATATGTGATCACAAGCAAAATAGATTTGCTTCCGAAGAACCTAACACATACTTCTGTATATCAGAAGCGCTAAAGGTCGAACTTGTTTCCACATTTATCATTAATAGAAAAGAAAAAAGTACCCACTTATGCCACTTCCATTCATCTCCCATGAATAAAACCACACAGCCTCCACACAGCCTAAGACTTATGTAGGCATCCGTAAAGGGCGGCCACCTAGTATCAACTCTCAACACCTTCTGAAACGCGTCAGCACCAAGGTTTACAAGATAAAAACATCAAAGAACTCTTCTTGTGAGGGCAACATACTCAGATATTCAACTTGACATTGGGTCAGAGAAGTATAAATCATCTCCAGGTTTTATACTGTTTTCATAATAGTTGTATAGTTTATTGCTAATAAACATATTCCATTTCTTACACGCGCTAGAATAACTCTTTAAGCACCAGAGACAAAAATAGCTAAATTTGCCAACAGCGTAGATCCTAATGAGGCGGCTCATGATGAGCCGCCTCATCTAGATCTACTCTGTTTGCCTTCTAATTTTTGAATTCTCAATAGGAAATATCTTGGACAAGGCTTTTTTTTAAATTTTGCGGACGTAAATTTTGTCGTCTGCTTTTTGGCACTTAATATTTGCTGTGTGCTTCATGTACCACCATTAGCTGACTTGATTCTGCTGCTGAAACTAACTGATACGTGTGTATGTTTTCACTTTCTATCGCTAAAGAGGATCAGAAAGCACAATCGTTCGTCACATCCTGTTCTAAAAATAGAATGGGAAAGGAAAATAATAAATACGACAAAGCAAAACAAGACAGTCTAAAAGCCATGGGGCCACGGGTTAGTAACAAGTATATTTTGTTAGTTGTCTGTTAACAAAGGCTTTACAAGGAGAATAACCTCTTTCATACTAGATAGCTACAAGGATGTTCTGAATAATATACAAAAAGTCCAAGACTTATAGAAAGCCGACCAACAATGACAAACATAGTTTATTTCAACAGAACACCGCCTTGGAACGGTCAGAAGTAAATTACTGGGGATGGATACGTAAAGTAAGGCAGAAAGTGGTAAAACTCTGTAATGGTTTTATGACCCTGTTATGTCATTACCTATGTGAGATACGGTATTTCTTTCATGTAATAGCTGTGTCACTAAACTGTTGCATAATAGGATAATGACACCCAATAAACGAGAATATTTCTTTACAGGTATACGTAAAATAAAGCCAGAAAGTGGTACCACTTCATAATGCTTTTATGACCGTGTTATGTCGTTATCTATGTGAGATGAGATATTTTCTTCTGATGAAATAACAGTGTCACAGGACTGTTGCATAATAGGAATTATGACACCCAATAGACAAGAAATATATATCCATTTCTCACATGACGTGCTCAGTCATATAAATCAGAAGTAAACTAAATACTGAGATGGAACAAAATGAGCATTCAACTACAAGAAAAAAAATCTGAAACGGGCGAACAAAACAGAAGTGTCCAAAGTTCCAAAATCATTAACCAAGGAAATATTGACACATCCGAAATATTTAGATATACAGACTGTGACCCCAAAACAGAGGTGGGATCGGGTGCTCGCAAGTGGTTAGCATCACCTACCTATTATAATGCAGCTGCCATATCTATGTTTCTAAGGATGAGTGAGTGAAAGATGAAAGTCCGTTTACTGAAAGCCATACTGTGATTCGTCCGTGGCCATCAGATAGGAAATGCCTTGAAACGGCCACATGTTATGGATCAACGAGCTCATGGTGTCTCCCATAGAACTTCTTGAGTGTTGACACAGACTTCGCAACAAAAGGAGTGCAATAGTTGGACTCCGATGGCACTGACCTCAGAAAGATCACCTCGCCCCATACAGCTACTAGAAAACTATTTTTTTTTTATGTCGGAGCCAACATTAGGTCTGAGGCCCGAACCTCCGGCATTATCATCCTTGATTAGGTTAACTACTAAGCGCGCAGTCTGTCGCATTACATTTTTTGGTGCCTGATAAACGCACAATTTCGTTCCAACCTTAAAATTAAGTGGCGTCTGATAAACGCACAATTTTTATTTCAACCTGTTCTGTGATGCCTAGAAAACGCACAATTTCGTTTAGTGATGCCTGGTAAACGAACAATTTCGTTTCAACCCTAAAATTTAGTGACGCATGGTAGACGAACAAAGTCGTTCCAACCTTAAGATTTAGTGATGCCTGGTAGACGCACAAATTAGTTCCAACTTTAGAATTTAGTGATGCCTGGTAAATGCACAATTTCATTCCAACCTTAAGGTGGTGATTATCACTGATTTGGGGCAAAAACAAAAATCTACATAAAATGCTGAAAATACAACAGATCTTCCCGAAACTTAAAATATGTCATCTTTATGCTGTTTCTCACAATTCAGAATCCAAAAATGCAGGACTTGTTGATGTTTAAAAGGATTTATATAAGAAAATATCAAAGGGTAATTTTGTGCGAATAAATCTAAAAAATGACTATCATTTTTGAAAATGTAACTAGGTCCGAACATAAATTAATGCATTATAAAGAGCGTCCTAGCAATTATTATTTTTTTGCACGCTATCGGGCTGCGCAGATAAATAAAGGGTGTGGCCTGTGTCCAAATATTTGTCTAAATACACAGTAGAGTCTATTTTCAAGGTTGAATAATTTCAATAACACACCTGTAATGGTCATTGTAATGTATTATTTATACTGTGAGTATGATATAGGTATAACTGACCTACCTGTATTCCATGAATGCAATAAGTATACATGCAGTATATCATGGTCAGACATTTGAGAAAAAGCTACTTTTTTTATCTGGTCTACCTTACAATTTGAGAAAGAGTTGGAACAAATAATATCTAGGACGCTCTTTTTAACTCATCAAAGTATCTTCAGAGCTAAGTACATTTTCAAGAACGGATTTTATTTTTCAGATTTCTGCGCAGAAAATTACCCTTTAAACACTTGTTTAAACAGCATGTCCCTATATTTTGTATTTCAAACTGTAGAGAACAACAAAAATAAAAAATCTGCCAACTTTCAGGGAGATCATACGATAATTTTTTAAAGTTTTATTCAGATTTTTGTATATACCACAAATCACCACCTTAAGAAATAGTGATGCCTGATAAACGCACAATAGCGATGCCTGATAAACGCACAAATTTCATTCCTACCGTCTTAGTAGTCGGTTATGCCTAGAAAACGCACAATTTCGTTAGTGATGCCTGGTAAATTAACAAATTCGTTTAAACCCTAAAATTTAGTGATGTTTGGTAAACTAACAAATTAGTCTCAACCCTAAAATTTAGTGATGCCTGGTAGACGCACAAATTCGTTCCAATTCAAATTTAGTGATGCCTAGTAAACACATAATTTCGTTCCAACCATTAAAGTTAGAGATTCCTGGTAAATGCACAATTTCATTCAAACCTTAAAATTCAGAATTCAATCTCGTATGTATCAATAAAAGCATCGCAAACGACTGCGTGATACCCCGCCACTGCAAGCCTTTTCCACACACCGATTTTTCCAGAATTATTTTTTCTCTGTATGACTCCAGGGCGGGAGCAGCCCAACCCCACTGAACACAGAGAATAGTCTTTGTTATGACAGGACACTTCATTACTCTGATCACTTACAATAAGCTTCCGATAAATTACTTACCACTCTACTCAAATTCAGTTTTAGTGATTTTAAACTGATGACCACGGGGCAGGGGCAAATAAACCATAAGGGATCAAATTTTAATCGCCAGAAGCTTTTATTGCTTCTATCATCAGATGGAAATTTCTGAAAATCTGTTTCACATCAATATATATTGATTTTATCATCATTTTATGCATGTATATAGCCCGGGGGCAGGGGGAGATAACTCCCATGGGGTAAATTTGAGCATCGCTGGAGGCTTTCATCACTCTGATCATTTGCTGTAAGTTTCAGAAAAATTGCTTCAAACTCTGATTTTATATGGAATTTTTCATGATTTTATACATGTATATAGCCCAAGAGCAGGGGCAGATAACCCCTAATGATAAAATTTCTGTCCTCATACAAAGCTTTTGTTACTTTAATCATGTTTGTGAAGTTTCATCATGATACTCCTAGTAGTTAAGGAACTAGAGGCTAGAAACCATTTTTTGTACATTGACAAGTGCCATAACTCTGTCACAAATTATGGAAATTTGCCCATTAACAATCCCAAGCGAGACATTCTTGGTACAAATGCATATGCAAAATTTGAAAGAAATCCTTTGATAAATACTTGTTATCGAACGGAAACGAAGTGCGGACGGACGGACAGATGGACGGACGGACGTATGTACTACGGACGGACGGACGGACGGACACACGGACGGCCAACGTGAAAACATAATGCCCCGTCACTAACGTGTGGCGGGGTATAAAAAGTATATTTTTGAACAATATTTGCTTTGAAGAAAGAAAGAACTGGTAGAGTTATCACAAAATTCCTGAAACAGAGCTTGAAAATTCTTTAAAATTGTCACTCTTTCTGCATAACAAAATGTAAGGTGAGTCCTATAATAAGCATAAGAAGCACTCGCCATAGCGAGCGAACGAGTAGAATTTTACATCATCGATTTTAACCATTTTACCTTCCAGAAATAGTGTTTTCAAATGGTATCATCAATTCATTTATAGGAGAAAAGACAGCAAATCTTCAAAAATTCCGGAATTGGTTTAAACATATTTATTGTTTCTCTGTTATATTTAACATACGAACAAATACAAACAGTACAGGCTTAGGGATTGGAACGGAAGTCAAATGCTTATCGAGTTCCTCTTTCTAAAAAAGTCCGGAATTTTGAGAACCATAGGAAAAATTCTTCCTTTGATCTTAATGAGTATTAAGTTAGTGTTTAGGATGTTGTATGCTATGCTTCAGCCTTACGTACACTGTAAAAAATGTGTTTAGAATCTTAACATAAAATGCAGTCCGATTTTTTATGTGTTTAAATCGTAACATGTTCAATTTGCAACATGTTTAGGTTTATGTTTAGAAATTAAACATACATGTACAAAACTGATTATATTTACCTTTTATTTTAACAAATTTCCAATGTCAACATTTTCGTCTCTTTGTTCGTTCTTCAGCGGGAAAAAGAGAGAATGGATTCATCCGAAACGCGTAACAGAATAAAACGCGTTTAGCAGACTTTGTTTGAAAAATAGAATAATAATAATAATAATAATAATAATAATTAAACCTTCAGCAAAAGTATTTATATGTCAGTTGGGACATTATTCCAATAAATATTATCATACGATATCCCCTTTACTATTTTGACAAATTGTATAAAGCGTTATAATTTTGTTTTCTAAATTAGCAACAGTTTGTAATGCAGCGCATCTTTGTTTTGCTTACAGAAACTTCAAAGATATCCTGTTTATCGCATAAAAATGAAATATTTGAAAATAAACATACATTTCTATTAGTTTGCAGTTACGGGCGCTCTAAAAGAAATATTACATAATATTGTGCCATTAAATATCCATTTTGAAATTCCTGTGCTCAAGCTTTTCGATGTGCCTAATTTAAGATCTGATATCAAAAACAGACAATGTCAACAATTCATTTAGCCATTTTACCCGTGCCATGAAAAAAGACGCCATATGTGTGAACAGCAAAATTTCAGATTAGCTAATGCATTTCCATATCCCGATCAGAGCCTTTCCTCATCCTTGTAACAGTCATTAAAGACTATCATAAAATTATATAGCGAACTGCAAAGACTCGGAACAGTCTGCGCGCAGACTGCCCAGAGTCCTGGCAGCTCGCTCTGGCTCTTAGGTACCTTTTCTCGCGACGTCGTTTGCATTTTCCATTCAAATGCCTCATTTGATTTGCGGTAGGTACATGCATATAGATGCTGCACCAGGCTCGTTCGAAAACTCATAATTTATTACTAGGTTACGGTCTAGTATGTTTGTTGTCAGTAGCTTTTTAGGTTAAGGTGGAAGGAACTGTTTAAAATAAGGCTAAAGAGGGGTGCATTTTTAATGAATATACACATATTTTTTTCTTTCATCTCGGATGCCTGACTGACTTGGTTTTGAGGGCGGGATGGTGGATCTGATTGTATCAGGTCATGATCATTTGTGCAGTGGTTGTGGTCGGGCGATTTTGCTGTGTAACTTCCAATGCCGGGGCGCCCTAATTATTAGGATAATAGTAGGGCAAGAGCCTACTGTACTTGCAGAAGGTGCGGGTTGGGGTTGTAAGGACATTTTTCTCTCCCCTATCATCTCTCTTTTCTTTCTCCCTCTCTCTGGGAGACGACTCGATATAGACTGTCTCAAAGAGCCGTAAAAACAATTAACAACCACACCTTTTCTACTTTGGCTTAGTTCTTTATCATTCGCTTATTTCGAGTTTACTACTTAATTCTGTTTCTGATGTAAAATTCAGTAACGTTGTCGGTATTTGGATCTGAACACTTTGGTGAGGCGGTTCTGCTGGGATCACAACGCATGTGTATCAGAGGGATGCTTAGAAGTAGTCTCAGAAATGTAATCGGGACCCGCACTTGTCTGCAACTCGGGTCCGTAATTGAAATTTCTCTTACCGACACTATTCTGGTTTTGCTTTCCCAGTCTTGTTGGAGCCATATTACAATAGAAATCTTTGTTCTTTCTATCCTTTTGATTCTTCCTGTGAACTGCATACAATAATTTTATGATACTATTTTACTTTTCATTTTCATATCGTTATAGTTCACCGTCTATCATCGCCACCGGAAATAGCTTACCACCGAATCGAAAGTGAATGAAACGCTCGATTGGGTGCTTGTCGAAAATGACATATTTTATTTGTAATGTATCACTGTTTCATAATTAAACCACTGCACATCACTGGTGGATACAGTCACCTTATCTATTAAGTAAATATTTTAGACAAATATTTGTTAAATGCTTGGTATGAAAGGAAAAACCGATGGCTGGTACCGAAACCAAAGTACATTGTAACTATATATTTCACTGCTTTCTCCCCGGACATTTGTACATTTCTTTTGCAGATTTTGCCATTAAAAGCAACTGTGTTTTAGGAAACACTGGCGTATACCAGAATTTCAGCTGAAATCTAGAAGATAAGCCAATTATTACCTGAATGATAAATTAGATGTTGTACGGCGAATAGAAGAATACAAATACTTAACTATTCGCCGTACACATCATCAATTGTAGCTTTAAAATAATTAAATTGATACCACACAAAAGACATAGATAATGCAAGTTGCTAGTTAAAAAGGGTAATATAAGTTGTACGTCAAGATATCGATGTAATTATAAAATCGAAACTTGTTTTTGCGAAAGTACCGGTCCCAGGCAGTACCAAGCACCGATAAAAGTGTGTAATTAAAGCAATGCCAACGTACAGACCGCAATAAACATAACAACCAACAAAAACAACCCGTTCTTGATGTACCTTATATAAATTGATTATGCTGTAACAAAGAATAAATTGTAAATAAAGGCTTCAAACTAACTGGTGTCTTCCACTTTCGATTCGATGGTAAGCTATTTCCGGTGGTGATGATAGACGGTGTAGTTTGAATGTATTCATGACGAAAACGTCTCGACAATCGATGTGATACCCACACACTCATGAAACTCATGTAACCGGATATTTATTAGTTTGTGACCTGCCCACAGAAGCTGTGGGACAATTCAGATGCAATGCTAAAGCACGCGGTCTCATGCGGTATAGAAGACCCCCGCTGCTTGATTGCGTAATCAGTTCCCAGTAGACCGAATCTTGAGTTTCACTCGAAGAACTAAATGCAAAACCAGTCAACAAACAGAAAAAAAGAAGCAAATAAACCCACGAGCTTCAAAAAAATTAAAAGAACAACTGTAAATCCTGCAATTAAGCTTATAAAGAGCGATGAAGAACATGTTCGTCTGCAAAAATGGTGAGCAAAAAACATCGCGTGCTGAGCAGACGACAGCACCTACCAATGCAGCACCGGAGATCGTGGCGCCAAGAATTCTCGGAAGCAGACGATCACTTCTAAGTATCAACTGAAGCACATCCTTCCGTCATGCCTCGATTAATGGTATATCGATTATGTTTTATGATGATTTTATTAGTTTTTAGGTAATTTACGATCTCGAGTACTAGATATCACATTTTTTAAGAAACATCTTCAAGATTAAACACATTTTTGCACTTGCTAACCACAACCGAAGAAATAAAATGATCATTCTGGATGAATAAAAGGCTCTTTTGATTCCACAAAAACAAAATTAAATAGAAATATATCTGGAATAGTAGACCATATGAAACAAACTTATCAAGGCCGAGTGTTCTTCAGTAGAATAATTTGGATTGGAAATACCATGCAGTCCAACTTAATTTTGACGAGAAACGGATACTCTGTCCGAGGGTTAAGCAACTTTTACAAGTCGGATATCCTTTCCAAGGGTCATTATTACACCTTCTACCCATCGAATAGTCTTTACAAGGGATATCATTGTACCTTCTACCCGTTTCTCTATAATGGGTGTTGCTTAATTGTATAAGAAAATGAAGGGACGAACATTAAAAGAAAACGACATGGAATATAGGATTCAAATGCATATTTTGAAAAGGTAGTTGAAATAAACAATAGTTTATGCTTTGATATCTCGATAAGGCGTAACTAAAGCAAGCGTAGGAAGCAGATTCTGCAATTCCTACAGAATTTTCGAATTCCTCAGTTTCTTGACAGTTGAATAATGTGATATGATAACTGTTATACATGTAGAAAGCTTAGACGGATGATGTTCGAGATTTTTTTTTTTTTCAAATAAAAAAATGCCCAATATAGACAGAATAATCCTAGTGGTACTTGAAATCGATAGCGTTTGCTTCTTCGATAGCGACCCAATCAAAATCCCATTAAGTCGATTATTACATTACGTAATTGCTAACCCTACGACGTCTAGTTTGGAACTGACGTATTCATGAGAACCGATCTAACGCGAACAAAATTAATTGTGTTGGTCCCTCGACGAAATTGAAAACAAAATTGCGAGTCAAGCAGTGTCACATGCGCTTTGAAAACTCATTTTCCGGCTTTGTGAAAAACTCTCGACTGATTATTTCGATAATGAAGTCACGCCTATTCTCACAACTCAATATTGTGGGTTTAATACACACGAACTGAGCGGCACAAACGAAATCAGGAAGTCATTTCAAGCTCCTCTTCACATTCTGAAAGTTAGCATTTGACGGCTGACCCTTAACAAGACGGTTATAATAACATGAAGATGTCGGGGATTGAAAGTGTGGTCAAAGTGTTACACCGACGTGGGTTTTTGCCTTGGGCGGTCAAAGATACGTTTTAGAAATATAATTAAGCCAATTAATCAAGCAGTGATTAAAATTGCGGCAAGCTTTTATGTGGTCTGTGAATAGTTCTAATAACGCAGGCATGATATGTGGAATTTCATAGATGTATTTTTCAAACAAAGTAGATGCCACCCATTGGTCACACAATGTTGAATCAAACCTACAGCAACTTATCATTTTTTTTCAAAGTATTGGCCGTGTGTACAAATAAAATTATACAACCGTTTTGGTTGCTATCAATGTATGAAAAAAGGGTTCCGCAGAAGCCGGTGGTGCTAGGAAAAGCGGGCACTGTTTCAAAATGACATTACTGCACACAAATTAGCCTCAGTTGTACCGAGTATGCTATCATCGATTCCCAGACGTGTTCCTTGCTCACATGGTATCTTTCTTCAAAATAGGTCAAAGCAGGAAAATTCTCAGGAACTGACACAATGCAATCCCAGATCCCTTTCATATCACTGATGCATTTTATTTGAAAACCTTCATAAGATGGACGTGTCTTTACAATGTGTAGAACTGGGATATTAAATGTTGGAAATGTCTAAGGCAGGTTTTGGCGGATCGGTATCTCACACATTCCTGTTCTGAGACTAAATCCTTTCTCTGAATTCTTTTACCCTACACCTGACGACATAAAGTTTTCTTTCCTGCGTATTTTATGCCTACCCACAGAGCAGCTTATGAGCTGTTGAGTAGCTCTTAATACTTCATAACTCTAGCTCAGTCGGCGAATTGTTGGCCCACACATGCATTTGATGTTAAAATCCACTTATAGCGCGTCGGTATCATTGGCCATATAATAAAGTGTCGTAAATCATTGCGCTTTCGACACTTTTATCTCGTATAAAACAATTTCTTCAAAAAGCCTAAACATGTGGATAATCATAAATAGGCGTGATATTTAAGTTAATACACAAACAAGCTATTTTTATAGACAGACGCTATGTTACGAATGTTGCATATTAAATATATGCAAATGGAACAGAAATGAATATTGGTGTTAAATGAAATAAGTCTGATAC
This sequence comes from Ctena decussata, assembly GCA_963989385.1. Classification (NCBI taxonomy): domain Eukaryota; kingdom Metazoa; phylum Mollusca; class Bivalvia; order Lucinida; family Lucinidae; genus Ctena; species Ctena decussata. Next base: position 32,091,796 of record OZ022511.1, read on the forward strand.
ACTCTTATTAAAAATAGTTTCTTGTTAATAAATCAAGATTAGGAAAGGAACACGGAAATGATTATTTATCAGAATTAGTTCAGGGTGGATGATCACGTGGTTTTCACGTCACAGGAAATACTGGAAACTCCAGTACAACGATTGTTTCGTGGTTAGTTTTTTTCAAGATAAGTTCTTTTTTTGTCAAATGCAGTCTTACAGAATATAGCGCAGTGAATGCGTGCTTGTAAGCACTTTTAACTGGTGTTCTTGTTTTTACTGAGAGTTTACTTGTTTTCACGTTAAAACCTCCGCCAGTTTTGGAGCGTCAACATCATTCACGTGCCACAGCCTACTTTCGGTTTCGGATATTGGGGGACGATTAAATGCAAAAACTATAAAACTCACGATAAAATCGCTGATATCGTCTGAAAGTACTCTTCACTACACATTCACTGCGCTGCATTTTGAAAGAATGCATACAGAAACAATGAAAGTATTAATTAAAACGTGAAGAATTCCCGGGGTTTCCTTGTTCAGAATGACGTTAGAAAGTGACGCAAGAAAGCACGTGATCATCTACCCCTGGAGTTCTCACTATAAAGAAATATTAGTTTACGAGGAAGGAATTCATCGGAGCTTACAACGACACGTTATAATTTCAAACATATTGTACGCAACACACTGCTATTTGTTACCGATTTAAATGTGAGGAGCGTTTGAAAATAAAAATGTAGCCAAAAATGTCAACACACATGATATTATGTTAACTAGACGACAAAGACTCCTTGACTGGACTTGACTAAAGGGTTCAGTAAGCTTATGTGGTTGAAATAACCGGGCCCTGATTCTGTACATTAGTTTTACGTTCAAACGTACGGAACCTTCGAAATTTCAATTAAAAAAAATCTTTATCAATTTAACAAAACTTTGAAAGGTTTATGACCGAATAAGTCGCAGGGAGACTGGATGTACAAACGAAACTACAGTGGTTTTATACAAGACCTAACATTTTGAAATTTAAGGATTTACTCTGCTCTGACAATAGGAACATTAAAGAAGCTTTCTGGCTTTATCAAAGTAATTATGAGCAAGTTTACATCATGATAGTTTATAAGTAATTCTTGTAATCAGTTTTGTTGTGTATTTCTTGTTTATCTGTGTGCTCTTACGCCACCTGTGTGTGGCCTGAGTTTTAATTGAATAAAGTTTCTGTTCTGTTCTGTTCTGTTCTGGTTTTGTCTGTTTCAGCCAAATGTGAAGCAGAACTGATGTCCAAATATCAAAACAACATTTACGTAAGAATTCTAGAAGTGGGAATACCTAAATTAATTAGAGGAGAGTCGGGTAACTTCGGACAGCGGGTAAATTCGGACGGTGACATTGTTTCCTTAATATGTCAGTTGTTTTGGAATTCAAACAAAATTAACTGGGCAAACAGTGGAAATCCTGATGAGACGGCTCATTATGAGCCGTCTCATCTGAATTTTCACTGTTTGCAATGGTATGTCCGAATTTACCCTCTGTCCGAAATTACCCGACTCCACTCTACTACATTTGTCATTGAAGTTTAAAAATTTGAATTTTCAACGCATTAATGTGTCAAAAAGCTGCAGATGAAGCGACAAACAGTGTAGACCCCCTGATAAGACTGGATCTGCACTCTTTGCCCAGTCCTATCCGGCAAAGTCAGTTTTTGATGAAGCGGAAATCATAAACCATCAGTAGAGGAAGTTGGATTCGACTGTGTGCGGCGGGTAAGCACCTCTTGCCCACCAGGTTTCCGTAGGTCAATAATCATATCGTGGTGGTACATGTAACTCTATGTTCCTTAGCATCATCTTTGTTGCTAATGATCTGGGTAAAAGAAACGTAAGAAGGTAGTCAGTGAGAAGCTGACTGCCTTAGCGAATTGCACATCTAAATTTGCTTTCAAGCCATTTTTGCTTGTATGATTTTGGCTTTACGGGTAAACTACACCTGTGTCCCTGCTGGCTGACAATACTGCCCACGAGGACACGTTCATGTTGAGACTGGATTTATTGTCCCGACTTCTAAATCTGGGGCCGTATTTATAAAACCACTTAAGTCGTTGCTATGCTGTTGCTAAGGCAAAGTTTCTATGAAGGAGATTCCCTACAACTATGAAATTTGCTCTGAAGGAACAGTCTTTTCAGACTGTTCCACCAGAGCAAATTTCATAGTTGTAGGGAATCTCCTTTATAGAAATTCAACCTTAGCAACAGCATAGCAACAAATTAAGTCGTTTTATAAATACGGCTCACGCAATATTGTTCTCTCTAAGCTTAACATGGCAAGTTTTTTTCTAAAGGTCTAGCTTCTCATACGAACTCCGGGAAAGTATGTGTGGAAGGAGAGGGGTGGGGCTGGAAGTTCTCCCATATATTAGCAGTACTGGAATGTGTCGCCGAAGAGACCCATTTTTTCGACATGTGCCGCTTCAAATGTCAATATCAAAACACCCTTATACGTTTTTTTTTCTTTTTTGTTGTTTTTGCCGAATAAGTCGACAAAAGACTCACATTTGTTGAAAAAAAAACACACACAAAAAAAAACAAAAAAACAAACAAACAAACACAAAAAACAACAACAAACAAACAACAAAAAAACATTGATTTTTTTTCTTTCTAATTTTATTTCCAAATAATAAGATGGACAGTGACACATCCACATAAGTTTCATCCATGCCCCGACTGGACATTGTCTCTCACTGTTTAATACTAATGCTGACATATTTTGGCTAAATAACAGCCTTTCTCGAAATAAACAACTTAATTTGGTTTTATTTTTACTTATATGACAGCGGGTACTGTGATAATATTAATATTTGGCTGCTTTACTAACGCAAGGCTGATGTTGCTGTTAGGGGATAGTAATTGGGCGTATTCGACTAGGCATTTCTATAAAAAAAGTGCTCCACGCTAAGAATTGTGAAGCAGGAAACTGTTTCCGAAACACCCAGTGCTTCACGATTCATAGCGTGAAGCACTTTTTCAATAGAAAAAGTGCTTTACGCTGCAAATCGTTAAGCACGAAAACCCCAGTCGAGTACGCCCAATGTGAGCATGGTTAGGGCCCAGCCATATAAGTTGCAGTTTTATTATTTACCGATTTTCAACCATTTAATTTTGTAACACGTTGCTTTATTCCATTAACATGTACTGATTTCCATGTTTATTTCAGTATTTGATGTTTTCCTTGCTTCCAGAGAAGCTTTCTTCCGAATTTGTATTCGACCATTGAAGAGGCCTAAATGCTCATTGACCAGCTTTGCAAAATCCGTTTGGATTCATCTACGTACCCTCAAGTTTGTATATATTTGTCCTTGAGTTGGTTTAGTGGCTATGTTTTATATGACTTCTACAAAAAAGCAAATCGAAATTTGCTTTCAAACTGTTTTGTTTTCTTTACAAGGGTAAATAAACAGTATTTTGATACTTTATTAACATTATTAATTGTGGGGGAGGGGCTGGGATGGAGTCAGAGGAGCTCAGTTCTATCTAAACGTCATTATTTCATTACTAGCGCTCCTGACTTCCGAGCATGGGGTCGTGAGTTGGCGTTCCACTTGAGGCAAGATTCTGTCAATACCTAAATGGCGCTTACTTGCTCAGAGACTACCACTATCATCCGCGATCGTACTCATAAGACTCAAATACTGTCAAGAAGGATGTAAAATAGCAAGTCATCCATATAATTGAGCCGCGACATGACAAAACCAACCGTTGAATGTGGTTGTGCGCCCAGCGCAGACTCAGATCCGCCTGGGCATCCGCCCAGCCTGATCAGAGTCTTCGCTGTCCGCATGGAGATAGCTTAGAGCCTTAGCTATACCTTTTAAGCGCTTAGCGAAAAGTCTGATCAGACTGGGCGGATGTCCAGGCTGATCTGAGTCTGCGCTGAGCTGTCCGCATGGAGATAGCTTAGAGCCTTAGCTACCTTTTAAGCGCTTAGCGAAAAGTCTGATCAGACTGGGCGGATATCCAGGCTGATCTGGGTCTGCGCTGAGCACACAACCACATTGTTGGTTTTCTCGTGTCGCGGCTCATATTACTTCCACTCCACAAACATTTACATTTCTTACGCGTCTATTTCAAGTTTTCGCACCTTTCAAATACCATTCAAAAGAAAGTTTTGCCTTTCCTAGCGGGTTTACCTCTTACCACAATTAATCCTATTAATTCACCCTGACTTTTTCTGCCGTAACCTTTTCAGTTCATGAACCGCAGCGGATAGTTAGTACCATACATTAACTAGTTGAGCCACGACACGAGAAAACCAACAATGTGGTTGTGCGCCCTGCACAGACTCAGATCAGCCTGGGCATTCACCCAGTCTGATCAGACTCTTTGCTAAGCGCTTCAAGGGTAGCTAAGGGTCTAAGCTACCTCCATGCGGACAGCGAAGACTCTGATCAGACTGGGCGGATGCCCAGGCTGATCTGAGGCTGCGCTGGGCGCACAACCACATTGTTGGTTTTCTCGCGTCGCGGCTCAACTAGTTTACGTATTGTACACACAGGATGGAGCTGATTTGCGATTCGCCTCAGGTAGATTTTGTATTCTTTCCGCTAACAAGTCACCCGTACACGTCTTGAGTGGCCTCTACACCTGTGAGAATTTGTCTATAGTCGGGTTCAGTATGCTTAAATGCGACCGCTGTTTGAAAAAGTATGCAAAATCATTTCAATTTATAGTGCCGTCGTTTCGAGGTGCCTTAAACTCTTTTAAGAAATCGTAAACTATACGATGAGCGATGTGTCATTCAGAAAACCTAGAAAGTTTCCGGACGTAAGCTAACAACAGCGACTGTGTTTTTGTCAGTTAGAACCTCTGGATTCATATTTTCAAAAATTGATTTGAAAATTATAAATTCAAGATGCCATGCCAATTTCAAATTTGTGCTGCTGTGTAAGGAAAGGTAATCCATTAAGCCGAAGGCTTCCGTTATATTGTATGCATGTATGCTTTTTAGTGCTTATTCCTGCCTATTCAGCTTTTATACATGTATGTATTTTACTATTCTGAATAACTATCGTTTAACCCAAAAGCACAACGTTGATCAGCAATAATAACCGCGTATCGGGGTCGGAAAAGACACACTGAAGATCCAAAACAGAAACTGTCCTTGTGTTCCGAATTCTACAGATGGTCTGATATATTATTAACACTAGAAAAGAGCCCGCGCAAGCGCGGAAATATTTCATGATGGTCAAGTTTATATAAAAAAGCGAGTTTTAATTTTTCAATGTAAATGGCCTTAGGCCCAGGTGAAGATATGACCTTTACCATGAATACTCACTAAAGCTTCATTTACCTAATTACTTGTCTGCATCTACAAACTTTCAGGTAGCAGACTGCATTGTTTCTAAATAAAAAAAATCAACTTTTTTCACTTTTTCCTACAGAAAAACCTAAGTGACTCAAAAGTTGACCTTGCCGTAAAAAAAGATCAAGGTCATCCCAGGGTCATCATTTATATAAATTTTGTTGAGCTTTCGAGTCCTTGATGCGACATGCTAAGTTTCAAGATCATAGGATTTGTGGTTCTGGGGGAGAATTGGTTGATTTGATGCTTAACGTCCACGGTAAACAGCTAAGGTCATGTCGGGACGGTCAGTTAACCTAACCATACTATTCCTGGGCAGGCTCAGACCTCCTAAGCGGTTAACCAGTACTAAGTGCACATACTTTCGCCAGTAACTGACAACTGCCCTTCTTGAATCAGCGGAAGGAGAAACGAAAGTATGTGGCCAGACCGGGTTTCGAACCCAGGACCTCTGACTTATGGGTCAGGTGCCCTACCGATTGCGCTACGCGGCCCGGCGTGGTTCTGGGGGAGAAGATTTTTGAATTTTTTTACCATAATAAATGTTTGCCATCTTGGTTATGTGACCTGTCCTGGGTATTTTTTTCTGGAAAAAATGGGTGCTGGAACGTTTTGGGTGAAAATATTCAAGCCCTCTGAAGACTAAAGGCTTATCTAGCTTCGTTGAATCATTGAAATTGATTTGTCAGCTTCGCTGGAAAACTGCCCTTTCTTACCTCGCGCATGTGTGTTAACCTTAGACATTTTTAATTTTTGTCTTTTCGAAAGTTCAGTTCAGTTTGAATTCTCCTAGCGAAGTTCCCCAAGTGGCTAAGCGGTACGTAACCATAGCCGCACACACTTGGCGCCGTGTGTCCGTCCAACTTTTCGAAAGACCATGTGCGTTGAGCTTTTTTCTTCAATGGGCGAGTTCGATTGGCTACTCGTATTGACTATCGTTCTGGAAGAAAATGGGTCGTTTCGAGCCAGGGCCGTCGGGACTATGACCATTTAGTTCTTCATCCGTTTAGACATATGAGCAAAAATACAAAAATAAATCGTTATTTATGGGGAATGACGTACGTTCATGGGTCGGATTTTTGCATTAGAACCTGCTAAATCTGGACTTGCTAAGCAGCGCGCCGATATAACGACGCAGAACCGAAACGACCGGATTAATTTAAAACGTGTATTCGAGTACACGATAATTTCACTCGAACGCACCCATTGTTGACCAAAAAATTCGACCAATAGTCGAAGTTTCTAGAAAAATACTTGGGAGAATTTAAAATGAAAGACGAATTTAATTCCCAAATTCTTTAACTCTACGTGAAACTAAAACACGCTAACCGAAATTATCAATGATAGCAATATGCGAAAGAACCAGTATAGAAATTACGCTTGAAAATGCCACCAATTTTGCAGTTTATGCGTTACTTCGTTTATTTAGTATTATAGATAAAAACAGGAACATTATAATGCTTTTCGATCAGTATAGCTTTCTTTGGAACAACACTATGTATATATGCGCCTGCGAATTTGCGTTGGGGTATTTGATATGCCAGATTTTCTTTGGAACGTCTTCATAAAGACGCAGTTGGTATTTATAAAAGAAAAAGTTTTCATTTACATGTTTACAAAACCAGTTCTTAAGAGTTTTCATGGTACTAATAAAAATGCACTTATTTGAACAGTCTGCTTACTTCAAGAAAGCACCTTTTATTTTGCGATGAACTACACTATATACGACTATATTTGGACTACATGAATGGCTGTCAGGCAGTTTATAAGCGACGTCATGCTGTTATTGAAACCCTATATTTCCATTCATCCTGTCACCACAATGCTTATGTTTCAAATGTACCGCCTATCAAATTGTGACAATACACCGAATTCCGTTTACTTATTTTCCCAATCAGTTTATGCAGGTGTTTCGCCAATTACTTTGGTTCTGTCATAGTTTCTTACCTAACGCTGACCTAAACAGCCAAGAATGATAAATGTTTGTATCCTCAAGTATAGGCTGAGGAAGGAAAATTTGAACGAACTCTCGCCGGTATTTAAATGAATATGTTCTTGGGTAGTATGTATGTTGTAATATTGGCTGTAAACGCTTTGCGATAGTGGCGTAACTGAATCTGCATCAGCGCCTTTAGTTCAGATTGTCTCAGAGGGAGTCAAATGATGACACACACACAAACAAAAAAAAAAAAAAAAAAAAAACCAAAAAAAAAAAAAAAAAAAAAAAAAAAAACCCAAAAAGAAAAGCAAATATATAATGAATATACACTACACAATACGCCTTTTGCAGCCGACACACTTCCCTTAACATTCGCTGTTGTGAGAAGTAGCCTTTGGAAGCAAGGAACACATGTCTCAAAGACGTTCGAAAAGAACACGAACCTCAAGAACAATTCTTGTAATTATTAAACACCAATCGGAGCACGCTCGGCCAATTCCGGGATTCACGGAATTGGCCGATCGGTGTTCCGATTGTATTAAACACATGAACACCCCCACAGAAGATAAATCGAAATGAGTTAACCTATTGGCAAGGGTCTGCAAGTAGTCAGTATCAATTATCTCTTGTTGTTAAGACAAAGGTACCGCAAACTATATGTTACATTAGAAGCGGACAGCGGACTGACCGCTGCGGTTAGAGTTAACGTCACACCAACGAGTCATGAGTAGCAGACAGCGTCAGCTCAGTTTTCGGTAACCGCTGTAACCGACAACCAAATCACGAACATCTTCAAACCCGACGGATCTAAGCCGCCTGTGCTCGACCTACACTGTTTGTCATACAGTTTGTACAATTGTTACTGTTTGTGTATCTCTGGGTAATGAACTATATGTACTTAAAATATTACTTCGTTCCATTAAGCCAGGATTTGAAATTGCGGTAGTTTTCTCTTTGTACAGTCATTCACCTGAGTACTGGTACATGTATATACAGAAACAGTCTACCTTGGCCCAATTGTTCAAAACAAACGATGTCGTTAGTTGCCGAGATGTTAGATTTTCATTATGTATTCTATGTTAAAACACTGCGATTTTTGCCGAAAAACTGTATGGTGCTTTTGCAGTGCTAAAGCTTCTCACAATTTTTTCAGCAATAAATATTACCGCAATTGATTTATAAGCACTGTAAGACTTAACGAATCCTCTTCGTTAAGCTAACGATGCCTTGAAGAACTGGGTCCTGATTTCTTCATAAAAGTTGTCACCTTCTGGAATGAAGGCAAGAATTTCTGTGGATAATTTAAGCAATTTTATGATATTTTGAAATTTTCATCAATTACCAGGAAACATTTCTTTTTCATGTGATATGACGAAGCAGTTTTCCTGTCGTTCTCCATTCCAACCTTCAAGCTCAGTGGGTGGTTCTAAGGAAGTGTTCAGTCGGGGATTTATGATCTGTCTCGGATCGGGTAGGTCGGGGTTCAACTGTTGGACTTCTTCTGCTCCAGCATTTCAGTGTTGTTCTTGCTATTGAATGCTTATCTTGTTTCCTATGAGAAATTTTATTTTAATGGCGCGTACAGTATAGAACATATTTATGCTGCAGTCGGTTTTGTATCAAAACGAATATATGAAGACACTATTTTCTCTTCAGATATTTAAAAACACAACAAAAGGTATTTTCCTCGCTATCATCATTACAAATAAGATATAAAAAGACTATCGTTTCCCTTTCGAAACCCTGCGTGTTACATTTTGTAAAATATATATCAAAGGTTAGAAAATACCTAAATTCCATAAAAATCACAGTTTTATTTTGGACAAGTCATTAAAACAGTGTTTATTCTGTGAATGACAATAAATGCTAGTTTAGATAATTCTGGGGAGGGTTTTATACATGAGAGCTCCGCTCTCCGCACTTGGTATTCAACATAAAACTGGAATAAAATCAAGAAACAGCAAATTTCAATTTGGAACCTCATTGAGAATCGTTTGTAGCGCCACTGGTTGATGAGTTGGTCAGCTGAATGTTATTTGCAACAGTTCCAGAACTCTTTACCTTAATTGCTAGCTAATTGATATAGTTACCGTCTTTACACGCCTGTAGGACAGAGTTAAAGTAGTGTAAAAATGTCAAAGCAATCAAATGCCATATCTCACCTACAACTACCAATACTAACAGAATTACAACAAAAAGCGGATTGAAAATGAGCAGCTCTTTTTCCACGTCGTTGGTAACCTATTTTTTTACCTACTGTCTATCTTCTATATGTGCAAAACACATCAGAATAAAGGGGCGGATCCAGAAATTTTGGAAAGGGGGGTTCAAATTAGATAAGGGGAGGGGGGGGGGGCGGGATGCGATTTGTGCAGTTTGGCCAAATGAAATAATTAAGGCTGAAGAGGGGGTTCGTTTGAACCCCCCGAAAAACGAACCCCCCCGAACCCCCTCTGGTTCCGCCACTGTAAAAGAGAACAAACACAGAACAAACTAATTTTTCGAAAACTACGGATAAGAGGACGCAACAAACAATAACAGAGATGCAAATCTCACAGAAGCACTGTCTTCGAACGGTCAATAAAAATTACTAGGAAAGGAGGAGCTTAGACCGTTTTGACGGAGGTCCAACTTCGCGGTAGCTTTGTGAGACCGCAATATTCACAGAACGCATTTTTCACATGTGTGAAAAATACGTTCGCATTTTTCACACGTGTGACAAATCCGGTCGCATTTTTCACAGAGTTCGAACCCTTTTTTCACATATCTGTGAAATTTGCGTTTGATATGTACCATGAAAACGTAATTTTCCAAACGCTTGCAACACCCCTAAGAAGTGACAAAATATCACAAAAACCTATTTTTCACTTCTCTATATATTTTTAACCCTGAAATTATGAAGGTTATAGTGGACGGAAAAACGGTACAGTAAACAAAAAAGGGGACTAGAAATTTGCTCTGCTCTTCCTCGCAGATGGTCGTAGGTTCGAGTCGCCCGCTGGGTCAACCACTCAAAAACTCACTCTGTCTTCCCAGCAGTAAATGGGTACAGGGAAGGTTAAATGCTACGAAATGAGAGGGTAGGCTCCCTCTTTCATAACTTGTGCCTAATACACCGTAGGCTCCAACAACCACTGTCCCTACGGCCACAAGACTATGGAAAACTTTTACCTTGTTTGTTTTAATTCACATGTATGCTGATGACGTACATGTAAGCTGTAGTGCACAGCTTCTAGTACTAACTGTTGGGCGGTGCCATAATCCAGCTGGAGGAGACCTTGCGGTATTCCCGTGCAATATTAGGCATTTTCAATACAAAACTTTGGTAGGTAGCTTCTTCGTAACAGTCCCTCAGTTAAAGGTATTGGTATATTCAGTTGCGTGTTGGTATAGGCATGCATGGGGGAAATCTATGTCTGGGTAGAAATAGATGGGAAGACATATCGTTTTTCCATAGTTGTCTGCCAGTCTGTCCGTCACAAATCGTTTCCGCTTCATAACTTAAAAAAACTAGTAGTTTTAGGAAGCTTGGTACAAATATACGTTACAAATCAAAATCAATATGTTCCAACAAATTCTTTCAAAACTGAGGGCACAGTAATGCCTTCACAAGTGAGGAGCCAGGTAATGAAATATGGGAAGTAATTGAGGATAAACTTCAAATGCTTTTCGCGAGATTCTTGAATTCACTCCAGGTCACAAAGTCAAATCCTGGTCGAACTGGTCGATTCATGTCTAGGTCAAACAGGGGTTTTCGGGGTAAATCCCTGGGGAAGGGGGTTTACCCCCGAAGAAATAGATTAAGTGTTTAAAATATTCATGAAGTATTGTATGATTTATCTGCCCTTTGGAAAGGAATTTACCAGTAAATAATAATTAAGTCAAAAAGATAATAGACTTTATCGGCAATCGTGGGGACACATAATTTCGACATTATCGGTCGGATCTGAACAGTCGTCAATTTGTGTAAGATTTAAAGCTGCAAAGTCTGTAACTTTTGATCTTTTATTTTAAGAACTAATGTTTCTAATTTTCAAGAGCACGGTAATATATCTAAAATCGGGTATACATTTCACCAGATCCGTAAACCTTAACAATTGATCACTATCAAAACAACAGCATTTATGTTAAAAAATCAACTGTCTAGAATTTCTGGAGGGATGTAAATAATTATCAACAAGAGAAAAACGCCTGTTTTTATCAAGATTATTCACCTTTCCATGCAATCCTCAGCTGTAGTGAACAGCATAACTTAATTCCACTTTTTTCAAATGATTTAAAAAGAAAATAAAAATTTTCGGAAAATGGTCATAATTGCAGACTTAGTCACTTTAATGTCTGTCGTAGTTATCTGCAAGTTTCAAGAAGCTAGGCTGGTCAGAATCATCTCTCAGTCATAAGTCTACGGATTATTCCACTTGCCACAGCAACCAAAATCTCAAGCGACTGCATTAAAGGAAATGTCATCGTTTCCCAGCCTTGTGAACGCTATAATCACCTACATGTATATTAACGTAGCTTTGAGAGACCGCAGTCCATACGATATATGCTTGAGACTGACCCAGATTAAGAGATATAATAGTTCGAAGGTGTTGAGATCGAGACGACGTAAGGCGAAGGGCAGTGGAGACTGCTTTGCCTTTAAACTCCCCAAGAGCCGAAGGCTCGGTGCAGTTGGGGCTCAAACTCATAGTTGTAGTTGGAAAGGAATAACAAGTTGTTCACATTCAAGCTGCCCTTGCCGTTTGTGTGAAAAATGGGTTTCTATTAAAAATCGCAATAAAATCCGAACGCATTTGTCACACTGGCAAAATGTGACGAATACGACCGTATTCATCACAGACATGTGAAAAATGCGTTCTGTGAATATTGCGGTCTCTCATAGCTTCCGTCACGATTCATGTGACGTTTAGTTCGGTCCGCATGTAGGTTTCCTGACTCATCAAATAATCATCACATACGGTAACTAGAAAATTGAGTCTGTAAAGCCCCAGTCACACATTCACGGATCAGGCTACGGTTCACCGCGATTTACCACGGTTTGACCTAGACGGCAAAACCGGGATGAACCGTAGAAAATCCAGCATCACTACGGTTTTCCAGGGTTCCATTAGGGTGTCTCACGGTGTTCGCACGGTGTCTGTACGGATCATCTACGAATTCGCGACGGTGCAAGGCGGCAGCACTACGGACAACAAGGGTATTCCACGGTCGTGTTACGGACGCTTACGATGCCAGTACGGTTCGATACGGTGCTAGTACGACTCAAGCCGGTAGCGCCACGGCTCCTACGATTGTCTACGGTTTAACGGCGGTCAAGATAATGATTTTTGTTGATGGTGTTTAAGTTATTAGTAGGCAAGAAAAGTATTTTATGCCATTATATAGTACTGAATTTTTCGAAAAACGTGCAGCAAAAATTTTGAAAATCGGTTAACAAATAAAAAATTTGTACTGAAAATTAATTTTGAGGAGGCATTTTGCATTGGCATGGAAAGTAATCAAAGATCATAAACTTTCGAGTCTGGGAACTTTTTCTCTTGAATAAAAAGTGAGTTTTCGTAGTGACAAAACTTCCACGGTTGTCTACGAATACCGATGGAAAGCCAAGGATAATTCACGGATGCACCTACGGTAGCGCTACGAATAAGCACGATTCTGTTACGGTTGCGCTACGGTATAGGCCACGCCCACAACCCACCACGGTTCACCACGGAAGTTTTAAACAGTTTAAAATTTCCGTAGCGACTCCCGGATCACCACGGATCTTCAGGGATCATTACGGAACACGACGGATGCATCTACGGTGCTACTACGAATCACGACGGTGTGCTACGGTTTGTGAAACCGTGGTGAACCGTGGCCTGAACCGTGAATGTGTGACTGGGGCTTTAGACACGAATGATGCCCCCGTGCAGCGCCTGTCACAGGGAAGTGCAGATCACTGAATTTCCCATTATCAACAAATATTGTTTCAAAGCACTTAGCTTCTAGCCTGACTGCCATAATGGCTATGTTCAAAATGCTAAATTTTGAACAAAATTGATTTTACCTCTGAAAAATTTACTTGCTCAAACTCCATACCATACAATGCAAAAAAAATGGATAAGTTTAGAAGGCCATTTTTCTGTCAAAATTATTTCTAGCTCCATCAAAAACCTACATGCACATTTTCAATATGTCAACAATATGAAACCAAATTTTCAAAAAGATTAGTTGAAAACTGTGGAAGGAGTTGATTACAAAAACTCTATACTATACACTGCAAAATATTGCCTAAAATGACTAAGGTCAAAAGGCTGTAATTCTGACAGAGTTAATTCTAGCTCCACCAAAACCGCACATGCATATTTTCAACATGTCCACAATATGTATGCAAAGTTTAAAAAACATCCCTAAAAAACTGTGGAAGGAGTTGAGTACACAAAATCCATACCCTACATTGCAAAAACCCCTGACTGTCGTCACGGGGGCATAAAATGCAATGGAATAGAACGGCAAATATAGAAAACCAGCCTGGTTAAAGGACGCAATATACAGATAACCAGACTCGCCTTTCTCAGACTTCTCAGGTTTGGTATTTATTTTCTGGTGAAATGTCAAAGATCCCGTATAGCCACGGAAGTTAGCTTCAAGTCATGTTACTCTAGATCTCTAGGCGGGCACTTCTTTTAAGTACTCAAATGGCATGATGAATCAATTTTCCTTTTTTAAGGCGGTTATAGCATTTTGGTATTCCAGTCATGCCCCCTCTAGGTGTCGCCTTACCTCCCCGCGGCCCTTGGTTACATTATCGTTTACTTTACGCGTAAAAATAACAAAGTTTAGCCTAGTTTATGCAGCGGCATGTGCACTGCCGAGTCAGTGGTAATTGAAAGTAAACATGTTTTATTTACCAAGAAAAACAAGAGAACGATCTTGATGGCTTTCATTGTACATAATACGGTTAATGTACTGGGTTTCGCATAGCGTTGTATCGCCGGTACGGTATAATTTTTCGAGTCATATGGGCCTTTTGAAACTTAACTTCTTGGTGCGTATAAGGATGAATGAACGTAATTCTTTGGATATCATTCAAATTTATTTGATACACTAACAATCGACTGATATACATGTTCACTTTTGAATAAAGTTAGAGAACAACATAAAATACTGAATAAGTAAATAAATAAATAAAGGTAAGAAGTAAATAAAGGATATCAGTAAAAATTACGGAACAACAAAAAAAAATTTTTTTTTTAAATATCTGCATTTTCCTTAATCTTTAAACCGTTCTTAGATATTTTATTTTTGGCTTGCCTTTTTTTCTGGAAAGCCTATGACCCTCATGCCTGAGACACTGGTTCAGCAAACAGCATGTTTTAAATCGTTTAGCTGGACCAAAAAGAGATGATATACTTCCACGTGATTAAAAACATTGAATGATGATTTTTGTTTTCAATCGCAAAATGATTGACACCCAGAAAAATATTTGTACCACGTTAATTAGGGATTTTAAGTGGTCCGCTTCACCAGACGTGGAACGCACAAATGCGCCGAGCATTTGTTAATGCGCCTTTGCGCATGCGCTAAAAGGGAGGCCTCAAATCTGACGGCGCATTGCGCAGTCAGATTTGAGTCTTCCCTTTTAGCAGCAAGAATCTATGGCTCTAAATGAGTTTATTCCGTTAAAAGCGAAGATTCTGATCAGGCTTTGTAGAACGGAGCCTGTATGATTTAAACATAATCACACAATCCTCAAGGCTCCGTTTCCCATTCCAAGGCGCAGATATTCCATGTTTATTTATACGAACTAACTTTGATGTTTGTTGCACACGAAAGTGAATTAGATTTTGTGTTAAGTTTCAAGTATATCCGTCAGATCTATGGTTAAAATAACATTTCTGTTTAATATATCATAACTTTGAACGGATTTTCTGTCTTGGCTGGGTGCACAAAAATATAAACCAGAGATTTTTTACGTTTGGAAATGTAATAAACATTTGTAACCCATTTAATGGTACTTAGAAAGATAGGCGTGGATAGTCTAAGTTGCAACTGCACTTTTTTTCACAGGAATCGAGAAGATTCATGCAAAAACTGGTTAAAATTACAAGAAAATTTATATCTGCTCTGTACGCTATTTTGAAGAAGGAGCATATAGAGGTTTCATATCTGATACGGCGTGTGCATATGCCTGAACGAGTCGTTGCAGTTATTTTCGAGATGAAAACATGTGGCCGTACATATCTGACTAGAGGTTCCTTTTCATGCGACGCCACCCTTGTTCGTACATTGATTTTGTTGACTTGTATGTGTTTAAGGTGGACCTCAACATACACAAGGAAGATTAATCTGTAGCTAATTGTGTTTCTCACTGAAAAGAAAGCCTTGTTTGTGGGGGGGGGGGGGGGGGGGTGTTACTGTTTTGACGTTGTCCTTCCGTCCGCAACACATTAAATTATTTGATCCGATTTGTTTCAAATTTTGTCCATGGATGCAGCATAAGAAAATAGTGGATACATATTTTTCGTTTTTTCCTGGAAGGTTTTTATTGCGGAGTTATGCCCCTTTGTATTTTTCGTGAAATAAGTTTGTTATCGCCATAATGGTTTGACGGATTTTCGTGAAATTAAGTATGTGAACAGATATTGGTATGAAGATGTGCATTAGGGTTTTGATTTAAAATTCTGCACATTTTTGCCTGAGTTATTCCCTTTTTTTTATATATATATTTTTTGCCCTATTTTATAGGGTTTTTGCATTAAATTTGCCCCGATTTGTTTCAAATTTTGTCCAGGGATGAAGCATAAGAAAATAGTGGATACGTATTTTTCAATTTTTCCTGGAAGGTTTTTATTGCGAAGTTATGCCCCTTTGTATTTTTCGTGAAATAAGTTTGTTGTCGCAACTCCTTCTAGATGGTTTGACGGATTTTCTTGAAATTAAATATGTGAACAGATATTGGTATAAAGATGTGCATAAGAGTTTTGATTTTATATTCTGCCCCTTTTTGCTTGAGTTATGCCCCTTTTTATATTTTTTGCCCTATTTTATAGGGTTTTTGCATTAAATTTGCTCCAATTTGTTTTAAATTTTGTCCAGGGATGCAGCATAAGAAAAGAGCTGATACATATTTTTGCCCTATTTTATAGGGTTTTTGCCTTTTTCGCTTCCATTTTATTCAAATTGGGTCACTAGATGCAGCATATGAAAAGAACTGATACATTGTTCAGTTTTTCCTGGAAGGTTTTCCTGCTGAGTTATGTCCCTTTGTAGTTTTCGTAAGAAAAGTTTGTTATCACTACTACTCCAAGACCATTTGACGGATTTTTTTTTAAATTAAGTATGCGAACATATATTGGTATGAAGATGAGCATTAACCCTTTTTACATGAGTTAAGCCCCTTTTTATATGTTTTGTCCTATTTTGAAGTTTTTTCGGCCATTTTCACTTCCATTCTATTTAAATTTGGTGCACAGATACAGTAGAAGGAAAGAGTTGGCACATATTGCTCTGTTTTTCCAGCTTTGTTGTGCCCCTTTGTTGTCTTGGAAAACAGAGTTTGTTGTCGCTACTTTTCCTAAACCGTTTGGCTGATATTAAATATGTGAACACATATTTGTATATAGATGTGCACTTGTAGTTGTCATAACATGTATGCTGTGTAAATGTAAAACTTAAATGACAAAGCTGCATGCCTAACTGTTAAACGCGGGGGTATTTCGTAAGCCATACTTACTGCCACCTCTAGTTACTATTATTATTATTATTATTATTATTATTATTATACGGGTTGTTCATATACCTGAACAAATCGTTTCAGTATCAAAATGAAAATTTACATGTACTACCAGTATTTAATTTTCCTAAATACCTTTGAACTCAACAATAAGCATAAAATGTCAAAAATCAAATAAACATGTAAAAATATATAATTATGAGCCGCAGCACATAACATAACATAATTTAATCAGCAGAAAGCACAAACACAATGCTTATAGCCTACGAATCATATATACAGTAACAAGACAAAACAAACAAATGACATGTGCGTCACGCGAAGACTCAGCTCAGACTGGGCATTCACCCAGTCTGATCAGAGTCTTTGCTGTCTGTCTGGAGGTAGCTGAGACCCTAAGTTTAAGCGCACAACCAAGACTCTGATCAGATTAGGCGGGTGCCCATGCGCACATGCCATATTGTTGGTTTTGTTGTGTCGTGGCTCATATGCCTTGCATACTGTTTGCTTTTTTTTTGTTTGCGTTTTTAATATGTATGTTTATAATACCTACCTTTTGTTAAGGGTACGTTTTTTCTTCACACATAGTTTCTGGAGCAGACTGAATTTAATACTACATGTATCTTAGTAGATTGTTTACTTTTCATATAACTTCTAAAGAAAGAGAAAAAAACATACAATAAGGAAAAAAAAAAAGAAAAAGAAATAGAAGAGGAGAAAAAGGAAATAAATAAATAACACCGTTTCTCTGTTTTACCGTAAGGTCAATAGCTTCGTTCAACGGAAGTTTTGAATTGACAATGCATTGTTACAATCGTCAGTTCGTGCTGTTACCCCTATTGTTTTGGACTCACCGCAGTGTAGCTTGATCTTGTTTTCATCAAAGTAAACGGGGTCTGTCTTGTGTGACGAGCTGAAACACTGCTAGCCAACACAACCTGCAACCGTGGCGGCTGCCAGCTGAGCTACAAGCCAATATACTAGATTAAAAGAATTGTTATGGTTTAGTGTTGGACAGAAAATATCATCCTGAAAATAATTCAAGCGAGAGACGCTAATTTTTCTTAACTTACTATTTTTTAAACCGAAAAGTGCTATATGCTCGGCCACTATGCAGAAACTGTCGCGGGTTCGAACCCCCACTAGGCCAGCCAGCGACTGAAAAACTTACTCTCAAAGATGGGTTCCGCCTTTCATATGCTGTGTCCAAGATACGGTGGACCTTTAGCATTCATTGCTCCAACAGCCACCACTGTTTACTGATAGCAACAGCAATACCAAACAAATTAGCAATGTGGCTCTTACATAATGCCCCTCGCGCGTTTACTTCGAGTGTGTTCGTCGTGGCATAGTGGAGGAAGGGGAACAGGGCGTGATAGCGAAGAACAAACAATTACAAGTTAATGTACATGTGATTTTGCCTACGTCTCCAAATCAATACTTATAAGGATCGTATGCATTCATATTGCTACATGTACTATCCTTGTATTTGTGTTTCTAAACCAAAGGGCAAATTTGATGGCCTCTTTTTAGCTGTTCTAGCAGCGGAACCTTTCCGAAACAACGGCCTCTCTTAAAAGAAAAAAAATTGTTCCGTGAGAGAGCAAATTCCACCATTTAAGAAAAAACTTCAATGAAATAGGAGACAAGTTCGTCTTGGTAAGACTTGTTTCCTCTGATAGTGTTCCTAAACACATTAAATGAACTAAACTGAAAGAACAACGAGTACAATTACCAACAAATAAGCGACTATAAGCGAGATCCACCTTGCCAGGGCAATGCCGTGAAGTTGTGCATTATTCATGGCCGCAGCATGGCGTCCATTGTTGTCCATGAGGGCGAAGTTATCCTTTTCCATCCTC
Source organism: Ctena decussata (assembly GCA_963989385.1). Taxonomy (NCBI): domain Eukaryota; kingdom Metazoa; phylum Mollusca; class Bivalvia; order Lucinida; family Lucinidae; genus Ctena; species Ctena decussata. The sequence goes on from OZ022511.1 coordinate 32,110,646, forward strand.
CTGTGATCAATCACACTGTCCTTTCGATTTTCACATGATTTCCCACAATACATCTCCGCCCTGGGACAGCACGTGATCATCAGCGCGTGACGATTTCTGCGGAGCTGTATTTAGTGCGAGTTAGCACCATGTGGATTACTTCTGTTGTTATCATAAACAATTGATGGCTTCGTTTTAAAACTGTAGAAACAAAACGGTGAAAACGTTGAAAGTAGTTTTTGTGTTGCAAATTGATACAGGGGCATAAGGTAAGCAGACTACATAACATCAAAAGGGTTACTTAAGGTGAATGGGTACACGTCCTTTGTTTTACACAGGGAGTCCATTTTTGGAACTTTCTGCTTGTCCCCCTCCCCCACCCCCTCCACGCCCCCGGATGACAAAGCCCTTTTAAAATGGGGCCAGTTCTGAAAGGAAAGAATTTACTTCCTAGTTCCTAGAAGCAAACTCTTGATTTAAGGAGTTGACTACTATTGAGAAGTCAGGCAAAATGAAAATACCAGAGTAGCTTCCCCTGAAAGTGTATCCATACACCTTAATCATACTAGAGACGTCATGGCTTTTCACGTATGCGGAAAATACATGCTCAGGTCAGCCAACGCGCATGCGGCTCAGAATATGTTAACCCATTGCATTCTGGGTATTTTATGTCGTCTGCTGAAATTGTCGTCTGTACCAAAAATCAAGAATATTTTGACAATTGGTATAACTAACTATTGTAGAAATGATATCTAGGCAGCAAACAGTTTGGATCTCAGATCAGGCCACGTTTGTGGGGCCTGATCTGGATCCAAACTGTTTGCCCAGATACCACTAAAGGGGTACACCGAATGGAATGGGTTAAATTTTGCCCTGTTCGCACATTCCAAAAGGTGTATTTTCAGATGACGAGGCTCGAACATCATCTGTAAGCACGCGCATACCATTATACCTAAGGAAATGCATTCGGTCCCGTTTTGTGCAAAAATTGCTGTGTTCAAATTTCACAGCTGCACAGGCTGATCTTAGTCTATGATATTCGAAGACCTAATGTCCTTTCCGTGTGGCATGGATAGTATTTTTTTTCGATACTAGATACATTATAAGCATTAATTTCATAGGCCCTGCCTGGCCTTCAGAAGACATTAAATTGAGCCGCGACACGAGAAAACCAACAAAGTGGTTGTGCGCCCAGCGCAGACTCAGATCAGCCTGGGCATCCGCCCAGTCTGATCAGAGTCTTCGCTGTCCTCATGGAGGTTAATAAGACCCTTAGCTACTCTTTAAACGCTTAGCGAAGACTCTGATCAGACTGAGTGGATGCCCAGGCTGATCTGAGTCTGCAATGGGCGCACATGCCACATTGTTGGTTTTCTCGTGTCGCGGCTCATTTTTCTTTTGCTAATTAGTAACTACAGTGGTCTCATTTAAGCACACATACAGATTACAGAGGTATACGTTGTTATAGTCCTTTTATTGTTACGCTTCTACAAACATATGACTGACTCCAGTCTGTCTCCCGAGCTCGGTGTCAGGTCTTCAGGGCCGATAGAACAATGGGGGCGTAACTTTGCTATAGTGGTTGCTGATCAGTACTCTTGGGTTTAACCAAAATATGGAGTATACATTTAGATTTGTTTTCTATTTCTACGCTAAATGATAAAACTGATCATTACCATCTTAGGTTCAAGTTGCTATTCTTACAATACTGGCTTGAAAGAGATATGAAAATGAATGGTACACTTTCAGGGGAAGCAACACAACTGGTTTTTTGTCTCCCTTCTCAATGGGAGTCATCTTTTAAATGGAAGAATTTGCGATTCTTTCCTTTAAGAGTAAGACTCTTTACGGATTCATTTTGTAGTCCAGGGAAGCAAATAGGAAACCACGAAAGTTGTTCCCCTTTGTACGGATGGCGGAAAACATTGAGGTGTACAGATATACCTTAATTCGGCCTAATATTTGTAGTAGATATAAATATTGTAGCACCGTTCTAACTGCGTAGCAATAATAGCATGTAGTATACATATATGCATAGTGATCATTCGGTACAATGACGACACTGGTTTTAGCAAATTAACCCCGAAACCTAGTACATGACTACTTAATATTTCACCACTAAACTGCTACATAGACATCGTAGGGAACCATTAAAGAAGTCCTTTTATGCAACTTTATTGTCATCCAAATAGCTAATAACAGGGTCGAGTCCTGAGCACACCAAGCTGAAGCTACTATGCAAATACTATGCCAGCCAAAAGGACCGCTGTCTTTTATTCCTACTATTTACACATGATTTTGGCAAAGGGCACATCGGTGCGCGTAATCATACAGACTTCCCAAACCACGCCCCCGTCATTCTGTCGCACAACAATACGTTAAATGATAGAGACAGCTTGGAGTCCGTCGTGTATTTGAAGAAGCTCGCAAAGAAAGGAGGGAATATTTCTGTACGTCGACTTAAATATGATGGGTTCTTAAAAATGATTTTAATACTAGTACGTAGTTACTTATTAGCAAATAATGTCAAATTTGGAAAAGGTCACGTAGTACCTACGTAAAATGCTTATGAAGGTCTTTTGCAATAGCAAGTAAAACCTTCGCTGGAAGAATTTAACTAAAATTTAAATTTTGCAGGTACAGGAGCGGGTAGTTTTAGCTGCTACATTTACATATTTATTTGTCTCTTCATATATATGTTTGTGGTTTAAGGTCCCGCTTTTTTTCTTTACACTTAAAGCGCCAAAATGAAAAGCAAAACAAAAACAGCTCAGATCAAGATGAGGCGGCTCATATAATGAGCCGTGTCAGCCGGGATCACGTTGTTTGAAAAAAGTTCGTCCAAGCTACATCATATTGACAATTCAAAAACAAGTTTTTGATTTGTCAAAATAATGTAGCTTGGACGACACTTTTTTTTTTGAAAAAAAAAATCCAGTCTGCTTTTTGGCAATTTAAGACACAAAAATTATATGTTGTGGCTTCTTATGAGAACCGTCTGTGTATGTGAAGGGTCACAACATACGTTTTATGGACAATTATTGGGTACACGTTCAGGAGCAACATTACCAGGAAAGGATTTGATCCCATGGCAGCAAATTCTTTTAAGAGTAAGGCTACGTTGCAATTGGAAGCGAACAGGAAGTCACAACTTGCTTTCCATTGCAAAAACAGGGCGGAAAAGATATAATGAAAACAATGGTGCATCCAAACATCTTAAAAGGAATTATTTTAGATTTGCTGCTTGGATCTCGTTTTGGTGTAATAGCTACATACATGTACTAAATAAAATCAGTTCGTATCGTTTGCGTTCTTTTTGTATTCCCCGTAGGCGCTGTTGAAATCCATTTGTATACTTACGTGTGGATAAAATAGGTAGACACCCTTTTTTGGTACTGTTTGTTTGGCAAGATATCACGAACATTTTCGGGCGTTTACTAGGTATACAAACGACCACGTGCCTCAGCAGGCTGGTTCTATATTTCTTCGTTTCCGGTTCCACTACACCAAATCTACAAATAAACGGTTGAAATAGATCATCTGTTGATGTACCAGTCTGCAAGAAAAGTTTGTATCTGTTACTTGCATGTCATTTTCTGCCAGAAATAAATGAGCCGCGACACGAGAAAACCAACAATGTGGTTATGCGCCCAGCGAAGACTCAGAGCAGCCTGGGCAGCCGCGCAATTTTATCAGACTCTTTGTTAAATGCTCAAAGGGTAGCTAAGGGTCTAAGCTACCTTCATGCGGACAGCGAAGACTCTGATCAGACTGATCTGAGTCTGCGCTGTCCGCACAACCACTTTGTTGGTTTTCTCGTGTCGCGGCTCAAATCTTTACTAGTCATTAAATCAAAGTGAACAGACTGCAAACTGCCTACGAAACGAGCGTATGGATTCATTCCGTTTCCATTGGTGCCCGGATGTAAACTATATGTCATCGGTTTACCGCCAGGTGGCAAACGTGTTGATTCAGAACTACGTCTGAGAAAATCTTGGTTTGATCCGTTTCATTCTTCGTAGACTAGTTCCTTCCCTTCGACACTTTTCGCCGGTAGAGGGCCAGAGGGCTAGCTCGGTCAAGTTAGCAAAACGAAAATTCTGCAGAATTTTCTGCAGAATTTTCGTTCTGCTAACTTTACCGAGCCTACAGGGTTACAAGTTCAAACACTTTGTGTCGAAAACATATAATTATTTATTTTTTTTAGATCATTTGATTGGCTGTGCTGTATATACAAAACGTCAAATACTGAGTAAATTTGTTGCCAAATAGAAAAAGGTCCAATTATACCAGAAAATGTGACGTTAAGCATATGCAGAACAAATGGTATAAATGGCTGAGAATGAAACAGAGATAGTAAAGAGTACATTGGTTTTCGGACCGCACATTATTTGGAAATCCTTTATATATTTAGAAAATGCCAAAAAGATTGGAAGGACAGAATATGTCTGTACAAACGACAGATCACAAGAACAGTTGTCTTTGTCATTGCAGAAGGTTGATTACTCTAATGTGGTCTTTACAGTTTAAACATATATTTTATTGTCTAAATAACAGCAAACGGATCGAGCGACAAGTTCTCACAACATTAGGTACAGCCCTTCTCCTACGTTTTATGAAACCCGTACGTACATGTATGTCCTGTCCAGGCGCACCATCCCGTCAATGACAATTAGGTATAACTGAGCCGCGACACGATAAAACCAACAAAGTGGCATGTTCGAACAGCGCAGACTCAAGTCAGCCTTGTCAGCCGCCCAGTCTGACCAGAGTCTTAGCTGTCCGTATGGAGCAAGCTTAGACCCTTAGCTACCCTTAAAGCGCAAAGCAAAGACTCTGATCAGACTGGGCGGACGCCCAGGCTGATCTGATTCTGCGCTGGGCACACATGCTACTTTGTTTGTTTTCTCGTGTCGCGGCTTATATACCATCCGAATAGGTGCATACATGGGTTCTCTACAGTGAATTAGGACATATTTGAATCGTCTTTTACGCGTAATGAAGCAAACTGACAGAAAAATGAACCAGAAAGACAATTTTGGAATTTTAGAGGGCGCACTATATTCCCAGCGGAGACGTTTTCTTCTGATTGTTCTGCGGTCGGAAGATTGTATTATCTTTAAATCACTGTTATTAACCGATTTGGAGATCCATTGGGAGGAATCTATACAGGCGACAAAAATGTCGGAATGCCCTAAAGTGGATTATTGGACTTGTATTTTGACAAAAGTCCTACTTGAAACTGACAAAAATAAATCCCAGAAAAATTTTGGACTATATCGAAAATTTTCTCCCCAAAAAATGATGGAATACGAAGTGTTAAACGGTAGAATTCAAATTCTTGGGTAGGTTTATTAACAATCAACTGAATGCAAAATTCCATCTACAGCATAGTACAGACATTATGTAGTTCATAGTATATTTTGTCGAGTTGACCAATTTTCACGAATCCTTGGTGATAATTTGACATTCAAGATTGAAGAAAAAAAAAAAGAATAAAAAAAGGAATTCGGGATTACAATAAAAATGTTCAAACAAAGTCACTTGCTAGTGCATTTGCCAAGATTTTGATAATATAAAAAAGTTGATAAAAAGACAATGATCAGGAACCGACATAATCGATTTCTACATCCTGTCCTAAGCACCAAATGGGGTAGGTCAACAATAAAGGCGGCACACAAAGCAAAACAAGACAAGTGGAAGGCCAAGAGGTCAGGGACCGTATTCATAAAACGACTTAAGTCGTTGCTATGCTGTTGCTAAGGCTGAATTTCTATAAAGGATCGAGATTCCCTACAACTATGAAATTTGCTCTGGAGGAACAGTCTTACAAAGACTGTTCCTCCAGACCAAATTTCATAGTTGTAGGGAATCTCCTTTATAGATATTTAGCGTTAGCAACAGCATAGCGACGACTTAAATGGCTTTATGAATACGGTCCCAGGTCTTACCCAGCACATGGCTACTCTGAATAATGTACAAGAAGTCAAAGACGAATAGAAAGCCGACAAGCAATGGAAATGATAGAAAACCACAACAGACGCATCGCCTTGGCACGGTCAGTAATAAATCACTAACCTTTTAAGCGTCAAAAAGCAGACAACCAAATTTATGTCTGCACAATTTCAAAAAATGTTTCGTCCAAGGTATATCATAATAAGAATTCAAAGACTAGAGGGCAAACAGTGTAGATCCAGATGAGGCGGCTCATGATGAGCCGCCTCATCAGGATCTACGCTGTTTGCAAATTCAGCTACTTTTCTCTCTGGTGCCTAAATAGTTAATTGGATGGTAACATTGTTTTTGTTGTCAACATAGACACTTAGATTTTCAGCTGCTTTCTCAAGGATAAACACTTAAACCGGATTACTCCAATTTACTTTTTGACCATTTCTATACTTCTTCGCTGAAATAGGGAAGCTGTGTTCATTCTGAGATGAAGCTGTGTTCGATTATCTCACATCAATTCTTCTGCTTGATTGGAAACTTTAATAGAGTTGTGAAACGCACCGAACACAAATATTGTCCTCTCTCAGATCAATTTTACTCGGGCTGGCGTTGAATGGATTATCCTGTTTCGCACAAGCAATGTTAATAAAGTGAAGGGTCAAATGATACACTTGTTTAAATGCATCGAGTATTTTTGATTACATTTTCTATACAGAAAACGTGAAAGATGCCACTTTGATTGACAGTCTGTGAATGACGGCGTTATGGGTAAAAAGTTGGACAAGCATAGAAATTGTCGTAATAATTCTATGTACAGAGGAAGGCCTTGACAATTGTGAGGTACCTTATGTAATGGGCTATGTAATTGGCTATGTAACTTTAAATAAAAAGTTGATAAGCAGGCAAAGTACACATACAAGAATATGAAACTCAGAATATCGAAAAAAGAAAACCGGAGACCCTTCGTAATTACAACAGCAATTTCGTTTGCAAGGCTGTATACCCCCCTCCCCCCAGCTTCCCCATCCCCTTCTACATACCCACCCCGGAGCGCCGGCTTGAGCAGTAATCGATTTTCAAAGCTACGAAAAGTTACGAAAATGAACTCAATGACTCAAATTAACTTTGATTGACGAAGTATTTGGAAACCTTTTTACAACCACCACACGGCTCCGAACATCAGCTCCATTTTGGACAAATAAAAGTCTGAAAGGCTGCCTTTGGAGACACTGTACACATAGGAAAACGAATGGCGACTACATTTTACCTGCACTTTGATGAAGCCCTTTTTACACTAATGAGAAACTTTGAGTCTCTAATTGTCATGTCGCATTGACAGAATCTGAGCTGGTATCCGTGGCCAAGAGAATTCTTTTGCAACGGTTGTACATTCATTAAGTGCCATCCCACTTCAGAACAAAATTAGATCTTTAAGCTTTTCAAAGATCTCGTCAGTCCGTTTTTTCCCTTCTTATTCCGTTACTATATTTAGTTTACCTTTAATTAACATTGAAATTCTGATAGGTTTCTTCTTCCAAAACCTTAAAAAAAAGTAAAAAAACAAAACAAAAAAAAACATAAATAGATGAATAATAAATAAATACACCTATTACATTCAATCCTTTGAAAGAGGGATTGTGAACCTATAAAAACAATGCTGTAACTTTTCCGTACCAATAGGAAGTCGGTCGGGCTACTCGTGGCTTCTTGGCCTTGGAGGTATAATAATCCAATCAAAATAATAAAATAATCAAGATCCATGATTCAAAAGGCAAGGAAATATGACGTCAGCATAGTTCTTGTTGGATTGAAAAGAAAAAAACTTAGTTGTTGGCCCTCGAACTGAAATAATCTTATTCAAGTCAAAAGAAAACAAAACACAAAAGGCATATGCCAGTACACATCGTCATGGAATGACGTCATGACAGTATACAAACGGATAATGACATTGACATGATACTTGAAATTTACAGTCAGTTGCTCTATTGAAATTGGTTCCTATTTTAACTGACAGCTTTTCAAAAAGAAGAGCTAGCAATTGAAACTTAAAAAAAAGTTTAAACTCGTTTTGACATCCACTTTCAGAATGTCGATATTTGAATAATGATTACCAGTGAAATCTGAGACCAAAATATTTTAGATACATTCTTGTATAAGTACCACAAGTAGCTGACTGTGTCTATTTACCAGACCCTTCAAAATTGTTTATCTTTGTCCAAATCTCAAGCAATCATAAAGTCACGGACTATTACATACAATCAACAATAACTTGTCAATTGCATATCCAAATATTTAGCAAACGGAGCCCAAATGCTAATGCCTATCAGGCATAAAGTGAGCCCAAGAACTGGAAGCGAGGCCTTTGCGCATGTGCGAACAGGGAAGGCTCAGAACAGCCTGCGTAGATACGCAGGCTGATCTGAGTCTTCCCTGTCCGCAAAACCCTATGTGTCAATCAAGAGAAAACGAAGATTTTGATAATATACGCACGTGCTTGCAGGATGCTCATCGTTATTTCTGTTCGCACATGTGAAACGTACATTGTTTTGTGTCACGGCGAAAATTATGATAAATTATGATGAAAAAATGATAGAAATGAGTCAAAAACTGACAGCGAAAAGCCACACAGAAACCATCAAAGCAAAAATCACCGAAATTTTTGGAAAAAAGATGTTATCATCCTTCGCCTACCCGAGTGTTTTCAAGCGTCGTCTGTTTATATCAGGGCCTAATTCATAAACTTGGGAGAACATTATAACACCATCAATCATGTTCTCAAAATACTTTGACAGAATCGGGATCGCGTCCAGAAAATAGGCACCCGACACAGTGCGCTATGAGCCCAACCTTTTAAGGTCAGTCTTGACCGCAAATCTTCGTAGTTCAACTAAGAACGGTATTGTCTACAGTCATAATACTTTGGACCTGACTACAACTGACTACGAAGACGCTTACACGGCCGCAAGAATTCTAAGAAGGGCCTCAAATGCTTCTGCTCGTACAGGAAAGAGGGTCTGTGTTTTAGACACGGCTAAACTTGTTTGACAGATACTAGTAGTGCTGAGCGTAAGCTGCTGTTGTACTTCTATGTATTTGGACATTTTACCATTATCTACTTGATAATTTCATGTTTGGAACTTTGAATTTTCACAAATCCAAGACCCTGATTGAAATGAAAATGCTAGCCGAATGGCAAACAGTGTAGATCCTAATAAAACTGCTCTCAGGAGCAGTCTGATTAGGATCTAAACTGTTTCTTCATGCATATATGCCACAATACTTCAGTGGTTTTACAATGCTCGTTACAAGCTGCTCAAAGTTCACACGAAAATTTTCAGTTTGGAAGGTCCCGAACATTAAATGCAGTGCAGAAAGTTGATGAGATATAGCATGAAGTAGTGGCGCAAAAACTCCAGAAGGTAGATCCTCTGGAAGCAAGAAAAATCAAAGAAACGAAATTAGCAGACACGGTGTAACGAAGTCTGTTCAAGTGCAATAATGTAATGCTGAAACACTGTCCACGCCCCCTGGCACCAGCTTCAGCAGAATTAAACTTCTTAAAAAGTTCCTTCAAGAGCAGAGAATATATACAGAAGTAGGAACATGGGCCAGACTACGTAGTTTCGGCTAATAAAGCCTCGTCAGTGACCCTGACAATATCTGGTGACGAAACCAGAAAAAAAGCATACTGTAATTTCTTAATTTTAATTGAGCAGCCGATTCAAAGACTTATTAGTTTCAAAGGATCCAAATAATATAAAAGGCGATGATCTAGAATAATAGTCTACATCGATCCCTAATTTTAGATTTCTCAGAATCTATCCTCTGATCTCGAAGGATGTAAATAAAACTTTATTTTCAAACCGATTCAGACTGATCCAAGTGTTCCAACAGGACCAGAAAATACACTGATCAAATATTACGTTGGTTGTTGTTGCTTCACGTCCACGGTAAACAGCTATGGTCATGTCGGGACGGTCAGTTAACCTAACCACACTATTCCTGGGAAGGCTTAGACCTCCTAAGCGGTTAACCAGTACTAAGTGCCCATACTTGCGCCAGTAACTGACAACTGTCCTTCTTGAATCCTATAAACATTATTACAACATATACCCTGTTTAAAGGCCAATAAATTCGACTGCCAGTGGTCCAGAATTTTTCATTCTTTGCAGCAGTTTGAAGAACGATCACAAACAAGTATTTCACTACAACTTATGCCCTGATCATTTCCATGGCACAATGTTTTCGAATTTATTGAAATGGAGACTTTTTTTGGAAGTCTATAAAATCGCATAAACTTGAGTTAAATTCAAAGTGATCCTTTCAAACGAGTCATCTTGTATAGACATTCAGTTTTATAGACAAAATGGTCGTTCTAATTTTGGTTGAAACTTTCATGCTCTTCACCTGTTGTGAAAAATTACATTTTCCCCGCAAAATTTTATTTTTTACTAAATTCAGCCCAGTGACATGGGCAGGATAAATATTTGATCAAAACCCGTTTTGACAGCTCCCTCTCTTAAAAAATTTAGCAATACCATTGGAAATTTCCTGTCTTTGTTGAGCGCAAGTAAGTGACTCACTAAGTGGGGATGCGTCGAACTGTCGTCTATCGAAAAGTATCAGGTGCTTCTGTAAATATTTTGAGCAATGTATATATTAAGGAATAATTTGCTGGAACAATTTGTTCCTTGATTTCAAAGGGTACATCATTTTAGAATATCAACGATGTATCCTTCGCAATCAAGTATCAGTTTGTTGGAACAATTTGTTCCATGATTTCAAAGGGTACATCATCTTAGAATCTCAACGATGTAGGCCTTGGAATCAAGGAACAATTTGTTCCTTGATTTCAAAGGATACATCATTTCAGAATCTCAACGATGTAGCCTTAGCAATCAAGGAACAATTTGTTGGAACAATTTGTTCCTTGATTTCAGAAGAGACACCATTTAAAAATCTACCGACAGAGAAAGTAAATGGAAAAGGAAACTCTTTCGTTAAATATGAATTAAAATGGTTCAGCTCTAGATACGGAATCTTAAATCCATCTAGTGTTAAATTGTAATCCAAAATGATGAAAATGCAAATGAACGCGGGCAATTTGTAACTAAATGCGACATCTGATGTGCATATTTGTGTAACAGAAAATAAGATAAATTTGAAAATTATTTAAATGTTCTTTTGACACTGTCATTTATCAGCATTTCATCACATCATTCTATGTAGCTGACGCCCATGGGCAAAATACAAACTTGCAGACATTCTGGTAGTAAATATTGTCCCTGGAATGCAAGAAAGCCCTATCGGCAGTATAAACTATGAGTCTGATAGCACCTTCTGGACCTCAAGGGACAATGTGGACCAGAGAATGTACAGCTTGAACGAAAAATTCCGAAAAACCAGAGGCGTATGTTTTCAGGGGATGAATAACAAATTTAGTGGATACCCAACTAGGCCCTTTACTTTTCATTTTTTTGAGGGGGGGGGGGGTTAAAGTCGGGGAAAGGAATTCTTAAGGGTAGATCAATTGGCAAGAAGAAAGACGTTAAACAGTTAAAGGGTGGGCCCATTGACAGGAAGAAACACGCCAAACACATTGAAAAACACAATGTGTTCTTGACCTGTATTGGCATATAACACAATTGCAACGCCCTCCAGCACCAGATCGAGCTGAGCAAAATCCAGTTGACGTTCTAACCTGAAGATATAATTATTTAAAGTAACACTACCAACAGCCGAGGTCCGAGGTGATACGAATGATATTAAATATAAGACAATGATTTGTTACATGTAAATCTAATGTAATTTGTTTGTATTTTGTGCTGAAAACAGATGTGAGGATGTAAAAGTTTCTCACATTTCAGAAAAAAATGGCAGCATTTTTATGTGCAATGCATTTAGAAATGCAACATCTCATTATCGAAAGCATTAATTTGAGAGGACGGTGAAGTTGGTTTGCTTTTCGTTTTTCGCTTTTCGTTTTTCGCTTTTCGTTTTTCGTTTTTCGCTTTTCGTTTTTCGCTTTTCGTTTTTCGTTTTTCGATAAAAGCTGTTTTGTTTTTCGCTTTTCGTTTTTCGCTTTTCGTTTTTCGATTTACGCTGTTTTGTTTTTCGCTGTTCGTTTTTTGATTTAAGTTCTTTTTGTTTTTTGATTTTCGCTTTTCGTTTTTCGTTTACGTTTTTTTGTTTTTTTGTTTTTCGCTTTTCGCTTTTCGCATTTCGATTTTCGTTTTTCGACATTCAAATTCTATCTTGACCTTCGTATTGAAGTTCAATAACGAATTTTGAGATTGGAAATACTATTTTGATATTCGCACTAAAGCAGAATATCGAATTTTTAAATTCAAAATCCTATTTTCACATTCGAAATGAAGCCAAATATGGTATTTTGACATTCGAAATTCTATTTTGACATTCGAATTTAGGCTGGATATGGTATTTTGTCATTCGAAATCCTATTTTGACATTCGCACTGAAGCTTAAAATGGTATTTTGACATTCGAAATCCTATTTTGACATTCGAATTCAGGCCGAATATGGTATTTTGATATTCGATATCCTATTTTGACATTCGAAGTCAGGCTGGATATGTTATTTTGACATTTGAAATCCTATTTTGACATTCGAATTCAGGCCGAATATGGTATTTTGACATTTGAAATCCTATTTTAACATTCGCACTGAAGCTTAATATGGTATTTTGACATTCGATATCCTATTTTGACATTCGAACTGAAGCTTAAAATGGTATTTTGACATTCAAAATCCTATTTTGTCATTGGATTTCAGGCCGAATATGGTATTTTGATATTCGATATCCTATTTCGAATGTCAAAATACCATTTTAAGCTTCAGTGCGAATGTCAAAATAGGATTTCGAATGTTAAAATACCATATCCATCCTAAATTCGAATGTCAAAATAGGATTTCGAATGTCAAAATACCATATTTGGCTTCAGTGCTGTTGTTAGAATACAATATTGAATGTCAAAATAGCATATTTGGCTTCAGTTCGAATGTCAAAATAGGATTTCGAATATCAAAAATCGAAATTCGGCTTCAGTTCGAAAGTCAAAATAGGATATCGAATATCAAAATACCATATTCGGCCTGAATTTGAATGTCAAAATAGGATTTCGAATATCAAAATACCATATTTTACTTCAGTGTTGTTGTTAGAATACGATATTTAATGTCAAAATAGCATATTTGGCTTCAGTTCGAGTGTCAAAATGGGATTTCGAATATCAAAATACCATTTTAAGCTTCAGTGCGAATGTCAAAATAGGATATCGAATGTCAAAATACCATTTTAAGCTTCAGTTCGAATGTCAAAATAGGATATCGAATGTCAAAATACCATTTTAAGCTTCAGTGCGAATGTCAAAATAGGATATCGAATGTCAAAATACCATATCAAGCTTCAGTGCGAATGTTAAAATAGGATTTCGAATGATAAAATACCATATTCGTCTTCAGTTCGAATGTCAAAATGGGATTTCGAATATCAAAATTCGATATTCGGTTTCAGTTCGAATGTCAAAATAGGATTTCGATAATCAAAATACCATATTCGGCCTGAATTCGAATGTCAAAATAGGATTTCGAATGTCAAAATAACATATCCAGCCTGAATTCGAATGTCAAAATAGGATTTCGAATGTCAAAATACCATATTTGGCTTCAGTTCGAATGTCAAAATAGGATTTCGAATATCAAAATTCGATATTCGGCTTCAGTGCGAAAGTCAAAATAGGATATCGAATATCAAAATACCATATTCGGCCTGAATTCGAATGTCAAAATAGGATTTCGAATGTCAAAATACCATTTTAAGCTTCAGTGCGAATGTCAAAATAGGATTTCGAATGTCAAAATACCATATCCAGCCTAAATTCGAATGTCAAAATAGGATTTCGAATGTCAAAATACCATATTTGGCTTCATTTCGAATGTGAAAATAGGATTTTGAATTTAAAAATTCGATATTCTGCTTTAGTGCGAATATCAAAATAGTATTTCCAATCTCAAAATTCGTTATTGAACTTCAATACGAAGGTCAAGATAGAATTTGAATGTCGAAAAACGAAAATCGAAATGCGAAAAGCGAAAAGCGAAAAACAAAAAAACAAAAAAACGTAAACGAAAAACGAAAAGCGAAAATCAAAAAACAAAAAGAACTTAAATCAAAATACGAACAGCGAAAAACAAAACAGCGTAAATCGAAAAACGAAAAGCGAAAAACGAAAAGCGAAAAACAAAACAGCTTTAATCGAAAAACGAAAAACGAAAATCGAAAAGCGAAAAACGAAAAGCGAAAAACGAAAAACGAAAAGCGAAAAACGAAAAGCGAAAAACGAAAAACGAAAAGCGAAAAACGAAAAGCGAAAAACGAAAAGCAAACCAACTTCACCGTCCTTAATTTGAGGTAGCTATCGAGCACCAGACTTCTCGATAGTTTTCCTGGATTACTAAACCCTTTCAAAATGGGATCAAATTTTAGATGGAAAGAAGTTGCTCCAATAAGAGCAACTTCTTTCCTTTAGGAGTTGCTCCAATTTCAGAAGGAATAGGCCGAGTTGCTTCCCCTCAAAATTTACCTTTTTACCTTAAACATACCAGAATCCTAAATTTCATAAAAAAATAAAAGCTTTTCATAGAATTTATTATACTGTAGGCCATACCAAGTTATGATGTCTGAACACTCTGGTAAGGCTTACTGTAAAATATTCTAATCCCATTCGTATCACCTCGGCTGTCAGTCTAATTACCGAAGGCATTTCGTTGAGGTAACTGTACCGAGCAAGAGACTGTATATCAGAAAATACTTAAAGACTTCAAATGCTTCCTGAAAATCGCTTAACCAAAAAAACTATGTTCTGAGATTTTATCGGTGTTCACAGTAAATTTACAAAATTAGCGAACATTAAAGGGAACACGCGGTAACAAGCGCTCCGTCCATCAAGATTCGAACGGCGACAGACCTCCGAGTTTTTCAAGATAATTCAGTCTCATGTGCCAACCCTTGGGAGGTAGTTTACCTCTTAACATAGGTGTGGTCTTGTTTGATTATTATTTTTTTGTATCTACCGTAAAATATCTAAAAGTCGGGACACCTAAAGTAATTACCGTAAACCTGCTAAAATGGAGCAGTTTCGTTAATGCGTTAATGCGTGCAAAAGAGGTTGTAAAATGGCAAGCAGTGTAGACCCTGATCAGACTGCTCCTTTTGGAGCAGTCTGATCTGGGTCTGCACTGTTTGCGCAGACATATCTGTTGCAATGCTTAGAAATTTTACGAAAAAATAGTCAGCAAAATCAACTAAATTGTTTTTTATTAACTGATAAAACGGGACATGGGTGGTGCTCGTGAAATTATCTGACGGTTACATGAAATGCTAATAAGGTTCATTATTCGTTGACCCTTTAAAATTGCAGTCTTTTTTCCGTAGAATATTTGCATTCTGTAGAAAAAGATCTAATTAAAGATTCTTCTTGACTTTTTACTAAATGAAGAAAGTAAAATTTTTGATGACTTAACTTTCTCGTTAAAGACTCATATCAAACCTCTCAGTTATGTGTTACCTCTTGGATTTTGTTAAATAAATGAAAGAGAATAAAAATCGACAAGTTCTAACAAAAAATATAGTTGATCGAGTTACACTGTCGTTCGTCTAGATACTGCCGTCGACTTTATACCATGTTCTATATCACCTGTTTTTTTTTTATTTATGTTTCTTTTTTAAAACACTATAAAGCAATACACATAACAAAGTTACACATAACACTTGCAGAGTAAGTATTTCGTTGGTGCATTCAAATTTGAGATAAAACAACTTGAAGATGTATAATGAAAGAATATTTAAATTATGAGAGAATAGTTAAAAGGCACAGGTCTTTTAAAGAAACCATTTCCTTCGGAATTCCACAAGACCCATAAACAATGCTAGTTTACATTCTGCTTAAACAATTAATTGTGTGTAAAGCCGCTGTCAATTCTTGTCATCCGCCAAAAAAGAAACAAACAACTATCTTCCGGCACGCCTAACTTCATTGATAAAATCTAACATTACCGTTCTACCAACATCAAAGATACCTTATGGTTCGAAAGTTCTCTCAAGATTATGCAAGCCGTTTAATCGCTTATTGACGTTTGTGAAAGTGTATTCCTGATAGTCTGCTAATATGCATATTTTGCACAGGTCTAAAAGTCTAAAAACCTCTGACACTTTCTGGTTCACGAACTGCACATGTCTGCAGAAGCTGGAATCGACCATGATGCTTAAGAAAGGTTCTTTATTACAAGCCACCGGCATATAACAGGATAAACTTTAAAGTTTATCCTGTTATATGCCGGTGGCTTGTAATAAAGAACCTTTCTTAAGCATTTTATCTGTCGTCTCATCTTTACCATCTAAATTCTTTTGCAGTTTTCTGGCTCCAAAGATTACTTTTACAACTCCATCTATTATACTGAAAATTATTGCTCCAACTGGTCTGTAAGTGTGTCTAATCCTTTAATGCAATACCGGTCTTACGTGTGTCAGTTTTACTTTCACTTTGTAGTTTCACAAGCAGAACGAACAGTTTTGGAAATGGACACAATAACATCGCATCAGCACAATTCCGTTTTGCACATAATCATTTACTCCCTTCATACTTTGATTCGATACATCTTATCATTACATCAGAGGGCTGTAATAGTGTGGTAGTTACCTCCCCTAAACCTACGCTAATGGCTACGCTTATAGGTGAGGCACCCAGTAAATCCGACACACAATATTTTCTGCGCGGGCTACTGCGCATTCTCAACGCGCAGATTATAAAAATCGTCTGCTAGAAGTACAACACTGCAGACAAAACCGTGGTTTATCAATAAGGGGCCTTGTGAGAAAAATAGATATTCGTCTTGTTAGAACTTAGAAGAATCAGATTAGCACGGGTTACACTATGTGACCATACCCTCCATTCTTTCGTAATAATTTTGTGGTGGTTTGCACAGGTTGGGTGACTCTACAATATTATTAAACCATTGATACCATGACGTTAAGCCACTTTTTCGCGTTGCGACCCGATTAACAGGTGTTGATACACTTCAGAGTTTTGTAGCAAATGTCAGTTGTTAAGTTATTTATGAGGTCTATAATTAATCGGTATAGTTTAAACTTTGAACTGCTATTTTATGAAGTGGAATGGAATGGACAAATAGAATCTATCATTGGTCTCTGATGCAGACAAGGAAATCCCAACCCGAGGGCATACAGGGTGTGTCGGAAACGAGGCTTGCCGAGTTTCCGACACACCCCGTGTGCCCGATGGTGGGGTTTTCCTGTCTGCATCGGAGACCAATATTTGATTATTTTTCTTACCTACGATAATATTTACTTCAAATTGAACGGGGAACTAATAGGCCTATTTCATGCGAACGTGTACAAGTGTAAGTAGTACAACCGTGTCACCCTCATGGCTGCTGTAGTGAACAGACAAGTAAAAATAGGTCCTTGACAAATCCGCATTTTTAGATTTTCTAATTGAAATTTATATTAAAGAACAAAATTTATATTGAGACGACTACAGAAAGCGCGTGTATGACGTTAATTGTGACGTAATGTCAACGTCATTTCAAACATCAGTTGGTAACGTCTTCAAACCGTCTCCTCGACAGTGTTTGTCAGGGTGAAACACTGACTATTTTGGATCTTTTCCGACTTTAAGACCTTGAAACAGGCTATAATGGGATTATAAAGAATGAATAACCTTTCTTGGGTTGGATTTTATCGATGTGGCAATTCATTCCTATGTAAGATTAATGCATAAAGTATGGAATCGCCAAGCCGGGCGCACCGTATTTCAAGGAGCGCGTAGTGTTACACAGAGTTCAAGCTCGTGTGAGCTGTCCCAGCCCATGGGCAAGACAGAATTTTCCAGCACCGCTAAAAATAGAACAAACTCTGTCTCGTAGGTAAGAATATAAGTATCTTTCATGGGTATGAGGTGTGGAAAGAAAAATCCGTCACGAGGGTCACTGTTCGGCATCACGAGGCTTGCCGAGTGATGCCGAACAGTGATCCCGAGTGACGGATTTTTCTATCCGCACCTCATACCCATGATAGATACTTTTTCTTGCACACCACGTTTTGTAATATCTTTAGAAGTAAGAGGTATGCCAAGACCAGGAACTGGAACAATCCAAATCCAAATCCAGCCCTCAAACCATAGTTGGAAACAACTAAGATTACAAATAATCAAGATACAGAGAACATATGGCCAACCGAGTGAGCAGCTTGTTCCCAAAAGGTGGCCAGAACTTGTTAAAATGTGTAATTTTAGTGCCTCAGAGGTTTCTATTATATTTCAAAAGAAGGCGCCGTTTTCAACGACCGCCATTCGGTTCTTTACGTCAACGTCTGGCATGCACAAACTGACGCCAATTTGCCGTTTTCGTGACGTAATCATCTGAAACGCCAACGTCACTTGACGACGCAGATACGTGACCTCCATTACAACCAATGCATTGAATGCTCGTGGTTTTTATCCGGTCCTGGGTGAGATAACATGGGTGAGATAAGATTTGTAGGTACAGGGGAAACACGCGGATATCCTTATCCAGTGTGCAAGAAAATGTTCTCCACTTCATTCCATGGATTTGGGATGGCTTTTAGTTGGTTTGCCCTCAAGGCGATAAGTTCCGTTCAGTACGAGTAACGCTAACACCCCAAGCTGTGGGGACATACTGTAGCCCATTGGAATGTTGATTATCTCATCCATTCCATTCCATGTTTTAAACTATGTCCGGCTATCTTATGTAGCATGAATATTTTACGTTTCTATGGCAGTTAAGAAATATTAGATTCAAAACTATATTAATCATTAATTAATTAAAATCAAAGCTACAAAACAGTTAAAATTGCCAAAATTTTCTATCGGCTCAGTAAAATGAAACAATATCAACCATGGATATATAAAAGAAAAACACATTTCTCATGTTTTCAGTTCGTGTCCTAATATGATATCTCTCAGCGGTAATGCTAGTGAGTAGTGATAAAACTTGATTCTAAAAATACGGCAGTTACGCGATAGCTGGAGAAATACCATCCGCGGTGATGTTCGGTTTTCTTCGCTGGGGGTTTATAAAATGTCTGATTACTGGGTGTATGACCTCAAATCTTGTTGGTCATATATGATAAGACTAAGGGCTGTAAGTCATAAGTAGTTCTCAGCTGTATTTAGGCTGGGAAATACTCCGTGAAACCACCGCAAACCCGAATGGAACAGCCAACGGTTTATACTTGCCAGCGCTAATGCATCCACCCGGATTCGAACCTGCGCGGCAGAGGTATGTAGCTAGTCTAGAGCCAAACCTCGCTACCAATCGAGCTATCGGGGCGCCATCGCTTCCCCATTCACTAATAACACACCCTCACCACCATATACTTTGTTCATTTGTGTTATAGTTAGCGGATTATAACATAAATCAATCAGTAGTAAGCGAGTCATGTTCAGAAACAAATGTCGGAACTTTCAAATCATTGATACATTTATCAGACCCTGTTCCTTTCAAAGTTTAATTTAATTTAATTTTATTTTATTCACAGATACAGAGAGCACGACCTTGTTTAAGCTTCTGTGTATGCTTCCATTGAAAGACGCTTTAAGAAATGACGACGTCTAAGTAATTTTTAAATATTTCTCAAATTTTATCTCAGTCTCCAGTTTCTGTTGTAGAAATAAATATACATCAGATAGCGCTGTAAATAAAATTTGAATTGCATCGCCCAAAAGCATAGCTAAGCACAAAAAGTATGATGAAATTGGTTATTGACAAATAAAATCATATTTTCGCCAATTGCACATTGAAGAAATAAAAGTGTATTTCCGTTCAGATTTTTAATCGCTCCTTATGTTTTTTTTTATAAAGTTTCTATAACAAAAACAGTTTTTACGGGTTCTACTGCTCTACTCTATATCTGTTTCTGATGGTTGAATGGTACAAATGACGGAACGGAACGGCCATAAGTCATGTAAACATTTATGCTGATACGAGCCGCGACACGACAAAACCAACAATATGGTTGTGCGCCCAGCGCAGACTCAGATCAGCCTGGGCATCCGCCCAGTCTGATCAGAGCCTTCGCTGTCTGTATGAAGGTAGCTTAGACCCTTAGCTACCCTTTGGGCACTTAACGAAGAATCTGATCAAACTTGGCGAAAGCCCAGGCTATTCTAAGTCTGCGCTGGGCGCACAACCACATTGTTGGTTTTGTCGGGTCGCGGCTCATATGCATTTCTTCGAGCTTTCAGTCTACAAAATTTACAGTTGATACAACATTCATGTTTCAGAGAATCCTCAATGTTCACCGTATCAAGTTCTCTGTGGAAAACAGAACTGAAACAAGCATAGGAGTAATCTTAAATCTTGGACGCAATGTACTACAAATAAGAGGTATGTGATAATATCCAAACGGTGAACATTTGTGTAATGTAGGTTGTATCAAATACCCTGCCCTTTTAGAGTAATAAACCAAGTGTGTGTGCTTGTATGTGGGAATGACTTTCTTACAAATAGATAATTGCTCTGATTACATTCTGCAACAATTGGTCAAGGCCTGTTGTTGTTGTTCTAATTCTCATAACGATGTTCCCAAAGAAGCTCAAGGGAAGGGGTCAATAACTTGCACGCCCTGGCACCAAAAGGACAGAAACTTTGTATCATGTATCAAATGTCAATTTTATAAGAGAATTAGCTCATCGGCAACCAAAAATAGTTCTTACTGTCTTCATATCACTAAATATGCTGAATATTTTAATATATTCATGTAGCTGCATGCAGTCTGTATCACGGGCACAATTAACACAGTTGCTGACATTCTGAGCCGCCTGAAATTCGAGTCACATAAAACAAAACAGAGACTTAGTTTTGTGCACAGGACATTATTTGTTCCAAGTGTTTTTTTTTAATTAGATGTTAAAATTTAGCTTATAGAAATTCGTCGCCTGTTGTCTAATTTATTTGATTTTCTAACAAAAATAATTGCAAAGGAGGTGAGTAACTGTGAAACTCCGATCTATCCTTATAAAATTGCCTCCGGTAGGTAAATCCGAATTCTTTTGCGATCCCACCGCCCAAAGGCACCCCAGGTTTGCGTCCTGTAAAATAGTTGCTATATACACCAGGCATGCTAGAAATCCTCTGTTTTATTTTTAGAAAGGCCATACAGGCAGCAATATAGCACCTTTCTGTGGATAAAGTATCATCATAATTAATGCAAAAATCAGGGAAATCAGGGAAACGTTTCTCTGACTGTATGGATAGCTATGTCATGAAATTCGGGTGTTTCTAAAAGCAGTATATATTAAAAGTTGACCTTTCTTGTTTCTGCCTGTTTGAAATCTCTTTTCAAGCTATCAATCATGCCTAATATATTCTTTCTTATCACCATCCATCTGGGATATACGACCCAAAGAGTGACAAAAATATTAAGGCACTCAAATATAAACAACTGGGTAGTCCTCAAAATGAAATGCGCATTAAAATGACATCCATCATTTTAATTTTATGCTTTCTAAGTTAAGCATGTATAATTTTTACATAACACAAGAAAAAAAATACTGAAACGACTAATATAGTTTTATCCCACAATGCAGCCTTGTTCTCTGTTACTGAGTACAGGCAAGCCGAATGGAGATATCGAAAACGCTCTCAAGTATTGGGACTGACATTTCTGGGCAAACAGTGTAGACTCAATATCAGACTGCTCCTGTGGGAGCAGTCTGATCTTGGTTCTACACTGCTTGCAATTCAGCCAACTGTTTTATATAACATCTCCCGATATCACATAGAGACTTTCCAAAAGGACTTCTTCGATTAAGGCGAGGATTTTCCCCATGATTTAAAAGTTATACGGATCACTGACTTTTGCTTTGCATTTATGACTATGACTTGTAACTTGCATGACAAATGAATTTTCAAGTGTTTGTGTCTATGTAAAGTACGTTAAACATACGTTCACGTTGACGTCATTGTTGAGAAAATTTTTAAATTATCCTCAAACTGATCGTTGAAATAATGATCTATTGTATACATTTCACCTTTTTTTGACTTACATTACTTACATAACAGACATCACTGGATAGTTTTGACTATATGTATGTGACCTTGACCTCATTTCAAGGTCATGGTACACAATAAAATCCTTGAAGATCACAGTGCTACTGTTGACCATTCTTCTTCTTTGGCTTATTGAGTATCGTTCCCCCCCGTGACCCAGCTTCCCACTCATATATATTGCGTACTTCCATCGCATAAGTCTGCTGCATGAAGGAAATGCTGGGTCACGGGGGGGAAAGTACGTGTATTTTAGTTATAGTGAAGCGTTCTCTTTTGGCCGCTTTGACCGGAAGTATAACTGTGGTTTTGCATGTTTAAATGCCAGTCAGGCGTAACAAGAAGAAAACCATTGCTTTGTATTGTGATACGCTTGTATTTAGCATGCATTTATGAAAGAAATGTATGAAATGAATGACTGATTTCAATATTTTTATTACCTCAAAAATTGAGGTATGCGAAAACCTTGAATTAAGGGTAGGTAGGGTCAGACTGGATTATCTCCCCATGTCTTTGGGTCTGAATCACAAATGATCTGATTTCATACGGCTTACATATTTGTGGAAGCTCCGCTAAGAAAAATTTGCACACTTTATACTTTTGAAAATTCGGACCTGTCGCGCCGGTCTAATGGGGAAAATCTTCGCCTTAATCGAAGAAGTCCTTCAAGATGGCAATTTTCTTTGTATTCAGTAGGGTAACTGTCACAGTTACGGTGCCCCAAAACATAGAAGTATTGCAATAGAAATATGGACTGATAATATTGTGTGAATGAAATGCACACATAATGCTATTCAGAAAATGCAGCTGACACATGAAATTACAATATTTTATATATTACCTTCACATATGCCTTGCAAATGTTGCACGCAAAAACGATCTATGGTTGAATAACGCAAAGAACATTCTACTATAATAAAGAAACATTGTCGATACTTGTTGATTTGTGCTTGTTAAAGAAAATGAAGCTGATTTTTTTTCTTGAAATAACCTCGTATATATGTATTTAAACAAATATTCTTAATTCTATAAAACCGGTTAGGATAGCGTGTTTCTCTGAATCATAAGCATGAACAATTTCAAGACCTTCACTTTTTCCAATGATGTCTTATTTCTACATCTATATAGTATACTACTAGTTGTTGGAAAGAGAAAGATAGGTAGACAGAAGAAGAGGTGGGAAGACAATATTTAGCAGTGGACTGGATGGATTTTGCTAGCTTAACTAGGGCAGCTGAGAGGGATTGTTGTACAGTCATATGTGGTACCCCAACGACCTCACAAGGTTATGGTATAGACTAGACTAGACTAGGGCATCCTTGTGGAATGCAGTATAAGAGATATCTTTAACAGATTTGGTAAAGTGGTAACTGCTGTAGGTAGATTATTAACAATTTTGTCTTCAATTTGTAACATATTTATACTTCCCCGTGCTCTTTACTGTCACTTCAGATGATGAACACTTCCGGATAGTATCCTTCCATCCTTCTTTCGTCCACCTCGCTTTCTAGACTGAGTTTTCTGAAAGGAAATTATTAGCTATAGGTAATATTGGGTTTCAGCATCAGAAGACTTTGTCTTGTTAAGTTGAAATTCTTGCCACTAAGCTATGATTTTCCATTTTTAATTCACAAGAACCTAAGGCTTCTGAGGAACTTATAGGATGGGCATGCTCCGTTGTCCGTCGTTCGTCAGCCCGTCGTCCCACTGTGTCAACATTTTCAAGCGACTTCTTTTCCGAAGCCATTGCTCTGATTACATCTTCAAGTGACTTCTTTTTCGAAGCCAAGGCTCTGTAACCAAATTTTGCTTCCAGTGGACTAGTGAACTTAAGGCATGACTATACCATCTTTCTCACTTTTGCAGGTAGAAAGCATTGTTGCAAAGTAATCTGTCAAGTCCGAATGACCTTGCAAAGTTATGGGATAAAATTGGCTAGAATAAAGAATACCGTATCAGCCTACACGTTTCGACAGAAGCATTTAAATCTGGATCCTCAAGTAGCTGCTCATATCTAACGCATACAATTTTCTCTTCATATGTCTAAATTCTGCAACTCACAAGCATACTATGGACCGTGAAAAAGACAAAAGGTTTACATACAATGGAACATGAAAAAGACAAAAGGTTTACAAACAATGGACCATGAAAAAGACAAAATGTTTACATACAATGGAACATGAAAAAGACAAAAGGTTTACAAACAATGGACCATGAAAAAGACAAAATGTTTACATACAATGGAACATGAAAAAGACAAAAGGTTTACATACAATGGACCATGAAAAAGACAAAATGTTTACATACAATGGAACATGAAAAAGACAAAAGGTTTACATACAATGAAACATGAAAACGACAAAAGGTTTACAAACAATGGACCTTGAAAAAGGCAAAAGGTTTACAAACAATGGACCATGAAAAAGACAAATGTTTACATACAATGGAACATGAAAAAGACAAAAGGTTTACAAACAATGGACAATGAAAAAGACAAAATGTTTACATACAATGGACCATGAAAAAGACAAAAGGTTTACATACAATGGAACATGAAAAAGACAAAAGGTTTACATACAATGGACCATGAAAAAGACAAAAGGTTAACATACAATGGAACATGAAAAAGACAAAAGGTTTACATACAATGGAACATGAAAAAGACAAAAGGTTTACAAACAATGGACCTTGTAAAAGACAAAATGTTTACAAACAATGGACCATGAAAAAGACAAAAGGTTTACATACAATGGAACATGAAAAAGACAAAAGGTTTACATACAATGGAACATGAAAAAGACAAAAGGTTTAACCTTTTGTCTTTTCCATGGTCCATTGTATGCATCTGAGATGGAGAATGTAGAAATAATACAGTATTACATCAGTTACGAATTGTAGTAAAGAGTACCGTCCGAATCTATTTATAGTACTTCCATATGTCAACTGCATTGTATACCTGTCAGTGATACACCCTTTCAATTGTTTTTTTTACTGTCTATCGGATGCATAAAGCCGAGTCAGCGCACTGGCGACTTCTGGATCACAGGGGCTTGTATCACACTTTTTTTCAGGCTGCAGCCTGAAAAAAAGTGTGATACAAGCCCCTGTGTATCACACGTTTTTTAGGCTGCAGTCATAGGTGTATGACTGCAGCCTGAAAAAAGTGTGATACAAGCCCCTGTGTTCAGGATTCGTATCGCTAGCCATTCAAACGAGGCTACTTCTGAGTTCCAGCTTCAAATGCGTCACTTTCTATCATACATCGTACGAACGAAAACCAGACAAACGAGTCATTACTAGCGACTTTTTTTAAAGATATATACAATGAACCTGTATATCGAAAAGACAATGAGATTGACGTATTTGTTATAACTAGTCCTGCCCGAAATGTATGCAATATACTGGTAACTGTTTTACACAGTTTCTGATGACGTAATGCTGACGTGGCCACTTTTGTTTTCCCAATAAAATTGCAGCGCAATATATTTCCAGGTGCGCAACTTCTTTATCGTTATGTGTTTCACTACTACACTGTGGATCCAAAAGAAAAATCTGTAAGAAGTAATCTTCTTCTTTGGTGCAGCTTTATTTCTATACACACTTTCGAAACAATACGTTTAAACTACAAAAAAAATTGTGCCTCACTATCGTTCGATGGTATATCGCTTGTTGTTGCGCTCTATGCTTTTTAATTGATTCGGAATGTCCAGGACGAAGATCAGAGCGTTGAAAAGAAGTAGTTTATTAAATCTTCCATCCATCATTCTTGTAAAACTGTAGACACAAGATGATTTATCATGGTTTTGATCTTTCATTCATTATCGTTAATAAACTGCGTATAAAACAATTTTTTAGAAAATCTCAATTTGTGAGAGTTTTTTGCCGAACTTGATGGGAGTAATCTTATCTGCGCAGAATCAAAGCTAAAGAAGGGACCCCCTGTCTGGCAACTTGAGGACCCCCTGTTCTGAAACATAAGTTCTCTATCAGGATAATGCGCGGAATTACTATGATCCCCCACATTGCGGTACATGATCCGAGCCAGCAACACGAGGTATGGTGCCTTCGGGGATAAATGAGAAGTGAAGCCTTTGCTCATGTGCATTAATATACGGTTCTTCTCTTTTCGCCGTATATTTTCTATAGGATCCATCCACATTCAATGCGGACAACGAAGGCTCTGATCCGACTGCGCGAATGCGCAGACTGATTTTGATCGTCTCTGTTTTTGCATATATATGACATATTAAGGCTTACTTTCGTTTGGCATAGCCAAAAAGAGTTTGAGCGATTTAGTGGCTTTAAACAGGGCCCCTGTTTGAGAACATATGGATAATTTCAAAAAAAGGTAGCATGTTTGGTTGTGAAATATTCAAGTGGGCAGCTGATTCCGATGACATTTCTGCTTACAGTAATACAGCGCTGCATCAGTTTAATTTTCTTCGTTTCAGTGGGGGTGTCGGGGGGAGGCGGGGGGGGGGGGGGAGGTAGAGGATGGGGGAGTGGGAAACAATTATTTCTAAGTTCGAATGTATGGTACTGCTATATACATCTTACCAAGTTCTATTCAAATATGACTGCGTGTAATCTACAGAGAAGACGAACTTTTGAACGTATGCTTAAATGTTGTAAAAAGGCTTATAAAACCGAAAGTTTGGTGCGACTTCTATCGCACATTACTATAAAACGCTGCCGAAACAATGCGCAGTGCGGATCAATGCCTTGTCTATCCAATGCGTGTTTTTTTTGTATCATGTTTCCGTGACTACAAACTAAATGCAGCCCCACAGTTCATATTTATTATGCGGAAATCTTTCTAAGGAAAAGAGTGATTTGTCCGAATCAAGCTGTTCATTCAGGAGACCTGCTTTTTGGGACATATTTTCGCCGACTCAGTTCATCTTCCAGTATACGGATTTACAGAAATGGAACTGTAGCAAAAACAGCATTCCTGGACTTAGCAAGATGTTTCATATTCTGGGGTAATAAATTGTGCGTATAATCTTGTCATGTTGGAAAAAAGTATGCCACTGAATTATCTGGATAGAAATATGCAGTGGAATTTTGAAACAAAACGTCCGCGTCATCGTAAACACAGCTAATATTTGATATTGAGTGAGTGAACTCGGGTTGACCGTCCCACCTACACATAGATTAGACGGAGACGCAATTTGATCTTGAGAACCATCATTAGAGTTAGGTATTCTCTATGACGTCACACAGATATACATGCACAGTTGCTGAAACCGAAATTGGACAATATAAAATTGAAAAGAGCATTAACTCTTTCACTACCAAAAAGCAGACGACAAAATTTACGTCTGCAAAAAATAAAAAAATGCCTTGTCCAAGACATTTCATATTGAGAATTCAAAGACTAGAGGGCAAACAGTGTAGATCTAGATGAGGTGGCTCATGATGAACCGCCTCATCAGGATCTATGCTGTTGCAAATTTTGCTGATTTTGTCACTGGAGCTTAAAGAGTTAACTGTAATTTCATGCTCGTGCTATAACATAAACTGAATACAGCAAACAAGGCACCACATGGAAAATTCCATAATGGCTCTTCAACGCATACGCAAAAGTGCCTTGGCTCAGTGCTCAGTGGCTAGTGGACTTGAATTTGAAGCCAGAAGGCGTGGGTTCGATCCCCGCCCGAGGCGAAACCTTCCTATGTCCGAACGCGTTTTTCTAGCATCATTTGCAGGGATGATGCTAACTAGTGTGCCGTCCTTCGGATCGGGACGTTAACTGGAGGCCCCCTGTGCAGGCAGAGTCATCCCCTGTGCAGGTTAAAGATCCCTATTGTAGCTACATGGCTACATGTATACATAGGCTTTCATCCTGCAATACCG
Source organism: Ctena decussata (assembly GCA_963989385.1). Classification (NCBI taxonomy): domain Eukaryota; kingdom Metazoa; phylum Mollusca; class Bivalvia; order Lucinida; family Lucinidae; genus Ctena; species Ctena decussata. Next base: position 32,138,537 of record OZ022511.1, read on the forward strand.
GAGTCTACTAAAGTACACCGTCTGTGTCCCCTTCGGGGGTTAAGGCGTAAATGGAAGAAAGAAAAAAGAAAGAAAGTATGATTGATGTTAACAGCTAATTTGCTATTCTGTATATGTTTCTGAAAACAACAACAAAAACAAAACAAAACAACAAACAAACAAAAAAGTACACAAAAAAACAACAACAGTCAGTGTATAGGTGAATAACCAAGCCGTTGACCAGACTGCTGCGTGGATTTGGCATTAAACAGTTTGTGGTTGTCTCCACCACAAAGTATGTTTTCCCGCGTGACAGCTCAGACAGGGTACATGTTCGAACCCATACGATTTGTATCTATTTTATATGTAAATTTTGTACCAACGCCCTCTTTGCAGCAAAAAGTCAAAGTAAATTACATGTCAAAGACGGCCTTCACATCATTGCATTTAATCAGTCTTAAATCAAGATTGCATGTATAACTTTTAATTGACTTGAAACAAATCTAGAACAGGCACATCAAGCATTTGACGTCAATAGGACGCCGCGCTGAAGTCGATGCGACGTCATTACGTCGCATCGATGTCAGTACGGCGTCATTAGGAGGCCGTGTGCTTGCTGGGGGTATTGCTTGGTTTTTGAGAACACCTTTTAATTGACCTCTCATTCTAATTTCGAGAAATAGGGACTGACTATATTCTTATTTATTGGGCCAAGACTATTTTACCATCTATTCTTACTATCTTTCAGTATATAGAATTTAGTTTAAGAAGACCAAAACTGACGAAATTTGCCGTGCCTCGTAAAAGCACACTTCCAATCCCTCACAGAACTAAAAATATGCAAATAGATAGTCAAAATATCAAATGTTATTTTTGACCTATATGTTTGTGAACCATATCAAACGTGGAATTAGATGACTTGAGAATAATTATTTGTTTGAGAAGGTCTGATGTTTCTGTTGAAAGAATTTCAGCTTGTAATGTCGTTGAAATATTGGCGGAGCATGGCATGCTCCTATACCAATGGCATCATACATCTATTACCATAGCAACTAATAGTCCATATTGATATCAGTGACGTCATCGAGACACGATTCTGCCAAGGTACTAAGCACAACAGTTGGTAATTCCATAGTTGATGTCGTAACATATCTATGAGGTCATTGGTATAGGTGCATGGCTAACAAAATTTCGGTTTGGCTATTTTCAAGAAATTTTGGGATAACTGTTTCGTCAAGGCGAAAATCCTATCATACATACGAGTCAAATAGCATTGTTGTAATTTTGCTATCTGCTAGCAAAAACTTGAATTTTAACTTCCATGTTTGAATAGAATAGCGCAGGGGTGTATAAGCAGTACTTTTCTAAAGCCCCGTAGAATTCACATGCGATCAGTGAAAATTTGATCGTAGAAAAATCCTCGCACATGTAGAACGCTGCCTTCAACTAACGCGTGCGAAGGAAATACAGTGCTATAATTGTTTCATCACCCGAAGAAAACTCGTACCTATATTGCACAACAAAGTGCAGTAACACCTTAAAATATTTTTTCGGTACATCATATAACTGTTTTCCAACATGCTATTAAGCGAATACTATACTAAACGGTCACTTCTTAAAGACGTTACGTAAAAACATCTTTACAATAATAATCAAACCACGCCCCTCTTTTTGATGCGTGAACATTTCATTTTATATTTATTATTGAAATATGACTGATGCCTTTATGATTATGTGGCATAATCAGCATAATGAGTTTTAAATGAATATGTCTGCTAACAGATTACAAACTGGTATACTATTTCAAATAAATTTTGTTTGGCAAAAGAAGCAGTGAATTATATGAACGTTGCAAAAAAACACAAAAAATCCCATTATAACGCAATGGAAGAAAGCGTGCTTTTTTCGTTTGCTCAATGCTCTTTATGTCAATTAATTAAGTGCATTCACAATTTTCTTAATTAGTCTAACTATTGGTACTCCTGGGTCCGAGGTTATAAAACTTGAGTAGAATCTCAAACTCAGAATAAAGCACACTGATTGGCTGCTTCCGAGCATGTGCTCGGAAGCAGCCAATCAGTGTGCTTTATTTTGAGTTTGAGAATGTACTCAAGTTTTATAACCTCCGGGCCAGAACCAACAAATTCATAAAAAAGGCCTAAAAGCCTTCGGTTTCTTCGTAGGAGGAATCAATAAAGTAGTCACTTACGTTTCGGCCTACATCCGCCTTCCTTAGAGGAAAATGCAAACAGAGTTTAACTTTACCTATCTTATGATAGTTTACAGTCAATTTTTTGTTATGGCGTCATTGGTTATGACGTCAGCTAAGGCGACGTCGCAATCAGAGTACTATGGCGGTACCTTATGCGACTCGCAATCAATGTAGCGTACTCTATATTTATTGCAACGGTGACGTCGCAATAAATATAGCATACTTTGGGGTCATCTTAGACGGCGTCGCAGTCAATGTAGCGTACGCTTTATTGATTGCGACGTCGCCATAGGTGACGTCATAAACAGTGACGTCATAACAAAAAGTATTCACTACATTGATTGCAACGTCGTCTAAGGTGATGCCATAATCAATGACGTCATGACAAAGATAACAGACTGAAAACCATCACAAGAAATGTTAAGTTAAATTCTGCTTGCATTTTCCTCTGAAGCAGGCCGGTGTAGTCCGAAACGTAAGGAAATAAAGAGTGTAAAAATAACAAACCAAATAACAACAAAAAATTGATCTTCTGTTTCGGTGATTTGTCGAAAATTGCTGTCTAATGCAAAAAATACAGACGATTCCAAGAACGGACCAGTCTTGTTGACTCTGAACTATTTTCTCAGGGACATCAGCCCCTAGAAAAAGAGTTTCAACAGTTTGTATATAATTATTACGTGGGTGTCGCTAAGTACGAGCTTGAGTAGCCCACTGTAATAACGTTCAACGTCGTGTGCCCACTGGATAGTTTATAGTGTGCTAGACGTTCAAAATCAAAGCATCCTTGGCTTCATGAAGTCGTTAGAATTCGTAAAGTCTTCTAGAAAAATATACAATCAAATGCGCTGATATCTATTCAGCAAAAAAATTGGCACTGCTTCCGCGTACAAAGCGTTTTAAATGTAACATTTCATTAACTAAGGACATCGTTAGTTCTAAACAACCAGGCCTACCGGAACCTACATTATAGTTACTGGTGACATCACACATTTGTACAGCATATTCTACCGCAGGATCATGATATCGACAGGAATTAGTTTTGTTCCTCGCCGACTAAAACTCATTTTCTTTTTTAATTTAAACGTCTGTGGCATCTGATCCAGGGCTACACTGCCAGTTTGCACAGACCTCCTTTATTAATCCTAATAAACGGCCCTGCTCTGAAAACCGCCTCTCGTTCTTTTCTGAAAATCATATTAGCTTGCATGAATTCCTGTTTGCTTCTCTGGATAAAATCACACTTTGAAGTGGGGTCTACTTTCAAAGGTAAAAAAATGCTCCTAGAGGAGAAAATGCTGTCCTTTAAGACTTCAGTTTGTGATGTCATTGAAAAATTGGCCAAGCATTGCATACACTGTTTGCCATGCTCTGATACCAATGGCGTCATGGATTTATTACCATGGTAACTTAGAGCTCATATTGATGTCAAAGCAACGTCATCAAGACGTCATTCTGCCAAGGTAATAAGTATAACAGCTGGTAATTCCATAGATGCTATGGTAACAGATCCACGGTGCCATCTCCCTTATAATCCGAGAGGAGCATCGCATACAGTGCATGCCATGCTCCACTTGAATTTTAAGTGAGATGCCTTCTGAAATTCATGCAATGGAAAAGTGCAATTTTCTCAAACTTATAATTCATTCTCAAATAATTTAATTCTCTGTTATCAGTGTACCATTCTGAATCTTTAAAACTAAAGTAGGGCAAATAAGAAAGACAAAGTACAAAGTATGTTTTCAACATTTAATTCTATATTTCTCTGGATAAACCTTCAATACATTTATATCAACATTTTCATAACAAGCATTCACGTGAAACAGGCAGCAACACAACACAATGGTAGACACAGAATATGGATACAAAACCAGAGCTCCACGCAAGAGGACTATCTGATAATAAATTTCGACGGACCCTTTTCTCCCCAATTTTCAATAAAAAGAAACATATGTTATGACCACTCATAAGAACTGCCTTGCCAAGAGAGTTTTAATATTGGGTCACTACATATACTGTCAGAGGTTTCTTATAAGGAATCAATACATATGTGTCATATATGTATTATATATGTATTTGAGCATAAACAGACCCACTGTTATGCATTTAATAATCATCTTAAAACCCAAACCTTTCTTAGGCCTCCGTTTACATTGACTATTTTTATTTCTCCCAAAAAACATATGTTGTGATGCCTCCTTAGTACCGCCCTCAGCGAGGCGGTTCTACGGAGGGATCACATCATATGTTTTTAGAAAGACTAACCAAAAATAGCAGCAGTATTATAATCAATCAATCCCCTTCCAAGAGCTCTGATAACAATACTTAGGTGGTGCTATTCGCTTCCTGAGGTTATTTTTATTCCACGAGCACATATTTGTTATCAATATTTGATAAACTTAATCTTGTCACTGTCTGTAATTTCTGTTCCTTTCGGTACAGTTCATCCATTTGCGGTTCACTGCGTCACTTATGACAGTGTCTGAAAATGGTTCTCTTGTCGTCAGATCAATCTTCCAGAGCAGAGACTTTACGTTGCACAAAGCGATGCTAAAATCGGACGCTTCGCAGACTTCGCGATGTCCATTTCACAGTCCATGCTTTCTTTATTTCATGCGGAGGAATCAATACGATAAAATGTCATTCTAAAGGCATGTCTTCATTTAATGGGGAACCTGTACTCATATTCCGTAACACAAAAAATGCTCTGAAAGGCTATTTTCAGATTCGTGCGCAGTCACGTGATCCTTACGCGACCAGTTTAAATACTGCTCGAGAAATAAATGTGTTTTTGACAAAAAAAACTTCTTTTCAAATGTTGCTGACACTTATCCTGTAGACAATTTGAATAAATAAACAAAACAATAACAAACAAATAACAACATGTTCAGTCATCACCACACTTCAGACGTCATTTCCGGTCTATGTCCAAGATGAGCTAATGGAGTAAAGCATCCGTTTAATGGCCGTCCCGGGCCATTTGATAAGAAGTTTTCTTCTGATGAATGGAGGGGTAAGGAGTCGGGAGAGGAAGATGACGGGGGCATGATATCTCCGGGCATAAACTGTCCCTCTGGACCCATTGGACCTGAAGTAAAAACAAGAAAAATATGTAACAGACTATAAACGGCAGCATTTCCTCGGATTTAGGTGGTGACATTTCATTGCATTGATCTTATCGTTTGTTGGATGTACATGTATTTCACTTTAGATGCGTATTTTTGTTGATGAGTCATATATTAAATTTTGTTGTAGTTTGGCCCACTTGATGTTCCAAAATTATGTACAAATGGTCATGCGTTTGCGACTTACTGTGTATGGGTACACCTCCATGTTTTTCCGCCATTTTTGTTCTGTTCTGTTCTGTTCTGTACAAAGGGAAAGCATTTATGTGACTTCCAGTTTGCTTCCCTGAATAACAATTAAATTCTTCTAAAAATGGGTCTGATCTGAAAGGAAAGAATTTGCTCCTAGAGGAGCAAATTCTTTCCTTTCAGAGCAGAATCCATTTAGAAGGGATGCAAAAATGAAAATTTTAGAGTTGTCTTCCCTGAAATTGTACCCATTTACCTAAAAGACCTTTTGTTCAACGGATCCATTGTCTACCTTTTATCTCTTTATTATATAAAAAAATCTATGTACCTGATAAAGTGTTATGGTTCCAATTTTTCGAAAGAATACATTAAGCATTGTCTACATGCCTGTTTCGCTCAGTTAATTGGAATATAATGTATGTTATAACTACATAACACTTTCACAACCGCTGAGAAGATTTTGATAAAAGCACATATGATGCCCAACATAAGAAAATGGCATGTTTGCATCTAAGACAGGTCACGACATGGATAAAACGTATGCATTTCTGCAATCTGATCCGTTTAGTGCCAATTACATGAACTCTTTGAGCTTCACTTATATTATAATCAAAGCAAAAATGCTCTTTTCAGATCGCTCTCTTGTCCATGCTTGCCCATGCCGTCGCTCTATGCACATGAAAACTGGTTAATTTTTTTTCTCACGCTCACACTCAAATTTAAAGGCATTAACCTTCCCAGCGAATAAAGCTTGTTTGCAATGTTGCAAAATAGCAAAACGTAAGCCTAATGTTTCATTAGTGTTCATTTTTTTACACTTTATAGATCATTTTGAATGTGTAAATAGTTATGTATTTTGAATGTCTTTTATTAAACCGTTTCACAGGAGACTTTGCCTTAAGCCATAAGCGAACTGCGCACGCTTAGCTCAGATTGCGCCCTTGCGCAATCTGATCACAGCGTGCTCAGTTCGCTCGGACTATAATTCAACGGAATGAGTACAAAAAGCAATTATGGAATACCTTGAAAATAGTGCGCATGCGCGCAAGCCAACTGAGCATGCACGATTCGCACGTGCATTAAGACAAAGTTTCCCAAAACGAGGCTCACGTAGTATATAACAAGAAACAAGGCTCGTGTGGTGAAATGCATTTTTTTCTGGTCATTAGCAGCCATTAAGAAGAGTTAATATGAGATAAAGGGTACTTATTATAATCAGAAATGAGAATTCTTCAGCATGTGTTTGCATATTGAGACATTACTGATAAGTTTACAAACTAGAAGTGATATACATTATATCTCTAAACAAAAAGTGATATGATTTTGTATATTTCACTGTATCACTTGAACAACCTGAATTTGAGAAAGCATGTTAAACTAGTATGCATGAGTACTTATCTTGATTTGATATTGTCTGATAATTTATTCGAAATTATACAGAGAACACAAAATAAAATGCGCTGAGAATATATTGTTCGCTCGAGATTCAATTTTCGATACACGAATTTCTGCTATAGGCAACGTACCAAACATTCCGACCACATAGGTGAGCATAGCGTACCTTGCAAATATGGATTATACCTTTGCTCTGCTATCATAGCTGCAAGGGCTTCATGCTTAGCTATTTTCTATTTTTGTTGTGCAACAGAGAGAGCCAAAAGGCACGCATGAACCATCTAGTTTCTATGGTAACAGAGCAAGGACGTCCACCTCGATACCAGTATTCAGCAAACATAAAGCAAAAATGGCTTCATGCTCGGCTATCTTGTACTTTGGTACTGTTACAGGGCATGTCAAAACGCATGCGTGGACCATCTAGTTGCTACGGAAACAGAGCAAAGACGGCCTCCGTATCCGCAAGTTATGCATATTCATGCAGACTAGAATTCTGGTAATTGCTCTTGCCAAAACTGAACTTTTAACAAATTCTCTTTTTATTTTATTCCGTGTTAGAGGCCTGCTCTTGATCGCAAGAGACTTGCCTTGAACTTAAGTCGAATAGACGTACATGTATTTCTTGTTTTTTTTTGCAATGCATTTAAGGCAGAAAGTTTGGTTTTGCGTTAGTACAATGCAGAATATTAAATGCATTTAAAAAATATAAAATACTATACAAACCTCTGGAACGCATAGCTGGGTCCATGCCGTGAGGTGGGGTTGACTGTGGGTTTGGAACCATGAAGTTCATGTTTCCCGGACCATCAGGCCCTTGTCCAGGAAAGAAGTTGTTAAAACCTTGGAAGCCGGGATACATGTCCTGCTCATTTTCTGAAAATGTTAACAATACATTTTGTTTAGGATGAACAGAAACACCTCTATGAATATATCACTCTGATTCGGAAATATCTACCTTTTCTCTCACAGGGGCTATTCTTTTGAGAAATGAATTTGCTCCCCCTCCAAAAGGAGGCCTACTCTTTAAGGAAAGAATTTGCTCCTAGAGGAGCAAATTCTTTCTTTTAAGAGTTGACCCCCATTGAGAGAGTAAACAAAATCGAAAAAAGCAGACTTGTTGAAGTTTACCAATTACCCTAAAATAAGAAGAGTGGAACATCTACACTGACAGACAGACAGTCATGCCCGTATGTACCAGCGTTTTCTGGCACAAGATGCAGTCACGTGACCTGTTATTGCTGCAATTCGCCATTTCACCTTTTTCCTATTAGTGTCTCTCGTTTTACTGCATAATTTTGCAAAAATAAAATGGCCATATTTCCTGAAAATGAGCATTTATTTAATGTGTTCAGGGTCTCATAAACCTCTCTGTAATGCACATTACAACTAGTGGTTATGGGTACCACATTAGCCCTAAATAGTAGAACACCTGAACTGTCACCTTTTCAATTTCTGAGATAAGCTTTCCCATTTTTTTAAATGTGAACATGGCCATTTTCATCTCTTAAGAACTTTTAACTTATAATGAACGCCAACCATATTACTAGTAGTATACAATGCATGACCTGATCAAACTGCCTTTAGAATTACTCATAAGGCGGTTCTGTCCAAATAATTAATGAAAATATGGCAATCCTTAAGCAAGACATAAAACTTATCTATATATGAGCCGCGACACGAGAAAACCAACAAAGTGGCCTGTGCGCCACGCGAAGACTCAGATCGGCCTGGACATCCGCTCAATCTGATCACAATTTTCACTGTGCGCTTAAATGGTAGCTATAAGGGTCTAAGCTAAGAGTGGGCGGATGCCCAGGCTGAGCTGAGTCTTTGCTGGGCGAAAATGCCACTTTGTTTGTTCTGTCGTGTCACGGCTCAATTATTATATTTCTTATGCAAGTATTTATGGGGTACTATTCATAAATTACAAAAATTCTATGTAGAAACAATCATTAACTTTGTAAATCTCCTTTGCTCCCAGGTAACTTGAAATGGTGCACCTTCTGATTTGGCAGCAGTTGCAACCGTTCTTATGGGGCAAGGATGCTGCTCTTTAATGCAACATTTTGCTTCCATTTGTTTACTTGTTGCCTGTCTTAACACTTCGCTTCCAAATGAGAGCTATTTTTACTCGTTATCAATAGCAAAGCAAAGAAAGTGGATTAACTCTAAAGCGTCAAAAAAGGAGGCGACATAATTTATGTCTGCAAAATTTCTAAAACTTTTTAGTCCAAAGCTATACCATACTGAGAATTCAAGGACAATTGAAAGCACATAGTGTAGAGCCAGATGAGGCAGCTCATTTTAAGACATCACATGTGAATATGCTGATTGCATATTCAAGTTTTTTTTTCATTTTTTAATTCAGACAACAGATAAACTATTTGCTTTCTGTTAAAATCACTTAAGATTGGAAAGGGCGGCAAAATATATTCTACTTTACGTATTCCCTCCTACAGGTTTATTCAAAACATCATAAACAGCAAGTTGTTTTAAAGTCTCAAACAAAATATCATGCGCTGGAGAGGGAGTTCCCTTAAATAAAGGATTTTTCCGACAAATGAAGAATTTGCCACTTTATGATCATATTTTTCATAAACTGTCGCCAGCTTCCACTCCATAATATGACCATAAATTTGTATTTGAAAGAAATCAACAAATATTTCTAAAATGATTTCGTAGGTAGGGCCAGAGAACACTTTAAAATATTCCCATAAAATATTTTAACTGCGAAATGAAAGACTAACTTTTAAAACATAGCCGGTTTGAAATAGTAAAATCTGACTTAAGAAAGGGTTATGGCAATATTTTCTCGCTAAATCATACTCTACGAGACTTGAACGTGTTTTATGATATTTTTGGTAGTCATTTATATCCAATCAGCGAACGCCCCGCTGTTACTGCGACACATAACGCACCATGACTTCTAATGGCGGACAATACTTTCTCAAACATCAAAGACTCGAATGTTTATACCGATGAAGTTACACTCATTTGACTTTGTCGCTGCTGTTTAGGTTTTAAAATGTGACATCACCGTTTCTTTCTTTTCTTGTGGTAACAAATTTTGCCTAAAATAGAGCTGAAAAGCTTTTTTTTAGAATGCAAACAAACATTCTGCAATGTGACCTTGACCTATCATTTTTGCGTAGTCTGAGAAGCAAATATCTGTTTCAACTCGCGCATTAAAAATGCCCTCATGTTAATGTCCATTTGCTCTGGGTTGCTAAAGATGTCTGTCTACCTGTCTGTACACAGAGGCCCTCAAGAGTGCAATAGGTCAGTAGTCCTGAATGATCCTTTCCAAGCATAGAAAGTGGGGAGTTACCAAATTACAGATTTGAAAAGTTGGGGTATTTTGTATGAGATATTACCATTGAAATATCCAAAACCAGGACCCATCATATCGCCATCGTCCATATCACCGCGAATGGCGCGCATGCGCCGAGGACTTCTGTAGAAATGGCGCCTTGCTCCCAGTGCGCTTAGCTGCTTCATTCGCCGTTCTTTTGATCGTCTGTTTTGAAACCACACCTGAAACGAAAACAAACACACGTAAAGGCGAATGAATACTACACTACCAGGTTTCCGACATTTTTTACAAAGGAAAACATTACTTCCTCTTCTCTTTCCTAAACGAAAGAGTCCTTCCAAACTAGGGGCAACTCTTTAACAGAAAGGAATGCATTTTACAACGGTCAAAACGATGTCACAGTCAGGAATATCAGATATGATAATCGCACTACTGGAAATGAAGGTATACGTTAGACAGGACCCGTGTACAGCAATTAATAGTTCATATGAGCACATCCGAAATATACCATATCGCTGTCGATTTTGCCGGGTTAAGCAAAATAAGAATACTCGATGTTTAAGTTACAAACATGTGACGCCCTGTCGGATTCAAATGTAGCCATAATGTTTCCCTTATGTTTTGCGCATGCGTTTTTAAAATTGCTCTCGTGGATCTGCAGAGGGGCACTGTGACATGTAGTGCTGTGGTTTGTATATTAGTAACTTGAAAGGCCGGGATGCATTTTATTATTCTGGTTTTATAAGATCGGTCTTGCTCAAAGAAATTGGGTCTCCTGCTATTGCAAACAGAGTAAAGAAGGATATTTGGGCAAGATGTCAAAATATTTTCTCTTTCCCTAATAAACTGAATTCCCATATCTGTTAAATCCTTATATGACAGCTCAAAAATGCTTCGACACCTAAAACAAAGGATGTAAATATCGATTTTCATTTTATTTCAGTTCATTTCACCCCACCAGCATCTGTCGCTGTATTCCAAATGACCAGTGAAAAAATTACGGTCTCTGTTTAAAGGCTGAATCTGGTCAAAGGTCCATCCTTCTCTCCGCGGTCAGTTATTAGTCATTTATCATTTGATATCGCTGTTCACCCCTGACAGAGCTGATTCACGCCATTTTTACGCCTGTGTGATGCGATCTAACGCCTCCACAACGGTACCTGGTCATTATCTTATTAACCAGGCGGTAGCCAAGGAGAGATTATTAGTGGTCATTTGTTGTGCGGATGGACAGTTTGATTGTATAATGAGTAGATTCACATTAAATGACACCTGTATGAAGTATAGTTGCTTCCTCTAATATCACTGAGGTTGAGAGATAAATATTTGAAACTTGAAACATATTTTCTGAAATCGCATTGGAAAAACTTTCATGCATTTTGTCCGTGACAGTGTTTTCTTTTTCTTTTTTGCTTTGTTTTTCTAAATATCGAATCCTTCAATCTTTGACAAGCGCCTGCGCATATTTTTTTTCCTTTCTCCAACAGATTTTGTATGCTTATGTTTTTATTTGATAGCGGTAAGAAGTTTTAAAGCATCTTAAAAGATTTTATTTATAAACTGAAATTGAATATAACAATTATAAGGAACAGCCTTTTTGAAACCACAACGAAGCAGTAAGCTTTTGCAATTATAATCATATATGTATTAATGATGATAATTATTATAATGATAGTACTACTACTACTAATGATAATAATAATAGTACTAAAAGACATTGTTTTTCAGTTGTTAGCAATTGGCTACAAACCACTCATCTTTTAGAGATCCCCTACATTATTCACTTGATTTCTGGAAAGCTATGGCTGAACGATTAATACATATCTGAATTTCAACCTTACCCTACTGAATGCGGAAAATGTTAACAGAGTTAACCCAAATCAGAAAACTCGTGACGAGCATTCAGATCAGTGCAGTTTTATCGCTTTTAAAAGCACTTCAGACGATTATGAGACAAAGTCGATTCAAACAAAAATTAAAAAAAAACTCAATAAATCACATAGCCATATTCCCAGAATGCTCGAGAGAACCAATCCACACCTCCTGGAACCGAGTCTGTTCATGACACCTCGGCAAATCAAAGGCAATATATACACGTGCATTCATCAGTCGGTAGGCCCGGGCCGCTGTGGAGCCAGCCTCACGGAATGATTCCTAAGTACCTTCAGCAAACATGGCGCTTTCTTTGTGTAACCTATACTTTCGAGCAATCAATTCTCCTCAACGCTGGATCTACATGTACACTCCAGTGCTCCCAAAGCATTGCAAGAACAGCACTTTAGAGCAATCTGCCTATTCTCCTCAGGGGAACGCAGGACCAACATTCTAGTGCTCTCGAAGCATTTCAAGAACTTTTTCAAGTGCGCTAATTCGATTTTACAATAGAGTGTTGTACCACTCAACCCTCTGGTGGGGTCGAGATCGGGCTGGCGCGGTTTTACAGATGAACGGATCTGGTGGATGGATTTTACATTGACAGTAAAGCGTGTCGGCTCGCCTAACATTATTATTGGAAACATGGACCGGCGATAATTCAGTCTATTAAAAACAGATCCCCATTGAAACGATGATTTTGTTAGCAATGGGCGGAAGGAGCATTATCAGTCACTTGAAAAAGTCAACGAAAATATATTTTGGATTCATATAAAGCAGTCATGCGTGAATTTATAACGAAATCATGAAGTGGGACTAGAAATGAACCGCGACATGAGAAAACCAACAATGTGGTTGTGCGCCCAGCGCAGACTCAGATCAGCCTTGGCATCAAACCAGTCCAATCAGACTCTTCGCTAAGCGCCCAAAGCGTAGATAAGAGTCTAAGCTACCTCCATGCGGACAGCGAAGACTCTGATCAGACTGGGCGGATGCCCAGGCTGATCTGAGTCTGCGCTGGGCGCATAACCACATTGTTGGTTTTGTCATGTCTCGGCTCAAATATTTGAAACGGCGGCGAGGTACTTTATCAATAGAGTAATCCAACCAGGAATAATTCACTACGCTACTCATGTAGAACATAAAATATTTTGAATTATTTGGAGCATGTACTGATTTAAGGGATAAAGACAGGATTACGAATTTTAAAAAGACGCTATGAAATATGAATTGATTGCACAAGATGAAACCATTCACAGTGTTTCTATTTTTTTCACCTTTTTGGCTCGTGTTCATATCTGTTATGGTTAATGTTTTGTAGCATTAAAATCAGGCTGTATGGCATGCATTTTAGGTACTGTTGGCGAGCAATTAATGACTCGGCATTTAGGGTTTCAGTTTGGGCCCTTATTTATTTTCGAATAGTACAGGACTCCGCCTCCAACTTAAAACTGGTACGTCAATACTCACACGGGGCCAAACTAACATGAACACTTTTCGATACATATGAACTATAATATTACAATGAACCACATAAAACACTGGCATACTTTGGTTTTAATGAAGAAACCACTATTCATGAAGTGTGTAGAAGGACCCTTATATCTTAAGTCGATTCATTTATGCCGCATAAATAAGAGGTCAATTCTTATGAACCGGTGCATGGCCCATTACAACACGTTATTTTCGCAGTTTTTCGAGATTTAGAGGTACTCAGATTTAAAAAAATAGATGAATGAATAAAAAATAAAGTAAAGAAATAATAAGCAAACTAGACGTTGCTATGATCTCTATGGCCAAAGGTTGCTATGACTAAATTTTGTGTACCAACACCACTGAAATTATCAGTTGGTGTATTCGAGTGGGTGATTCGTGCTTCACGATTCTCAGCAATAAGCACTTTTTCTATGGAAAAAGTGCTTACTGCTGAGAAACGTGAAGAAACGCCCAGTCGAATACGCCCAGTATTGTATTTAAATTCAAATTCTCGTAACGATGGTGTCCAAGAGGCTCAGCGGAATGAATCCATGGCTGCATCTCCTAGTTCATAAACACTGAAGTTAACTCGTCAGGAGTTAGTTTTTATGGCGCATGTACACGAAATGACACTCTTTAGAAGTAACTAGTTGTGGAGCTTGTACAAAAAGATGATACTCCTGAGGAGTTACTTTTTATGGAGCATTTACACAAAATGGCACTTCTTAAATGTAACTTTTTATGGCGCATGGACACAATGATGATACTCCTGAGGACTTATTTTTTATGGCGCTTTTACACACAAAAAAAGGTGATCAGGTTATGGTGATATACTTGCTCTCTATGTCAGGCCCGTCGCCGTGTAATAAAAACTGGTCCGGCGGAGGATAGTAGCGAGTGCCGAAGGCACGAGAGGGGGAGAGCACGAGAGGGGGATTCCCCCGTGTCGTTAGGGGGGTTCGGGGGAGGTCCCCCGAGAAAATTTTTGATTTATGGGTGTCTCTATGTGCGTTTTAAATGCATTTTTGGATGCGTTTGGGGCCAAATTTCAGTCGTTTTGGTCACGAATTTTTGCTAGGCAATACGAGAAAGAACAAACATAAGACTCAAGAAGATCTTTAACAACTATTTCGACTCCTCTGCGAGTCTCATCAGGCGCTGGCATCAATTTCTTCGTTCGAGCAAAATTAAGCCTGATACAGATATAATGCCCACTATAGCTGTTTTTATTTTTGTTTGTTTTATTTGCCGATATGCCAACATACAGAGATGACAGAACGCGAGATCTTTTGCTTCATTATAATGAAGCCACGGCCTACTGTCAAACCTAGACGGCTGAGAACTTCTCTGCTCCGGCTTTTTTTTTACACCAAATGTTCGTTGTGGGAACCGAAAAGTCTTGGGCTGAGTTGGAACAGGCGGCACTTGTATACCCATAATGAAATAACAACATTGACATGGAACTTTCGGTACAGTCTCAGGACCTAGAATGCTCATACATGTAAATTCAAAATGTTTTATACATACTTTGCCGCTCGACATGTTCTTTAACTTAGAATAATTAGAAAAATACATTGAGGGGATTAAAACTTTCCTCTGTTGCGCCGAGAAAAAACATGACGCTGTATTTTGTTTTCATACCATAGTTGGCATACAAAAATCAAAACGAGGAAGTTCTATAATACATTCACGATCATGTCTTTGATAAATCGTCCACTGAAAACAATCCTTTAACGATTATGAAATTAATCAAGCAGGTGTCATTATAATAACTGCGGTGGTTTGCATGGTGTGTGACTGCTTGTTTTCACACCTCGGCCAGGTTTATTGATGACACTAAAAGCGAGGGTCATTGATAATTACATTTATAAATTGCGGCTCTTTTGATGATGCGATTCAATAAAATAAAAGGTCTGCACAAAGAAAAATCGGCTGCAAAGAAAAAAAGTGGTACGGCAGATAACATACTCGGCCAAAAAAAGTGGTCCGGCGCTCGCCGGACCTGCCGGACCGGCGACGACGGCCTTGTATGTTCGATGCAAAAAAGAAAAAAAAAATCCTGCCATTATGCCACATGCATTTACATTTTTTCTGTTAATCATGTGCTTAAGTACACCAGAACAAGATTTCACTGTTTATCCGTATATCTCGCAGATAAAAAGTATGTATTTTATCGGAATTTTGAAATATTACTGATAACTGTGTACATATTATTTGTCTGCACTTTAAAAGCATTCGTACAGGGCCACCAAGGAAAGGTTTTAACAGCTTGAATAGTTTGCTATCACGCCGTGCCATCAGATATTACTTCAAAGATTCTCACAGCCTGAGGTGACTGTTTCACTTACGTCTCGTTACACTTGAAGGGAAAAGTAGTTCTACAATCGAACAGGAAAAGCATGCGAGTAAGGAAATAGTTCCTGATGTTAAATTTGAAATTAATAATCAAAGAGCAGAAATACCAACGTTCACCAGGTCAAAAAAGACTCTCAGGAGATGACCACTATAAGCTTATAGCTTACTGTCAGATCCTGATACTTGAGATTGTAAATTATATAATGTGAATTGATTAATAAAATATTGTTTAAACCAAAAAAGACAAAGATGAAATGAGCCGCGACACGACGAAACCAACAAAGTGGTTGTGCGCCCAGCGCAGACTCAGATCAGCCTGGGTATCCGCCCAGTCTGATCAGAGTCTTCGCTGTCCGCATGGAGGTAGCTTAAACCCTTAGCTACCCTTTAAGTGCACAGCAAAAATTCTAATCAGACTTGGTGAATGCCCAGGCTGAGCTGAGTCTGCGAAGGGCGCACACCCACATTGTTGGTTTTGTCGCGTCGCGGCTCAAATAAATAGTAACTTCTATGTAAGGTACTCCTTTCAGGCGCAAAATAATCTGTGTAGCGAATGTTTTTATCCCGACATTTTTTCTCAGATAAATCAAATGTATCGAAGCGATGAAAAAAGCTGCAGCGGCTCATGGCCCATATAGGGAAACTTAAAAGTTAGTCTTACCTGTATAACTCTCATATTAAGTCCAGTTTCTGACGCAAGCTGTTCCCGGATGTGACGTGTTGGTTTGGGAGTGGCATTAAATGCCGCTTTTAGGACCTCTAATTGTTTCGCCTTGATTGTCGTTCTTGGCCCTCTTCTTTTACTCCCAGCTCCCGTGGGATTACCGTTACTGTCATTTCCCTCATCATTATCATTCAAATCCCCACAAGAACCATTGTCATTTATATCTAAACTCTCATCACTTCCCGGAGTCGTACTACAGTTGATGTTCATGTTATCTGGAGTGGGTGGGGTAGGAGGCATGTTGTCTCCTAACATTTCCATTTTCATGGACACTGAGTTAGAAATAACAGAGTTTTCAAGTTTTATTGGTGATGGACAATTATTGAGTCTGCCATTGTGAAAACTGGAATTGGTAAGGTGATTGTCAGGTTTATTTATATCATTTGGAGAATTTAATTTGTTGTTTAGTTTGTCGTCATATAAAGTGTCTCTTTCACCGGTTAATCCGTCCTGACTGTCTAAAGTGCTGTCAAAGTCCATGACATCATCTTCGCCGTCAGAACCTGGAAAATAAAAAAAGGTATATCAAAAACACAATAAAATTACAAGACTTGTAAAATCGTGTCCCGCGGTAGAAAGTTTCCACCACAAACCATTAACTTGCAGTAATAGTGCACATTAGTTTCTTTAAAATCCAAACAACGGATACACCTACAAAGCGTAAACAGTATGGAACTAATTTTCTTATTTTCTCTACAAAGGATCTCAGAAAATCATTTCCAGAGAAGCTTGATGCATTAATTTACTGCAAAGGTGCTAGCTATATTTAATACCTGTAAATTCGCTTAGGGTAGAAATGATCGGCTTGTGGCGATTCTGAGACAGTGAGACAGTTTTTATGTGTGTGTGTGTTTGTTTTGGTGCATTACCCACAAAATATAGTTTCTGTCCCTCATTCTTAGCAAACATACCTTAAATATCAATGTATAAAAAAAAAAAATAATAAAATAAATATCAAAATAATATTGTCTTTGGGGTTGGGTGGAAGGCAGGAAACCAAAGCTCAAAAATGCGGTAAACTGTCCTATGCCCTCATCGTTTAGAGACCTGAACATTTGCACAATAAAGCCGGGCACCATTAAATACTTCCATATGCGATTGCAGTCAGACAAGACCGTAACCAGCTTAAGCCCGTTCCAGGATGTAGTTAGTTTCAGTGCTGTGAATCAACAGATTATCAGGCCTGGCAAAGCTGGCCTTGGTCTTTAGTGGTTGATTTCTCGTATGTTGAAGTCAGCAAACGGTTCCAGTTCCTGGCACTCGGCTCATGTAAGTGCTACAGTCAGAAGCTGAAAACCATAAACTATAGGGAAACTAGGCGCCGACTGCCATCCGAAATTTGTCAAAAATGTTTTCATAGTGTCATATAATTGATGGAGCATACAGCATCCATTCAAAACAAACGCAAAGATAAACATACATACACCCGCTACTGAGCTACTGAACGATTTAGCTGACGATGTAGAAATATAGCGGAAAAAAATCAACTTTCGAAGTCGGTTGGTAATATTTTTACAGCATCAAGTGTAAATTTTATGCTGTATAAATATTTTCATTGAAGCGTTACGGTTAATTAAAATCAAATCTTTAAATATCTTTTTTGCTGTTTTTATCATTTACATGCTTTTCACATGTTTATTTCTCTGTTTTATTGCGTCATCAAAACAATATTAATTGTCCTTATCTCCGTTTTCATAGTTTTATTAACTTAGACTATACTTGAACGCTTCTCCATATTATTTTGTATGTTTGTAGCGTCTTGTACAGCGACCACAATGTTTGTCTTAGAAACTGTTCGAGACAATTTAAATGAAATAATGGATACAGACAAAATGTGCGAAGAGGGTAAAATCGAATTCGTCTGCTAGAGTTTGCCTGCGTACGTTGTAGAGAGAGAGAGAGAGAGAGAGAGAGAGAGAGAGAGACAGACAGACAGACAGACAGACAGACAGACACAGAGACAGGCGGACAGACAGGCAGAGCCATAGGACCAGAGACAGAGGGAAGGGGAGCGAATTCATACATTCTCCTCAAAACAAAGAGAGAATAAAAAACTAAGGTCATTATTTAACCCTGTTGAATGCCATTTATTTTCTTATCGTTTTCCTCTAAATGCGCATTCGACTGCAGCAGAGAGGTTAAAGTGTCCCCAAACAATACATTAACGTCTTCAAAATCACCACTTATTTTGTCAAATCCCCACAAAACTAATTGGAACCCGAACCGTAGACAAATTGCCTAGCGTTCAGTATGGCAGTGTTCTATAAACATGTCTAGAATAGTCTCTATCAGGCCAGCAGGGGAATTGTTTTTGTCATTAACTGCCTCAATCGCATCAGGAGTAACATTGGTTACAACTGAGAACACAATAAAGGAACAGTTAAAATGATGTAGTACGCGTTTTGCCACAATTAATGCCACCTAGACATACCAAAGAGCAGACCTGTAGCGTTAGATCGGTATTTAGTTGCTTCTATCGGTATTTGGTTGCAGGTAGCGCGGTGTAAGTACATGAACAGACCCTCCAAGAAAAATTCCCCAGGTTCATATTGGTAATTCTTTGTATTCATACCATTTCGTACGCACTTGGCGATGAAAGCGTGGAAGATAGTAGACTAAACGAACTGAAACAGTGAGAAGTGTGTTCTCATTATATAAGATTAAGTTATGTCAAAAAATTGCTCAGGCAAATGTATACAAAGAATATTTTAAGGGTTGCGCTTTCTGCTCATAACTTACGAGCACACAAGCTAAACTAATTAACAGAATCTCTGCATTAGGTAGCATAGAAAAAGGAAAAGCAGGAAAAGGGGGCTCTGCAACATAATGCGTATGTAGAGTTGTGAATCATATTACTTTATGTTGTGTAACTCAGAGACAGAGGGGTGGGGTGCTTTTTCGGGCTTCGTTGCTAAAAACGCTTTTTTAACCATTTTTGTAGAGGTGTGTGGATACACCCTGATGGTCTTTTCTTCGTTTTTTAAAGGAAGACAACAGAGCTCTAGATAAGAGAGGTATTTGATGATAACTGAGAAATATATTTTTTATTTCACACTGAAACCATGTTTTGTGACCCCTCATCTGAACCGTCTTGTCGAGACGGTTCAGCTGAGGGGTCACAACATATGTTTATATGCAGATTTAACAAAATTATCCCTAATTATCACCCAATACTCCCTCTTATCTAGGGCTCTGAAGACAAATTTTGTGAGCTCCTGTTTGCTTCCCTGGGTTTAGAAAAAACTTTCAGAAAGGGATAAACTTTAAAAGGAAGACAAATTGATTGTTGATTTCTTGCTTTACGTCCACGGTAAACAACTATGGTCATGTCGGGAGGATCAGTTAACCTAACCACACTATTCCTGGGCAGGCTTAGACCTCCTAAGCGGTTAACCAGTACTAAGTGCACATACTTTCGCCAGTAACTGACAACTGCCCTTCTTGAATAAAAGGAGGACAAAACGACAATGGCAGCGTTGCTTTGTCTTTCCCTGAAAGTGTATCACATTAATACGACACGGTTCTCCATTTTTTAAAATCAAAATGCAAATGCCTCAGGGAAAGAAGGATGCATTTGCTGGCAGTGGGGTGATACTGAATTCAAAAGGAGAACTGATTTTAAGCAGCACAACTTCCTGGACATTCTTAATAAAAAAACTCCTTTTTGCGGGGGAGGGGCGGGCGGTTCGAGCGATGGTATTTGGTAGCTTTCAGTGTTGGGTCGTCCTAATCATTTGGATTATAGACGGGAAAGGGCCTACTGTGCTTGCTATAGGTGCGGGTTTTTTTTTTGGGGGGGGGGGGGGGGGGGCGGGTTTCCTCTCGCCTATCATATCAGGGACGCCTCGATATTGACTGAACAAAGCTGTCTCAAAAAGCCGTTAAACCCCAACCAATCAACCAACCTTTCTTTTATATTTTAATTTTTACAACGATCATGAACATTGATGAACAGAACACGCTAAGTTCTAAGTAAGAACGGAATAATTATTCAAAAGATGTCTGATGTTGCCAAATCTACGCCTCTTTCTTATTTCATTTGTATGATCCTGAGTAGTGGATTTTAACCCTTTTTAGACCGGATACCCGTTTTGGGGACATTATGCAAACAGTGCAGACCCAGTTCAGACGCCGCAAAACGCGGCGTCTGATCAGTGCCTACATTGTTTGCTTGCAGGAATTTCTATGCAAAGTACAATAAAAGTGAAAATATTCACCAGAAACCCCTAAAACTAGAAATGGGCCGGATTATCTGCATGATATGAATGGACAAGTCCACTGGTCAAAAAAGGGTTAAACGTTAAAGCCAATGGCACACTCTCATTTAAGGTATTGCATGAATATGGGTACCCCGCTACAGATTTCAGCCATTCTTACCAAGGCCGGGGACAACACATTTGACTTTCTTTCTGCTTCACCCTTCCGCTAAGGAGTGCATTTTGACGCGTTCCAGTCATAATTCGCCCCCCCCCCCCAAAAAAAAAAAAAAAAAAAGATATTAAAAATAAAATAAACTCGTGCATGTAAAATTCCAATTTTCTACAACGCCTAAAAGTTGAAAATACTAAACTCCCCACAGAATAAATGACAAAATTGATGCGATTGCAGCTCTGTTTTCCTGTCATATGGCATTTCTTAATATCAGATAACCATCTTAAACCCCCAAGTGGTATGTTATGACATTATTAAACCATTTTCTAGCTTGATCGGTTTCGGAAGGCTAAGCGGCATTTTCAGAATCGTTTTCAGCAACCAAATCGATACAGTTATGACAGTTTTAGTCTGGTTCTCTGTTACAGCTGCTCAGCTAGTGACACTCTGTGGACAATAAAAAAAGAACCAGTCTGCAGTATAAACGCCAGCACCCGGTATTGATGGCTTTTACCCCTGTAAGTTCCAGCCGTTATAGGACACCCTGTCATATCAGGGACAAGAATCTGCTATTGAAGATACAGAGGGTGACAGACCAGTCACTTGTGTGACAGAAATGGACATGGGACGTGAAGATTCGAAAGATATGGACAACTAATTAAGTCTTCCCTTCTGTCACGAAAAACAAACATGCTATAATATTTTTCTGTGTATTTCATATCCCGCACAATTAAGATGCAAGGGAATACCTCCGTATTTTCCGTCGTTTTTATAAAGGAGGACATTTTTTGTGAATTTCTGATTGCTTCTCTGGATAATGCAGCCTTTCAAAAAACTGGGTCTTCTCTCAAAGGTCAGAATTTTCTCTCCTAGGAGAGCAAATTCTTTTCTTTAAGGGTTGACCATCGTTAAAAAGAACAGCAAAACCGATGGCAGAGTTGCTTCCACTGACACTGTACCGATTCACCTTAATAATATTAGGCTGCACTGGAAAACGGAAGAAGTAGAAAACAATTTAGAATAATATAACAAAGATCAAGAAGGAGAAAAAGAAAGAAACAGAAGGAGAAGCAGAAGAAGGCACTTTCATAGTTCAACAAAAAATTGTAAGTAGAGCAGCAAAATCTAGATATATCCAGATATGTGCAAAGCTTTGCTTATATCAGTATATCAGCGCTTCTTACCAATCATGTAGTTTTATTTGAGTTATTTACAATATAGGTATTTTGCCAGTTATATAATTATTCCAAATCAGCAGATAGAATTCCTTCTTTTTCCCCTGATTTCCTTTCGAATTTCGGTTTGAAATTGACTTTGCAAGCTAACATTTTTCGACCAAAAAGGAATACATCTGTTTGAGTTTCATACCAAACGCATTTTACTACGAGATATTATATAAATGTGTATGCTTAGACGTAGGGACGTACACCTTTATTTTTCTTCCTTCATTTTTAATTAGTTTCCTTTCTGCCTGAGTTACAACAATTACTCACTGGCAAACTACTTTGTCTACCCGACTTGTAGTATCATTCATATTACCGTATCTATACTAAATATACGCAAACAGTGCAGGCCCAGGCCAGACTGTCCCTCGGGACAGTCTGGTCTGGGTCTGCCCTGTTTGCGATTATGTCAGCAATTCCTGACATACTACATGTAATTCAGACAATGTTCTAGCTTTAGGATATTTACGGCAAATTTTTACGGTGCCAGAATAGTAACGCAAAAAACGGTACGGTGAAATATACAAAACTACTTAATTCCAAAAATTAATATTTCACACACGTCGCAAATGACGCCTTGGCGAACCTCCGTCTCAGACCAAACAAAGATTTTGACTGACAGAGTTTGATGTAGATAAAAGTTGAGCGACAATTATGTTTTCTGTATAAATAATTTCCCTACATATTATATCTAGAGAAATATTCTGTCCATTTTTCACTGTCTTGTTTGCGTACCAAAAATGAATAACTATTTCACGGTACGTAAATAATGGCAGAAAATTGACGGATGTTGGGAACTGCTGATAGGGTAACGTTCGGGTAGTAATCGGATAGCTCGTTAATGGAACATTTACATACTGTTAATGGTTACTCTGGTCAGAACATGACTATGCATATGGTTAAGCAACAAATTGGCATCTTGTTTAAAGATTAAGCAATTAACTTCTTTTTAAGAGCATGCGAAATAACAAGTAACTAATGGATATTTGGATCTGCACAATTTTAGATAAATTCAGGGAGTGGACAGCCATTGTTTTTATTATTCTTTCCCCACGAATGAAAATACAATTTTGGTAGCACATGAGAATACCAAATAGTTGACCTTAAAAAATACTACTTCGGTCTGGACGTTCATAGGAACATAGGAATACAAATTTGGTTGGTTTGAATACCATTTTGGCTGTTCCATGAGCACATCAGTTTGATTCTTCACTGATATTCGAATATCAATTTGTATTTTCATGACAATAGCATTTTGGCTGATCACTTGAATTTAGAAAAGTCCATTTACTCTATTAGACAGAACCAATGCCACATTTTAGGGTATCATCAGATTGAGATCTTTCAAGTTGGTTTTCTTGTCACTGGGTATAATCGATTCCGCTTCCTGCAGAGACTGTACATCATATTTGGCTTCCGCCAAGACTGTCCGCGAGTGCTTGCTTCCTGCCGAGACTTCTGTACATGTTAAATGGCTTCCTGCAGAGACTGTCCGCGTGATTCTGCTTCCTGCCGAGGCTCTCGGCAGGAAGCAGAGTCACGCGGACAGTTTCGGCAGGAAGCAATTTGTCGAGGACAGTAGTCTCTGCAGGGGACAGTCTCGGCGGAGGCCAAATATGACGGACAGTCTCTGCAGGAAGCGAAAATTGGCAGAATCGATTATACCCTGTGCTTGTGACGAAGCACTTATGGGAGTATTCAGAATTTTGAACGCTTGCAATGCATTTTCGAATGTCGGTTCTATATTCGGGTAATTTTGTCTCTCAAATCCCATAATTTTAAATTCGTTGAAATCTGAAGTGATCTTTGCCTATTAAAAGAAAGTATGTTGTTCAAATTTGAGTCATACAAAATACTTGCAAAAGGATTTTCTTTAAATGTGTCAACATAGGACTATCGAATTATTAGTAACCTTCCAGTATGTTTTGTAGAATAATAATAGGTAGCTTACGCCTTTAACACCATTCAGTTCGTGTCTCGAGTTACACATATCAAACAAATCCAACTTGACAAGTTTGCTTACTGCGGCACTATTGTTCCGGATACAAAAAGAGCGGAACGAACCTAGTACTCGTGACATTCTTGTTCAAACTCTCAATTCCTGTTGAAGTTTTCTCAACTTTTAAATAAATTTAAAAAATCAAACTTAATGCCATCGAAGGCCATATAACAAGAGTTTTAAGTTCACCTGTCAGAAGTCATTTTTGTTTTCACTATGTCCTAAATCTAGACAATTTAGTTTTACCGTTTCGGTCCAATTTAAATTTTTCTTGTTCTTTCGTCTCCGAAAGAGAAAGGTGAAATCATTTTGAAGTTGAGCTATTTTAGTGACCACGGCATTTTTAGATGGGCAATTTGAATAAATTTGAGAAAGAATTTGATAAGTTGAATGCACGGATTATTCTGACCAACTTTGGTCAAAAACCATTCTGTATTTCTTGATACAGACAGAGAATTTCAAAACAGCCTTCGCCCGCACTTGCTGCAAGCAGAGCAGGTACTTGTACGCCCAGAGCCAACATAAGGAGGATGCCCTTCTTTTTCGATCTACACCACGGCCTTGTTCCAAAGTGTTTCTGTCGCTAAGATTACTACATTTAGGGTCTGTATATAGAGGTATACAGTTTCTAGTTTCGTGTGTAGCTATGAGAAGTACCTTGCGGTGCATGGATGAATATATTGAACAATTCGGGCGTACATGTAACAGAATAAAAGACAGGCGGCGTCTTGTCCTGATAAGCCTATATTAAGCCATTTGCGGGCTGCCACTCGTCCGACCATCCTGTCCATAGGCACGGTCGGGTCAGCACATGCGTTATTCAGTAAGATAATAAAATATGTGAAGTTAAATTTGTGACTGCCGATGCCCTGGCCAGACTGCGTATGTGCGCAGGCCGACCTGGGCTTGCGCTCTACGCAAATGCCTTCAGTGAGGTTTTATCACGCACAGGCACTGCGGAAGCCGTCAAAGTTTGTTCAGTTCGATGTCACTGTGTTTAGCTGTAGCAGTCGCTCACACGCCATTGTTCGCATGTAAAAGAATAGAAATTCAACACCAACTTCACCAAAGAGCCTTGGGGAGCGAGCTTTTGTGGAAATTGTATGACGCTCAAGTGGCTGTGTTTGCTGAAAACTCGTGAACTTGAAACCCAATTAAACAAGAAAATTTTATTCAGAGCTTGACACAAGTTGCAAGTTTTACGTTTGATATTGAAATGCGGATTCTGAAATCGGTGTATTACAGATCTAAAACAACCAACCATCTAGTTCATTTGTTGGTTGGGTTAATATTTAGGGTTTTGAGGCTATTTTAGGCAGCACTTCAGTCTATATCGAGCCGACTCCCAGAAAGAAAGAGAGGGAAAATGAAGACAGTACAGTCGAGAGCAAAACAAAAATCCAAACAGCCCCCAACTCCCACATGCCAGAGTTGCTTCCACTGAGCACAGCCGGCCCTTGTCCTACTTTCATTCGAATAAAGCAGAACACCCCGCCCAGCACCATCGCCCGACACGACCACCCTATCTGTCAATTCAGACTCTGTTGCCAAACGACAATATAACAAATGACGAAGCACAGCAATTTACTTTTGCCAAATAATAAACACAGCGTTACACTCGCCGTTGTGAAAGATTGTCTGTCTACTGACAGTAAATACAGCGTTACAGTTTCAGAACGAAGCGAATATAGTTTCTGACAACACATAAAATTTACCTGCTCTCATAAGCAGAAATGTGTCATTAATGTCATTAAAAGCTTCAATTTCATAGAAAATTGGAGATCCTTTATTTTCATAAACCTAAGAATCTGTTTAGACGTTTAGATCTGGCTGTTTGCATTTTATTTTATTATCGGCTGATCAATTTTTTCGAGTGTTTTGACGATAATCGGGATAAGAGTTAGTCCGACTGGATCTGTATATGACCTGGAGATAGTCGCAATATGCGATGGTGCTGTGTATAACTTCCAGTGCCGGTGCGTCCCACTGATTTGGAACACTGTAGGGCAAGGGCCTACTGTGCTTGCAGTGGGTGCGGGTGGGGTTTGAACGTTTTTTCTCTCGTCTATCATTTCTCTTCTTTCTCCCTCTCTCTGTGAGACGGTCCGATATGGACTGATATACTGTATCAAAGGGCCGTTAAACCCCAAACAATCAGTCAATCAATTTGTATATGACCTGAAATGTTTTGGCCGAATGGATAAACGCATCTGCGTGTTTTGTCAGTAATATTGTCATGGCACGTCTGCATCACCATACCAAACAGATACTCGGGATTTTCTCCTGACAGAGCTGGATATCAAACATCTGTCCCTGACATATATCACAATATGGGACCCCGGGGGTCCCTCAGCTTCTCATAAAGCCTGTCATAAGCTAGGAACTATCGACCCCTTCACTGCAGTATTTCTGTTCGAGACAGGTCGCGGCGACTGACAATGGCGGTTGCTCATGGTATCGTGTGTCATTTTCTTTTTCAGGAGAACAGAGAGAAAAAAACATGCATATATATGAGCCGCGACATGACAACACTAACAAATTGGCATGTGCGCCCAGCGAAAATTCAGATCAGCCTGGGCATCCGCCCAGTCAGATCATACTCTTCGCTGTGCGCCTAAAGGGTAGCTTAGGGCCTAAGCTACCTACATGCCGACAGCAAAGGCTCTGATTAGACTGGGCGCGCTGACCCGAGTCTTGGCTGGTCGCACCGTCCACTTTGTTGGTTTTATCATGTCGCGGCTCATATTTTTACTTGTCCCGTGGCCTCCGCATGATCAGTCATACATTCGTGTCAAATCTTTTCAGAGTTCCAAATAAGGTGTGGTTTTGAGGGTAATTTTTGAATATTTTTTTCTGATTTCTAAAATAAATCCATGATTAGATCCGATTTGCCGGAATGGTTATTTTGAGAGGTCACAACATGTGTTTTTGTGCAGAAATATAGACAATTGCCCGTCAATTATCCCATTTACCTCTTCTTTACTGGAACACTACGTTTTTTATACTTAAATCATCTATCATATATTTCATAATGAATATTTTAGAGAAAGTTATCTTAGCGCTGTACATGCATGCATGTATGCGTGCGTGTGTAAGGTTGGATGTCGGTTACCATAGAGATGGAATGAACAATGAAAACTGGTCTACAACTACAACTAAAACTACAAAGAACTTGAATTCCATGAACAGAAGAAACGTACTTTACATACAGGCTTACGAGGGGCGTTCGAAAAGTAATGCAAATGACCTCATAACTCTGTTTAGGGGAAAACTGGTTACAAATGCTATGCATATGCTGAAAATACTACATTTTGTCTTTACAATGATACCAAACGCTGTACAAAGACACCTTTCCATATTGACTTACAGTGCAATTTATTAGGCCCCTGTCATACCACTGGGCTAATTTCATACGTAAAATACCGTCCCGACATGACCATAGCTGTTTACCGTGGACGTTAAGCATCAAATCACTCACTCACTCATATGTAAAATAGTTTCAGTGTTGGGCATTCAAATCAATATCATTGCAAATACAAAATTAATTTTTGTCAGTTGCTTGTCCACTGTTGCCTACAATATTCATACAAAAGTTAGAAGGGTGGCAACTGTTATCGATTTATTCCTGGCAAAGTAATGCGCAATTCTTATGACGTTATTGAAATATACGTTAACGTCATTTTAAAAAGCTTGTAGAGGGTTCGTTTTTGGCATTAATTTGAATTTATTGACAGGTTTTCGTTGACCCATGTAAATGCTCTTGCTGACAAGATTTTGAATACTAATACACTTGTTTTCATTACGAAATCATTTAATTTTTGGTAGAAATGGGGAATTTGCTACTACATAATCCATATTCCCGGGCCAGTATGGAACCCAGATTAAAAATAATTTCCGCGATAGTTACAGGACAACATTGCCTGGGCATTGTCTTTAAGTAGCAAAAATAAAAACAAATCAAAGACTGACGATATATAAATTACGGCCTACTAAACTAAAATTCTGCAGTGTCTTTAGGGTATACCTCTTTCAAAGAAGATAAAAATGCACCTTTTTTAAAAAAAATACGCCATGTATGCAGACTTTCTTACGCATAATATAGCTTTATGTGTTTTTGCAATCAGAAGTTCTGTTTTTATATTGGTTACCGAGAAATTGTCATTTGCATTACTTTTCGAACGCCCCTCGTATACATGTATATGCAAAGAAAAGAGCATAAGCAAACCTTGGTGTATAACAAACCGGTTTGGTGTGCAAAGCCCAGTTTCATGTCTGTCATTCGCGATACTTTGAAGCCTGATTTTGCATATACAGTTTTCTTTGTACATGCATATCTATCCGCGAAAGCGGTCAGATTGACCCCAAAACTGACCAGAAGAAAAACACCTGTCGCCTTCATGTTCAGGGCAAATATTTGTTTGAGCTCGCAGAGTTCAGATTCCAGCTACCATATTTTCAACCAATAATTGGAACTCTTCATCTTTACCTAGTAATTGAACCGCGACATGACAAAACTAACAAAGTGGCATGTGCGCCCAGCGAAGACTCAGATCAGTCTAGGCAACCGCCCACTCTGAACAGAGCCTTTGCTATGCGCTTAAAGGGTAGCTAAGAATCTAAGCTAGCTCCATGAGAACAGCGAAGACTCTGATCAGACTGGGTGGATAAGCGCTGTAGGAGCATTCCAAATATATAGTTTATAAAACTACAGTGATAAGGGTGGTATAAAAAGTTATACCATGGTTTGTCCGCCTGTACGGGAGATAATCCACTCGCTAAAAAGCGAGTGGATTATCTCCCGTACAGGCAGACAAACCTTGGTATAACTATTATGTATTGTGATCGGACCAGCAACTCTGTAGACAATCTGTTACGTATGTACAGAGAACAGACTTCACATATGTCTTTTTATTTAAATTCACCGAATAAACAAATCACAGTTTGAACAGCCGGTACCTGAATTCTACATTCAACATTTGCAAAATCAATATTGAAATGAACATGTTCCCCGTCTACGTTCATTTGTGTTTCTTTTTGTTCTTTTTGTTCACTGCGTGTTTTCTTTTTTTCTTTCTTTCTAGTTTTTTTTCTATTATTTATAAACCGCAGCACAGATGTAGGGTGGCGAGATTTCCCCTCCACTTACAGTAAAAAAGTAGTACTATACGAAATGTGTGTTATTATATATCATTTCTTTTAAGTTTTTGTATCTCAGAGTTGTGATGAAATGAACATTGCATGATGGTCGTTTTCAAATACAGTCAACTGAATTTTAATAATATTGGCGCCAACTATGGAACGCCATGGCTGTCTCATTAGATCGACCTTCATAATGAATTGTTTTGTATTATTATGTACTGTTCAATTCCCATCATACCTTGTAAACCCAGTTCATGTTATGGCAAATTACTATTATGTGCTGGTACTTGCCATCATGCTTTCTTAAACTACTCTTATTTCCTGTTAGTAAAGCATTATATTATTACTTTCTTGCATGCTGTCTTTGTGCAGCACGGTCCTGTTATGGTCATCTAACATGCTATTTTTCGTAAATAAAACATTTTAGTCATTCTTGGTTACTATTCTTTTGAGTCATGTCATATTATGTGGATGTACAAAGCTGTCTTGCCGTGACATCATTGTATAATGTCAAATAACATGCTGTCTTATGCACTGTAAATACGTAATGTTCATTTTTATCATAACTTAGCAACTTCCAATATGTATTGATCTTGTATAAGGCTGTCTTACTCGAAATGCAATAATCTTTGCTGTCTTTCGTCATGTCTTTTCTAGGTAGCATTCTGTGCTGATATAGAAGGATGCTGCCTTATTTGAAATACGTCTTCTATGACCATTTGCCTCCTATCTTTCTGACGTCGTATCACATGCTTTGATCTAAAATTCTGACTTGTTTAAAATATGTCTTTTATGTTAAGTTATAATTACATTTGATTAACTCTTTATCGTATTCTTTAATTATTCATCCTGACTTTATATATAAAATGCAGTTATTCTGGCTCCATGCTAACTTTTGTCCGTTAAACTCATATCATTATACTTTGACATCCTGTCTTTATACTTGTCGTTATGATGTTTAGAATAATTGTAAATGCCGGTACCACACCCGGTTGTCCGGTACTACTAAATACCACGAGACACCACTTTATCGGCGTGGGGTTTTGTGGTGTGAATGAGTGGGTAGATAGGGTAGCAGAATGGGCTGGGGTTTTTTGGGATGGGTAGAGTGTATGTTGGGAGTTGTTTTGGGGATAAAAATGGTATGGTAGAAACAGTTGGGTAGTGAGAGGGGTAATAATGGGTGTGAGGGAGGAGTGGTGCTGAGGTGGTGGTGAGTGAGTAGACTTCGGTAGGATATGTGAATGAGTTTGGATGGCGTTGTGCATAGAGCCGTTGGTGGCGCGGGAATACGAATCTGGATGGGGCTGGGTTCGGGCGGGTAAACATTAGGAGTAAGGGTTTGGTTGTGATAGTTATAGACAGGGGGTGTGGTAAGTAGGGTAGGGAATGTAAAGAGGTTTGGATGGCATGGTAGGGTAAGAGCAAGTGGTGACATTGGGATTAGGGTGGAGCCGGGAGCATGTTCGTAAGATCGTGTAGTGTAGGATAGGATATGGTATAAGAGGGCTTGGGAGGGAGAGGCGTAAATGGGGTGGGGTAGAGTAGGTAAGGTAGGGTATGTGAAGATGTTTGGATTGCATGGTATAGGGAAGAACAAATGGTTGAGTTGACATCTAGGTAGGGCCGTGGGCATTTGGGTATGGTAATGTAGGGTAGGATGGGATATGGGAAAAGGACTGGGTGGGATTGGGATGGATGAGGGTTGGTTATGGGATGGGAAGGGTAGTGTAGGGTAGCTTGAAGCATGGTGTTGAATAGGTGTGGGTGTAGGTATAGGCGTTACCATGATGAATAGCAGAATAGAGAAGGGCAGGGAAATAGTTTGGAATGTTGGTGCGTATAGAGGAGGTGGGCGTCAGGATGGGGCTTGGTTTGGGTATTGCTGGGTATATGTAGGATAGAGTAAAAAAGAGTAGAGCAGAGCAGATCATGGGAGGGGAGGGAATTGTATGTGATGGTGGTTAGATGGGGCTGAGGCTTGTTGATTGCCTCTTTATACTTTCAGTAACTGTCTTACTTAACGGGTTCGAATTTAATGAGCATTTTCACTTTTGACTTTGGGTAGGTGGGTATGGTGAGATTGGTTTGGTAGAAAGTGGTGAGTTAGGGTAGGGAAAAGTAGGCTAGGGAAGAGGTAGGACAGGGTCCTGGGAGTGATTTCAGGGCAGATATGGTGCTAGAGGTAAAGTACTCTATTCATGTTTGTCCTGCCAACCGCCACGCAACACCACGCCCCACCCCACATCACCCCACAAACACAAGACTTGACAAGAGAACATGTCAAACTGACAAGTAATACTAGTTTTTGACAAAGCATAATGAAAATGTACAAGATATAACAATAAGTGGACAAGACAACATGTCCAACTGACAAGACAGTGTGTTATTTTGACAAAAGATGGTGAAAATGTACAGCATATAATAGCGACTGAACAAGACAGCGTGTCAAACTCACAAGACATAATGAAAATGAACAGTACATAATAACGAATGAAGATGACAGCATGCAAACCTGACTGGACATAATGGTTTTCAGACATGACATAAAGGATTTCTGACAAGATAAAATGAAAAATAAACAACATGTAATAACGAGTGAAGAAAACAGCATTTCAAGCTGACTAATAAAGATTTTCAGACAATACATTATGAAAATGAACAACATATTATAACGAGTGAAGAAGACAACATGTTGAATTGACAAGGCATAATGATTTTTAGACAAGGCATAATGAAAATGAACAACATATATTGATGAGCGAAGAAGACAGCATGTTAAACAGAAATAAGATAATGGCTTTTAGACAAGACGAAATGAAAATAAACAGCATATAATAATGAGTGAGAAAGACAGCATGTCCAACTGACAAAACATAATGTAACTGAACAGCATATAATGCTTGTCCATATTACATAATGACATGACCGAATATAAGACAGTTGTGGCGTTCCATAGCCAACCATTTATCGAGTATGTTTATCCGTTCTTGCACGTGGCTTCCAAATTGCTAAACCATAAGTACCTTTGTTTAAAATAAACAAGTTCCATATTTTATTACCATATAAAGGTAACCTTTATTTATTTATTTTGTTAAAGACTACCTATATGGAGATCGTATGCGGACTAAACTAAAAGCTAAGAAAAGAAAGGGGTTGCCATACCTCCAAGCATACAGAATTTGTAGAATAGAACAAAACTTTATTCATATAGGCAAAACAGGTCAGGTTACCTGCAGGTGCCATATGGTAATACGTGTACTACGAAAATTCAGTCATACATACACAAGAATCTAAGTTCTGTTTCCGATATAATCGGAAACAGAACTGATAGTATTGTACATGTATGACTGAGTTTCCGTATGAAATTTGTCGTTGCGGTTCGAATCAACACTCACCATCTAGCTTGTTATGCAAATAATCCTCTTTGCACAGGAACTTGTTCTCTCCTATGATATAGAGTTCCTCTCCAGTAGAAAGCTGTTTTCTGCACGTGAGGCACGTGAAACACTTCAAGTGGAACACTCTGTCACGGGCTTTCCTCACGAGATCACTCGGTGATATTCCTTGAGAACAACCAGCACACTTTGTTCCGAATCGCCTGAAATAGAGATAATAGTACAGTACTGTGTGTTCTCAATTGTAAATCTACACTGAACTTTGTATTAGAGTTCGAAACTTATGTCGAATTGGTACAATACAGATGTACTAAGTGCAAGCAGTGCTGTAACATTCCTGGTTAACTATGTATATACAAGGGCTGTTACAAAACGAAAAAGAGTTGTTACGAAACGAATAAAAGCCATAGTTCCAAAACAACATGGTCATCGTGGCTAAACAAAAAAATATTTAACCACGATGACCAGGTTGTTTGGGAACTATGGCTCTTTTTCGAAAAAATTGTTTAGCCACGATGACCAGGTTGTTTGGGAACTATGGCTCTTTTTCGTTTCGTACAGCTCTATTTCGTTTCGTAACAGCCTTAAAACGTAGATAACCAGGTGTGAGTAAGCAACGTTGCCACTTTCATTGTTGACTTCCTTCCCAAATGGGACAACTCTTCAGGGAAAGAATTTGCTCGTAGGAAATTTGCTCCTAGGGAGGAAAGAATTTGCCACTTAGAAGCAAATTTTCCTTTCAGAATTGGCCCCCATAATGGAAGGGCTTCGTTGGCAAGTGAAGCAACCAGAAAGTCACAAAAGATCTTTTTTAGTAAACTGGCAGACGAACATGGCAGGTTATACCCACATAACCAAGACAGTTAAAAAAGAAAATACTGAAAAGTATAGTAAATTAGGAAAATGATTTATTGGTGAAATTTAAATGATTAATAAGCGTGCTAAGAATGGTCTTTTAGAGAAGCGAAAATAGATTAATTTCATGACATTACAGAGACGACTCTAAATAATGGGAGACAGCTGCTTGGGTAAATTGTGTAGACCTAGAGTAGAGCAGTTCTCCTTGAGGAGCAGTCTGTTCTCGTCTAAAATGATTGCAATTCCGCGAACAATGCGCCGCCATAACGTCGTATGGTAACGTATACTACCAAGTTTTTTACAACTTTGAGAATAACTATGGGCTCCGGTCGTGGTGTCACAATATTTACTTTAACTACGGTAAGCCCAGACACTATTAAGCAAACTGGAAGAATAATTTTGACATTTCGTCGTAATAATTAATGTTTATTTGGATGATTTTTTATGACTGATGGATTGAAAGCTGATGAGTTTTACCCCTACCATACTAAACTTATTACTGCTGGTGAGAAAATGGCATGAATGTGATGATACTGATCATACATAGGC
This sequence comes from Ctena decussata, assembly GCA_963989385.1. Classification (NCBI taxonomy): domain Eukaryota; kingdom Metazoa; phylum Mollusca; class Bivalvia; order Lucinida; family Lucinidae; genus Ctena; species Ctena decussata. The sequence continues at coordinate 32,172,714 of OZ022511.1, forward strand.
ATCTGATGAAAGGATTTTTTTAGCCCTGATCCTTCTTCTTTTATTTCTTTTTCGGTCAGAATTTTAAAAATGCATGTAGATCTACAGCCATTTCATAATGGTATAACTGCATTTGTGTTTTATTATCTGCTAGAAGGACCCAAGCGTTCGATCAGGGCCGTATTAACGTGTGCCTGGGTAAAACCCCGTACCGTTCTGAACCGCTAGAAACGCAAAACCGTTCACGAAATCTAGAATGGAACAGGAATGGCGTGTGAAAGCAGTGTTATGACTTATTGAATGAAAAAGTCGTTTCCACGGACTGATTTTAGTAAACTGGTAAAATACAATCTTCAATTCCTTTTTACTTGAAGCTAAACAAATTACTGCCATGAAGAGTGTGTTCGCTTTAGCAAGTGCCTGAATTTCAATTCAACAGAAGTAATGAAAAGGGTATGGGGGGGATACTAAGGCTGATGATAAAGGCAATAAATGATGATGATTATGAGATGATGATTAAAATGGTAATAACAATACCATAGGACGAAATGTCTGAGTTTATAAGGTGGGGTAGAGGGGTGGAAGGGAAGTAGTTTCACAGATAATATAAACTTTTCATGAGTTTACGTGTCAGTCGAGTGCCAAAAAAGATACACATCTCCCCCACCCCCGGGCTACGTCAGAGACTAATTGTTCAATTAGTTCTGCCTGTGAAGTTAAGTCTATTTTGGTGACTTGTCCACCCCCAGGAAACAACCTATGTAAATTCTTTCTGTCTAACAGAAAGATTTTAATCATTAAGAAAACAATTTTTAAGACATAAAAATTCCCCCAATAAAGACATTTTACTACGGAGTATGTCTTCGAATCGAAGTGTTAGCCACTAAAATGCTTAATTTCATTTGATGTTTACCGTTTTGCAATAAAATCAATAAAAAGTCTCCGTTAAAAATATATCAAATTTACCGCACGAACCCTAAATATTCGCAAATCTTAACATGATACTAGCACACGGACACCTCCATGTTTTCTACTATCATTTCAAAGGAGAACAGCATTGATTTTTTTTTATTTCCTTTTTTCTTCCTGGCCAATGAAGACCTTTCAAAATAGGGTCAGCTCTTGAGGAGCAAATTCCTTCCTTTTAAGAATTGACCCTCAGTGAGAAGACAGGCAACATTGGAATGAAATCTACAGAGTTGCTTCCCCTGAAGTTGTACCCAGTTCACCTTATGATGTAACTGCAATAATTGACGGAATGACAAACTGTGTAGCCACTGATCAGACTGCTTCTATGGACAGTCCAATGTACGTGAGTGACAGTCTTTGCTCTGGCACTCCTGTCTCAATATTTAGGAACATTACGGTAAGAAAATTTTTCAAAGAGATATGCAATGTTAATAGTTTTACATAAGTATACAACATCAAAAGAATAAGCATAATTTTCCGCTTTACCGTTTTATTCAAAATTCAATTTGCAGACATTTTGAGTTGATTGCAAATTTATGTTTATGTCTTTGGTCATTAAGGAATAACAAAGAGCAATTTTATGAAAAATTTTCAAGTATAAGTTTATTAATAATTTTAATGATCTTATCTTTTTCTTAAGAGTACCGATGTATGTACTTTTATCTGTCCTGTAATTTATCCCGGCTATCAATCACATCCACGTGCACTATGCAAAGTAATAATGATAATAATAATGATCATAAAAGAAGAAGAAAAAAATAAAAAAATAATGAAGAAGAAGCAACAAAATAATAAGTATTGGCTTCTTCAGGAAGCTTGGTCCACGCTAAGCGTGCAATAATAATTATTGTGAAATTGCAAACGTTTTTTTTTTTTTTTTTTTTTTGTTACTTTTAGGTTTTCACATGAACCAGGCTAGTACCCCCGCCGCCTCATGTACATGTATGTTCAGAAACGCGTACGCCAACATTTTGTCCCGCGAGCTTGCCGTTGTAAACACTGGAAGTACAGTTTCGTAATTGTTGGGATACGATGCAAAACAATTGCAAGACAGGCAAATGATTTTACTGTTTTTCTCAATTCTCAGCGTAACACGCTGTTCGCAATTCATTTACTGTCAACATGGTCAACGAAATAGAAAGTTCCCATGATTCATGCAGCATGTCGTCGAAAACTGGAACTGCTTCCGGGACAAGACCAAGCATTACCCAGCAGGCACATAACGTTGAAATGACGTCGTACTGACGTCGATGCGACGTGATGACGTTGCATCGACGTCACTACGACGTCATTTTGACGTTATGTGCCCGCTGGGATACAGTCTACGGCGTAGACAAATGTAAGGGAAACACTGGAAATGTTCACCAAAATGACTAGATATTCAGTGGCGAAGCAGGAAAATTTTGACTGTCCATTTCGACAATATGTTAGTAACATGTCATCAAAATCGTTCCTATTTACATGCCACATGTAGTCAGACACGGTTTATATATTTCAGTCAGCATTACCCACGTGCTTCTTTCTGGCACTGAATTCCTGGTACATTGTACAATAACTGATACTGTATTGATCATATGATTAAACTTGGATGATGCATTTTTCAAAATTTCGATGACGTAAATTTTGTCGTCTGCGTTTGTTTTTGGCGTCAATAGACGTTTGAGTCCTTGAGTCAGCCTGCATGGATTAATAACATCATTGGCTGCTATTTGCTGCTGTTTGTTTCTCTTGGAAATACATCTAAGATATATATTATGTGTTTATGAAACCTTATATGACAAATACCATAACATAAAGCTTATTATCGGAGCAAATGTCTCTGAAAAGTCTCATGAGCAAAGAGTACATGCGGCAGATCAAACTACATGTACTCTAGAGCAGCAGTTTGAACTTGAACTGGGTATACCCTGTTACAGAGTAATTACAGGAACTGCCAATCTTATTGTCACTGTTTTTGATACTCAAAACACCCCCACCCCATACCCACCACCCCGCTGAGGGTGTTTCTTATTGTAAATAATTTGTATTGTAGTTTGGAACAACAGCAGAAAGACATACAATAAGAGAAACGGTGATAAAACGCTGAAATGCGTACACAACTAAGTGTAAAGGTAATGCTTTATTCTCTCATTACATTCATTTGCATAGAAAAATAAGTTATGTATATATAAACAAATAGCATAATGAATCTCGAATATCATTTGATATTTTAACTCGATATCTATTGTCTAATTTTCTTTACCAAAGATAATAAAATGCTTCGTAAACACGCACGTGTCAAAAATACAACTCCAAGCAATATGTGCAAATTAGTTATTTACATTACAAAAAAATATGTGTTAAAGGTTATTTACTTAACGATACATACGTTTCTGAAAACATGTCTAAAATGGCACACAAAAGTAGCAGTTAATATTATTATTAATTATTATTATCATTATCATTATTATCATTATTATTATTGTTATCATTATTATCTGGTATCAGTAGCACTATAGTTTTGTCTGACCTTTATAAACTCTTTTTTTTATCGTTTTTTTTCTTGTGTCTAAGGGTCATATTTTAATGTGCAATACTTTGAACGCTGCTTTTCATGAATATAAATAATATAAATACACAGTTTATCAGAACCGAACAGAACAAAACTTTTATTCATGTGCGTCAACATGTCAGGTCACACACAGGTGACATATCAGAAGTTAATTTGTCTTAAACTTTCACTATTACTATACTAAACTTAAACTTTACTTTCGACTCTTATGTAACTTGATTTTTCCTTTACCTTAGTTCAAATCAATAAATGTATTCCGTTATATGTATTTTCTCGAATAAATATTGTTTTAACCTGAATTTCTGACAATCATTCCAAAAGTAAAAGTACTTCGAGAAAGCTTGAAAAAAAGAATGAGGCTGAATGTTTGGTCTCTGATTCTTGGCTTATAAATCAATTGTTATGAGGGAAAAATCTAAAAATGATATTGGTTCCGTTTCAGACCTTGTATTTGTTATATTTTGTCTTTCTGTTTACATGTACACCGAATTTGTCGCAACATGTAAAAAGGGTGTAAAAGCGCGTATGTCTCGCAGCACATAAAAAGGGTGTAAAAGCGCATATGACATGCGCTTTTACACCCTTTGTATGTGTTGCGACCAAATTGATGTACGTTTGGACAAGAAAGAAATAGACCAGCCTGCGCATACGGCATACGGACAAACTGAGGTGAGAAGTTACTATTGGCGCACCATGCATGGACACCCGAGAACGTATGTACCCAAAATGAAGACCAGCCAGACCCCACAGTGCTGATTTAATGCATTTACTTTTTTTTCGCTTAACTCAGTGACGCAACGTTGAAAAGTTCCGAATGTATTTTGATTTTAATAATAATGATAATATAAAAATAATGATAATAATATTCAATGATGCAGCGTTGTATAGTTTAGTATGTGTTCCGATTTAAATAATAATAATGATGACAACAATGATAATAATAATAAACACTTTTTGACTGCTGATTTGTCAGACTTTGACAGATAACTGTTGATCTAGTTTGCAATTCAGCATGATGACCAAATGAAAGTAATATAAATAAATAAATGAGAATAATAATAATATTTATAACTTACAGCACGCAGAAAATTAAGTCTATCAGCTTTGGCGATGCTACATATATATATAAGATAATATTAAACCTGTTGTACCGCCCTAGCTCTTTATAAAATGCTTCAACCATTCAAGTGGAGAGAGAGAGAGAGAGAGAGAGAGAGAGATATTAAAAAGAAGCTGCTTACCTGAAGAAGTCTGTCCTGCAATAAAGTTTTCCATCTCTTGAGAAACATTTTTCATTCAGTCCACATCTGCAGTCTGAGCACTGTACGCACCGGACGTGCCATGCTCGGTCCAAAACATTCAGTAGAAATCGGTCGAGAATCGGCCGATCACACCCGGCACAAATCATGACGTATTCTTCACCTCCGATAGCCACTTTGTCAGATTGTTGACAGTTTAAGAATTTTAAATGTTATCACACAGCTTGCCTTGAAAAATAAAAGAATTAAGTCGCTTCTTTCTCTTGGAATTCTTATCTTAAACGCACACGTGCGTGTGCCTCAAAGCGTTATCTCGCAATCTTTCATGCAAAATCCAACAGACTCGTCACCGGCTCATTTATCATACTCAGTTCCGTAAAAGAACCATTCAGAAATAAAGACTCGCAACTCTCGAAGTCTTAAAAGTTTGCTCAGCTATTACCAATGCAGCACTCGAACAAAACCTTGAGAAACTTCGATTTCAGATCACAAACGTAATAGTTATACAAGTCCAATTCACACTGACCAGATAAATTTCACACGGAATAAATTTTGTTATGTTTTTGCAGTATAATACTCTGAACTCATAGCTTTATAGAATCGAGTTCAAAACTCGAAGACCTTTAGGCAACGGTCTATGGAATTAGACCACGCCTTCTAAACAAAACAGATCCAATGATAATTTAGTAGGCGGGGCCAATTAACACTATTGGCCAATAGTATTGCAGCAGAATGCGTAAAGAAGATAGTTTGCGATAAGAAATGTTAGAATTATTGGATTTTTATAAATACGTTTCTAACTAGTTTAGAAATATTATCTGAAGCTAAAACATTAATTTATCGCTGCCTTCTTAGAGCATTATTATCTTGAGAAACATTATAAATGGATGTGGTCAGACATTCCATTTCTAAACGAATATATAACAACGTTTAGTGACTGTTCATGCATTTTGAATAAGAAGTCTTCGATGAATGACATCTTTTTGTATGAATTGAGATAATTTCATGTAGTGGTCGCCAATCCATGGTCGGTGGTTTTCGCCGGTAGCCTATGTTGAAGCCCTAAAAACGCCAGCATCCACGTTTCTACGGAATTAAAATGAAGGAAGTTTACTTTATTTCATGTTCATATCCTTGGATGTTTCATATTCACGTTAACAACATGAAAAAAAAAAGATAAGGAATTCCATACATCGTTTACATTTTCGTTTTGTAATTCCTATTTGCAACTGCGTGGCTCTGTTTTGTTGATATTTCCGTAATTTAATCAGTTTTATCCTGACTCTGGAATTCTGCTTTTGCTATACATGTACCTCTGTCCGTCTGCCTCTACTATATCTATTACGCTTGAAATGACGGTTTCATTCGGTGTTGCCTCGACGTGCCATTGGTGCCTGGTATTATTTAAAACCGATGGATGGGACATTTTCATTCGTCAGGAATTTAAAAAAATGTATTTTGCATTCAGCAGAAAATACAGCAAACACGATACACACGTCTGTACGCACGCCTATGTTTGGATGAACCCCTGCGTTGTGCACTCATACATAGAGCTCAATCTAACAGGGTTTCGTTAACCTCTAGCCCGGCCCAATCACTAGAAAAAATAAGATCTTGACCCGAAAGAATATCTGTCTTCTTCTTCTTCTTTTTTTTTTTTTTTTTTTTTTTTGCATTTCCCCGTGAAAGACTATTCGTGTTCTCCTCCTCAATCCCTTTTTTCTGAAACTATTAGGACACTCAAATGTTTCAATAATACATACCGCGATATTCCATAGCTTCGAGGTTTATTTTTGAAGGACTTAGAAATACGATCTGTTTTATGTTATCCTAGTTTAATAGGATTAACTGTATAAAGAAAATACGTCGAAAAATTAAGTCGTGTTTTATGACTCAGAAAAGTATATATTTACTTTCCATCTTAGAAACCGTACGTCTGTCTTTCTACATTGTTATTTTTTCCTTTTAAAGATTACGACGTCGCGGTATTTTCACAGGATATGTCCTCGATCTCTGAATTCTTACATATTTTAAACAAATGAGCGGTTGTTGTATCCCACCAGTAAAACGAAAACGTCGATATAAGTCTTTTTACGGAAGTCTGGTAGAGCGGGGGCTAGAAATCTGGGCCCCTTGACAGGCGCAACTGAAGAATTATTTTGGATTCATGAACACGTATCAAAAAAGTTAGACCAAATTGGGCAACAGAAAAAACAACAACAACAACAACAAAAACTTCTGTGCATTATTACGCCACTATACTGTCCACATGTCCATATGAGCCGCGACACGACAAAACCAACAAAGTTGCATCTGCCACCAGCGAAGACTCTGATCAGCCTGGGCATCTGCCCAGTCTGATCTGAGTCTTTGCTGTCTGCATGGGACTAGCTCAGACCCTCATTTTCTCTTAAATCGAAAATCGAAGACTCTAATCAGACTGGGCAGATGCCTAGGCTGATCTGAGTCTTCGGTGGGCGCACGTGCCACTTTGTTGGCTGTGTCATGATACGGCTCGTATGCTTGTTATACGGCATATGCATACATTTGAAGAAAGGGGTCCAGCGTTTTTGACTTCCATTTGCTGAACTGGACAAAGACGCGCCTTCTCTCCAAAGTTGTTCATAGAGGAGCAAATTCGTTACTGTAAATATTGACTCCTACTGAAAAGGGAGGCAGTACTGAAACTGGCAGAGTTAGCTACCCTGAAAATGTATGCATTCAACGTATATGGCAATTGTAGCTATATTTTGCGGCGCATGACCGTGAAACGTTTAAACTCTTATTGATTTATTGCGTTAAAATACATGGAAATTATGCGAAGTGAATGGTTGGGAGAATCTGATGGTTAAGCTGGCCTAGTGTTGGGAGAACTTGATATGACTATACGGAGGCCTTTTTTTTTCAGATATCTAAAGTGCTAGAAAGTGCTGGGATTGAAAGTGAAATGTTGCATATTCTGACAATTTTAGAAAATCACCAGTCAATTCAGTGAAGCTTAAAGACACATTGGTACATGTCAATGTAAACGTGCTGTGCTTATGCATATGCGAACTCTTGAAAACTTTACAAAAATGGTGAAACAATTCTACATTCCCTTTGTAAGATGTATGATTCCACCTCCACATTTTTCAGCAATTTTAATAAAGGGAAATGTGACGTCCTGTTAGCTTCCAAAATAAGGCCTACTGTTAAAGGAGAGAATTTAACCTTTAAAAGTTGACCTCCATTAAGAAGGGAGGCAAATATAAAAATACCAGAGTTGCTTCCCCAGAAAATATAACAAATTTAAGATCGATAACTTTTGATTCATGATTATGTTAAGTCATTAAAATTCACTGTCAACAAAAGTGTCTGTCAATGAATATGTCATAATTTAATAATCTTCCCCACCCCTAATCACAGTGGAAGATCAGCTTTTACGTCGCCTAACGGAAGACAGGCGTTATTTTCCTGAGGCGTAAGAATATCTTATCGTAATGAGTTATCCGCCTTTCCCATGTTGTTCACCATTACATTGGCAATAAAATTAATTTTGACATGGATTTAAATTTTTGTCCTATCTCTTATCGGTGTTGGGGATTCTTAGGTGAGTTTCACACCTTTACTTGTTGATAAGATAGCAATTAAAAAGTCAAAGAATTCGCCAGTAGTGTTGAAAGGCAGTTCTGAAAGTTTCCCATGGCTTAGGTATTTTGTGACGTCATCAAGCGATTCTGTCTTTCGTTTTACTGCAATTCCCTTTAGAACTTCGATTCCAGCCTCCCAGGCGTCGCCCGTTTCTCAACCATACCCTTTTCCATCGCGAGGATGGCGTGCAAAGAAGTTAGTCTGTTGCGACAGTAAATTGACAGTCAGACCAATGTACTTTTGGCCTGACGTCATGCATACTGAAATATTTATCACATGAAAAGCCAGCGAACTCACATGCCTAGCGAAATTATAATTCGAACTCACATGCCTAGCGAAATTATAATTCTCGACTATAAACATCTCATGAAAAATATGGTTTCAGACTTCTGCTGAGTAGTAGGGTCAAGTCGGGTAAATTCGGACATCAGGTAAATTCGGACAGTGACATTGTTTCCTTTATATATGTCAGTTGTTTGGAATTAAAACAAAAATAACTGGGCAAACAGTTAAAATCCTGATGAGACGGCTCACTCGACTCTATTTTTATGAAAAGTTAAAACCTAGGACTGATGATGGGAAAGCAAGGAGTAAAGATTTGAAACTAAGGACTGAAGCTCAAACGTTGGTTTGAACATTTCAGATATAGCGAAAACAAGAGTTAGGACTAAAATACTTATAAAATTTGACTGCAGTGATTATTTCTTGCCTTTTTGTAATCATACCAAGATCTTATAGATATAAGTTGGTCAAGACGCAACGCGATCTTAAAATAATCGTGTCAACGCGCACGGCCAGCAATTATCGCTCGCTGCAGGGCCTAATGTTTTGTCCCAAGATCGATTATCGAGATCGGAGGCACGGACCTAGTAAACTTGACAATTGCCCCACCGTAACTGTGTTGGCACATTAATGACGATAATTGTTATGATTTGCCCAGCGTTGTCTTGATGTATGAGGACATTCAGATTTTTGAATGAGTACATGTACACTTTCTGGTGGTGGTGGTGTGTGTGTGGACAACTCTGCCATTTTTTTTTGATTTCATTCCTACTCAATGAATGAATTAATGGCGGTCAACTCTTAAAGGAAAGAATTTGCTCCCTTTGGAGCAAATTCTCCCTTCTAAGAGTAGACCTCCATTTTGGAAGAGCTTCATCGTCCAGGGAAGCAAACAGAAAGTCAAAATAGTTGTTCCCCTTTGCTAAAATGTTTATCCACGGGTAAACAGATCCAGGTAATACCACTTAAGCAGGCTACAAACCAGTCTGTTTTGATGTTACGGGTACACCCTTAGGTTTTTCTGACATTTTTACAAAGGAGAGGGGCGTGGTTAAGGTGGTGGTTAGAGCCGGACTCTCGGGTGTGATGCAGAGGGTCGCGGTTCGAATCGCCGGTTGGGCATCAACGAGTATGTACCCATTCCGGGGCTCAACCATCTCGTTAGTCGAGCTTATGTTCATTTTGGGAGTAAGTTTTTGATTTTGTTTTGTTTTGTCGCAGCAACTGCCCATATGTTTACCATTCTCTTCAGCTATTTTCCAAGTCCATTCAACCTGGACGTAAAATTGGCTTCAATCTAGCCTGGATCCATAACAGTTCCACGAAACTGCGAAGGCGTATTCACTGGCTGAAAACTATCCAACGCAGGTCTTAGTCGGACATATAAAGTACTAGAAAAAATAGTGCAGCTGCTTAAAGATTCCGATCAGAATCGTAGAGAGAAAGGTTGATCTGAGTCTTCGCCATTTGCGCAAGCTATTAGGTTTGTTTGCCACATCACGGCTCATACGGCTGTTTTCCTGAAGCTTGTTTCTGTGACTGTTGTTGTTGTGTTATTGTTTGACGTCCACGGTAAACAGCTATGGTCATGTCGCAGGGGCGTATCTAGGGGCAATTTCATAATACGCACAGCCATGTTTTATTCTCTACTTCTTGAAGGGAAAGCTAGTATTTCAGCCACTTTGGTAATTCGTATTGAAATCTTGTCTAATTTATAAATTTTCAGCATGCAAATATGCAGGTGCGTTTTGAAATTTTGTCAATTTTGACAAAATTTCAATACGCACTTGCGTAATTGCCGTATAGGTAGCTACGCCCTTGATGTCGGGACGGTCAGTAAACCTAACCACACTATTCCTCGGCAGGCTTAGACCTCCTAAGCGGTTGACCAATTGACCAATACTAAGTGCACATACTTTCGCCAGTAACTGACAACTGTTTCTGTGACTGTCACCTCCTAATAAACAAAGACAGTTATGGAATCTGTGTCATACTTTGTTTTGGTGATCTGATCTTTCCAAGTATGGAATCGAAAAGCAGCTATTTTTGTACTTTCGTCTCTGCTTTTGACATTTTGCCAGCTCTTTATCATGTTTATACCACTTGCTGAGAGACCATAGACCATGTTCCTCCAATGCAAATTGGAATGCAAACTGATTCAACCCCGTTCATGCCTGTCAAGACCAGTTAAGGTAAATGGGGTACACTTTCTTTAGGGTGTGTGTGGTGGGGGAAGAGGGGGGAGGGGGTGAAGCATCCCTGTCATTTTCACTTTTGCCTCACATATTAATGGGGGTTAGCTCTTAAAAAAAGAATTAACTTTACTACCAGTCCAGTAATTTACACGATCCTTGCCATTCCGATCGGACTGACATATATTGTATAGATATCTTTTAAGAAAAAAAAATGACTGGTATTAACTGTTTGCAGTCTAACATGTAGCCGTGTTACTGTGTTTCAGGAGATTTTGCAAATTTATTCCAATTGGAAAAGTGTGCAAGAACGGTACCTTGATAATATTTCGCTTTATGAATGATGCATTTCTAGAATTTCTAGATCGGATTTCTCCTTTTCTCTCTCTTTCTGTCAGTTTGTCTCTCTCCTACTTTTCCATTTCTCTCTGAGATGAGTAATAATATATACTGCAAGACTTTGCCTATCGGTTCGCAAAATAAGCTTTAACATCTTTAAGTGCCTTCCCCTCTCCCTAACTTTGTGTCTGTCTGCCTGGCTGTCTCACTCTCTGGTCTCATCGTACCATGAGGCCTTTGTGAGAGAAGTTTAACGGGCATTCTGATGACACCGTGATGACATAAATGCACGTTTTGACATACAGGTAGTTTCTGTGGTCACAGATCGCTTTCTGGGGAAGCATGCTTTCTGGCATTATTATTATTGTTATTTCTCGTTTTTTGTAAATTTGCAATCATTTGCACTTACCGAAGATGCGTCGACAAAAAAGATTAATCCCAAGTTTTGGTATCTGATAAGCTTCCGCAGAAGAACGAAAAGACCAACTCTTTCTCACACACGCACCATGACACGCGCGCACACACAGAGAGGCAAACACATGCACGTAGGCATGCGCGCACGCATATCTTGTGTATCATTTTTTTTTTATAAATTAACAATAAAATGACCATTATATTTACAGAAAGAAGAAACGAAAGAAACATGTTACTGACTTGGTCTCCATTCAATATTTATTCAAAAACAGACCCAACCTTCCAATATCGACCCAAACAAACAAATTGTGTGAGCATTACCGTTCCTTTCGGATTATCCCCAATTGTTATGTCTCTTCGTGATGTTGATTTTGACACAAAAACACGCATATTTCACACGTCCGAACGGTCGCTAGCTTTTGTTCTTAGTCAATAAAAGAGTCTTTCAGAAAACAGTGAGAAAAGGTAACAGTTGGTGAGCAAACACTAGGGGGCAAAAATGAACCGCAACACACAGAAAAGCTTAAGACTCATTTATGCAAAAAAACGAAGTCTCCGACCAGACTGTGCATCGCACAGATGCACAGTCTGGTCAGAGCCTACGTTTTTCATCCGAAGATTCTGAGGGTCCTTACACTGTTTGCGAACAACATATTAAGCTCGAACCAGATCGCGGGGGGTTGTAGTTTCTATCGAGTCTTCGCTGTTCGCATGTGCGCTAAGGTCTTCTGCGGGCGCGACTCGGTCATTTTTTGGCTTGTCACGAGAAAAAAATGGCGTACATTCCTTCTTTTTATTGATCTGCAGATCCAGATATGTGTGCGTATTTTTCCGGCTAACTTGCAAAGAATTATCATCGCAAGCTTTGTTTCATTTGTATTTCAGTTTTGCATGCCTATGAAGTCAAACGATAAAGTCTGGTCTGTGTTTACGCCATTGGCAGACATCGTGCAAGGTTATCCCTGCGAAACGGCTCTACCTTATTCCGCGAAGAATAAAGAACAGCCGGATGAACAATGGAGTGTACAACTTCATTAAAACCCCGTTTCTGTGAAAATGTTACAACCAAATTTTTCTACATTTTTATCGATTTTGATAAACCTGCAGGAACGATCACTTTGGTCTGGAAATAAACCTTTTAAAACCTAGTTTTGAATTTTTTTCTTAAACTACGGTTTAAACTTTCAAACCTAAGTTGATAGTCTCCATAGTCCTACATGTATCAGTGGTAAAAATCGTCGAAGCACAAATCCTTATAAAATTGGTACAGCCTTTAGAATTGATGATAATATGTCGGTTGCTGTGCTTTTTGTGTCATATAACTGGCTTAAAAAAGAAGGAATAAGGTATTTTGAAAAAATATGTAAAGTCTCTCCGTAAAAATACGGTTTTCGTTTCTGGTTCCCCGTTGGGCAATTTACTCACACAACAGCGAGACCGAGACAAAGAATGAGATCCTTGCATTACATTGTATTTTTATCAAATATTAAACGACTGTACATTGTATTTTTTCTCCTGTACCTTGTATTGTTACCTTTTGTACTTGTATTTTTACCACGTAATGAAACTTGTCAAACCGAAAGTAGGTCATTTTAGTTGCCAACTAAAATCAAATCGTTTTTATGAGAGACTCAGGGACGTTTTAATTTTTAAATGCCGGGCAATCACGATCATATACAATGAAAAAACTGTAGTTAGAAGCTTGCAGCGATACTTCACGATAAAATATTACATGCTGATAAGAGCAATTGGGCCTTTAAACGTGGATGTGAGATTTTCGATCCTGTGGGTTTAAGACTTTCATGGACTAGCTTGGTATGAAAATTTAAACTGTGGTTTAAGAAATTAATTTTTTTCGAAGCTTGAGATTAGAAAAGAAAATCTTAAACCTAGGTTTGAATTTTAAACGTATGTTTGAAATCTTATGTTGCATTAGCTTGCCATAAATGAAGAAAAACATAGAACCTATGTTTGAGGACTTTGAAGCCTAAGTTTTAAGCGCAAACCTAGGTTTATTTTTATTTTTTAAACCTAGACGTTTTCGTACAAATCCAATGATATAATTATCTGGAAAATGGAAAAATTAATACTACCCGAAATTTACATTTTAAATACGCCAAAGGCAAAATCGAGATTATTATAAGACACATTGGTAGCTTGCATTGTTTTCTGGGTCTTCGGGTCACACATTGCTTTTCGATGACTTGGAACAGCTAAAACCGTTCAACAAAAATAAAGTATATATTCACTCAATTTTTGTTTGGATTCCACAGGTTAAATATCACTTGATCTGCCGACAAAAGCTAATCTCCAAACAAAATACAGTCACTGCTCTTCGCTAGTCTAGGCCTCAATGAGATTAAAGGCAATAAAATCTGAACGAGTGTCAATATTTTTCTAACATATTTACAAACCTACCGTTTGTGTTTAAAACTGACGTAACTCTCCTCAGATATTTGGCAAAATGTACAGTCACAAATATTTAAATTTCTCAAAGTTTTGACACAATGAATCCCTTTTCATCCACCGCCATGAAAAGTACAAGTGAATAGGATGGACTTGAACATTATGGGCCACAGAAAAAATGACCCAGTTATACATCTACAGTCATTTCCCGATATCTCGAACATTGATATCTCAAAATATTTTCTTATATCAAAGAATATATTTCCGATTTTTATTTACATTTCAACTCCTGTCATCTCAAAGTAAATTTTCTGGTACCAGAAAATTTACTTTGAGATATCAGTTGTTTGGGCTGAAATATGACTTTAAGATATCGAGAGTTGACTCTATATTTTTGAAGGGAACAAATTATTTTAAACTTTTGCCATAAATTTTATGTTAATTATAAAAAGAAGCAACAGGCAAGAACCGAACATATCAAATCAGCTATGTATAAATTGTGGAAACATTTTTCACACACAAACGTGCAAAAAGGAAACTGTTTCATGATAACTTAGGCTATCATAATGACCAATGTCAGAGTTTATTTTTCGTCATTATGCTACTCGCCAACCTTGATATTTTCAAAGGAACTTCACTTTTTGGTAATGACAGCAGGATATTATCATTATAATAGATATAATGCCTTCGATTGCTTCACTTTGTAGCTACTATTAAATAAATAATTGGACCAATATCCAACAACAATCTAATTTCAAAAGATCAACCTTGTCAGGCAGCTTATGGCTACCAGTTCTGAAAAGAAGTTAGTGAAAAATACGTGTTTTCGGAAGTGTACAGTTCTTGAATGCCCTGTACAACCTGCTCCAACAAGAACTGCGTTTGACCAGATTACCTTGTAAACGTTATAACATTTCTATTGTTCTAAAAATTAGAACCAATTTTAAGCATATTAATATACTTTTGTTAATACGTTTGCTTCACAAGTATCGCTGTGATGCTGGAGAGAGAGAGAGAGAGAGAGAGAGAGAGAGAGGGAGTATCGCAAATAAAAAGATGGCATTAACATTTTTGTGGGTTTGTATTGTCACAGAATAACAAATACATCTTATATCATGTCTAATCATGACACCTCTGTGTTTAATCTGTTATCTTTTCTATCGTAATCAATGAAAAATCGACCATCGATATCATGAATGGACAGAAAAAGGGACAGCGTAAATTTAATCACTTTGGAAAGTGACTGTGAAAAGATGAATACAATGCGTAAGTTTAGACTGTCACCGTTAGAACGAGGTGTTATTTGCCCTCAAGTCGATTTTTTTTCAAGCATAAAAGTCTTTAACCAGTCAATCTAATCTCGTTAAATCTCACCTTAGTCGAGAGTTTGTACCGGTCACCTGACACATTTACGGTCGTAGTAATTTTAAAGTGACGTAATGGTGACACATTTAAATAGTTCGTATTTTGATTTGCGCATGACTGTAACATTTAATCGGCAGTTCATTGACAACTTTGACCACGTGTCCAAAGTTACAATTATAGTGATCATCAGTTTTGATGGCTAGAAGATATAATTACAGTTTTGGACAAATTTCCCAAATTATACTGGTATGTGATAGAGAAGTGACAGCGTAAAAAGAGGCTACTGTTATTGTAGTGTCACTGTTGGCTGTCAAAAACACAATTTTTCTAAACTTGTTTAATTCCACTGCTTTTCTGAAGACAAAAAATGAAGTTTAATGCGTATACGTGTGCTTTCAGGGGAAACAACTCTTTCATTTGTATTTTTGCCTCCCTTCTAAATAAGGATCAACTCTTATAAGAAAGAATTTGCTCCTCTAGGAGCAAATTCTTTCTTATAAGAGTTGATCCATTTTGGGAAGGGTTTCTTCGACCACGGAAGCAAACAGGAAGTCACAAAAATTGTTTCCCTTTGTAAAAATGGTAAAAAATAGAGATATACCAATACACATTTATGTCTCTTCTTTTTATTCCTAATATAATGAATAAAGAAATGCATATAGTAGCGCTATGTGCTGTGTAACTTTCAGGGCCGGGTTTGATGAGGCCTGGCTGTGCTTGCAGCAGGTGAAGGGTGGGTTTGTTAAGATTTTCTTTATTCTCATCTGTCCTACCTCTTCCTATTTTCCCCTTTTCTTTCTCTCGGAGGGTGGGGAGGGGGGGGGGGTTGGAGAGGGGGGGGGGGGGGGTCGCTCGATATTAAATGAACTGATGTCTCAAAGAAGCACAAAATAATAGAAAAAAAAACTCCCCAAAAAATCCAAAAATAACCAATCAACCAAAGCTATTTATCGTCCTATACATACATGTATGTTCAAATGTGAACACGGAGCGGCTGTAGTGTAGTGGATAACACTCCGGAATACCCATCCATGGGTCGCAAGATCGACCCCCCGCTTCTCCGGTCTTTCGGATGAGACTTTAAACCGAGGTCCCGTCTCCATATGACCTCGTTGTTGGTGGGACGTTAAACCCGAGTTCACTCTCAAATGTGAATAGTTTCGGCCAGTCTTGCTGATCATAACTAGCGATGATCGAATCTGGTTTGTGGGAGCGGCTGAGGTTTTTCACAAAATGTTCAGAACAAAGCCAAATGACGTCAAAATGAGGCGCATGAAATATGTCGTTTCTTTGAGTACGGCATGTCGTTTTTTGTCTATTCATTTGCGTAAAGGGTGCTAAAACAAACGTCATCGGCGAATGAGAATAACAAAATTACAACCGTTGGAAACAAAAAGAATCATACAATGTACCACTCTTTCCAGATAACAAATTGTAGCACGAAAAAATCGTATTGTACAAGGTCTACACTGATAAGTTCTATATAAAATATTTAAACCATGGTATGCCGTCCTGTACGGGAGAAAATTCAATCGTCAAGCTCGTGCAGGAGGAAAAACCATGGCATAAACAGGGGCGTAACTAGGGGCAATTTCATAAGACGCACAACCATGTTTTATTCTCTACTTCTTGAAGGGAAAGCTAGTATTTCAGCAACTTTGGTAATTGGTATTGAAATCTTGTCTAATTTATAAATTTTGAGCATGCAAATATGCAGGTGCGTTTTGAAATTTTGTCAATTTTGACAAAATTTCAATACGCACTTGCGTATTTGCCGTATAGGTAGCTACGCCTTTGATAAATACCGTCATGATTACATATGATTCACAGACAGTCAACAGTAAACCATAGAGACCTTAATTTGAGAGTTTTTCAGTGTCTGGAGCGCTTACAATCCCCAGTGGGTCTGCAAGCGATACATTTCATGAAAAATAGCACTGTCTTAGAACACCGTCTATCACAATTTAGCCGCGTCACTACAAAAGCAACAAAGTAGTACGTGCGCCCAGTAATGACTCAGATCAGCCTGGACAAACACCCAGTCTAATCAGAGTTGTGCTGTCCGCGTGGAGCTAGCCTAGGCTCTTAAGCGCACAGCGAGGAGTCTGATCAGACTGGGCGGATGCCCAGGCTGATCAGACTATTCGCTGGGCGCACATGCTACTTTGTTGTGTTTTTCGTGTCGCGGCTCTAGTGGAACACGCCTGATATTGTCATTTTTCTTGTACAACTTTTTATTCCCTGTAGACGAAACATGAGCGTCTTTTAACTAAAGTTTGCTCAACAGATAAATTATGCCATTTGTTAGTCCATAATGTTCCCATTAGAAAAGAGGGGTGATTTTTCATGGGGTATTTTTTGTCTTTCTTACCTCTCACTTGAGACTAGCAGTTTGTTTCCCAGTAACCATCTTCAATCCATTATCCACACCGGGTAGGCGGCAATCGAAAACGCTCGTGCAATCGACGAACGCGGAACAAAAACCGTTAGAAACAGCGTTTTCGATTGCAAATTGGCGACAATTTGCCATCGAAAAAGCTGTTTCTAACGTTTTGACCCGCGTTAATCGATTGTTAAGAGCGTTTTCGATTGCCGCCTACCCGGTGTGTTATTGCTTCGTGGACTCTTGTATCCTTATAAAGTGGATGCGCCCATTTGTCATTTAAGGGATGTCTGTTTTAGGTCATTTTTTTTAATTTTTTTTCCTCGCAAAAAATGTAGACATTGATTAGACGCCGCCCTTTTATGGGACACTAGGCATCAATGGGTTAGAAAATGGACAATCATCGAGAAGACACGAATGTTTCTAAATTTTAGAAGCACAACTAAGACAGCCAAAACCTGGCATTTACGAGCGGCCTTTTTCTCTCTCTCTCTGTCCGTCTCTCTGTCTGTGTGTTTCTCTATCTCTCTCTCGAATTCTAGAGAGAGAGAGAGAGAGAGAGAGAGAGAGAGAGAGAGAGAGAGAGAGCGAGAAAGAGAGAGAGAGAGAGTAGGATACGTTGGGAGAGCCGTTTTCAATAAGAAGCGATCGTTGTCTAGACTACATACCGAGCTACTAAACCAAGGATCGTAGGCTTTTTAGCTACAATTCCAAAATTTTGTATGACGCTCCCAACACGATTCGCGCCATAAGACAGTGTACCGCACGTCCGTTTAGAACATCGAAGATATCCAGTCAGCCTGTGCATCTGCATACTGGTCAGAGACTTCTCGTTAGTAGTATCAAATGAGCCACGACACATGAAAACCAACAATGTGGTTGTGCGCCCAGCGCAGACTCAGATCAACCTGAGCATCCACCAAGTCGAATCAGAATCTTCGATAAGCGCTTAGAGGGTAGCTAAGGGTCTAAGCTAGCCTCCAGGCGGACAGCGAAGACTCTGATCAGACTGGGCGGATGCCCAGGCTGATCTGAGTCTGCGCCGGGTGCACAACCATATTTTTAGTTTTGTCGTGTTGCGGCTCAAATATTTCTGTTTGACTTAATACCTTTAATCAAAAGCAACTGACAAAAATGGAACCACTGTTGTTACTTCCTGTTCCGAAATTGGGAGCCAATTCTTTCCTTGACGAGTTTGTCCTATTTAGAAGCAGACAAAACAAAAATAAGTGTAGGCCTACTTATTCACCGTAAGTAAATTCAGGATGTTTTCAAAGTCTGGAACCCCACCCCACCCCCCATAGAATCTGAATAGGTCACATCTGCCATACGTTTTTTGTCTCTTGTGAGCAGTAAAGAATTTTGAAACTACATGTGATCTAAGGGGAACAACTCGTTTAAGTTCTATTGACTTAATCCTGTTGAGTTAAACGCCTTGTGCAAACTTCCCCGAGGCACATGTCGTACGCATGGATCGATGTTGATATGGCCTTGTTTCAACTTTTACGTGCCGACTGTTTCAGCGTTAAGAAGGTTTACTACACTGAAGTTCTTTTGTCTCATACATCAACGGAACTTTGGTCTCCAAATATGATTCAGTCGTCGTTTGTACCGCCATTTCGCTGACTATGTCATGTTTGACGTCGCCATGGGTGCGTTCCCGACGTCGATGGTAAATAATAGGGTATATCATCAGAACTGACGCCGCTACCATGGCAATCCCACCTAATAGGAACGATGACGTATAGTTACCAGATGTCTCCGATAAAAATCCTGAAATTAGAAAAAGACATAAAAATCTTTAAGACAAGATCCCTGTGGAAATGGCCAATCCCCACCAAACATCCAACCCCGCTTTTGGTAAAAGTTTGTCATTTCTTTTGCTTCTCGAGCACAGAGCTGCTGTTTTTTTCACACGAGAGGGCAAAGACCAGGCCCCGAGGTTATAAAAAAAAATCATGGTCAACACAGCTGAGCGTGAAATTGTTTCTGCTCATAAATGTTAAAATGCAAACAACCGTTGAGCAGAAAAAATAGCATTTTTGGCTTATCTGAGACTGAAAAATGCTGACTTTCTTGGTATTTTTATATTTATGAACATTTTAAGTTCCATGCTCAGCTGAGTTGAGCATGATTTTTTTATAACCGCGACGCCAGATCACAGAATCTGAGGAGACGTGATCCAGAGATCTGGAAAAGTGATCTGGAAACTGAGAAGTGATACACAAATGTAAAGCTGTAAACTCAGTGTAGCAGTATAAATTTAACCGCTATTTTACCATGTATAAAGTTTCGTTCACACGACCAAAGTTTCTTTGTCACAGAAACTTAAACAAAGAAAGTTTGTCAAACATTTTGTGTTCACACGGAGCACATTGTTTGTTAAAGAAAAATGTGGCATAGAATCTTTGTCAAATAAACTTTGACAAGGAAATATTTGCTGCTGTCTTCACACGATCAAACATTATTCGTCAAAGTTACCGGGACAAATAAACTTTGCCCGTGTGAACGGCCAACCATGCCACATTTTCTTTGTTATATATACTTTGTTCAAAATCAAGCGGATTACGAGCAAAGTTTTCTGTGTTCATCTGCATAGCTAGTTTCTTTGTTACATATTCTAAGGCAAATTTTCTGTTCACACGGACAAATTTTCTGTTCACACGGATAAATTTTGTTTGTCATATAAACTTTGCCATGTAAATTTGGCAATGGAAATGTGGCATATTTTTTCATTCACACGAGGAAATTATTTTTTGCCAAACCTACTTTATCACAGAAACCTTGCCCGTGTGAACGAAGCTTAAGTTATAGTTTCGGATATGTGCAACTGTAGTCTATGAAATTGAATGTAAGAACGCCGACACAAAAACAGCGGCATCTGTTCTTATGCTTGTTCACACGACGAAAGTTTCTTTGTCACAGAAACTGTATTAAACAAAGAAAGTTTGCTAAAGATTTTGCGTTGACACGGGGCAAATTATTTGTTTAAGAAAATGTGGCATAGAATCTTTGTCAAATAAACTTTGGCAATGAAATATTTGCTGTCATGTTCACAAATAATTCTCGTCAAAGTTACCTGGACAAACAAAGTTTACTCGTGTGAACGGCCAACTTTGCCACATTTTCTTTGTTAAATATACTTTGTTCAAAATCAAATGATCTGATTATGAGCAAACTTTTTTGTGTTATCTGCATAGCTAGTTTCTTTGTAACATAGTCTTTGGCAAATTTTCTGTTCACACGGACAAATTTTCTTTGTATTATAAATTATAAACTTTACCTTAAAAATTGGCAATGCAAATGTAGCATATTTTTCATTGACACGCGCAAATTTTTCTTTGCCAAACATACTTTGTCAGAAACTTTGGTCATGTGAATGAGGCTTAAATTTCAAGTGTTTTTTCTGTGCAGAGTAATATAATAATCTCTCATTACCTGCTATAGGTCCGCCTATTAAGTTTCCGACAGCTTTAAATGGCATTGCTAGACCAACTCCTTCAGCAAATCGGTCTTCACCAACGATTCGGAATATAACTACTGCTAACAGCGCACCGGTGACACAGTAGAAAAATCCAACAAGGCCGGGAAGCAGCATCATTCCAAGCCGGGTAAGAAAAGCAGGTGCAAGCGCAATGCAAACACCGGTCGCTGTCAAGGACACGGCGTAAGTTATCGTGACGTCAATAGTAGGTAATTGTCCAAGAAATGAATATACTATTTTCCCAACAACATTTGAAACCCCGTAAATTGTGAGGACGACCCCGATATCACTAGAAGTAAATCCTATAGTTTTAGCATATGATGGTAAATGCAACAAATAGATACCAGTCCCCGTGTTAACTAGAATGTTACTGACGCAAAAACATATAAATGATGACTTTTTCAAGATGGAAAAATTAAATGCTGGCCTTTCCTTTGCAGTTTTCTTCGGGAAAGTGTTATCTTCTAATGGATGAAATAAAGCAGAAAGACTACACATATTAAATGCCAAGCCCCCAAGGATTAACAGTGTGCCTCTCCAGCTATATGCCCCGACAAGGTAGTTGATGAGAAAGGGAAAAATCACTAGACCTATGTTGTGACCTACAAAATAGAGAGAAACAGTACTTTTAAGTATATATACTAAAAAAAAATATTAAAGGGTCAAACTTTAACCCTGCGATTTCTGGAACATTTCAAACATTTGGTAAAATAAAACATTTCTACTATCCATTTTAGTCATTTTACAAGTTTTATACACATGAAGCTTGAGCCGATAGCCTTTGTCCTGACCAAGGTCAAGCTTTAAGTCAAACTACCTCTAAAATGAAAGTTGTTTGAATTCCCATAGAGAATTGATAGTGTGTCAGTTTGGTCGGGAATAACTTCTAAAATTGCTATGAGTTTTAAACTTCTTATAGCTTGCTGACCTTAAAAATGATCAAACTTGATGACTATCGAGCAATTTTTAAAAAAATTCATGAATTGGCGAAATAGAAAATTTTGGTGAATTTGTTCCCTATGGACTTCAAACAACTCTGATTTTGAGGGTAGTGTGAGTTGAAGTCTGGACTTTGTCAAGATATAGGCTATATTTTCAAACTTCATGTGTACAAAACTAGTAAAAAGAATGAAATGGAAGGTGGAAATGATTTATTTTACCAAATGTTTGAAATGTTCCAGAAATCGCGGGGTAAAAGTTTGACCCTTTAATATTTTTTTCGAGTATATTTGTTTCCATCTTTCGGAAGCCATTTAATAGTATTTATAAAGCGATATTCCTAAATACGAATAGTAATGGTTAGTTCTACATATACTGTTATCTACATTATTCTTCAGCAAATCATTACCGTCTATCGACTCTACCTTTAGCATTGCTTTTAGTTTGCATTGTGTGCCGACTTTTCCCCCTTTTTTTCTGTTCCTAATTTGTGTTTGGAACAGTTTGTGCTAAATGATTGTGTTGGTTCCTTATCATCGCCTTTTCAACTTTTTTGTCTGTATTATAGCTACGCCAGCGAGTACACAAGCTATCACAAGACTCATGAAAGTGGCCAAACCGAAATTTCAAATTTCGGTTTGGCCACTTTCAGAAGTTTTGTGATAACACCACCACTTTACCTTTTACAAAGCTGAAATTTTCTACTAATATCCAATACATAAATATATTTGAATAGCATCGATATATTTCGGCAATCCTGTTGCACGAACTTGAATTTCTAATTTTAAAATGGGAATGACATTGCGCATTTATTTGACTGTAGGCATTAATGGGTTAACTTATGTGGGCACGTAAAGTTAAACGAACCTATACTTATCGTTCCAGTGGCGACTGTTCTATATTTATCAAAGTAGGAGTTAACGACGGCCATACATCCTGTGTAATGTATTCCCAGACCGATTCCTGAAAATATATAAACAAAGTATTGTTCATTAAAGCAGGAGTTCACTATGGCCATGCATCCTGAGTGTGTAAAATATTCCTACATGTAAACAGGTTATGGTCTGGTAGGGCAATGGTGCTGGGTAACTTTCAGTGCCGGGACGTCCTACTATTATGGGATAATAGTAGGGCAAGGGCCAACTGTGGTTGCAGTATGTGCGGGTGGGGGTTCTTTGGATATTTTTCCCTCTCGCTTATCATATCTCTTCTTTCATCCTCTCCATGGGAGACGACCCGATATAGACTGCAATAATGTTACAAAGGGTAGTTAAACCCAAAACAACCAAACGACCAACTAGTCCTAAACTGTTTACTTAAAAAATAATATCAAAGAATTTTTTATCAAAGTAGGAGTTCATTACATTCAAAATTGATACTAAAAATAATCATGCAAGTTGAAAACGTTTGTAAACCAGCTCACACAGAGGCTGATAAATACTCACGTTAGTAGTACTTAATAGCCTCGAGTTTACACTACCACTAAATCATGCACAGACTTCTTATTATTGCGATGCAATTTCAATTTCACTTTATCTAGCGAAATTTTTACAAGAACACATTTCTTTTACACTTTAAAAATGAAAATAGTTGAAACAGCGTGGATCCAGAACTATTATTCTGAGTGGTTGCAAAGCATATAAAAAGTCATACAGACAATACCTACCTGTCAGTATTCCATGAGAGAAAAACAAAAACAAGATATCGGTAGCAAGGAAACCAAGAGAGACTCCGGTGGCAGCAATAAAGCCACCCACCATAGAGCAGATTCTGTATCCATACTTGTTTATTATCACACTGCCGAGAGGAGCTGGAATAATAGGATAAAAGGTATCCCAGCAGGCACACAAAGTTGAATCAACCTTGAATCAACCTTGATTCAACGTCGTGACGTTGAATCAAGGTTGATTCAATGTTGATTCAACCTTGTGTGCCCAGTGGAATAGAGCTTATCAACGGTTCTACAATACTGGAAATTGTTATATGGAGTGTAGTAGCCATCAAAACAGAGCGCAAAGCATGCGCTTTTACTGAGCATTAGAACAACCGCAGGAAATATTGTTGTATTTTAATACAATCTCGTTGTAAGTTTGAAATACAAACATGTATAAGAGGATATTTAACGAAGAAACATAAAGGAAAAGACTCATTTCAATAAAATTTAGTCTAAAAGTGAAGATATCAATCAAACATGAAGTTTGCAGAAAATATTAAGAAAATCGGACTAACATTAAGACAGTTATGAAGGTTAATAAATATTCAAAAACTGAGCTGGGAACCAGCAAATTTGTTAGTAAATGACGTCATAAACTCATAGTGAAAAATTAAAACCCTAAATTAATTCAGTTTTGAACATAATTCAGATGAATGAAATGCATAAATGTATCTATTACTTCATAAAGAAAGGATTTAAGTCAAAGAAGTCAGTAAAAGTATGCAAATTTGGCACTTATTCAAGATTAAAATTTTTGTCACATGACAAGAATTTCCAAAATGGAGGCCTCCTTGACCGTCATTTTGAATTTTCCAAACCTTCATATCTTCCTTTAAGTCCGATTTTCAGGAAATTTTCACCAAATTTAATTGCTTATCGACCCTACAATTTCAAGTCGTTTAAAATTTAGTGAGTGTTTTCCTTTAACATCAAAACTCCTTTTGGAGGAAATATCATATCAGATTCTGCTTTATTACCATTTGCCGGTGCTATACATTACACCAGGCATTATAGTACATATTTCGCCCAGCAAGAGAAATGAACAAATACAGCGAGGAGCCCAGGGAATATTCTGGCTCATGCAAAACATCTCATTTGAGGATATTGTGTCAAAGAGAGAGAGAGAGAGAGAGAGAGAGAGAGAGAGAGAGAGAGAGAGCATTTACCTTTTGATTAATAGCTTTCAAACCTCATATTGGAATTAGATTTTCTTCTTTAGCAAACACTGTTAGGGAGTTTTCAGAGTGAAATGTTGGTAGAATATCTCAAAATCCTCCCCTTACAACGTCCCCCGCCCCGCCCCCACCCTGCCCGTCCGCAAGAAAAGATCCCCTAACTTTAAACCAATTTTACGCGAATTATCGCACTCCACTCCGTTTTAGTGGGTTTGGATACCTCAACGATACTTTTTAAGTGGTTGAATGATGCAGGCCATATTACTTTACATGAACTTTGTGACAAAGCCATAATCTTTCTACTGCATCACAGTGATACATTTCTTTAATTACAAGGCAAAATCTTAACATGATATGTCTGAACAAAATCGGAGGAAATGCTACAAAATTTACCTGACATCAGCCATAATGTCATCGGAAGTGAGCAAAGCCACGACGTCACAACCGGTGTTGAGTTAAAGGCTTCTCTATACACAACATAAAATATTCCTCCGGATAAAGTAATCCCTCCCAGAATGACTTGGCATAGCAGCGCTCCACATAGAACCACAATTCCCTGCAAACTGTCTCTTTGGTTCGACATCGCAAACAATTAAAGCCAGCTAAAACAGTAGGAAACCAAATATTTATTAATCCTATTTAACGTCCTGGGGGCGTTGCATTTTACCAAAGGTGGGGGGGGGGGGGGGGGAGTTATTTAGAGCCTTAATTGTAGGCCTACTCAATCAGCCGCTGCCAAAATACCTACGATAAGCAATATAAAAGTGATTGGTATAATTTCAAAGGAAGTAACACTCAGCACGGGTCAACTCTTCAAAGAAAGAATTTGCTCCTCTAGAAGCACTTTCCTTTAAAAGAGAAGCCATTTCAAAGAGACACCTTATCCAGAAAATAAACAGGAATTCATGCAAGTTATTACAACATTATTACTGGCGTTTGTTAGAGCAGTGGCGTTTATTAGGATTAATACGGTAAAGTAGAAACATGCATAGGTAATTATCCGACCCACCGATATTTGTCTTTCTGGCAGTGCTGCGGGTCTAAATCATATGTACATTAAAATCCCTTTTAAATAAGTAATCTGGTGTTCTAGACAACTAATCACTTAAAAGGTCAGATCAAATGTAGCTTATTTTCCCTAGGAAAGGGCATTTTTCCTATGAGCTAATGCACTGTCCTTGGACAAATATTGGCCATGGTCAAAATATGTGGCCATGGGGAAACATTTTCTATTATCAATTTGTTCAAGTTATACGTTCAAACAACCATGTTAGGTCTGCCCATCGCGGCCATATACATTTTAAATATAAGGCGAATATTTCAGAGGCATAAATTGGTCATGGCCAATATTTTCTTCATGACCAAAATGCTGTGCACAGTTGTCCAACTCTGTTACTACGTAAAATGAAATTCAACGACTTTTGTTACAGCAATTATCAGACAAGTACTTTAGCAGACGCTTCCGCTCTTATTTGTTGTTAGCTCACCTGAGCACAAAGTGCTCAAGGTAAGCTATTGTGATCGTAATTTGTCCGGCGTCCGTCCGTCCGTCCGTCGTCAACAATTTATTCAAACGACATCTCCTCCTAGACCAGTGGACCGATTTCAAAATAATTTCACAGAAATGTTCCTCTTATAACCCTGTACCAAAATTGCTAAAATGGTTCCGCTCCACTGAACAAGATGGCCATCAGAGCTAAAAATAGAAAATCCTTTAATCCTATATTGACCTCATCTATCCATGTGAACTTGAAATTAAAGATACCACAGAGTCCAGTTCATCTGCTTCATACTT
The DNA here is from genome assembly GCA_963989385.1 of Ctena decussata. NCBI lineage: Eukaryota > Metazoa > Mollusca > Bivalvia > Lucinida > Lucinidae > Ctena > Ctena decussata. The sequence goes on from OZ022511.1 coordinate 32,199,590, forward strand.
AGATTGCTATCTCTATATTGACAATGGAAAGCTTGTTACTAGGCTTTATGACAAGAGGGACGACTTCAACTTTCCCATAGTTAACTTTCCATTTCTGAGTAGTAATATCCCTTCGGCACCTGCATACGGAGTTTATGTTTCTCAACTAGTCCGCTATGCTAGGGCCTGTTTCAAATATCAAGACTTTGTTGAAAGAGGGAAGCTACTCACTCAGAAACTGTTGAAGCAGGGTTATCATAAAGCAAAGCTTGTGTCGACAGTTAAAAAGTTTTATGGGAGACACCATGACCTTGTTGATCCCTACAATGTGGCCGTTTCTAAACTAATCTCCGATTTTATGGCCTCAGCCGAAGCTTAGTTAAGCTTTCAAATACCGGACTTTCATTTTCACTGACTTTTTCCACAGATACATAGATATGGCGGGTGTATTATAATAGGCAGGTGATGCTTACTATCCTGCGGGCACCTGATCACACCTCTGTTTTGGGGTCCATGTCTGTGTATCTAAAATATTCCGGAATTGTCTATGTTTAAATGACTTACGAGTTCGGACTTATGATTTGGGTACCTTGACCACTATCATTTAAACAACATCTTCTCTCAAGCCAGTGGATGGATTTCAAAGTAATTTCACAGAAATGTTTGACTTATGGCCCTGAACAGAAGTTGCTAAAATGGTTTCGCTCCACTGAACAAGGTGGCCACCAGAGCTAAAAATAGAAATAAAACCAGAGCTAAAAATAGAAATAAATCTTTAAATGATCTAGAGGGTTCAGTTTTGATCCAATCTTCATGAAACTTTGTCAGAATGATTATCTTAATAAAATCTAGGATAAGTATGAAACTAGTTTATGTCGGGTCAAAAACTAGGTCATCAGGTCAAATCTGAATAAATTCTTGTGTACACTCTAGGGGGTACAGTTTTGATCCAATCTTCATGAAATTTTGTCAGAATGTTTATCTTAATAAAGTCTAACCCAGATTTGAAGAAAGGTTATGTCATGTTAAAAAACTAGGTCACTAGGTCAAATCTTAGAAAAACCTTGTGAACACTCTAGAGGTCACAGTTTTGATCCAATGTTTATGAAACTTTGTCAGAATAATTCTCTTCATAATATTTTGGCCAAGTATGAAAGTAGGTTATGTTGGGGCAAAAACTAGGTCACCAGGTCAAATCTTAGTAAAATCTTGTGTACACACTAGGGGGCACAGTTTTAATCCAATCTTCATGAAACTTTGTCAGATTAATTATCTTCATAAAATCTAGGCCAAGTATGAAACTAGGTCATGTCGGATTAAAAACTAGGTCACCAGGTAAAATCTTAGTAAAACATTGTGTACACTCTAGAGGGCACAGTTTTGATCCAATGTTTATGAAACTTTGTCAGAATGATTACCGTTATAAAATCCAGGCAAAATTTGAAACTAGGTTATGTCAGGTCAAATACTAGGTCACCAGGTCAAATCTTAGTAAAACCTTACACTCTAGAGGGCACAGTTTTGATCCAATCTTCATGAAACTTTGTCAGAATGTGTATCTTCATGAAGGCCAAGTTTGTAACTGAATAATGTCAGATTAAAAACTGGGTCACAAGGTCAGATCTTAGAAAAACATTGTGTACACTCTAGAAGGCACATTTTGGTCCAATATTCATGAAACTTTATAAGAATATTTATCTTCTTGAAATAAAGTCCATGTTTTAAACTGGGTCATGTTGTATCAAAAACTAGGTCACTAGGTCAGATCTTAGAGAAAAAAAACTTGTTTACACAATGGAGGCTTCGTTTTCCATTCCATCTTTGTTAAATTTTGTCACAATGTTTATCTCCATGAAATAAGTTTGGAACAGGAGTATGTCAGGTCAATAACAAGTTCACTAGGTCAGATCTTAGAAAAACATTGTGTACACTCTAGAGGGCACCTTCATGAATGTTTGTCAGAATAATAGATTGGAAAGTGCAGAATTGCTCCAATTGAATCATCATCAAATAGATGATCTCCCATGTTATTTCATCATATCTCAGTGAACGATTTAAGTCCATCATGGACCTGTTGTTATGGGTATGTATTTAATGAGGTTTTTTGTATACTTTCTGTACACCTGTGATTTCCAAGACAGAAACAATCGGTAGTGGAATATTTACATTCGCTTTTTTCCTTTTGACTTGCTATTTGAAAATTCTCTGCTGTGTTAAAGCAATTAACCGACTCCATGTTTTATGTAACAGCAATACATCAAGATAGAATGTCTTATTTTAGAGAGTTTTCAGTCTGTTTGTGAGTGTCTTTTGTTTCTTTCCTTAAGCTACAAATGGATGGACGTACAGCATTGACTGATCCAAGGTCAGGAGTTCTTGCTGTCCCAATAATATTCTGTTGCTTTTATAAGCACTTTTGAATCGAATAAATTTTGCATGGAACATGGATACAGACCAAAACTGCTGAACTTCACAGGTAAACTGCATCGCATGGACATTTTCTACTTGACTGAAACAAACAGAAATGTACTGACTAGCTAAATGGTCAATACTGAACTTCACGTTGGCAACCATATGAAAAAAATAATATGTCAACCATTTTTCAGTTCTTTTTCGTTCTTTTAGAACATCAGTTAAATATGGAAGAAGTATTTTTAATTCAGCTACAACACTGTATCAATGGTAACTGGCATTGTCTGTATGAATTCATTCATATCTACACTGGTGTCTAGTTCAGTGACTTCTGATCTAATATTGTTTTGATCCTTTTGTCCAGATTGAGCTTTCATTTTGGAAAATACTTTTTACGCACTCTATTTTTTGGTGTGTTTATCTTTTATCAATTTGTGCATAGGACTTTCACTTTATGGCTTTGTGACAGGAATATGAAGTTTTTTTTCAGATATAGATATCAGGGAAACTGGCTGATGCATCAAATTGTACTTCTCTTCCACGAATGTTGAGGCTGTAGGTGTATATTCCATGTTGTCAGGATATTTTATCCCATTGTAACAGGCAAAAGAAATAGAAGCCTCTCATTTGTATGCCCTTTCATTGATTATTGGAGTGTTGCATCTGCGTCACCTGAATTAAATCGACAATAGTGGCATCTCAATGTGACAAAATCAGATTTTATCATCATTCCATTTCGAAACTACATTATCCGTTATAAGCAAGAAGCCCATGCATGATAAAATAGTCATCAAGCGAGCTCGGAACAGGTTTTCAGTATTTATGTAAGTGTTCTAAAATAAGCCAAAAGGAAAAAAAAAAAAAAAAAAGCAGCACTTGCAACAGTGATTTGGCTTCTCTTAAAATCAATTTAACAGATCAATTCAAAAATATCCTAGAGGCAGTATGTTCTGACTATACATACATGATTGGCGGACGAATGTTATTTGGGATTTTTCTGTTTGTTAGTTTTTTTTGTTTCTTTTGGTTTTTTCTTGTTCTTTTTTGCTCGTTTGTTATTTTTTTTTTATATTATTCCCTCATTTTAACTATAACAGAATTAAGATAACAAGGCCTAAAATCTGATTGAGATCATTTTTCTGTATTATTTGACAATAATTATACATTGTAAAAGTCGGTCAATAACTGTAACCTATTCTTGAAAGTCTGTTAATAACAGTAACAAGGTCTGCTAATTTCTGTAACACATATTTTCAATGACTCACTTTTGATTATAATCTGATTACATCTATGGGCGTTTTTAAATAATATACTAATGTCATATTTATAGACTAGCATGCAGTATATAATTGCAAAACAAAACTTGTGTTTATTCTCCATTTACTGTACAACTGACACCATGGTGAGTTTGTTACATTTTTACAAAACTATGTCTTAATTTGTATCATTTAAATCTTAAACATACTGTTTTATGTTCTCTGTCATATTTTACCAAAAATAAATAATGTATTTGCCATTATTTGAGAATTTTTCCATTAGTTCTTTTCTTCATGTTTATAGTCGTTGAATTTCCGTAACAGCCGTTGAATAGCTGTATCACTGACAGCTTAATCAGTAAATTGCTGCAACAAAAGTCGTTGAATTTTCCTTTTATGTGGTAACAGAGTTGGACAATTGTGCTGTGGGCCATGAGTAAAAAAAATGTCCCCCCCCCAATCAAAGAAAAAAATGCCCCCCCCCCCCCCGATCAAAGAAAAAAAAGAAAGATTTCCATGGCTTTGACTGTTTGGATCATATCCAAATTGTTTACTTACATATACATTTTATTTCATATGCCATACAATTCAAATTCGTTGTAAAAAGGTGTTTATAAACGTGTTAACTTAAGGCTCTTGCACTGCAAAAATAAACGGTAGATTTTACGGTAAAATAACTGGCAACCAGCTGCCAGTCCTTTTACCGTTATTTTTACGGGCGCCCGTAAAAATTGCATGAACCATCAAGCAGAGTGGGACAGAAAAGAGCAGATGTCGTTTTGGTTAGATAGCCCCTCAACTATGCAAAGTTATTTTCGAGTGCGCCAAGTTAACATAAAACTTCCATTTCTTGATTTCCAACAATGTCTTACAGGCAAAAACCCGTAAAAATAACGGGAAAAGGACTGGTTTCCAGTTATTCTACCGTAAAATCCACAGTATTTTTTACAGTGTGCACCCGTTGGAAAAAAAGTAACTGGAACTACCTTTAACGTGTTAAGCGCATTAGAGTAAATTCCCTTACATTGCAGAAACCATGAATCGCGTCATAGGAAAACCTTTCTTAACTTCTAACTGCACATTTCCATGAAACAAAGTATTTTTGTGCCCAGTATGCTCGGTGCATGAGCAGTTAAATCATTAAATCAGTTATGATTACTTATTATATATGAGACCCGTTCATATTCTGACTAGGCTGCTTTTCACCCACCTCCCGGAACTGTACGTGTGCAGCCTGTGCATTCTGATGTTGAGTGTGACATGGTGTAGTGTTGATGCACCACTTATTTGCAACCCACCTACGGCTGGAGAATCATTTCTCACTGCAGAGCCCCGGTAGACGCCCTGCACTGTAAGGTCTATTTTCTGATTAAATCCGAGTAAACAAAGTATCCGGTCTAGTCTACGTATGTTCAATAATAATTGGGGTTGCTATGATTGCACTTAACTGCATATCAAAGTCCTGCAACCCAGCGGTATACTGCCGAGATAACGCAAAGTAAAATCTCAGTGCTTAGGCTATTCTGGGCAGTTCCTCGGACCGGGGGTAGCCGGAGTTGCAACTGATCGGTGCAGTATTTGATCTTCTAATACGCCGTTGTAGTTCTTTAACGGCTCTTTCAATCACTATTTCAGGCTGTACCGAGCCGTCTCCCAGAGAAAGGGAGACATGACATGTCCAAACAACCCCACCGAACCTACCGCAAGGACAGTACGCCCTTGCCCTACCACATGTATTATCTAAATTAGTTGGACGCCCTGTCACTGAAAATTACCCAGCTCCATCGCCCGACGGCAACCCAGCCCCTTTTACGACGTTGTAGTGATAGCCGAGGAGTCCAAATGGTTGTGGAAACGTGGTCTCAGGTTTCCCAGTACATTTAATATCAAAACTAAAAGAAATATTCGTAGCAAAACAAAAAAAGTTAGCAAAAATAAAAGATAGACCTACATATTTGATAATGCATTTAGAAGGTCGCCATTCCAAAAATATCATTTTACTGTCAAAAGCCAGATAAAATCACAATCCGTTTGTATGCACATGTGTTAATCATGCCTTGTGTTATCACACCAGGGTCATCACCCGTCATGATACGCTATAAGTAGCTAATTAAGGTTAAATAAGATTTTATCATTGAGAATCGGGCTTGACTTAATAAGATTTCATCAATATGTCTTCGCACGGGAAGATTAATAAAAAATCTCCCTTTGTTTTCAAATGCTCGGTCTCCTGTCTCTTATCAAGAAGAACTACATGTTTCGCAACTACACGTCCATTTCACTTATAAAAAGCAATGTTTTGTAAGAGTCATGGAAGTGCAGCTGTGAAACATTTAGTTTGACATTTTTAGTATTGGTTCTTCTTGCATATCAGACCTACCTCTCAGTACACTGACTACGTACGTTGACCGCCTGCAAACACGGTTTATCAACACTGGTCCCTGCTGTAGCCGATGTGATGGTGGGTCTGAGTTGATTAGGAGCTCCATGTATCTCCGGTAGCCGATTATGATACATCCGACTTAAAAGCAGAGTAGTGGAAAAGGCTATGATCAAGAGCAGGTATTAATCAGCGGACTTCTAGCAATAAGGAGGAGATTTTTCCAGTTGGATATAATGCAGCTTTATATTACTAGGCAATATTCCGGCTTTCACTTATCTTGAACCAGAGGTATCATAGACTGTTTCACTGCTATGTTGTATACATTCAATACAACATTGTAAGACTTTGAAAGAGTCTAGAGGTATCACTGCATTTTCGAATGATTAATATTTGATATATGCATTTTTGCGCTCTAAGAGCGGGCTTCATCTTATTACTTACTGGGTGTAACTTTAAAGTTAAACGTCTGGCAGAGTAGAAATGCTCCCGAGGTGCCAGCACCTAATTTGATTGTGAAAGGAGTCATGGCTAGAAGTTGAGTGATGATCAAAGGCCATAATTCTAACAGTGTGATCAGTTGAAGACAGTCCTGGTAAGATTCATATAAGCGGGAAGAAATTTGACTGGGGGAATTCGAACTGTTAGATACAAGGGCCATAACTCCGGAAGAAAGATCATGATAATGATAAATAATGTTTTACTTTCAATTATGAGAATATTTAATTTTTAAAGGAAATAGGTTGTATACCGATGGAAATGCTGTTTTCTCAAGATTTAGATCAGCAGACTGATCAGAAACTGTCACTCTGGAGGAACAAATTTTGTCGTATAATAACCTGGATGAAATATTACCCACTTTAGATGATTGCAACACTTGCTTGAAAGTTTCATGAAAGTGCATTGAAAATTTAGGAGTTGCAGGTACAAGATTAGTATTCCCGGACGGATAACTCTGGCAGAGATGGTCTTATTTCAACCCTAATGAAATATGATCCTGGGTTCGAGGTTGTAAAACTTAAGAATAATCTCAAACTCAAAATAAAGCACACTGATTGGATGTGCTCGGAAGAAGCCAATCAGTGTGCTTTATTTTGAGTTTGAGAATGTACTCCAGTTTCATAACCTCTGAGCCAGTTCTGATTGTGATAACTGTATTCCTGAAAGATTCCTTGAGATCGGCTAAAACAGTAGGAGAAGTTGCAGCCTCAAGATTCACGTCACTGGACTTATCAAAGGCAGAAACTCGGCCAAAAAGGGCCCGACTCTGGCCCTCGTTTTGACATGACTCGGTTTGACGTGCCATAATTCAAATCAAGCATTCACAGTTTCATGCGAATAGATAGTCGCGAAACACGTCAGAGACAGATAAAATTGCCATCATCCGACAAATGACCGTTTAGTCATTATTTGGTAATGAACTATAGGCTCAAATTGAATAAAATGTATCGGGTTAGTTCTCAGTTACTGATTACTTCGTTCATATTCACAGAGAATGTGCTGATTTTATTCAGTTTGACGCATACATGTATGATCAGGCTATCTGTAAGCCACATGAAAAAGGGAACTGAGCGCACTGGCAAACAATGCAGGCTGCAGACCTCTGCTCATCTTATTAGTTAGCAGTCTCTGACAATAATTTTCATTGTTTTCCAGGTAATGAATCGCTAGCATCTCTGTATATGTATACTGATGACCAAAAGTAACTTTACACTTATCAGTACCGAATAAATCTATACTTGTTCTGATATTACGCAAATTAAATATTGCAATGAGTTCCTATCACTTGCCCTAACATAATTCATGAAAACGACTTATGCAAGTTAACTCTCCTTCGAGTTACTTGTGCTTTCATTAAAAACACAAAATCAGCACTTTCTCACAAAATCTAAGGTAGACCAAAAATTTGAACGTGCTATTTTAAAGGCCATCATTTGCCCATAAAAAATACTGCCAGACATTTTGCCATTGGCGTTTGGTTGTTTTTTGGCCGTATGTTAAAGTTACTTCACGTCAAAATTATCTCCCTTTGAATTAAAACAATAGTAAACTTAAGTCCTTTCTTAAAGCTTTATCTCATTTATTACAACCGAAAGTTTTAATCGGTGATTAGTTTGGACCTCTGCCGAGAGTATGTTACAAGATCATCTGATAAAAATTTCCATCGGTTCGAAAGAAAAATGACCAACAATTTGTAATGTGAATTTCCATTGAAATCACTGTAATGTTCGCAATAAAAGCACCACTCTAATTTGTGTTACTCGTAAGATGGATTATTTGAATTTTAAACAGCGATTCGATAGCAGGTCTTACAGACTGGGTCTTTAAAGTTTAAAATTGTCCAGTTGCAAAGCTACAGAAACACATCAAAATTGATGCATTTTGGAATTGTTTATTTTGACCCCTTGCATGTTCATTAGGGCCTTGTGGTTGTATTTATGACAACAAAGATCTAAAACTCAACTGTCTTATGCGTGATTGATCGGACTTTAATAGGAATCAAACACTTTTCATATGTCACTCAAAAATACCCGGAAAAGGTATACATATAAACAGTGTAAAGTTACTTTTGGCTTTAAGCATATTAGATCGCTGTCAGCAAGTGACTTCTATCTAAATGCTACGTTCTACACAGACCACCCAGTAATACAAAAAGCCTCAAGTAAAGATGGAATTATCAGCAAAGGTAGAAAGACACTTTTTGGCGTGTAGCAAAGGTAGAAAGACACTAACTTTACTCAGCGTTCAAAAAATGATTGTTACCTTCAAAAAGATAAACTTCCAAACTGTGTAAAAGTAGCTCTTGGACATCGATGCTACAGTTACTAAGTCTAGCTAAAGTTCTAGGTTGCAGTATCTACTCAATATGTCCTGAAGTTAACAAAGCAATAGGGATCTTTTCGGCCTACAAATATTGGCGGTTTAAATGAAAATGTGTTTTACGTCATGTGGTCACGTGATGGCAATTCAAATTCTAAACCTGGTACACTCTTTCAACCTAATCATAATAACTGACATTCCTGTCTTGTGATTCAGGATGTATGCAAAGAACTAAAGAATCTGCATCAAAATAAACAAAACGCACATGAATGAAGGAGATTAAAAGAAGAAAGTGCGAGCCACAGTCAAACAACAAACGCAGTTTACCTTTTTGAAGAAGTCCAGTAAAGATGCTAGTAATTAATCCAAACATAAACAAGCTTCTGATCATCATCTAGTTCAAGTGACGAAGAATCTTCAACAGACACACAGAAAAAAGTGAAACAACAGAAGACACAAAACCTAGTACATCTAGGCCTGCTTTCACCGAAAAAGGATCTGAAAAGTCTTTTTTTAAACTAAACAGTAAGGATGAAACAAGCAAATGTGAACAGAAAGAACACAATGAACAAAATTGTTCAAGAATCTGTTGTGAGGGTGACGATGATCCAGTGCTCCAGTTAAGAAGGGGTAACAGGGATAATTTAGGAATAATTTTGCTTATTCTCCATACAAACATATTTTGTGACCCATCATTAGAACCGTCTCGGCTTAAATGTTAGAATAGGGCTACATTATCTGACACTTTTAACCAAGAACAGGGTGTTCCTCAAGGAAGTATTTTATCACCTACTTTATTTAATATAAAAATCAATAACATTGTTAAATGTGTTAACGATACCGATTCTTCATTATATGTTGACGACTTTGGCATCTTTTACAAATATGGAAAACATAGAATTCAGACTTCAAAGATGCCTGAATAAAGTAGAATGAGAAATAAGAAAATTATATTCAAATTATCCTCATTACCCCCTCTTAACTAGAGCTCTGGACGATCCCTTCCAACTATCTGATGAGGCCATATTGGAAAGATCTGCCCGCACCTATAAAATAGGGAAAGAAAAGGTGTTAGAAGCTGGTTTCATGATTTCACCTGGTTGACCTATTGTACATCAACAAATAAAGTCTATTGTGCTGCCTGTAGGTATGCAATAAGGAACTCGTTGATAACGTTCAGCACCAAAACAGAGACGGGGTTTCTTTCTGAAGGCTTTCGTGAACTTATGTCATTTTTTCCGTGTGTGTGTGCTTCTTTCGCTATTGGTTATGAGTGCGGGATGTGGGATTTGATTATATTAATTCCTGATCATTGCCTATCTTTTTACTTTTAGTAATTGGAAAAAACGCCCGTCTGCCCTCAGGGATCGTGGGTTAAGCAGCACACACAAAGAAGTGAAAGAAAAACTAAATTTCACAAAGAAAAGTATGTCAGTAAAGCAGTGGAGGAGCAGAATATAAAGGAACCAGAAATAGGCCGTGAATGTCTTAAAAAGCAGATCAGATCAATCAAATATTTGCCTCAGCAAGGATCAGGTCTGAGAGGAGAAATTGAAGATGATGGAAATAAATACACCGCTGGCCCCAACAGCAGAAGATTATACTGCTGCGAAAGAGTGGTAAATTAATGAAAGGTACCAGTCTTCAGTCATCATTAATGAGCAGATTCCCATACTAGACCATTGTGTTCTATGAACCATTGTGCAAATGTGTCTAAAGCTATGTGGTTTAGCATTTCAGCAGATGAAACAAGGGACGGTTCCAATAAAGATAATTGAGTCTGATTGCGATGGGTCGATGAGAACTTCGAAGTCTATGAAGATTTTTTTGGGTTGGTGCAGCTATTAGACACAAAGGCGTCAACAGTTTACTTATTGGGACTTGGCTTGCCAATGAATATCTGTCGAGGACAGGGAATGATAGTGCTTCTACTTTCACACGTAATTTAAATGGCGTGGCGAAGAAATTTCAGGATGACATCCCTGAGGCTTAAACAGTCCACTGCTTTGAACACTTTCTAAATATGTGTCTTCAAGACTCCTGTAGACAACTTATACCCCTGAGTGTTGCTATGGACATTGAAAAAGAAATAACCTCTCTTATAACCAATTCACCTTTAGAAGAGACAAGTAATCTTTGAAAAAATCCAGTCTAACTTTGGTGCGTCAAACAAATCAGTAAAGCAATTGTGTCCAACGAGATGGACGGTTAGTACTGGAGCCATAGCGGTTGCTTTGGAAAATTATGTTGCTCTGACAGAGACACAATGGAGGAAATCAACGTGTCTGGAAATGACGATTATTCAAGTAGAGCTGGAGGGGTCGTGTCTTTAATGGCTAAATTCGAAACCTTCTTTAGATGGAAGCTTGCTCATATGTTGTTTGCTGCCACCGACCAACTGTCTACAAGAATCCAAAATAAAGACACATGTGCGAAAGATGCAAAACACGAATCAAATATGGTAAAATCATTTCTTGATAGAAAGAGACATGAAAATTCTTATGAAATATTTTACCGCACTGTAGAAACTAAATCTAGTGATAAAACAAATAAAGCATGTCTTCCTCGAAACAAGAAGGTGCTAAAAGGATAGACTCTGGCTCAGAAAATGTCCGATTTGAAATATCTGATCAATATCATAAACAACAATATTATGAAGCCATAGACAATGTAAAACTGCAGGTTCAGAGATTTTTTCACAAAAACCTTGACATGGTAAGCCAGGTGGAAGCTGTTCTTCTCGGTGCAGCCAATTCTGAAACAATACAGTGCCTGATGATCTGAAAAAATGACATAAGCATGGCCAACCGAACAACTCAGTTATCTATGATCGAGGACATGATGAAAAACAGCATCATGAAAATCAGACATGTGACCAGCATAAAAACTGTCTGTGACATCCTTAACAGTAAGCCTGGTGCAAAGAAGTTCATGTCAGCTCAGCGATAGGGCTGCTTTTGAAGCTTTATTTAACTATTTCTGTGACAACTGCAAGTTCATGTCTGCAATAGGGCTGCTTTTGAAGCTTTATTTAACTATTTCTGTGACAACTGCGACAGTCGGAAGATCCTTTTCTTGCATCCCAGATAAGGATATCCGTGTATTTTTGCTAGGGATAGAAATTCTTATCTTACCCCGGTTATCTGACCCGTGGGTAGGATAAAAAAGAAAGGTTTCGCGTGACTTCGGTTTGCATTAGTTGTATTGGACGTCACGTAACTTCGTCGATAGCTGACGTCATAACAACGTCCGAAATTACAACAGTTGTCAAAAGGGCGGACGTCGCAACGCAGTGTCTAGAGGAATCCTTGGTGTAATAAAAGCTTAGCACCTAAAGGTATGCAAGAAAAAGAATCTACCATGAGTGTGGGGTACGAATAGACAAGCTGTCCCTCGGATCACTGTTTGGCATCACTCGGCAAGCCTCGTGATGCTAAACAGTGACCCTTGGGACAGATTTGTCTATCCATACCTCACACTCATGATAGATTCTTATATTCTACACTGAGACGGGTAAAGTCATATGTTTGGTCTACAATAACGTGGTGTCGATTAAATAATGTTATGGTTCTGCATTGTCATAAAGAAGTTACAAAACACATTGACATTGGGAAAGTGACAGCAGAATTTGCTTGGAGAAATGGATAGGAAACAGTTTTTCGGTAATTTCAGTGATAATGAAATAGTATGACCACAGAAAATATGAAAATGAGAATATACAGTATTACAGAGGTTAATAAAGAACATGTACTATTCCGATGACTTTCATATTACCATCGTATTTCCTTTAATCTCTTAAAGTTGCTAACAGTCAGTATCAAGTAGACTGGTGACTTGTTTTAGAACTTACACTTGTATTTACATAATTTATGTAAATGTTTTTGTGACTTGATTCATTGATTGTTTTGGGTTTAACGACCCTTTGAGACGATAATTCAGTCTATACCGGACCGTCTTCTAGAGAGAGAGGAAGAAAGAAGAGAAATGATAGACGAGAGAAAAATGTTTAAACAATCACCACCCGCACCTACTGGAAGCACAGTAGGCCCTTGCCCTACCATGTTCCAAATCAGTAGAACGCCCCGGCACCGGAAGTTATACTCAGCACCATCACACCACCCGACCACCCGCTGTTTGTTTGACGGACTGATATTTTGTATGTGATTTTTTGTTTTATAGCCTTTTACACATGAAGTAAATTCCTGTTTCAGATAATCTGAGATTCTCCTAAACAACTTTATTTTATCATTGTTATTATTTTGCTATAAGATATCTGATATGTTCAAGTCATTTAGACTCACTCAACTTTTACGCTTATTGCTAGTCTGTGAAATCTGTTAAGCATTTTAACAAGTTCTAGTCAGACTCTTAATTAAAATTTCTCTTTCTGTTTTCCATTTTGATGGACATACCTGTTTTTAAAGGCCCCATTGCTCTATCAACATGAAATATTTCAACGTGAAGTATCCCTGCAAGCTTCTTACTAGTTTCTTCATATGAGCCGCGACACGAGAAAACCAACAATGTGGGTGTGCGCCCAGCGCAGACTCAGATCAGCCTGGGCATCCGCCCAGTCTGATCAGAGTCTTCGCTGTCCGCATGGAGGTAGCTCAGTCCCTTAGCTACCCTTTAAGCACTTGGCGAAGAGTCTGACCAGACTGAGCGGATGCCCAGGATGATCTGAGTCTGCGCAGGGCGCACAACCACATTGTTGGTTTTCTCGTGTCGCGGCTCATATATGATCGTAATTGGCCGGCTTTGAAAAATGAAAACGTCCTTGAGTTTCTCATAAAAACGATTTGAAAAATATCTCGGTCATTTTAGTTGGCCTACTTTCGATTTCACAAGTTTCATTACATGATAAAAATACAAGGTACAAGCGGTAACAATACAAGGTACAGAAGATAAAAATACAATGTACAGTCGTTAACAAATGATAAAGATACAATGTAAGGAAAGGATCTCATTTCTTGTCTCGCTGTTGTGTGAGTACATTGCCCAATGGGGAACCAGAAACGAAAACCGTATTTATACGGAAAGACTTGTCATTTTTTTCAAAATACCTTATTCCTTCTTTTTATATGACACAAAAAGCACAACAACCGACATATTATCATAAATTCGGAAGACTATACCCATTTTATAAGGTTTTGTGCTTTGACGATTTTTACCACTGATAGGACTATGGATACTTTAATTAATTTGGCAACGCAGATATTCTAAAATTAACATGGTAATAAACGTTTTGCATGGAACACCTCAGTGAGACAGATTAAGTTACTACCTTATGTAGGTAATCTACCAAGTACCAAAGTGTAGTGTAATTTCAAATTTTAAGGTAATGCTTTGAGTTGTGATGTTATTCTGCCAAATATTTCCTCTTCGTTTCTAGTCAGTAGTAAAATTCCATTAAGTTTCAGTTAATGGATTTATATGACTATGGTTCATCATGGTTCATGATGCGTTTTTTCAATCAATGTATTTCCAAATTATGATTATCTAATAACCGGGTTGAACTGTTGTGACATCTAGAGGAATTATTGCTTTATTACATATGAGCAGAGACGCGACAAAACCAACAATGTGGTTGTGCGCCCAGCGCAGACTCAGATCAGCCTGGGCATCCGCCCAGTCTGATCAGAGTCTTCACTGTCCGCATGGAGGTAGGCTAGACCCTCAGCTACCTTTTGAGCACTTAATGAACAGTCTGATCAAACTAGGCGGATGCCGGGACTGATCTGAGTCTGCGACGGGCGCACAACCACATTGTTGGTTTTCTCGTGTCGCGGCTCATATATTTTTTAGTTTTCGTACCATGTATATTTTCATATGAGTGATTATCCCTTATAAGAAAATATGTATGGTTCAGACACTAAAAGAAATTTTAATACAGAGAATGAAAGTACATAATTTTCAGTGAAGTTGTCTTAAACAACTTTCATTTTGTCATTTATTGTACCCATTTTTGGTGCAAAAAAGACATAAGATGCAGCAAAGTTGCAGCCAGTATAGGCCCAGAATGCAGGAAACGACGTTTAGGTTTTTTCAATTTTTCAGGGGGAGCATGCCCCCGGAACCCCCGACAGAATCCCGAGCTTTGCTCGGTCGGTTCACGCGCTTTGCGCTTGCAAATAAGTATTATAAAAAGTTGCCTTCCCAGTATTTGAAACTCTACTACACATATTTTCAGCTCTGTATAAACCTTGATATTTGTAAATTATTAACTACGCGTAGATCGGCTTCCATAATAAACAGATATTTTACTAGACTACATATTTACAATTAAAAGAAAAAAAAAACAATAACAACAAAAAACAACATAAAAAAAAAACAACGACACAAAGCAAATTTTACAACCGATAAACATGGCCCACTTCTTGGCTGGAGAGGAATATCGATTATTCACCGTTTTGGTGACCTATTGTCGACCGATTTCATAAATTTTTAAAAAATTAATGATACGAGAGAATGCCATATACTAAATAGCAATCCCGAGCGATAACGCTTAAGCTTTCTTTGTAGTTACATGTGCCGTATTTATTGGGTTATAAGACGGGGATGTCTCTCTCCAAAAGTTCCCCAAATTTTAATCAGTCATGTGTGATTTAGCTATCTTCCAAACAATCCGAAAAACTATATCCGACTTATAAATGAACCAACACCGTATGTTATAGGGAGATGAGTTGGTTGGTTGATTTTGGTCACAAGTTAACGGCTCTTTGAGACAGTATTTCAGTCTATATCGAGCCGTCTCCAAGAGAGAGAGAGAGAGAGAGAGAGAGAGAGAGAGAGAGAGAGGAGAACTGATAGGGGATGGGGGAACAAAAATGTCTAAGCAATCCCCACCCGCAACTACTGCGAGCATAGTATGCCCTTGTCATACTATTATCTAAATTAGTAGGTGTTCCCGGTATGCAACTTACCCAGCACCATCGTCCGACCACAACCACACCATGTACCGAGAGAAGCTGCCCATAAGTTGTAAAGATTGTTACGAATAATCCATCGACAAACGCAACATGCAATATTCCAGCTGATCCGAAAAGTTGATAAGCGAACTAGCACACAAAACAATCCGCCGCATTGCTGATTTCTTTAATTTCATTTCAGTCGTTACTGTTGTAGCCGAATAATATTTGTCGACAAACATTGGTCACCGGAAGTTTAGTCGGTCGTTACATTTTTTAAGCCAATCGACATTTGCGTTGAGCTCCGATTATGATTCTCGCTAGGCATTTTGCAGCTCTTAATCAGATGCTGTGACAGGTGATCAGAAAATGTACCGTTTCGCTTTAGATGAAAATAGAACAGATAAAACGACTCTTAATTGTTATCGAAATGCTTGTTCTTGAAAGCCTTGAGCGTGTCATATCTTTTTGCCCAAGACTGACATGTTGCATTGGTCGATGGATGCGCAGTATATAATCCCTTTGTTTTGGTGTCATTATAATTGTATTGAATTTGTTTAAATAAAATATTGTTTACAATACAAAACAGTACACGACAATACAATACAAACTTTATTTATAGTCGGAGGGTTACAAACATATAAACAGTAGCTATGAATAGCTATTTACCGACTGTAATTGTTTAAACTAAGGACGTTAAACTAAATGCGGTGTGGTATCTTTCTGCCGTCGACACTCTCTGGATCGTTGTCATGTTTTAAAATTAGTAGCAGTCTGATACCATCTGAATCCTGTCTGAATCTCTATTATACTTCAAAACTTAAGGGTAAACCGATATAATATCCTCGGAATCCTTTTCTGGTTTCCAAAAGTTGCTTTTGATTCTTTCCGAACTGTTGTCAAGTTTCAGAAATTAATGGTATTTTAGTTTCTATGCATTTTTCGCTAGAATCACAGTTATTGTTTTCTATTGTCTTTTCGCCAATCAATACATTCTTAATGTCTTTGCCAGAACGTTCTTGGCGTCTATGGTAGATTATAGGGTAAATCAGGACAACAGACGCAGAAACCATAGCAACGCCGGCTAGGACGAATGATGAGGTGTAGTTACCAGAGGTCTCTGATAAAAATCCTGAAAAAAAGTGAAATTCAGTTTATTCTTTCGTAATGATGAATGAGAAACAAACAAACAAACAGACAGAAAAGAAAAGAACTAGAAACTTGTTTGTGAAACACTATGCTCTTAACTGTATGCTTGCCACTAAAGGTGGCAAACTTAAAACTGTCTAACACATCTCAGCTAGTACTAAGTTTTTCAGTCATGTTATGAAATAAATAGGAATTAATATTACCTTATATTATCACAACATAAAGAAAATCATACGACATTTCAAAACCCTAAACCCAGTGGTACTTGAGGCCAGTAGCTGCACAAAATTGACTATAAGGGGCAAAAACTCTGAAATTGGTGAAAGCAGAGTTACCTAACCTTTACAAAATTATTTTGATTATCAAGGACTATCATTACACAAAAAATTAGCCAAAGTCAAACAAGGAGCATTACTCATTCATTTTTGACAGAATTTGGCCAAAGGTTAACCAGGTCTTGTATATCTTAATCGAAACATGTAATGTATCATCATTCTAACTAATATGCCTCTTCGTAAACTGGATAAGATTTCAAAACGAACTGCTAACCTGCCATCTTCATCATTTGCGGAGTCTTAACTTTACAATTACTTATCGATCTCTTACTTATATGAAGAATAAACAGAAAAAGAATAAAATCTTACCAGCCACTGGTCCGCCTATAAGATTTCCAGTTGCTTTAAAAGGCATGGCTAAGCCCACACCTTCAGCAAAACGATTGGCACCAACAATTCGGAATATAACAACACCAACAAGTGCACCTGTTACACAGAAGAAGAACCCGACAAAGCCGGGAAGTACCATCATGCCAACACGGGTAAGAAACACTGGCGATAATCCTATACAAACACCGGTTGCAGTCAAAGATACAGCATAAAGAATAGTTACATCAACACTTGGGTGTTGACCCAAGAAAGAATAAAAAAGTTTTCCAACTACATTTGAAATGCCATAGATAGTCAAAACGATTCCTATATCATTAGGTGAGAATCCTATGTCCTTTGCATACGAAGGTAAATGCAGTATATATATTCCTTGACTAAAATTTATTAAAATATTACTTAAACATAGACAAATAAATGATGATTTTCTGAAAATGGAAAAATTCATCACAGGTTTACGGTGTGTCGTTTCTGTCACAGCCTTCTTATCCTTGAATGGTTCAAAAGTCGCCGATAGCGCGACCATGTTAGATATTATTCCACCGAGAATTAATAATGTTCCTTGCCAAGAATATGTCCTCACAAGGTACTCGAATAGAAATGGAAACAAGACTAGTCCTAAATTATGCCCTGAAAAACAAAAGAAGAAAATAAAAACAAGTTCGGTAAATTATTTTTTCGTAAAACAACAAAAGTAATATAGATAACATAGGCAAACCTTATACATATAAATGATGCAATATACTAATCTCTCTTTCAATTGAATACAATAACATATAGGCTTTCGTCACCAGATATGGTCAGGGTCACTGACGAGGCTTTATTAGCCGAAACTACGTAGTCTGGCCCATGTTCCTACTTCTGTATGTATTCTCTGCTCTTGAAGGAACTTTTTAAGATTTTAATTTTACCTCACTGCAGCTGGTGTTGTGCCGTGTGGCGGCCGTAAAACGTCTCCCCGTACATCATCCATAGTGCAGATTATATTTTATTTACATCCTTTGAGATCAGAGGATAGATTCTGAGAAATCTAAAATTTGAGATCGATTTAGACTATTATTCTAGATCATCGTCTTTTATATTATTTGGATCCTTTTGAAACTAAACAGTCTTTGAATCGACTGTCCAATTAAAATTAAGAAATTACAGTATGATTTTTTCTGGTTTCGTCACCAGATATGGTCAGGGTCACTGACGAGGCTTTATTAGCCGAAACTACGTAGTCTGGCCCATGTTCCTACTTCTGTATGTATTCTCTGCTCTTGAAGGAACTTTTTAAGATTTTAATTTCCGTATAAAATATTTTGATGTCCCATTACCAAATGAAATGGTTAACAATTAAAGAAAGAAAGAAAAACAAAGACAGAAAAAACTGTTTTAGATGAGAAATATATACTGACAATTTCGTTGGTTCTCTCTAAGATCGCAAAAACTTTAAAGTATCCTTTCAAACAATTGTCAGTTCTTATTTATACAATGTTTAAAGAGGGTGCACCTTTGGCTGCAGTAGCCAGTCTACCAGTTGGCCCTCTATAACAACAACATAAAAACAATACAACATAAAAATACAACTTTTTACATATGTACACAGAAAGTTTAGCTATGTCAATATAAAATGAGTTTGTGTATGCATATAAACACAGGTTAAGATAGACAAGCCATTGTGAGTGAACTCGGGTTTAACGTCCCACCAACAACAAGGTCATATGGAGACGGGACCTCGGTTTAAAGTCTCATCCGAAAGACCGGAGAAGCGGGGGTTCGAACTTGCGATCCCTGGATTGGTAGTCCGGAGTGTTATCCACTACACTACAGCCGCTCCTATAGACAAGCCAGCGTCAACAGAATAGTATAATGATACACATTAAAATACATAAAAACCTATTGGCGTCTGGCAATAAAAATAGCGCTATTGGCGTCTGGCAATAAAAATAGCGCTAGGGGGGTAAACAATTTATTGCACAGGTATCTGCGGCGCATAAAACAACATGAACCACAGGAGTTTAAAATACCCTAGTGTGAAATAAAAACTGCATGCATTGCAAAAGTCTTGATAATTATAAAAACACGATATGACAGACTGGTACGTAAGTTATATTCTTATCAACTTAAATGTATTGCCTGGCATTCTTTTTAAAAACTGTTAAAGACGGTGACATTTTTACAAAATAAGGTAGGGAATTCCAGAGTCTCGGAGCGAAGCAGGAAAAGGAACCGTCAAATAGCGCTGTCTTTGACCTTGGTACAGACAATGTTCCATTCGCTGCTGATCTTATGGTAAGAGTATGGGTTTGCGATGTCGGCTTTAATAAATTTGAAGTGTATTCTGGCGTTAAATAAATGAATAAATTGCCATTGTTTGCTGAAAATATGAGGAACCTTTGCATTGCACATTTGCTGTTTTTTTTTCTTCTGTCAGTAAAATTATCAGACCCTCTGACTTCAAGTTCACTAGACTTGATGGAAAGTTGAAGGGTGGTTTTGTAAGTCTTCTGAAACTAAGCAATACGGCATTTTTGTGACAGACACAAATACATCAAATACATTCCCATCTTACCTATACTTATGCTTCCAGTTGCTACCGTACGGTATTTGTCGAAGTAAGAATTAACTGCTGCATAACAACCAGTGTAGTTCATACCAAACCCGATCCCTACAATATTAAACAAAACATACAGACAGGCTTATTTGTAAATGTTAAGTCGATCTCAAACTAGTTTTTTAAAATATCTATTTTATAATACTACTGCACCAGTATTAAAAGTTTTCTAATGTAAAAAGATAGGCACTAATAAGGAACTAAGACACCCGCCCTCCAAACCAAAAGGGAAAGAATGCACAAAAATTGACAACGGTTCACGAAAGGAACGCATGGTAACTCGAGTGAACAGCGCTTTTCAGAAAGGTTGTCATTTTCAGCTACTCTTAATTAAACATCTCCCACAAAATAGGTGAACGAAAGTATAGACATGAACAACCAGAACGAGCAGCAGTTACATCTGTTTTAAAGAAAATAGAAGTGGCCAGCAATATAGGCGGTCATATTGCTAGAAGACACAAGACAGGCGTACATAAGAACACGCATCATAGAGGAACCACTTCACAAGTACCGCCTTGGAACGGCCAATAAGAGATAACTGAGGGGCTTAAACCCGCACCGGAGCATAAAACGTTTCTGTTCTGGAAGAAGACAAAATGAGCATTTGCTATGACTATGCTCAAAAATCTAAAGCTTATTCAGCTTCAGATGAATTGGTTGAAACACCTTCTTTCAACAAGACAAACTATTGTGTCGACCGTAAGGTAGTGTTGGAAAATTTAATATAGTAGTTAGTGAATGTTTGTATGAACTACTAGTTACCTTTCATACATGTAAGTTATTATAGCATGTATCGTAAGTGAATACTAACAGACAGCGAACAAAAGAAATACATAAATAGGTTAATTTTAATCTCCTTTTTACACTGAACAAATTAATCTATGGTCAATACGCTCTCCAGAGCATCTTTCCAACAAGCATTATCATTAGAGGATATTGAACTTCACCGATCAGTAATTTTCCAAAGAAAAATACATGTGAGATATGTTGCTAAGGTTTGTATACTAGGAGCGCGTGAGCGCGACTTAAAATCGAAAAATAAGCAAAATTTCGCAAAACAGGCGAAAATTGCTTAGGGAAAGCGCTATAAACAGCGATCTGTAGCGCTTTGCCAACGCTGTGCAACGATTTTCTTTCAAAAAGCGCTTTTTTGTAGCAGTGCGTTGCACAGTGAAATTTGCCTCGTTTTAAATGCATGTAAACAGAAAGCGATACAAAGCGCTTTGCCTATTTACAATGTAACGGTATGTTACAAAAAAAAAAAAAACAACAACAAAAAAACGCTTTTTGAGGCAGCTTCGGGGATGCCACGTACATGTAGCGCTACGAAGCGCTTTTTTGTAACATACCGTTGCATAGCATATTGCTACAAAGCGCTACGTAACGCTCGCGTTAAGCAACTCGTCCCAGACCTAATGATTAGGCAGAGCATGCGTTTTAACAGTAGGTTTTAACAAAGATCCAGAAACACGAAATTATTGATTCATCAATCCATTTAGGGAACTGGCTTACAGGATTATTTGCAAGTGCGTATTTTCATTGTTGCAATAAAAATGCCAAAAATAGCAATTTCTGAAAGCTAATTGTACAAATATGCAAATCTGACATGAAATAAGAAATTGTATTTGTCTGTTGAAAATAAAGCAATAGGTCCAAACAACCCTTGAACTGACGATTGTATTTGAAATTAAAAAATAAATATAATTATGAGAAATACAGGGTGACTTTTTGAAAGAAGAAACATGCCCTTCGTAACTTCCTTTAGACGGTGAAAAACGAATGTGAGTACATATAGGAATGCATCTCTTTTATCAGAAGTTAATTAAAAATCCTAAAAGTCTGGCAAATGTAGATTTAAAACAAACATCAATAACATGCCTAGGGATCATTATATCTTTATGGGGCATGAAAAAATAGCATTTAAATGAAAATTTTGAAATACAAATTTCTTAGCGTGATACATTCGATTTTGAGAGTCTCTTTCAGAAACACAAAATCTTGAACAGCTGACAGAGCACTTCATATGTAAAAATTCACATGAAGTTGTCCTTAATATTTCTGTTGACCATATTTACAATCGAAAAGACTTACCAGTTACTATACCATGAGAGAAGAATAAGAACAAGATGTCATTCGCAAAGAATCCGGCAGAAACTCCAAGGGCTCCTATCAAGCCACCGACCATAGAACATGTTCTGTAGCCAAACGTGTTTATGACCACGCTGCCTAGTGGTGCTGAAATTTATGATACAATATAGGGATCAAACATGGGTTTCCATGCATTAATAGTTGCTAGGTCCTGAGGCAGACGTTGAAAACCGAAGCCGCGATCAAACATGTTTTTTCATGCATCTCTGTTGCAAGGTCGCGAGGCAGATTTTGAAAACCGAGGCCAAAGGCCGAGATTTATTTTATCTCCCGAGGGACCTTGCAAAATTTAATGCATGAAAAAGCATATTTGATCGCATTTATCGAGTAAATATGATAGAAAAATAACGAAAATATTTGGGCAATACTTTTCGACCCCATGGCTATTACCTTGCAGATTCCTACACGCAGTATGCATGCTCGTTTCAAGCCACAATGTGCCATGGCCAGCTATCGTGAATTTTTGTCCAGTTCACAAGTCATAACCATGTTCATCAAAGTTTTCACTCGATGTCATCTGCTCTTCCATTACATAATATCCGAATTTGTCTAACTTTTTTGTATAAGACTTTGATCGATAACTGCAAATGCAAGCATTACGCTTGTATCTGAACTCAGTCTTACGGAATATTGCCCTGCAACTTGAACACGAAAAGTCGCAAAGGCGGTCATTATAGCATGTAAAAAGCCTTGTTTATACATGGTTTTGTATTCGTTAAAACATGCCTTTTAATGGCGTGTGACACCGATATTTATTCAATAGCATTGCTAATATGTAATAAAAAGCAGATAGAAAATTAAACCATTCTAGTCAGCATATGTCACAGTGTACAAAAAGGTGAGCGGTACATCGGTGAATAATGAATACATGTATTTGCAACCCTCATTTTGCATCTATGCACTCTACTAGCGTACGGGCTCATACAGAGTGCACGTAAATCGCAAAGCTATCTAGAGTGCGCACAAAGTACATATAGTTATCTCGTCGCGATTTTAGTAACACAAAATTTTGTCCTATATTCTCAACAATATTTCCCGAACTGCGCAATATGCATATTATGATGTAAACAATGTCAAATTTAAGATGAACTATCATTCTCAAGATGGCATAGTTCATTCCATAAGGTGTATCGGTGCACGGCCCTGTTTTCTGACGTTATTTCAAAGGGCAAACTATCTTTAACTGATTTTTGTCCCTTCCGTGAACGTACATGTATGACCATTCACTTAGAGACATGAAAGCATAATAGCTCCTTTAGACCCGAGAATTTATTATATTATTTTGAAGGTGACGCAATGAAGCTTTCTGCATTGGACATTCTCGCAAGAATTAAAACGACTTCTCTTTATCGCCTCTCCTCTTTTCGGTAATGCCCGGTTTTGGATCAAGATGGCGGACAAAGCTGCGAGAAAGGCGACGGATGATGCAGAAAAAGGTTTACGGTACACCGAAAATCTGTGTAATATTTGACTGAAAGGCGTAACTAGGAGCATTTTCGAGATACGCACAAACAGATTTTATACACTACTCCTTGAAGGGAATGGCGACTATTTCAACCACTTTGGCAGATGGTACAGAACTCGTGTCTAATGTATATAATTTCAGCATGCAAATACCGCAGCCGCGGTATGAAATTTTGTCAACTTGCACATGTGTATTTGCGTATAGGTACACCGTAAAATCGCGCTTAGCTATAAAACACAAGTGGTTACATGTTTAGGTTTAAACATGTTCAGGAATATGTCATATAGCTAAACATATACGCCTTTTCTA
The DNA here is from genome assembly GCA_963989385.1 of Ctena decussata. Taxonomy (NCBI): domain Eukaryota; kingdom Metazoa; phylum Mollusca; class Bivalvia; order Lucinida; family Lucinidae; genus Ctena; species Ctena decussata. The sequence goes on from OZ022511.1 coordinate 32,223,677, forward strand.
TTATTTTCCCGGACAAAGTCTGCTAAACACGTTTTAATCTGTTACGCGTTTCGGATGTATCCATTCTCTCTTTTCCCTGTTGAAGAACGAAAAAAAAAAAAAAAAAAAAAAAAATAAAAGAAAATGTTGAAAGAGGAAATTTTACAAATAAAAGGTAGATATAACCAGTTTTGTACATGTTTAATTTCTAAACATAAACCTAAACATGTTGCAAATTGAATATGTTAGGATTTAAACATATAAAAAATCGGACTGCATTTTTTGCATTGATTCTATACACATTTTTTACAGTGTAGCTACGCCCTTGATCAAGAAAGTTTTTCCTTGAAACATCTGCAGCTTATTATTATATAGTTATAAATATTTTAAAGGATAAGAAGTCAACGATAAAAATGAGGAAAACTATGAAAACCATAAAAAATGCATCCTTCGAATAAAGCGTGTGTGTGATCGACTGAAATGTTAACGTCGGATAGCAATAGTGCAACAATGATATTGAGGGGATATTGCATTTGTGCAAAATTGATATCACTGTCTGATTTCCTTCTTGTCTTGTAGTTAAAAAATAGTAGTTGCGGCGCCTAATTGTTCAAAATGAGACGAAAATGATGGAAACTATTTATAGCTGTACAAAATGGGTTATATTGCATTGATATTGGGGATTATTTTCCCTCTTTGGGATATCTATGGACGCTCGCAAGCTTTCGTCCTTCGATATCCCAACTAGGGACAATACTCCCCCAGTGCAATAACCCTATAATACTGTCTAATAAAGAAAATATATAAATAAAGTGACACGAACAGTTACTGAATACGTTGGTTAAAAGTCAAACATGGGTGAATATACTTTTTCAGAATACTGATCGGATTGTCCTTGTGACTCTCTACTTTGTCTTTGTGATTCTCAATGTAGTAAGGTAGGTAAAGGGCCAGCAGATCTGACCGGTTAACAGCATGTGTACATGTTTCACAAAGACATATTTTTGCCTGTTAGCAAGTTACCCGAATGTTAGCACATTATCTTAAATTATTGCATGATTTTACAATGGATTAAAGTATATTAAAATGTAGTCAGAGAAGAAATTGACAAATTAGTATCTCCGTACCAGACTATAAAGTGCACGTATTCATTCCAACATGACCTACAAACATTACATGCAGAAGCTGGAATTAAACTTATGCATTATGCATTTCTCTAACTTACCTGCCATAAACCATAGCGTAATTGGGAGAGAGCAAAGCCATGACGTCACAACCGGTGATGAGTCAAACGCCTCCCGATATAGAACGTAGAACAAACCGCCGGATAAAGTGATCCCGCCGAGAATAACTTGGCACAACACAGCCGCCAACAGAATAACAAGTCCGTGCACGCCATCCTTTTGCGTTGTCATGGCAACTGTTTCTATTGATATTAGTAAGTGGCTACATCAGGCTTGGCTTCCCGTGAACATTATGCTGCTTTCTTCGCCAGCTCGTCAAGCAAGAACTTGAAATCTTCCATAAACAGCCTATATAACCATGAAAATTATATATATCAATACAGATAGGTCTGAGCAAAAAGTGAGGACCACGATTAGACTGTTCCTTCATGGAACAGTCTAGTCGTGGTCTGCAGTGTTCGCCTTTCCATCTGGTTGTATTGGTCGCATTGTTTGGTGTACAACCAAACTGCTTCATCTTAAGGACAAGAACAGTAACTATTTTAAGTATCCCAATTTTTAATATTCTTACGATACATTCGCAAACATATACAATTCCTGGCAGCTGATTTAAACATATTTTATTTCTCTTATTCATAACACAGGAGCGGCTGTAGCGTAGTGGATAACACTCCAGACTACCAATCCAGGGGTCGCAAGATCGATCCCCCGCTTCTCCGGTCTTTCGGATGAGACTTTAAACCAAGGTCCCGTCTCCATATGACCTCTTTGTTGGTGGGACGTTAAACCCGAGTTCACTCACTCACTCACTTATTCATAACATATATGTATTAAAAAACACAACATATACTAGGATTGGAACGAAAGCAAATAGCGTATTTGGTTCTTCTCCTAAGCACCACCTGGCAGCTTAGTGGATCAAGTGCTGGCATGCTGAGCTAAAGGTCTGAGTACGATCCCGCTGAAGGCTGAACTATTTTCAACCGTAAACGGGTTCGATTGCACATAGTCTTTCAAAGTCATCCTTCCATTAGGTCATATTTATTTGAGCCACGACACGACAAAACCAACAATGTGGTTGTGCACCCAGCGCAGACTCAGATCAGCCTGGGCATCCGCCCAGTCTGATCAGAGTCTTCGCTGTCCGCATGGAGGTAGCTTAGACCCTTAGCTACCCTTTGAGCACTTAAGAAAGAGTCTGATCAAACTGAGCGGTTGCCCAGGCTTATCTGAGTCTTCGCTGGGCGAACAACCACATTGTTGGTTTTCTCGCGTCGCGGCTCATTTAGTGAAACACTAGTGACAAGGCCGTAAAAGCACAAGGCGTCTATCTGTCCATACAGCTAACAAGATTCATCATGACCATTTAAGGCGTATGATAACAATTTAATATAAGAAGTCAAGTTTAACAAAGGGACACACGTTTTGTGACTTCTCGTTAACTTTATAGGGAGACGAAGCCCTTCCAAGGGACCCAAAGGGAGCAAATTCTTTTCTTTAAGAGTTGACTCCCACTTAGTAAGGAAGCTCAAACGAAAACTTTAAAGTTGACCGGTTCATCTTAGCCGGACTGGTACGAATCGTTGATCGTACCTTTTTCATTTGAATGTATATACCTTACAGACTCACAGCAGAATTTATCAAAAGTAGGCGTGTTTTCCCTATATTTCATGCTGTGGTTTTACTAGCTGCTAGTAACTGATAAGGCGTCAGTCCCATAGGTATATAGACTTCAAACAAAATGTACCTACCTTATGAAAAAAAAAAAAAAACACAACAAAACCAACAAACTATAAATAATAATGATACAATAATAATTATATTAAATAATAATTGATTGCAAATATAATAAAACTACTAGATCCAAAACAACATCAACATAATAATAATAATAATAATAATAATAAGAATAATAATAATAATAATAAAAATAATAGTACAGACATAAAAATAAAAGTAAAACTTAGAAACCCTTTTCGATTTAGCAATTGATTTCGCGACATGTCATGTCAATATTGTACAAAACACTTGATATTCGTAAACAAAATTTATACTAAGTAACATGTATAATTTATCGTTCTATATCATATTTATACGTATTACAGATAATACAATCATGTAAGTCATTGTGAACCTTATTTGAGCCGCGACGTGAGAAAACCAACAATGTGGTTTTGTGCCCAGCGCAGACTACGATCAGCTTGGGCATCCGCCCAGTCTCAGAGTCTTCGCTGTCCGCATGGAGGTAGCTTGGACCCTAAGTTACCCTTTAAGCGCTCAGGGAAGAGTCTTATCAGACTGGGCGGATGCTTAGGCGGATCTAAGTCTGCACTGCGCGCACAACCACATTCTTTGTTTTTGCGTGTCGCGGCTCAATCATAAAGTACACCGTGCCCTAGATAGATCCAATTCCTTGTCAATCAATATCAAGTATTTCCTCTTTCTAAATATATCTTGTAAACAACATACACATCAGATTATCCTTTTAAATATTGAGCTTACACAGCATGTCTTTTGACATGGCACTGTGCACTGCATATATTGACTAGTGATGCCCCAGACTATTTATAGTAACAATTCCGTATTGAGGTGCTCTTGACACAACAAGATGCAAAAACGCTTTATTCTATCACTTCAAAAGAAAACGTTAGTTACGTTCGTTTTCAAGAATTGGCAATTATATTGGCAGTTATATTAAAACTGAACCGTCCACTTCCAGTTTAAAAGCCTGACAATAAAAAAAAATCGCCCATACCTGATTAATTATTGCAAACTAGGTAATATCGATTATTTGAAATACAATGTAGCTGCTTGCTCGTATTGCTTTGAGGCGACCATAGAAAGCACAAAGAAATCCGTATTATTAGACAACATAATTGTGCCAACGCAGGGCACTGACCTGACAGAACTAGTGAATTTAGTTCAGCGACCGATATGCATGACTGTTCCACTCAAGGTCACATATTACCTCATAAATAATTATTAGCGGAATGATTGAGACAGAACTGAACAGAACATAATGAAATAAAATTGAAATAACTCTCAGACCACTCGCAAGCTTCCCGTAAAATTCGCCGAAAAATTTGAAAAATCAAGACAGTAATTAGTTCTCTAGGATTCACATGTTGATATGAGCCCTCACACAAAGTAATTTTCTCGTGACACGCCTCATACAAAATATGTGAAGGAAGCTATATAATTTCACCACTCGAAGAGTTGTATGGATGTACTTTTACAAAATTTTAGTACGATATACGTTTTAACATTTTTATACCCACTGGGCACACAATGTTGAATCAACATTGAATCAACGTTGATTCAACGTCATGACGTTGAATCAATGTTGATTCAGGGTTGTGTGCCTGCTGGGTAGTGTTGCAGAACCACAAAAAATGGACCCCTCTGCAAACCACATTTGCAAGACGACATCAGGTAACAGACACCTACGTATCTTAGGTTGGTTGGTTCGATGCTTGTTTTGGGTTAAACGGCTCTTTGAGACAATAGTTCAGTCTATATCGAGCCGTCTCCCAGAGAGAGAAAGAAAGAAAAGAGATATAATAGGGGAGAGAAAAATGTCCAAACAACCCCAGCTTGCACCTGCTGCAAGCACCGCAAGCCCTTGCCCTACTATCATCTAAACTAGTAAAACGCCCCGTCACTGAAAGGTACCCAGCTCCATCGCGCAACCACGACCACCCCAACGCATCAACCACTTCGACCCCTACACTGTAAAAAATTCCGTAGATTTTACTGTAGAATAACTGTTAACCAGCTGCCAGTCAATTTCCCGTAATTTTTACGGGCGTTTGCCTATAGATCCTATTTGGAAATTAAGATATAGTAGTGTTAACTGGCCGTACTCGAAAATACCGTCATAGTGTTGAAGGGCTATATGACCAAACTAACACGTGTCCTATTCTATCCTACTCTGCTTGATGATCCCGGCATTTTTACGGGCGCCCGTAAAATTTACGGGAAATGGACTGGCAGCTGTTTGCCAATTGTTCTACCATAAAATCTACGGATTTTTTTACAGTGTATGGCACAAAGCAGACGACAAACTCATGCGTCATAAAGGAGATTAATGCAAAAAATATCGAATATCTTACCTTTTTAATTGTGCAATCAAAGTATAACAACATATTCATACGCAATTTCGCGCAGCATACACATTGTATTTAATACAGCCGGTTTTGATAAATGAGACAATCTAGTGTGTTAATAGTGATAAGATAATGCATCAAGGCTATGAAATACAACATGCCTTCCGTTGTTAGAAAAGAGAAATATACTGAGGGAAATAAATTTAGCAACTTTTCACAAATCAGCGTATAATTCAGACTTATTTACAAGGTGGGAAATTGTATTGTTTCCGCTGTGTAAGGTATCATTTTGGGTATCAGAAACCCAAACATTAAGGTCGAATATTTATTTATAGAGCAGAATCACGTCGCATTTGTACCCAAGGGTTCAACCCAAAAAATGCCATAAATCTTTTATGCAACTCATCTTTTTCACGCGCTGCTTCATTTTCAAATCTTACACCAGAGCCAATTTGCGGCGATGTAGACATCTGTGAACAAGAACACAGTGTTGTGTGTTAAAAGATTGTTACCATGATAAACGTAAATGAGCTTATGACACCGTCAAAATTGGCATTCACAAAGCAATTGAGACTGAGCAAAAGTCACCTTTAACGAACTTTCCCTAAAACTTGAACCAAACTGCAGTGACGTGGCCTCTAAATGACCATAACACTTTCAAGCAATTTGTTGCTGTAAATTGGCGCTATTTCCGCAGATTTAACCACATCAGGTTCGACAGTTACGTCATTCTGACGTCAGCTTTTAAACCCATCAAAGATCCCATTGACATCAGCAATATTGAACTTAAAGTTTCTGTTCTCTAAGTGCGCATAAGGGTCATTGCATATCCAGAGATTTTGTCAATTTCCGTCCTAACGTAAACTTGACGTCTCCATTCAAAGCCTGAAAGGTTCTGGTCGTTGCATTAAAACAAATGGATTACCTGAGGTAAGCTTTTTGCATGATAGTGTTCCCCAAAGTGACAGTAATGAAGCGCAAAAAGATTTGAGTCAAAACGTCATTTGATAATGTTTAAAATGGCGGTTGAATTTTTCGGCAAGTTAACGTCAAACTTACATGCCCCATTGCCGGCTTCTTATGCCTTAATTTGCAAACCCATGTACGGTTTTCTTGTTCAAGGACCCAGTTAAAACCTTTCTAAAGCATTCTGACAATTTTCTTTGTTTAATTGTTTGTCAGCCCACGCAAAGAGTGAATTCATTTAAAGTGACGTCAAACGTGCGTTAAGTCACCTTTTTCGCCCAAGTTTGATGTACTCGAAGACCCCTGACTTATACTAACTATATGCGATCAACAACTTGCGAATACTATCCCTTTAGAAAATTTCACAACCCTTTGGAAAAATTGCTAAATTTATTTCTCTCAGTATATATTTTATGACTTCATGTTAGCTGTACTGGACTAGGTAATCAGTCAAAGATGGGGCCTACTCTTAAAGGAAAGATTTGCTCCTACAGGAGCAAATCCTTTCTTTAAGAGTTGACCTCCTTTAAAAAGATGGCAAAAAATGAAAATCGTAGTTGCCTCCCCTGGCAGTGTACCCATTTGAGCTGCGACACGACAAAACCAACAATGTGGTTAAGCACCCAGCAAAGACTCGGATCAACCTGGACAGCCGCCCAGTTTCACCAAATTATTCGTTAAGTGCTCAAAGGGTAGCTTAGGGTCTAAGCTACCTCCATGCGGACAGCGAAGACTCTGATCAGACTGGGCGGATGCCCAGGCTGATCTGAGTTTGCGCTGGGCGCACAACCACATTGTTGGTTTTGTCATGTCGCGGCTCATTTATCTTAATAAACGGAGACTGAATGTTGTCGTTATTTATCTTCTTATTCAAAACAAAAAAAATATTATCATCAGAACGGTATTGTATTGTATTGTTGCTTCACGTCCACGGTAAACAGCTATGGTCATGTCGGGACGGTCAGTTAACCTATCACACTATTCCAGGACAGGCTTAGACCTCCTAAGCGGTTAACCAGTACTAAGTGCACTTACTTTCGCCAGTAACTGACAACTGCCCTTCTTGGATCAGCGGAAGGAGAAACGACAGTATGTTTTGCTAGACCGTGTATCGAACCCAGGACCTCTGACTTATGAGCCAGGTGTCCTACAGACTGCGCTACGCGGCCCGGCCTCAGAACAGTAACTAGTGCACATTACAAGTACTACTTATAAAGGCAGTACATTTAGATAGGAAATACAGTGTTTTCGAATTCCGGGTACATGTATCGTAGATGAGCATGCCATCTATAATGACTGAAAAGATGGTTACGATGGCTTCACAAATAAAAAATTCAAAGTGTTCTTTAAAAATCAGCTTTAAATGGTGCAAACATGATACTGCCTTCAACACTAACAATGTGAAATTTTCGAACAACTTCGACTGATGTATATTAACCAGTGTTTTGTTAGCCACAAGTAACTGAAATTGCGTACGCGAATACCATAGATTTATGTAATGCGAATAGGCCGTGCAATGAACATCACATAAAGCCCATGTTACACTATCTAATTTGTTGAATCAAATACGGGCTATTTTATGTTCCTTCAAATTATTTGCCAGTGTAACATCCCCAAAAATAATCTTAGTTGCATTAAACAGTACAATTGCTTTTCTATTAGGTCAGTGCCCTTCGTTGGCACAATTATGTTGTCTAATACAGATTATGGTCGTCTCAAAGCAAATTGCACCTACAGCACCCGTGGTAAACAGGGAATTTCTCTCAGTGAGGGTTATAAATACGGTAGTTGTTTTAGTAAAAACATCTTTTTACTGACATTCACACAAACGCTTTGGTTTTAGCCAGCCATAATTGTAATATTTTAAACATCCCAGCCTTTTTTGATGAATACTGATGGATCCACAAAATTTGATGCTGAACATTTGACAGTGCGTCATGAATATTGAATCAAACATTTCATTTATAAATAAACAAAATTTGAACAAACAAGCAACACAGTGTATCATGAATGTTTTATCAAACATTTTCTTGACAAGCACTATATGCCGAGCCGCGTAGCACAATCGGTAGCAAAGGGCGTCTGACATAAACCAGAAGTCCTGGGTTCGATACCCGGTCCGGCAACTTACTTTCAGTTCTCCTTCCGCTGATTCAAGAAGGGCAGTTGTCAGTTACTAGTGAAAATAAGTGCACTTCGAATTGGTTAACTGCTTAGGAGGTCTGAGCCTGCCCAGGAATAGTGTGGTCAGGTTAACTGACCGTCCCGACATAACCATAGCTGTTTGCCGTCGACGATAAACAACAACAACAACGACAAGCACTTTAAATCTAGAAGATTTTATCAAATAAGATTGAAAGTGCAATACGTAGGCTTTACGTAGGCTTTGATCCTGCAACACCGGAGTGTACAAAAGAAAGAAAGTGTAACATGGTCTTAATGCTTCTTTTCTCGGCAACTCGTGTCAAGCTTCCCTAAGAAGAAAAATTTAGCCTTAGTTTATGCAGGGTTCATGCCCTTATATACTGACATGAAAATGTACTCCAATAAATCAACATATATCAACATCAATTTATTCGGGAGAAGATGTCTATAAGTTGTAAAGCTTGTTATCTAATCCCGCTGTATGCTTATGGTGTAAGTATTTTGTATTGATTCATCGAATAAAATATTGTTTAAACTAAACTAAATCAACATATTACTACGGTAGGTAAACTTTAAATCTTAAGACATTATGACATGTAAACTTATTATCCAACATTACCGTTATCAGTCAAATGCAAGTTTCGAAAGGTGAAAAGGGGAATACATACGAGGGCTCTGCAAAAAGTTCTGTCCCTAATGAGATTTCGTAACGTTCTATCGGGCATATTTTGTGCAAATTGCTTTTAAAATAAAAAAATTACCGATATCAGTCAAATGCAAGTTTTGAAAGTTGAAAATGGGGAATACATACGAAGGCTGTGCAAAAAGTTCTGTCACTAAAGAGACTTAGTACTGTTCTGATCGGGCATATTATAAAAAGCTCATGATACCCGTGTATTTTGTGCAAATTGCTTTTTAAATGACGAGATCTTTTATTTTGAATGCTCCGAGGAGCCAATCGAAAAGTTCTAAGCTTAAGGTACTTCTAGTAAATCTGCGCATGCGTGCTTAACACGAATGTAATTAGTTGTCATTAACTAGCTTTCGATGTAAGTCTCAAAAATATTTGGCAAAAGTTTCCTTTTCTACAGCACCTTAAACATTTTGGCATCTGGTGGCTTTACCGTAAACCCTTGAATATTGCAACCCTGAAATTTAGAGACCCATATCTTACTTTCGTGTTTGTTAGGAGCATGGTGAGCAACATCAAACGATGTTTACACACATATAAACATTGACATCTTACATTTTTGTAAAAAAGAGTTGACTTCAATGCTCGTAACTGACTCGTAACTGGCTGACTTCAATGCTCGTAACTGGCTGACTTCAATGCTCGTAATAAAAGTTTGACTGCCAAACTTTTACAGCAGGGGTATCGGTATCATAAACTTCGGAAAGCTTTTTTCTAAATTTTATCGTAGACACTTTGAATTGGTTTCTAAATATAATATAGGGTTAAGGTCACTTTTGCAACAAGGCCTATCGGAACCTGAATTTTATGGTGACTTAGTATATAAATTACGCAAAATCGTAGGGAAAACAGAATTTCCCGATCAATTTAAGAAAATTAGCATACGATTTAAACGCATTGGCTATAACATAGATGTAATGCGACAGTCTGCATGCTTAGTGGTTACTCCAATCACGGTTGACAACTTTGCTGTCCTCTTTAATTGCACGCCGGTGTGTCGGGGTTCAGACTCTATGATAGCCCCTACATAAAGCTATATATTAGTTGGTTGGGGCTGGATGTTTGTAGGTTTCTTGGCCCACCGGGGTTCAACTGGTGGTCTTCTTTTGCTCCAGTACTCCAGTGGTGTTGCTGACGCCCCAGGGATCTCCGGGTGTCTCAACACGTTTTGGCTGTCGAGTCCTCATCCTTGCTTCATCACGGTCTTCTCTTGATCTTAATTGTTGACCGTGATGACTCTCTGATGAGTTAGGGGGGCTCCATACGAACCGAACTACCAACTAATTGTGTGCACCGCAGCGGAGGGTGAGGGTGAAGGTTTGGGCCCAGTAAAACCGGTTTAAACCCCCCAGTAGTTATTACTGACCGTCCCAAGGCGGTACTTTTGTTGCGGTTGCATTTGTTTTATGTTCGGTGCTGTTTAATTTATTGTGTTCTCAGTTTAATCCTTCTATCATAAAAATAGAAAATAGATAAAAATAATTGTTCAATGTTTTTTTTATATAATTTGCTTTGTCCGTTGTAACCCGTCTGTTGGTCTAAATTATTTAGTTCAATAAAGATAGCCGAGTTGCCATCTATTTGGGAAAGAGCTGCTGACTCGGCTTATCACTTTTAATTTATTGTTTGTTGGGATGTCTTTGTCAATCTTTCCCTTTGATGTTGGGGATAGGGTTTGGGAACTGATTCAGTCAGTTCCTGAAGTGTAGTTACTCTTTAAAATTAAAAGATATCCGCTCTGAGCATGCGACTCCGATTGTGCACTGTCTGCAGAAACTCTCAAAATAGACACTTTCTGAGAATTAAAATTTTGCTTTTTATTCTGAAATGGAATAAATTTATGTTTGCATAATTATATCATCAATTACCGGGAAGCTGTAGGAAATATTTTGCAAAAACAATCGCAAATGATTGACCCTGCAAAAGTTATGGGCGGTCAAAGAGTTATACAGTGCACTCACGGGGTAGCTGTGAAAGGTGAAGTGTTATCCAATTGATATTTTAGATAATTCCGAAAGGTGATTGTTGCTCTGTAGAATGGCTGTTCAAAATCAATAACTCAAATTTGCTCTAAAGGGTTCAAAACATGTCGGGGCTTAGAACTTTTCGATCACTCCTCGTATGCAGTCATATATACACTGACAAGTCTACATGTCACATTGTAACATGGGAAAAAAAATCTGAATTTCGCGGCTATATAAAATGCCGTATTGTGCTTGGTATAGATGCGATGCTGTTTGAACTGACCTCAGTCCGCTTTCATGTGCACGATAACAAGGTGGGTTAAAGCTTTTAAAAATGGAAAATGTTCTGTTAGAAATCTTGCCCACCTTGGTACGCACAAAACCTCTATTACTAAGGCAAACATCGTTGCTTAAAGGCTGTTGTAAAACACGATGCAAGATTCCTAACAAAATTGATAGCTCGTAAGGCAGCGTGCAAACAATTCTAAAGCAGCATTTGCATGTGAGAGAGACTTGTGCCAGGTGGGTATACCTCGTTTGCTTTCTAACTGGCAAAAAAAGCAGCGCCCATAATATACACGAGAACTTCTGAAAACATATAAAAATGTAACAGCCGGGGCATTTCTCATTTGCTCACAGGTAATGAAACCTGAGTACACATGTTTGAGCCACAGAGAATGGCTGACAACAAGCAAAGGACACGAAAAGATAAAGCGCGGCCATGAATTGCTTAAGAACATCAGTTTAAGGAAGGCGGCGTGCACTATTTTCATTAGTTCCACAGGGCCAGTCGTTCAGGTACTACATGTATGACCATCTAGTCGCTCGGTCAATGAACCCTTCCATAAAGAACCCTGCGTTGAACAAAGTGAAAATGTTTGATGGTCAGGAACCCATCTGATTCATGACATCGAGAGGATTTGGCTTTCTTGGTATAAGCCATCCATCTGACTCACCAGACCTGAGTCCATGTGACTTCTTTTTATGTCCGAGGCTTAAGAGAATGCTTTCTGGGGAAAAATGCAATTCCAGAGTTTTTCTAAGTAGCGCTGTATTCCAATGTCTCAAGCAGATACAAGTACATTCCACGAGTAGGTAATAAGGTTACAATAGTGTGTTTTGGTAAAGGGGTTTGTCATCAAAACGGTTTTTAGCTCACCGAGACGAAATCTCGGCAGAGCTATTATGATACCTTCTCGGCCGTCGTCAGTCGTCCGACCGTTAAACTTTTAGCTTTAAACATCAATTCTTCTCTGAAACCGCAAGAGCTAGGACTTTGATATGTAATATAAAACATTTGTAGAGGATCTGTACTTAGCTTGTTCAAGTAGTGGCCCCAGGATTCAAAACGGCACTTGGGCGGGGGGTTTGAGCTTGAAAATATAATGTACTTAAAATCGTCTCCAGAACCGCTAGGCTACGATGCTTAAAATTTGGTATGTAACATTGCCTGAAAATTTACCAAGTTTGTTCAGATGGTGGCCCCAGGCTTTATTAGCCGAAACTACGTAGTCTGACCCATGTTCCTTCTTCTGAATATATTCTCTGCTCTTGAAGGAACTCTTTACGATTTTAATTTTACCTCACTGCAGCTGGTGTTGTGCCGTGTGGCGGCCGTAAAAAGTCTCCCCGTACATCATCCATAGTGCAGATTATATTTTACTTTCGTCCTTTGAGATCGGAGGATGTATTCTGAGAAATCTGAAATTTTGGGTTGGTTTATACTCATATTGTAAACCATTGTTTTATTTATTATTTGGAACCTTTTTGATACTAACCAGTCTTTGAATCGACTGTCCAATTAAGAACAAAACATCACAGTATGCTTTTCTCTGGTTTCGTCACCAGATATTGTCAGGGTCACTGAAGAGGCTTTATTAGCCGAAACTACATAGTCTGACCCATGTTCCTTCTTCTGAATATATTCTCTGCTCTTGAAGGAACTCTTTACGATTTTAATTAAACTGGCCCGGCCTCGTGGGCAATGTGTTTGAACCATAGAAGTAGATAGGAACATATTCAAAAGTCTTTTCTTCTAATTTGATATGTAACTTTGCCTAGTACACCTCTGCCAATGTTGTTTCAATGGTGGTCCTAGAGTCCAAAACAGCTTTGCGACTGGGATGTCCTGGGTTTAAACCATACAAACACATTGGAAAATATTTACAAATCTTCCAAAACTGCCGCGTCCCAGGGGTTTCTGAGTTTGAACCATGGAATACATTAGAAAATAATCAAAATTCGTCTTCAGAACCACTTGGCTCCGATGCTTACTGAAAAATTTGGTAAGTTGCATTACCTTATCCTTTATCAAGTTTGTACTCCAAGGATTCAAACTGGCTTGGCCTCATGGGGTATTGGCCTCATGTATTTGAACTTTAGAAATAGATAGGAAAATATTAAAAAAGCACTTGGCTAAGATGCATGAAATTTAAAATGTAGCTTTGCCTAGTAAACCTCTACCAAGTTTGTTCCAGTTGGGGCCTCAGAGTCCAAAACAGCTCTGCAGCTCTGTCCTGGGGTTAAACCATAGAAATACATCGGGAAATATTTACAAATCTTTCAAAATTGGCCAACCCCAGGGGGTTCCTGAGTTTGAACAATAGAAGTACATTCGAAAATATTTAAAAAAAATTCTTCTTCAGAGCCACATGGCTCAGCTGCTTGAAATTTGGTATGTAGAGTTGCCTAGTAATATTTTACAAAGTTTGTTCAAATTGTGGCCCAGGGTCTAAAATGGTCCCGTCCTAGGACGGTTCTGGGATTAAACGAGAGAAAAGCACAGGTAAATATTAAAAAAAATATATTTTTTCTAAGAACCACTTGACTCAGATTATTTAAAAATCTTCTTCAGGTGCTTGGAAATCGGTATGTAGCATTGCCAAGAGTGTTCAAATGCTGCAACAGGGACCAAAATGACCCTGCATCGACGAGGGAGGGGGGTGGGAGTAGGGAAGTTGGGTTCGAAACGAAAATATACTTTAAACTCTTTTTCAGAACTACTAGGCTCAGATGTTTGAAATGACGGGTTACACTTTAAAAACTTGTCATTTGGCAGTTAATATAAGCACACATTTAAGTTTGCGGGCTCATAAATAATCACGTGACTACATGCTACATTCGTCACTGTATGTTTTCATAATTACCTTTTCATACTTATGACAACGAATGACTCGCTTTACATGCACATCTCTCTCTCTCTGTCTCTCTCTCTGTCTCTCTCTCTCTCTCTCTCTGTTATTGTTCACGATATGTATTTTCTTTTGTTTTGTTACATTTACGCATTTACCCATTTATTTATTACGTAGAATATAGCTTGAACTAGGAGATGACTATCTAATCATACAAGCATTGCGCTTACCGTCAGATCCTACATTGAAATGATTTATATTTGTACATATGTATGTAGCTTAACTGAATAAAATACCGTTAAAACCAATCACGTGACTTCCTGTTTATTCCATATGGGGTGCTGAACGGGGTAAACTGACTACCTGCAATTTTTCGAAATGACCAACGACCCGGCTATAACCTGCGATTTTACGAAATGATCAGCGACCCTGCAGACATATCAGCCGTCCTTACTGACAGATATAACACGTTTGGTTCTTATCCACAATCTAAAAGAAATATTTTTGCTCAAACCATCTAGTACGGAGAAATTCAATTCGATTTCTTTTGCAAACTCAAAACGGTATTCTACAGTCAAGTGCTTATGAACACCATAATAATCACGTAAAAGGTTTGCTTTTGTGGATATAATGAACAAAATGAAATGTACGCTATTAAAACCGCTATTGTCAAGCAAATATAATCTTGGCGAAATGCTTATTGCTTTAGGCAAAGGAATACAGCATCTGACCACGTTGCAGCATTATAAAATCAGAGGTTACATCACATCATCATGATGGAGAACATACAGTCTAACAAAGTTATTCACAAACCTTTGCGCATGTCCCCGCTCCACTTCACGCTCTCCCACCCTCCCCTCCGCCCCTGAAGTCCTTGGCATGGGTATTAGGAACAGTTCTGATAAGGATCATACTTCAGCATAGATGAGCATTTACAAAAGATGCGTTGTATCGAATAATGCCCCTATTTTCTATAAGTTACAAGCTATACTGATGCGTGTTTGACATAAATCATTTAATCCTAGTGTTGGGTACATGAACATTTACCCATTGAGTTTAAATTTCGTTTTTTCCTTCTCTCGTAACCACTGTAATAGTATCAGTTTATGATGAAAAAATATATGAGTAATAATTATTAAAAATTCTGTGGTTACAAAGGTGGGATAAAAGGAAATTTGGCTGCACAATGGAGGATGGTAGTTCAAATTCTCATAGGCTCCATGTTAAATGTTGCAGGGAGTACATGTATTCATTCGCAACTTTTTCCCGGAGAGCATTCAAATATGAGAAAATGAAATCGCAAAGATTAAATTAGAAGCATTTAGCTAACATTTCAGTACGTTTTTGTAGTATCTGTTTAACTTAAAAAAAAAAAAAATCAAAAAAAAAAAAAAAAAAACAAAAAAAAAAACGGTCTTTTAAGTGGGTACATTGAAAAAGTAGACTGTAACTCGTCCTTAGGTAGGTAGCAATGTAGCAATTACCTAGTTGTCTTTTACCAAGTTTGTTCTAATGGTTGCCCCAGGGTCAAAAAACGGCTTGACAGCAGTGTGTTATTAATGTGGAACATAGAAATACATCGGAATATATCCAAAACTCTTCTTCTACAGAACAACTTGGCTCCGCTGCTTGAAATTTGGTATATATCATCGCCTAGTAGGCCTTTACCAAGGTTTTCTTAAAACGAAGCTTCAGAGTTCAAAATAACTTTGCTACAAGAGGTCCTAGGTTCGAATCATAAAAATATATACATAGAAAACTATTAAAAAATCTTCTTCTTTAGAACCAATTGGCTCAGATGCATGAAATTGGTATGTAGTTCTGCATAGTGGTCCTTTGCCAATCTTCTTCTTTAGAACCACTTGGCTCAAATGCCTGAAATTTGGTATGTAGCATTGCCTAGTGGTCCGTTTCCAATCTTCTTCAGAACCACTTGGCTCAGATGCTTGAAATATGGTTTGTAGCATTGCTAGTGGTCCTTTAAGACCTGGGGCTGTATTCATAAAACGACTTAAGTGGTTGCTATGCTGTTGCTAAGACCAAATTCCTATGAAGGAGATTCCCTACAACTATGAAGTTTGCTCTGGAGGAACAGTTCTCTAGACCAAATTTCATAGTTGTAGGGAATCTCCTTTACAGATATTTAGCCTTAGCAACAGCATAGCAACCACTTAAGTGGCTTTATGAATACGGCCCCTGATGGGCTCATTGATCCTTGTTTATAAAACGATTTAGCTGAGAAATCCAACCGGATGTACTGATGCAAGAAAAATCAAAGTTTCCAATTGGAGGTGGGGATGGGATCGGGGGGTAATGGATATTCAGAACCATACTGCATCAATTGCACCACTACGCTTCGCAAAGAAATTAGTTTCATAGGACAATTTTAGGTTTAACTTCTCTGCATGATCCTTTGAATACAGTTATTTGGTGGTGTTGTGCGAACCTATTCGATTATTTAAAGGAAATCTGGATTTTATTGATATCTGTTCATATCAGTTCTATGCAAATGAACAAATAGTTGAAACTATACACATGGAAAAGCACTGCTGAAAGACAACAAGTTTCTACGGCGCCTTTGGTCGGGGGATTTGCCATCTCCTCTCATGGCTCTTTTTTTAAAACACTAATCATGGTCATTTACAATGACTGGCCAGCAGCAATACCTCACTATAGAATATTACGAAATTGAGTGATTGATTGATTGTTTTGGGAGCAGGTGTACCGACCCTTTGAGACGGTATTTTAGTCTATATCGGGCCGTTTCCCAGAGAGCGGGAGAAAGAAGAGAAATGGCAGACGAGAGAAAAATGTCCAAACCCCTAACCCGCACCTACTGCAAGCACAGTAGGCCCTTATCCTACAATGTTCCAAATCAGTATGTAAGTTACACACAGCACCATCGCACCACACGACCAAAAATATTACGCGAATTTAAGTGCTTCTTGCTTCCAAAGGCTTCATTTTTTCATATCTGTCTGTGATCTGAAGTTACAATTGTTTACCCAAATACAACCAGTTGTAAGCTGATTCTCCAATGACTTCATGATTTTTAATATACAAAGTTAAGTACTAGTCTAAGACTCGTTCGACCTGGCTCCAGTAACTCTTTGCGGCAAATGAGACCAGGAGACCACCTTCTATGTTTCCTTTTCACTACACGCATGACCCCTTAGCTGACATGCCGTGTTGGTATATTGATCTGGAAAGGTTTCCTATTGACACAAATCCGGTTGTTCCATTTAACACTGTCTTATATGACTTAAATGTACATATGTAGGAAAGTAAAATAGTCTTATATATACTTAGCAAAAATAAAAACTTGACAGTCGCTATTTTTCATCCTACGGTAGTCGGGAAATAGTGAAACATAAAAATTCTTTTAGTTTAAGAAAATGTAATTATTCTGTCATATCATAATCACACAAATTTCAAGATTCCATAGATACAGCAAAATTGTGGCTATTGTAAACGTCACTAGGGTACTTTTCTGTTTTCTATGCTCAAAACCAAAAAAATACCAAATTTAAAATCGTCGAAGTCTGCTTAAATGAAAAAAATCTGTTGGCAACGCTTTGCCGTTATTAAATCCAATCTGTGTGGACTCATAAGCTAAAATAACGCCGATGCACGGTCGACTTAGACGGCCGTAATGACCAGACGAAAAACCTCAGTCCACGCCATTATGAAGTCAGAAATTCAGTTTCAATGGAATTCCCATTACACATTTGAGTCTTTATGGCAGTTTTAGAAATGGCTTTCAAATAAATTTAGTAAGAAACACATTGAGTTGCAAGACAAGCAAACTAATCACGAAGAAAATAACGAAAAAGACGCATTGGTATAGAATATACGGCATTTCATAAATCTCTATATGTTTAATTCAAAGGGAGGTAATCTGAAAGTTTTGAAACTTTAAACGTTATTTTCAGGTTGTGGTTAAAACTACCATAAGCTTTTAAAGTGTTTTCTATGCATACTGGAACTACTGTTTAGTGCGTACAAAAGAACTTTCGTCTGCGCATGCGCATATTAAAGTTCTTTTCTGAATTAATAAAATAGGAATAAGTTACATAACTCCGGGCAGGACAAACATTTACCAATAATTTTTCATGATTTAAGTAATCAGATGTCTGTCCAACTCAAAAACATCCATATATACATTACAAATTTGCTAGGTTGGCCAGAATCGAGAAATAAAAACCGTCAAGTTTTTATTTTTGTTCAGTATATATTCAAAGGTTCTTAATACCTATTCTCTGTAAGCACCAGACTTTTCAAGAAACGCAAGGTCGGAAGTTCTTCTTCAAACTTTCTCACTTTGTGTGTAGTCAGACAAAAACAAATAATTGGCACCTCATTTTTTCGTTTGCCATCTCGTTGCCATGGTAACCGCTTTTTTCTGTTTTTGCAGAAAAAATGCCAAAAATTGAATAGAAATTTGCGTTTTTCGCTCTTGTATATCACCGAGAATAGACAAGGCTTGATCACAAACTCTTTAAATCTACAAACTAGGGACTTATGTGATTAACATGAAGCGTCAAACAACTTTTTCGAATGGTTTTGGCATATCTACTGGTCCTCGAAGGTGGGTGGGGTAACAAGGTATTGCAAAACACAGTTTTTAGGTATTTTTAAGCATCACGTTTAAAAAACGCACACTTCTATGACTCATTTGCATATTTTAACATAAAAGAGGAGACTTTCAATTTTTGGAAAATGAAAAAAACAGAGTGGGGCAAAGCTGACTTCAGACCGTAACCATGGCAACAAATCATACCCCATGCAAAAAGTGAAAACAGAAACTTATACTGAAACCACACTGTCATAATCAATTAAATGCACTGCAGCTATAATTACTGGTCCAAATGCTGCAGCATTTGATTTGGTGAAGGTTGGACACCTTAAGGGTTGAAAGTCCCATTTATATTCATTTAAAGGGCCCAAAAAGGGGCAAAACATGGTCAAAATTAACGTACCTCACTCATTGTCTCTAGGAATCAACAAAAAGTCAACATGGGTTACTTTTGAATTGGTTATGAAATTATTTGATTGACATAAACTGATAGAAAATATGGCATTAGGGAGCCCTAAATCTCTAGGTATGGAGTCTATAGGGGCCCAAAAAGGGGGTAAATTTGAAAATATTCATCCAAAATAATAATCATTCTTCACAATGGAACACACTACAGCATTTGCCAAGATAAAATAGGTTGGAAAATATGGGGGGAAAACAGTCTTATATATGCCACCAGTAAATTTGCACTCAAGGGGCTGGGAGCCCTATTTAAGAAAATTTAAGGGGCTCAAAAAGGGGAAAATGGTCAAAATTACCACATATCACTCATTTTCCTTATCAGTACGCAAAATACAGCACTGGCTGCTTTTCAATTTGGTATGACAAAATAAGCTTGACATATACTGATAGAAAATATGGCAAAAAGGAGCCCAACATTCCCAGGCATGGAGATTATAGGGGCCGAAAGGGGTTAATTTGAAATAAACACCAAAAATAATGGTCGTTCTTCATAATAAAGCACACTACAGCATTTGTCAAGATGAAATAGGTTGAAAAAAGCCTTATACATGTATATGCCAAAAGTATACTTGCAATCAAGCGGCTGGGAGCCCTATTTATAATGATTTAAGGGCTCAAAAAGGGGCAAAAATGATCAATATTACCATATATCACTTGTTCTCTCTACAAATCAACAAAAGACAGCACTGGTCACTTTTAAATTTGTTATGAAATATAAGATTGACATATATTGATAGAAAATACGGCAATAGTGAGTTCTAAATCCCTGGGTAGGGAGAATATAGGGGCCCAGAAAGGGGTAAATTTGATATTTGCTAAAGATAAACAACAAATATTGCAGATTTTTAATTTCTTCACACAGAAACAAAGTACTGCATTTGTGGTGTTGAAACTGGTTGTTAAACTACAAGTCTAATATATATTAATGTAAAATATGTTATACTTAAATTCATTAAAGGGGCCTATAGTGGAGTGGCTTAGAGTGAAATTTTAAGGAAATACTTCACTTGATGATACAAGCATGAAATTTTCACTAAATGTTCCTTACATGGCCCGGATTCAAAAATGATCGTGGGCCACTTAAAAATCACCCATTTTCAAGATGGCCGCCGAGTTTCAAAATGTAATCGTTTTAATTTATAACATGGTTATAGTCCGCAGGCATATGTAGTTCCCGTGGGTATGTGTGTTATTTTTGGCAATATATACATATAAAAACTTGATCAATGGAGTGTTTACAATGGAAAAGTGCATGTTGTCAATTTTTCTTACGACTCTTTGGCCATAAGCATCGATTATATACGTTACCTATGTGTATTTGATTTAAAATCATATAATTTCAAGGTACACTACTTATTTTTATTTTTAAATGCAGTTTCTCCATAGAATCATCGTAAAGTATTAGAAAATACATTTTAGTACGTTTTTTCATCATTTATTACTACTAGTAGTAACGTGAATAACTTTAATTTAGAAGTTGGTCCATTATGATACGACTTACATAATTTCTTCACTGTCTCTCAGAGAACAATTATGAATTTAATATCCTGGCACTTCTTAAAAAACACTGTTTTCTTGGAACTATTAGCTTATGACTAATTTAGGGACTTCATGAGGCACGTTTTATATGCGACGAAACTCAGAATATTGATAATGCTAATACATGTAGATGGAAACTTAGCAAATTCCATACACGCACAGCAGTTTGCTGCTTGTTTATTTCTAATAGCATATATCTGCACATTTAATGATTATGCCCAGGTACTAAGTCTTACGATTCTTAAGACAATAACATACGTGACATTTTGTTGTATAATCAAAAACTGCAAAACAGATACATTTTATTAGAGAAAAAATGCTGCAATTATAAGAAAGCAAATAATTTGTATACAGGCTTCAAATAAAGCAATATATAGTCGGTTGGATAAAGCTGAAACCCGGTTAGCGACTGTTCTGGTAAGTTTAATACTGTAAGATTATCAGTAATTAGCAATTCAAACATGATATTGCCTCGTTTATTGGACAGAACTGGTACATTGACCCTGAAGATTGAAAGAGTGTAAAACAGAAATGTAACCTGAGGCTTAAAGAGTTAAGCCACACCATTTTCTAACAAAGCTAACGTGAACACTTTCTAACAAAGTGTACTTACTTTGTAAGACTATCGCATATATTACGTTACCTAGGGAACCAACATTGTTCAGTTAAAATCTTGAAACAAAACACGAGTCGAAATGCTGCATATTAGTTTGAGTTACCTGGTCTGTGTATATAGTTCCCTACGGCAATGTACCAGTCGGGACCTTGAGAGTGCAGCATCAGACACACTTAATTTAAGGTAATGCATACTATTCACGTCAAGGACAAACCTTGATATATCTATTTTCAGATTTGAAGATATTACTATAATTATTGTTAATAATTATTGTTAGCACTAATTACAGGGGTTAACTGCTTATTAATGAAGTCTTACCGCTTTTCTGAATGAGTCTTAACCGGATATTTCATATACAGTAAGAAAATGCAGCTTTTTGATACCATTTATATTAATACAACGACAGAAGAAGCATACATATTAAAAGTTGAATGATCACAACTAAATTTGTTTTTCGTTACACTTAATGTATTGATAATAATGTATCAGAACACAAACAGGGGCTTTACAGAATTATCTGACCAAATAAATCTTCGTAATGTTACAATGAAGAGACTCATGAAAAGATGTTTTATAAGTGTCTCCTAAAGTGTATCCTTTCCCACTGCTCAATTGACATAGTGATAATATGGTGCAGTGTAACTGATGGGAGCAACACAAAAAGGTTACGTTGATTACAATCAAGCACGATGCTAATAACTATCAAGTGAACCAATACTTTATCAGTTGCCTCAGCTGACAACCACTTTTGCATGTAGGTTACCTGATTGCCTCGGTAGACAGCACAGGTAGGGAAACAGGTAACTTCCCTATGATAATTCTAAACCTAAACATGGATCAGTTACGTCAACTTATACATATTATACTGGTCCGTCAAGATTTTAAATAATTCGTTTTGTGATGTTGCTGTAATCACATTAAATGTTAAGAAAAGTCTAAATGCTTCAGTTATTCATGTTGAGTTCTTGTGAGTGTAAAAAAAAAAGTAAATATTTGCTGTCTTAATACCAATGGTAAGCTAAATGCTTTCTGGCATCCAAGAATTGAGCCTTTGAAAACAACTTACTCATATAAAAAATAATTTATTGCTAATACATTAAAGATATGTACTGTAATGTTACTGTTACAATGCCTTTCAAATACAGGACAATCCCATATTATCAGAATTGGAGGCATAAACAATGGTGTTTCTTCATGGCTGCTTCACATGTGTAAACTTAAGACCCAAACAATTACACTGAAAGGCTATATCATCTACAGTTAGATATTTTCGTCAGTTTTGGGGAAAATCCTAACGAAAGGTAAACTTTCTCTTCAGCTGGCAATGTCACAGCTAACTGCTACCTAACTAATTCAAAATATGCAAGCAGTTCTTTCAACATGGTTTAAAGAGAAGTGACAGAGTATGTTGATTAAGGACCAATCATATAAATTTCATTCCAGCGATTTATGTTTGTTAATTGTGTTTTAGTCACGGTTATATACGTTACTGGTCTTACTGACTGATGACTATCTTATATATGTTACTAGACTTATAGACTTATCTAACTGATGACTATCTTTTTCTAAATATGTCAATATTTTTTATTTATTTAATTATAAAAAAATCTTATTGATAGTTTTAATTGCTCTTTACATTTATAACGTTAATTGTTCCCCACATTTCATTTGTAACAGTTTGCTGCTGCAACACGCTAATGTTACCCCATCCGTTACTTTGATCAGTTTCTAGGTAAATCATAAAATGATATAGCAACAACAATTTTGAGCTGTTGAAAGACTGCTTTAATGATTTTGGTAACAACATTAAATTGAAGTTCATGTCTACACGACGACCCCATTTTTATTACATATGACCCTGGATTATTCTTCCTCGGACGGATTTCGATTATGTTACGTAATGTTACTGTTTGGGTGCCTTTCAGATACAACCCAAGGTTTTTATAGTCTAATGAATATAAGAATGGAATTTTACATGCGTACTTGTATATTTTTTTCAATTTTAGACATAATGCAGACTACAGCTAGTTATACTTTCTCACCAGTGTTTCGGGAATTCATAAGAAATAAGTTACATTCTGTCTTCAAATGATATTGCCACTACTAACTGCAACCTAAGTGATTCAAAATATATCAAGGAATTCTGTCAAAGTTGAGATGAGCATGAGTCAAATAAGAGCGATAGATTATGCTCATTTAGGACCACATGTAAAAAAAATCATTCAACCGGTTGGTCTGTTTCTGATTAAACATTTGTATTTTAGCTACAGTTATATACGTTACGTATATATCATGCTTTTTGATCGTCATTTCCAAACTTCAGTATGCTTTTTATGTATAAGAACATTTTAAAAAGGATATTTATGACACAAAGTGTTTTCTTCATTGCGTTTATTGCATTTAGGTGCTGTAATGGATCAGTGTTACCCCACCCACCACTTTGGTCATTTGTTTTCGGTAAAGTGTTGAAAGAAAAACTGGCAACAACCATTTTGCAACTCCTAAGTGACAGTTCTAAGTGACTATGATCAGGGCATAAAATAAACAGCCATGCCAACGGGCCCATGGGCTATTACCTTAAATAATGTGCTGAAAAGTACATAAAAATGGCGGACATTTTGTTTTTGCGGCGGCCATCTTGAAAATGACATAATTTCAAGTGGCCCACGATCTTATGTTAAAGTGCATGCCAGGTACTTGCTATTCTGTAAATTTTATGCTTGTATCATCAACTGAAGTATTTTCGCTATATCCCGATCCACTACTAACAGAGGCTGCTTATGTGCAAATGTAAAATAAATAAACAAAAAACGAAAAAAATGGATGCATTTTTTCTTATAGAAACAAATAGAGATGTTGATTTTAATATATAGTAAAGTATTTTATGCAGACAATAACACATTATTAGCGTTTCGAAAATGTGTAAAGCTGGTTTTCCATGGGTCTTATCCTTTAGCATTTTCTATGCATACGTTTAACATGACTGTTACAAAAGCATGGCACAAATAGCGTGAATAATGAATTTCGATTCTAAACATGCTTCATTCCAGAGAACGTATTTCAGTGACAAACCTTCTTAGCTACTATATTTTTGCCATAGTCTTATAATGGAAAAATACAGAGCCTACGCTGAAAAAAAGGCATATAAAACGCTCCATGCAAATCCTTCTATACAATGTAGTCTGTACGCTAGCAAACATGAGAACTATTGGACCATGTACTCTTGCTCTTACCATTCATTAGGCGATGGAGTTTATTTCGAAGATTATAAATCTCCAATAGAAAGGATTATTACACAGATCTGAGCATTTTTCTTATTATTTTTTTTCCATTTATTTTTATCTTTTTTATTCTTATTTGTCGTAGACATATCAGAGCATGCATGACCTGCATCCGGGTTTTTATTGTATGGGGGATAATAAGCACAATCTACCATTTGTGAAAAGAAACAGTTTTAAAATGACGTGTTATGAATATAAACTTTATTTTGGCTTCGTTTCCTTTTTAATTTAATCGCGGTTATTTGCGGATACACGTGCTTAATTCAAAAATAACGAATGACGAAAAGTGTATTTGCAAATTTCATGACCCGTTTAAGCAGCCGTAAATCAGGCGCATTCGAGTTTTCCAATCGTGTATTTAAAGGTCTAGTATGAAAGCCATAACCGCATCGCGCCTCCGATCTGCCGCGCCAGAAATCAGTTTTCTTTAACAACTGATGTATTTCTAACTAAAATTCTATTTCTATTCTATTCTATCCCATAACCTTACTAGGTCTTTGGGGCACCACAGCTGACTTCAAAACAATTCCTTTCCACCTTGTCCTGTCTTCAGCTGCCCTAGTTGAGCTGGCAAAATCCATTCCAGTCCACTCCTTGATATTGTCTTCCCACATCTTCTTCTGTCTACCTCTTCTTCTTTTTCCTTTCACTGTGCCCTGAAGAATTGTCTTTGCTAAACCAGAAGACCTTGAGACGTGGCCAAACCACCTTAGTTTCCGTTTCTTGACCAGCATCAGGAGTTCATCATATTCTCCAATGGCTGCTTGGATCTTCCTGCGAACCTCCTCATTGGTTATATGTTCCTTGTACGAAATGTTCAATAACCTTCGGTAGCATCTCATCTCAAAGGCCTGCGTTCTTTTCTCTAACTCTGCTGTCAAGGTCCATGATTCACAGGCATACAGGAATATGGAAATGACAAGGGAGCGCATAAGTGTCACCTTTGATCCAAGAGATATGTTGTTATCGCTCCAAATTGGTTTCAGCTTGGCAAGAGCTGAAGTGGCTTGTGCTATCCTTGAGAGAACCTCCTGTTTTGAGCCATCATCTGAGACAACTGCTCCAAGGTATTTGCTTACAGTACCCAACTTCTGTCCCTTTACCTTGATCTCCCTCTGGATGCCATCTGCGGTGTTTGTCATCAGTTTGGTCTTCTCAGCACTGATCTCCATCTTATACCTTGTGCAGGTCTGGTCGAGACTTTCAACTAGAGCTTCTAGTTCCTGCTCTTCCTCAGCAAGAGCGTCTATGTCATCGGCAAACCGCAGGTTGGTAATATTTCTGCCGCCTATGCTAACCATGTGCTCCTCTTACTGATAATAATTATATTTGTGTTGTATGCATATATTTAACAACCATCTTGTAAACTTTAAAGTCATTAAAACTACTTATTTTCTTAATACTCTTTGTTTAGAAAATTACATTTATTAGGCATAAGCATTATTCAGAAAGCATAAGTTAGTATCACTACTGATAACCTCTAATAAAATGAAATTTAAGACGTTAAATAGACAGTCTTTGTAAACTTTAACTGTCAATTAAATCGTAAAGACGTATATTGCAGCGACACAACAAAGCCAGCAATGCGGTTGTGTGCCCGGCGAAGACTCGGGTCGGCCTGGGCATCCGCCCAGTCTGATCGGAGTCTTCCCTGTCCGCGTGAAGGTAGCTTAGACCCTTAGCTACCTTTGGGCATTCAGCGAGGGGTCTGATCTAGCTGGCTGGGTGCACGGGCTGATCTGGGTCTTTGCTGGGCGCAGGACCGCATTGTTGGTTTTCTCGTGTCGTGACTCAATTATATTGCAGCTGTTTCCATATGTTTCAGCAGTAATTATGATAATTAGATTCAAATTATCTGGGTAAAGCAATATTTAAAATGCATCTTTGTATAAAAGGGGCAGAATTGCTTTATTTCTTGTTCCTGTCAGGTGTATAAATTGGTTCCCGTTCTGGATGGTTTTTTTTTTACGCAAAAGAATTTTAGATTTATACGCAAGCGTTTTTGTTGCACCTGCAAGGTGTGATGTATGAGGCCAATGTCAGTCTGTCAGTCCATCCACATGTACCAGGTACCTCAACCCTGGCGTTTAAATCCATTTCACTCTAACTGTATTATAACACATAATACAGTACTACCTGTTGCATGTGGGCAGATGGGGCTCATCAACCTGGGAAGGTGTCCTGTCTAAGAGTTACTAGTCTCTAAATAAAACTAGAAGGGGTAGGTGGAGCTCTTAGCCTTGGCAGGCAGCCCACCTGGGAGTTCATTGCTAGGTCTCTAGACAAAACCTATGAACAAAACCAGTGAACACAGCATCATTGGGCGGAAGTCTTCCTAGAAGAAGTCAACGGCCAGAGTGAAGCTCTAATCTAAATCAAGTGTTAGCAGCCAGGCCCGAGCGAGCCCTGCTCAGCTTGGTGAAACAGCTAGATTAAGGGGGTCACTGATAGGTAGGGACAGACCCGATCACTTTGATTCTTTGAATCTGGTTGTCTATATTATAGGCAGTGGACAAGTTAGTGACTTGATGGGAGGAAATAAGACGCTCCCGCTTCCATGAGTCTCCCAGCCCTATGGGTCAACAAGGGGTGGTGTTAACACAGCATCACTGGGCGGAAGTCTTCCTAGAAGAAGTCAACGGCCAGGGCGGAAGAACTCTTTGAGTCAACGGCCATGTGTTCATGACCAAGGCGAGCCATACAATAATCGTGGATTTCGGCTGTGGTCAACATATATAGCCTGGAGAGGGATGGGCTCCGTCAGGCTGAATCCTGCCCTTGAAACACCATGGTTGACAACCTAGATAAGACCTTAATACCGGATCGGTCGCAGCCCGGGTTAACAATGACCGCGCCTACTGTTGGACACCGGTACGTAGGTGACAAGTATGCAGCTGGTGTAACACAGGGAGAACATCTCAATTGGCACCTGGAATGTAAGGACTCTGAGGCCAGTTGGGAAGCTTGAAGAGCTGACTCATGCAATGGACAGGTATCACTGGAACATACTGGGGCTCTGTGAGATGCGCTGGAGAAACTTTGGTGAGATGTCAACAGATGACAGACACAAGGTTTATTTCAGTGGAGAAGAGGACAAACATGAGTATGGGGTTGGTTTTCTTGTGCATAAGGACATGGTGAGTGCTGTCTTGGGATGCCGACCAGTCTCCAGCAGACTGATTTCAATTCGCCTGAGAGCAGCTCCTTTCAACATCACCATCATACAGATTTATGCACCAACATCTGGACATGACGACAATGAGGTAGAACACTTCTACCAGCAACTCCAGGAAATCATAGACCAAACACCCAAGAAGGACATTCTGGTTGTACAAGGGGATTGGAATGCTAAGGTTGGAAAGGATGCACAGGCAGACTGGGAAAACGTTTGTTTTGTAAAATTACAAGGAAACAAACAGTGCTTCCACTAGTGGAAGTCTGGGGGTCTGTGACTTCTAAAACTGAATTCCAGGAAGTCAGTGACTTCCAATTTTTATCATAACCTACCATTTATAAGGTGAATATTGACTTAAATAATGAGTTAAATTTGTTGTAATTGTCAAAGAGTGGTTTTTCCCCCTTTCCCCCCGGAAAAATGGCTATAGGAAGGACGGCTATATAGTGGATTGTCCGGACCTCATAGAGCCACTTTTCCCCCATAGTCCTTTTTCCCCCATCGGGAAATTGGCTATTAGTGAATTTGGTATGGCTATTGGTATTTTGCGGAACGGAGCGAACCGGAAAAGAATGAAACAGAAACATTTTACGGAATTAATCCCATAAGAAATGTATAAGTACTCCAAGGGAGGTAATAAACATGATCAATTCCAAAAAATCAATATGCAAATTTAGCAACCATATTTTTATAACAATCAATAATTACTAATTAAAGGAATGAAGAGTGGAGTAAGTCCGTGCGACCGTGGAGACGGAAAACACCAGAACCTAATGTAATGTAATGTAATGTGTTTTTTTCTTCTCATCGCAGACATTTATATATGTATGCATACGCATGCAAGCTACAGGAAGATGTACAAATGGGTGCTTTATCTAGTCATGATTTAGTAGGGAGTTTATTACATTGAAAATCATAATCGGACGTGTGTCCCAATGGGAGTCGAGCCCACGACTCCTGCATGAAAGGCGACCACTAGTCTAGGCACTGCGCGCACGCACAGATGAACTCTTGTACAAACACAAAATTGTACAAATTTATGCATACAACCACGTACACTTATATCTGTTTTAGGCTAACATGGAAAAGCAAAATGCCTACCTGTTTTCCCCAAAACAATAAATAATACAGACAGACGGACACATGCATGCAGTTCTAGCATCTGTTATCCATGTATATTTAACGGACAGATACTCATATTTCTGTTTCAGTTATGAACTTCACTATTATATTTGGAGAAGGAGCCAATTCCACTATGTAGCGTGTTTACTGCAATCATATTACCAGGGGGAAAATCCACTATGGAGGGGAAAAACGGCTATGCAAAAACACGTATAGCAGATCTTCCCCTGGGAAAATTGGCTATATAGTCATATTTCCGGGGGGAAATTCTACTATGTAGCCATTTTTCCGGTGGGAAATTCTACTATGGAAAAATCATAGTCATTTTTCCGGGGGGGGGGGGGGGGGGGAACTACTAGGGGGGAAAAGCTACTCTCTGACAGTAATAATGGTATTTCACCCATTAATGAAGGAGAAAGCAATATAAATATGGACATTCTGGAAGAAACCAAGTCTATCCTTCAGCATGACTTCCAAATGACAAACCTTGGAAGTCATATGACTTCCTGATTTTGATGGTTAGTGCTAGCACTGAACAAATACAATGAGAACAAAAAAATTACTTTTCGAAGCTGAACAAAAAATCAGACATACCCCTTATCTTTTTGAATTTGTATACTAAGTCATCATAAAATTCTGGTTCCGATAGGCCTTCATGTGAAAGTGATTTTAACCTGACATTGAGTTTTGAAACCAATTCATTGCATCGGCGATAAAATTTTCTAGATAAGGAATTATTTCGATGCAGGCTTATCTTGATACTCATTCACTCAATTGCACACACGCTCACTAACTCACAAACTCACGAATTCACTCCCTTAGCAATTGGGCCAAACGAAGTCAGGGAAAATCATGAAAATATGAGGCAGAAAAAGCTAAGAAATAGACTTTTAATAAGTGTTCCCCCGGTTACAGCTAGCTCCTGGTGAGGTATCGGTATTTTTGCTGTTCAGTCATGCCATTAAATCTTACTTGTGGCAAATAAACTAGGATATCGAAGTTGTATGAAAATGAGTAAGGAAAACATCAGTTTTGGCCATGGTGCCGCATGGTTATATATCTATGCGCCAGTCATTTGTATCCACACACCCCACCTACAGAAATGGAATTTTCACATTTCAGAGACCTGTGATGATTAGCTGATGGTAACAACCTTGCTCTTATTTCGACCCTATACTATAGAAAATCTCACAGGGTAAAGGACCCCAATCTTAAAACTCCGGCACTATGGAAACAATTAAAATATAACTGCCCTGCACCTTGGTCCGGCTATCCCAGCGCCATTGTATTATTGTAGGCCCGGAACGTCCCGTTACCATAGTCTAGCTGCAGTTGCAGTTATCCGTTGAGGGATTATTGGGTTGCCCTTTATATTAATTCATGTTTTGTCCACCATTTTGAAGGACTTCTTATTAAATCAACAACCCAACACACTCTATTCGTTTATTGTGTTTCCGTTCATTCCTGGCGCAGCCCATCTTCGTAGGTTGGGGCGAGGATGCAAATGACAGCAGGCCGAATTGACCCGGACGAGTTAAATGGAGGCCGAGTTGACCCAGGAGCCGTGAAGACCCCAGGCTTACAGAAAGCAGGCCGAGTTGACCCGCTTCTATCGTCAGACAATAGTTGTAATCGAACTCGACCAAGGCTGATCACGATAATCCTGACTCGGGAATTCATGTTTTGTCCTTGAACAAGACACATTTACTTTCCAAAAGTACTGATAATACACAGGAAGCGGTGGATCCGTCCTGACATGACTAAAAAGTTGTTCTTTAAAAAAGAATTTCATCTTCGACAATTATCTTTTTTAAAGATGTTTCTTGTTTATTTATAAGGTGAGGGGGGACATATTGTTTTCAGTGCGGATCCCGGGTGTCGGCGTCGGCGTCCCTGATATAGATTTCTTGTATGCGCGACATCTCTTGAATGATGGAATTTCACCAAACTTGCATGTATGCATTATTGGGACAAGTTTAAGAGCTGATTAGATTTTGGTGACCTTGACCTCATTTTCAAGGTCACTGGAGGACTTAGATGACAATTTATTGTACCCACTATATCTCTTGAACCAATGGATACAATTTTACCAAACTGGCATGGATAAATTATTGGGACAAGTTTAAGAGGTGATTAGGTTTTGGTGACCTTGACCTAATTTTCAAGGTCACTGGAGGACTTAGATGACAAATTCTTGTACCAGTGATATCTCTTGAACCAATGGATGGAACTTCACCAAGCTAGCATGGATACATTATTGGGACAAGTTTAAGAGACGCTCAGATTTTAGTGACCTTGACCTCATTTTCAAGGTCACTGGAGGACTTAGATGTCAATTTCTTGTACCCAGTATATCTCCTGAACCAATGGATGGAATTTCACCAAACTTGCATGGATAGCTCATTGATACAAATTTAAGAATTGGTTAGATTTGGGTGACCTTGACCTAATTTTCAAGGTAACTGGTGGACTTACATGACGCTATTTTGTACCCACTATATCTCCTGAACCAATGAATGGAATTTGTCCAAACTTGCATAGATGCATTATTGGGACAAGTTTAAGAGCTGGTCAGATGTTGGTGACCTTGACCTCTTTTTCAAGGTCACTGGAGGATTTAGATGACAATTTCTTGTACCCACTAAATCTCCTGAAACAATTGATGGAATTTCACCAAACTTGCATGGATAGCTCATTGGTACAAATTTAAGAATTGGTTAGATTTGAGTGAGCTTGACCTCATTTTCAAGGTCACTGGAGGACTGAGATGACAATTTCTTGTACCAGGGATAACTCTTGAACCAATGGATGGAATTTCACCAAACTTGCATGGATACATCATTCGGACAAGTTTAAGAGGTGATTTGATTTTGGCTGACCTTGACCTCATTTTCAAGGTCATAGTCATCTATGCAGGATATCTTTAGAACCAGTGGATGGATTTTCTCCAAACTTTCCTAGATATTTTACTTGTTCAGGCTTTTTATTCATTAGAGGGGAAGGGAAATGGGCTGGTGGGGGGATATCAGTTTTTCTCTGAAAAACATTTCTAGTTTTATTTGTATGTTTATTTATTTATTTATTTTATTTATTTATTTATTTTTATTTTTTAAGTTTTGTTTTTGCATTTATTTATTTATTTTTAGTTTTGGTTTTTGCCAGCCCACTGGAGAAAGTCATTATTTCAAAATGTGCAATTATTCAGATACGAATTTTCAATGAATCAGTAAAAAAATCAAATGTGATTGTGAAGGAAAGCAATCCTCAAAATAGGATATCCAAATAAGGAAGTATAGTTTCCAACAGGTCAGGTTTTTCGGCTGTCCTTAAATATGAGGGGTTAAGTCATGTTTGCAAGCATGGGGTATGAGATCTTTTTGAATCTCCATGAAATGAATCATGAATATCCAGGATGTTGGATATGAAGGATGCAGATTAGGAATATCTGTGGATCAGAGAGCTGTGTCATGTTTCTTTGTGGTGGATACGATAATTGAGGGTGAATTGATAAACATCTAAGTTTTCTTCAGCCATTTTACAAAGGGGGGGGGGGGGGGCAACTTTTGAGACTGACTTCCTGTTTACTTCCCTGGCCTTGTGGGACTTCCTGTTTGCTTCCCTGCCGTTGTAGGATTGGACTTTCCCCCAAGAGTTGATCCCCATTGAGAATGAAGGAACGACAGAAAATAGCAGTCCCCCCTCTCCCAGTGTATCTTGTAGCCTTGAATTTTCAGTCTTGGTCTGTTAGATATGTTCGTTACGTGTTATGTGTCTGTGGCGAGGAAGTTTAGATGCAGATGCTATGTTTGAGCTAGGGGAAATGGATAAACATCCATGTGTTTTTGGCCATTTTACAATGGGGAATAACTTTTGGGCCTTCCTGTTTACTTCCCTCGTCTTATGAGACTCCTGTTTGCTTTCCTTCCATTATAGGATTCGCTCTTGGAGGCTAGGCTTTGTCCCAAGGAAGACGAATTCTTTCCGTCAGGAGTTGATTCCCAATGAAAATGGATGCAAGACAAAGTGGCAGAGTTGCCTCCCCTGACAGTATATCAAATCACCTTGAGTTTTCAGTCTTGATCTATTCTAATACACTTGCGACGTGTTATGTGTCTGTGTCAAAGACGTTTTCGTGCAGATACAATTTTTGTTTTGAGGATGAATGGATGCACATCCATGATTTCCAGAAATTTTACAAGGGAGATCAACTTTTGATATTTCCTGTTCACTTCCCTGGCCTCATGGGACTTCCTGTTTGCTTCCCTTCCAGTGTGGGATACGCTTTTGGAGGCTGAGCTTAGCCCCACGGGGAGCAAACATTTTCCTTCAGGAGCTGGTCCCCATTGAGATGGCGACAAGACGCAAAATGGCAGATTTGCCGCCCCTGCAAGTATATCTAGTCACCTTGAGTTTTCAGTTTTGGTCTGTTCTAACATATTCATTTTATACTGTCTGATACTGCACTTGTATATATACTGACACAAACAAGAAACGTCCGCTTTACAATTGTGTCTCTGAATTCCAAATGCACACAGACATTTCTTTCAAATGTTTTGTTTCAATGACGTTGATTATTCAACAATGGTGTGCCCTGAACGGAAATCCGTTAAACGAACATCGGCGACAATGGCAATGTCGCAAACGCCAGTACCCAAATTTCGAAAGTCACAAACTCAGTATCTCGTGTGTTCTTCCCATTTCAACCATCACTACTCATCCTAGCATTACTGAGCAGACACGCTGCTGAGATTTTATGGGTGCTGGATATATTCTAAATTGTCACAACCATTGGCATAAATCTATCACGTGAAGTGACGTCACAAAACGTCGATCACGACAGTGCGTACATACACGCAAACATTACCTTGTTGGTCCATCAGTTTGGAAGTCAATGGCATAGGACTACCTCAGAATTCATTTCTAGCCATCAATAGCATTGAAATCAGTATCATTTAGCATTGCAAAAATTTGGTTGCAAAATTGCTCGATTGCCTTTCTGTTAGAGGTGGGGTAATAATAGCAGGTTTTAGTGCACCGGGATTTCAGATTTCAGCCTTAAATTTTATTTTCTGATGCATTTTGTTATTATCGCACAGAAGTATAGTTAATTAAAACAAAAACGGTGTCAAAATAATGAACGGTTATGGAGATACAGAAGTTCTTAATCGTTATTAATTTAATTAAAAGGGAGATAATTTTATAAATCGAAGATTTTGGGCTGCTTTCTCGTTCATTTAATAAGAGGTCTTTGTTTTCAAAAGTTGATTTTTCGTTTTGCGATGTTTCTAACCATTGTTTTACGCAAAACATTTCAGGTTTTGATGAATAAAATGCTGATGAGAATGAAAAATTAGGCTCGATCAATCTTGTTGCTATAGAGAAAAATTAAAATGGTTGCAACTGTATGTGTGCCTGACGCTCGGGACACAATTTGTTTTATTTTTAATGGCTACAACTGTTCTGCTTTAAAAGATACAGAACCTTAGAAAACGGACGTTTCTTTTTTGTGTCAGTATATTATAGAAATGTACATTTCAAATAAGGACCCCAGGGAAAATTGGATGCACATCCAAATTGGCCCCCTATTATATACAGTCATTATTGTTAGTATTATTACCACCTCCTCCTCTCTCCCCCCCAAAAAAAAAAACACACACGGCCTCCTCCCCCCCCCCCCCCCAAAAAAAAAAAGCCGGTTAATAAAGATTGTATGGGCTGCAAGTTTTGGCTTTACTCTCTATTTACGTATTTACGGAGTAAATGGGGTTCAAATTTGGGATATCCATGTTCAACTTATAGATACCAAATATTCATCTTTTGTGACTTCCCCTTTGATTCTCTGGACAATAAAATTAGTTAAGGTATTTCAATATTAATAACAATTAATGAAATTCAGAGCTCCAGGTAAGGTGGGGCTTTAAGGATAATTCTAAGTTATTTTTCTTATTTCTGAATAAACATATGTTACGACCAATCATTAGAACTGTCTCAGCTAGAGAGTTTTAATGAGGGGTCACAACGTATGTTTTTTTTGTATGGAAAAATAAGGAAAATTTCCCTTAATTATACTTGTTACCGCTTTTTAGCAAGTGAGCAGGGGCTCACATATGCCCCCGACCAGTGCCACCGCCTAATGAAAGCATACTTTAACACAAAACTACACTGCAAATCTTATACACATACAAAGTTAAAAGTCCTTGACCTTGACCTTTTGTAAGCGCACCATTCATATGATGTAAACTAGGATGATATTAACTTAGTCAAGTATAATTAGGCTCCATTCAGGTATATTAGATGTATGACCCAAAACTATACAACAAATGGCGGAAGTCCTACCCATGAGCCTAACCCTGAATCTTAGATGGTCCTGATCAAAAGTAATGCTATAGGAATATCATGAACCAAATATGGAAAAATTATAGCCAGATCGCTTTTCGCACATGATGTACTTATATTCAGGTATAAGACGGTGAAATGTAGGTCAAGATCAGGTTTTCTCTCCAATAAAATATGGTAGGTCTAGATCTTTGGGATTGTAAGGGAAACCCCCGTCTTACAGCACAATGTTTTTTTTTTCTGTTGTGTGGTGGTGTGCCATGTAGCGGTGATCAATGAAAAACAGAGATTCGAGGTGTGGGGGTGTGGTTGTGTGATCTGTCGCATGACCAATGAAGAACAGAGATTTGTCGCGGTGACTATTGAACAACAGGGATTCAAAGACCTAAAGAACAGATTTTTTGGTGGAGGGCTGTGGTTGCGTGTTGTGTCGCGGTGTCTAATGAAAAATAGACATTTGTCGCGGTGACCAATGAAAAATCAGAGATTCAATATAGCTGTTCAATAACTAGATGTTTCCTCAAGACCGATAAAAGTTGGCTTGATTATAGAGCACTAACCAAAATTGGCCTATTGCCCTAAATTGCCGGGCCTAATGAAAGCATACTTTAACACAAAACTACACTGCAAATCTTATACACATACAAAGTTAAAAGTCCTTGACCTTGACCTTTTGTAAGCAGCACCATTCATATGATGTAAACTAGGATGAAATTAACTTAGTCAAGTATAATTAGGCTCCATTCAGGTATATTAGATGTATGACCCAAAACTATACAACAAATGGCAAAGTCCTACCCATGAGCCTAACCCTGAATCTTAGATGGTCCTGATCAAAAGTAATGCTATAGGGATATCATGAACCAAATATGGAAAAATTATAGCCTGATCGCTTTTCGCACATGATGTACTTATATTCAGGTATAAGACGGCGAAATGTAGGTCAAGATCAGGTATTCTCTCCAATAAAATATGGTAGGTCTAGATCTTTGGGATTGTAAGGGAACCCCCCGTCTTACAGCACAATGTTTTTTTTTCTGTTGTGTGGTGGTGTGTCATGTAGCGGTGATCAATGAAAAACAGAGATTCGAGGTGTGGGGGTGTGGTTGTGTGATCTGTCGCATGACCAATGAAGAACAGAGATTTGTCGCGGTGACTATTGAACAACAGGGATTCAAAGACCTAAAGAACAGATTTTTGGTGGAGGGCTGTGGTTGCGTGTTGTGTCGCGGTGTCTAATGAAAAATAGACATTTGTCGCGGTGACCAATGAAAAATCAGAGATTCAATATAGCTGTTCAATAACTAGATGTTTCCTCAAGACCGATAAAAGTTGGCTTGATTATAGAGCACTAACCAAAATTGGCATATTGCCCTAAATTGCCGGGCCGTGCAATGAAAATTTCAAAACAGTGTCTCCCATTCTAATGGACTTACAGATATTTTTACTTTACAAAGTGCACACCTTTGCTTCGACGGCAAGCAACTTCGGCCATGATGACGTTTGTTCCATTAAGAAAAATATGTAATCATTTTTGTAAAGTTTTTTAACTAAGTCCTTTTCGGCCCCATTTAACCCATTCGTGAAGAGATGTTGGGCACCCCATCGCCATTTTGTATATCAGTATCTGTAAAACAAATATTTCCATAACAAATTTAAAAATAACCGGTTCACTTTTGTTAGTTCGTGTAAAGAACTAATGATATGTGGTAATTTTGACTATTTTGCCTCTGGTTGGGACCCTTAAAAAGGAATTAATATGAATCCTTATTCCATGTTAACTATCGGCATATATAAGCCTCCTTCATTTTGGCTACTGATTCTAACATGACAAATGCTTTAGTGTGCTCCTCTGTGAAGAATAGTCATTATTTTGGGCAAATATTTTCGAGTTTCCCCTTTTGGGCCCCTAAGACTCCAAACTTAGAGATGTCAGGCAACCAATTGCCATGTACTTTAATCAACAAATGTCAAATTTATTTCTATAACAAATTCAAAAGTAACCAGTATTGTCTGTTGTTAGTCTGTGGAAAGAAATATTGATTTTTTTTTAAATTTTGACCATCTTGCCCCTTTTGAGCCTCTTACATTGATAAAACCAGGGATCCCAGTCCCATGATTGCAACTTTACCAACAGCATATATAAGACTGTGCTGAGGCTGTGCTTTTTGCAACCTATTTCATAAAGACAAACATAAGATCATTCTGTTGGATGAATATTATTAAATGTTCCCCTTTTTGGACCCCTATATACTGAGCCAGGAGAAATCGGGCTTTTGCCCTTTGCAATGTTTTCTATTACTATCTGTCAACTAATGTTTTTATAACAAATTTAAAAGGAACCAGTGTTGCATTCTGTTTATTCGTAGAGAGATTAAGTGATATGAGGTAATTTTGACCAGTTTTGTCCCTTTTTGGGACCCTTAAATGGGTATAAATTTGGTTTCTCGTCCCTTATTGCAAATTCACTAGTAGCATATATAAGGCTATATTTTTCCTGCCTATTTTAACATGACAAATGCTTTAGTGTTATTCACTGTGAAGCATGATCATTATTTATGGCAAATATTTTCCTTTTTTCCCCTTTTTCGGGCCCCTTGGGACTCTTTTTGGGCCCTTTGGGACGCCAAGCCTGGAGATGTAAGGCACCCATTGACATATTTTATATCAGTTTGCATCAAACTTAAATTTTCATTACAACTGTTTTGTTTTATGTTGGTCCGTGGACAGGATTGGTGATTTGTGTTAATTTTGACCATTTTTGTCCCTTTTAGAGCCCCTTAAATCAATAGGAAATGGGCCTTCACCCCTCCCCAATCCCGGTTGCAAATTTACCTGCGGCATATATAAGCCTGCTCTTTCTTTTCAACCAATTTCATCATTTTAAATGCTGTAATGTGTGTGAAAAATGGTCATTATGTTGGTAAAATATACTCAAACATACCCCTTTTGGGCCCCTATAGACTCAGTCCCTGGAAATTTAGGGCTCTCTTTTGTCATGTTTTCTATCAGTATATGTCAAACTAGTATGTTCCTTACAAATATTTAAGTAACTAGTGTTGTCTTTTGTTGATTCATAGTGAGAATGAGTGATATATATGGTAATTTCGACCATTTTTGCCCCTTTTTGGGCCCTTTTTATGGGTATAAATAGCCCTCCCAACCCTTAAGGTGTCAAACTTTCATCAAATCAAGTAGAATACACATTTCAATAGCAGAAGGATCGCAAGTTATAGCTGCAATGCATTTAATGTGGTTGCAAATCTGTGGTAATAGTATAACCTTTCGTTTTTACTTTCTTGCATGGGGTATGGCTTGTTCTCATGGTTACGGTCTGAAGTCAGCTTTGCCCCACTCAGTTTTTTTCATTTTCTAAAAATGAAAAGCCTTCTGTTTGACGTTAAAGTATGCAAATGTGTCACAGAAGTGTGCGTTTTTTAAACATGATGATTAAAAATGCCTAAAAATTGTGTTTTGCAATACCTGGTTACCCCACCCACATTTACAGCACAGTAGGTATACCAAAGACATTGGATCAACGTTGTTTTGATGTTTCACATTAATAAAGTAAGTCCCTAGGTTTTAGAATTAAAGAGTTTCTGATGAAACCTACCCCATTCTTGAAGATATACAAATGCAGAAATTGTGAATTTCTGTTGAATATTTTTGCATTTTTTCTGCAAAAACAGAAAAACGCGGTTACCATGGCAACGAGATGGTAAATGAACAAACGAAGTGCAAATTACTTGTTTTTGTATGCCAACAAAAAAGGGGGGAAAGTTTGAAAAAGAACTTCCGACCTTGCGTTTCCGGCCTTCTATACAAAAAGTCTGGTGCTTAGTTACTGCTTACAGAGAATTGGTATTAAAACTTAAAGCCGTTCCGCTGAGGTGCGGTGTAACTTCAAGCGCATAAATCAAAGGACCCAGTAAAACCGGTTTAACCCCCCCAGCAGCTATTACTGACCGTCCCAAGGCGGTACTTTCGTTGCGATTGCATTGGTTTTATGTTCGGTGCTGTTTAATTTATTGTGTTCTCATTTTAACCCTTCTATAATTAAAATAGGTAAAAGTAGTTGTTTTAAAATGTTTTTCGTATAATTTGCTTAGTCTGTTGATCTTAATTATTTAGTTCAATAAAGATAGCTGAGTTGCCACCTATTTGGGAAAGAGCTGCTGACTCGGCTTATCACTTGTAATTTATTGTTTGTCGGGATGTCTTTGTCAATCTTTCTCTTTGATGTTGGGAATAGGGTTTGGGTTCTGATTCAGTCAGTTCTTGAAGTGTAGTTACTCTTTAAATTTGGACTTTCAAACAGGGTATATCAAGACGAGGCGGCTCATAGTGAGCCGCCTCGTCAGGATGTACACTGTTTGCCCTCTAGTCTTTGAATTCGCAGTACGATTTAGTCATGGTTCTTTTATTTTTTAAATTTTGCAGACGTAAGTTGTCCTTTATCGGCGCTTTAAGTGAGCGTACTATTGCAAGAGAATTAACTTGCACAGACCCCACAATGTGTTTAATCATATAAAATATTAACGATCTGCGCCTTTAAGCAGTTTGCCAAGGTCTCAGAAGAGCTATTATGAAAAGATGGTTTATAACGATTGATAAAAAAGAGAAACAGCTAAAGCTCAGATCCACCTGCACATGTTCGCACAGATTGTGGTGCCATTTTCTGTACATAAATGATCAGAATGTTTCTTTTTCGGTTGCCAGTAATGGTCATTGTAGCCAACCGTAGCTACTGGCATATTTTGGTAATGACGTAAAATCTTTCCGCTGTCCTTTTATGCATTATGGCTTCCAAATCCACACGAAAACCCAGAGCATGACCGATTGCCTGGTTCTTGCCTAGTTTAATCCTGACCCGTGATAACCCAACTCGAAACTGAGGTTAGAATAAACTAGAAAATGTTTAGGTGGTCCCTATTCCCTCAAATTACTCTACCAGTTTTCAAAAAACTTGACAGTAAGTACATTCGGAATGGAATACATTTTTTTAGTATCTGACTTGAATACTCGCACTAAAACGGCCTCTAGTTCGAACTTGCGTATTAAAGTGCTCAAGGTCGGGGCACTTAAATCGCTGGCTCTTAAGATTTGATACCATTTCTATGTTTATAAATAAATGCGCAGTGAACGTAATGGTATCCTGGCCCCCATTATCTTACCACTTTGGCATCATGATGATGAGTATGAGGCCTATGTACGTGTATGTGCAGTCCGAGCTTAGCCTGGGCTAATGTCACGTTACAAGCTACCTTTTCTTGTACAAAAGAGTTCCCAGAGCTCTTCTGAGACTTTTGGTTGGTGCACAGACCCATAAGATATTGGAACATAATCTAGTATTTATCATAATATGACGTCGCTGGTTTCAGTGGATAACGTCGTGTTATAAAAATCGAATGACCAGACGTGTAATATCATTTTGGCGAGGACATGCAACGTCACTGACAACGACCGTGTCATTAATGCGTTTTCTTATTGAACTTAAAGACAGGGATCG
The DNA here is from genome assembly GCA_963989385.1 of Ctena decussata. Lineage (NCBI taxonomy): Eukaryota > Metazoa > Mollusca > Bivalvia > Lucinida > Lucinidae > Ctena > Ctena decussata. Next base: position 32,264,459 of record OZ022511.1, read on the forward strand.
GACTATATAAGGAGGATAAACTTCCACAGTGTCATTCTGTCTCTTGATCTCATAGTGTCAACACCTCCAGTTAGCCAATAAAATCATCAGAACTGTTAATTCTGGTCAACTGATTGGTTGACTAAATTTTCACACCTTTACCTATACAGGTAACATTGTTATGTGCTGAGAACCAGACCCCCCGGCAGAGAAGTCCTGTCTTTAGGTCCATTTTGAAGGCGACAAAATCCCTTTTAAAGGTCAAATGATAAACAGTATCTTAAACTCGTGGTCAGTTCATATAAAATTTATAAAACTCGCCGAAGGCTCGTTACATAATTTCATACGAAATGACCACCCATGTAAGATACTCTATATATGATTAAGCACCAAATAAAACATATTACAGAACATTTGCCTTCTAGATGATTAACTATAATATAGTAAATATAAAACCCTGGGGTACCTGAAACTGGGAGCAAGTAATTATAGAGCACAGACTAAACATATTCTAATCAGACAACGCATACACATCATACACGTTTCCATTCCACATTTGGAAAATGTCCTTTTTCTGCACTTTATTTCAAATTATTTTCTACAATTCCGGCAAGCAATATCAATACACTTCCAGACGTGTATGATTAAAACATGATATATATATACAGAGAGAGAGAGGATCTTACAATTTAGTGCTCATGTATTATTGAATTTATTAGACGAGTTTGAGAAAAAGATAAGATGCGAGGCTATACCGAACATCTTTTCGGTTTTCCCCAACGAGTTTAATAAATTCGATAATACAGAAGCACGAATGCAAAATTATCTTTATCATATGACACTAAAATTGCATTTTATTAGTACATTTTGCACTAAACGTCACGATTCCGCCATTGTAAAATTAAAATCTTAAAAAGTTCCTTAAAGAGTAGAGAACACATTCAGAAGAAGAAATATAGGCCAGACTACGTAGTCTCGGCTAATAAAGAAAACGCGACGTTTTATGGACGTCAAAGCATAATGTCACGACGTAATCTGCATATTTAATCCACTAGTTGATTATCGTTTTTAATGCATGGCTTCATTAAACTCTCAGATGCGACGTCATATGACAAAAAAACATGATGCACGTAAAGATGTAAATAATAATAACTATAATACTTATTGAAAAAAAAAGCAAAGAAAAAAAAAAAAGAAAAAATCTAAGGAACAAAGAAAAGTAATAAAAAAAAATGGATCGAGTGTGTGCTTTTGTCAGTTTTTCTGTTTGACATGTAATCAGTTCCCGACGAATTTGGCATTCTGTTTAGCATGTCCAAGCACTTCTTCATTTGAACGTGAGCAAGAGCGTTCGCCATGCTACACATAGAGATGTACACAAATTCCACTGACACATAAGTACACGTCAAATGCATTAAAACCATTCACAGTCTCCGTCGTTTCCAGCACTTAAGCTCAGAAAGTTTGGTTTTGTAGACATTTCTAATGTCTGATATTCTGAATCCATATATCACTGGATCACACAGTGTATTTATGATCAACAGAAGGTTGGAAATCAGCTTTAGTAGCACGAAATCTGGATGCGTGAAACTGATGTAAAACTTTTCATAAACCTCTAGTAAATGAAATGCGTTTACTATCCAGAAAGAAAGGTAGAGTGAGAAATACGTAGACACAACAAGAAAAATCGTGACGGCCGCTTTTCTCATACTAAATCTTTCTGCAATGGTAGTTTCATTTAATCTATAGATTGCATAGCAAACCCTTAGATTCAAAGCCAGGATCACGAAAAAGCCTATACACGACAAAACTATAACGACAGAAGTTTGAAGAGTTATACCACTAATCAACAACGGTACAACACTTGCCATATTTGTAATCATTATCGTTATAATAATGAAAACGTTACCGTATCTTGTTGCAAAAGCTGTATATCTCATCGGATAAACGATTTTAAGAAACAGATCAAAGGAAATTAATATCAAAGAGAAAAGGGACGCAGCGGAACCAAAGTTGAACGCGATATCCAAACTGTACCACAGTGAGGCATGACATCTACAAACATCACACGTAAATCCTATGATAGCTATTATATCAATATAGGCGTCACAAACAGACAAAATTATGATAAACTTAAACGTCAGCAACAAGCTTAACTTTGACGTTATTATTGCACAGATATTGAGTATATTGATGATCAGTGCAATAAATGCAAATAAGAGTATGAAAATTATAAACACAGTTTGAACTGAAGTGACAGAGTCTTCAAAATGCATTGCAACTCGCCATTCTTGCTGCGGAAACAACATCCAGTATGTAGTATCGTTTCCTATCGCCATCTTAGACACTTCGAGAGCCCATATAATCTGAAGTATACAGAAAAGACCCTCATCCTTTGAAACTCGCTGTAACCATGGTAACAGGTTCCGACCCTAAACATAAAAGTGCATGAAATGATTTGCTCCATCACGGTAGGGTGGATCGTCACCAGTCACAAAACGATCCAAATCAGTCCGTATTTAGTCTATTCGGACTGGCATTGAACATATGTAATACTGTCTTGGAAACGAACATAATATAAATGTTCCGACACATGAAGGATGTATTACACGTACAGTGCATGTGCATGTTCGGACTGGCATGGAGCGTGCAGAAGATTCTTCAGAATATAGACTGGCGTGCCTTCCATCGGTACTGACAATAATCCGATGAGTTTACATTGTATATTCAAATAGATGTGACTGAGGGGACCTGACAGAAGTAAGTCCTTGTCGCTTTCAATAATCAACAATAACATTCAGTAACACTTTTAAAGCATTTATCTTTGATCGGCAGAATCTGAAAACATAAAGAAAAGATTATTTCGAAAAATGTTCGGTTGAATATAGTAGTTTTTATATACAGCCGGTATATAGCTTTAAGTTTATTTTGGAAAGTGCGGATATATCAAAGTATAGCTTTGCGAAGTGACGATATGGCCGTCAAAGTATACAAAATGATACATGCCATATTCACAACTCCACATTTTGGTATTTATTTGGTATGCTTTTTTTCTACTGTTTGCGCAATAGTCGCAGAATAAGCGATAATTTAACGGACCGAGTCTAATACGATGTAGCAAGACGTGATAAGCAGAAATGGGAATTAATACATCAGAAATGTCATTGCTAATCATGGCAAAAAGCTTTAAATAAATTCCTTTTCCATTTCCACATAATATGTACACATAAAATATAGACAAAAAACAACAACAACAACAACCAAAAAAAAACCGCTTTTTTTCTTATACGCTAATACATGTATATATTGTACACACTCATAGACAAAATGTCCGTTAAGTAGATACGAGTGGTAATGAATTAATCTTGTTTTTTTTTAAGTTCGCATTTCTCATCCCTTCTTCGTTTGAACAACTTACTACAAATCAAGTATCAACTGCAACCAACGTCCTTCTAAAGGCGGTGGCAATTTGTTACGGTCAACTGTCAGATGAAATATTCCGCCGAAAAACTGATTTCTTTTGATTCAGTTATAACGGTATTAAACCCGCTCAGTTAAAGTCGCGGTAACTAGATTTGTGACGTCAGATTTTCGCTGTATTCTGTAAACCTCGCGCTCACAAAGTGACCGCCGCGGAAGTCGTTAATAATGTAGCTGGCAGGTGCCGTTAAAGACAAATTTTTTGACTAGGATCATCTGAGCCGACGTCTATGAAGAAATGACTGATTGTCTGTCTTTTTAATATTTTGAGATAACGGAACGTTTCTGAACCTGCTCCAACAATTACATGTTGCAGTAGTGGATTGACGCGTAGTATGTGATAAGACATCTTAACTTTTCTAGCATAAATAAGTTAAATATGTACTATTACGAACCAGTCAAACGGCAATTTATTGCTGCAGTTCTAAACACATACGTGTATTTCGAAGATGTTTCCAGGAGTTGAAAACTGACTCAGTAAGTTGACATTAACAGTTTTTCTATCTTGTTTTTATCACTATTCCTCAAAACAGAGAAAGCCCATATATCCTGTCTGGAACAATGCGAATAAAGCTGTAGTATCGCAACCAGTTAGTTACACCATATCAGAGACCTGCTACGTGAGCATATGCGACAACAATAAAAGTTTAACTCAGTCTGCGATCCGCTCAGTCTAATGTTGTATTCAACAAATTATGTTTATTCAGAAATCCGTAGGGAAAAGCTTAGGCTGTTATTAGTTTGCGCAGATTCGCATAGGTGCCTATGTTGATGCAAATTATTAATTTCGTAATTGCAGCTGCTGCAGCTATTACTCTGCATAATGTTAATTGGATTTCAAAATAATAATTAAAAAAAATTCATGCCCTTTAGGTCTTTTAAACAGTCGTTATTATAACTCTGCCGCATTACGAGAAAATCTTATATATTATTAATAAGTGAATATAGCCAGAAGCCCAATTAGTGAGGGTAAATGTATTTTCTGTGCTTGTTTTGAACGCCGATTACATGTATCTAGCAATAAAATTATATTTTTAATCAAAACTTGAACTGGAGTGTTTTTTCAAAGAAGGAATTAACACCTCCACATAGTCGATATTGTCGGAAATAGCAAGTATAACAAGAACATGAATAAATTATATGTTTTTATCGTATGTTATGCTATTCATTAAATGTTAGTTTAAACAGTATTTTATTCAACATATAAACATACACAATCAATTCATACAGGAATAATATGAAAGCATTCGATAATATGCTAACTAGCTCATTAAATGTTATGTACATGTATAGAATACCAAAACCAAATTAAGAAGTTAGCCTTAAAATGCAATACTATCCCATCAGACATCGTACACCTCAAAAGGTGTGCAATTAGCAAATCTTGAACTGTAGACTTCATATGATCTGCTAACCGTTTTCCTCTGGAACTAACATTAAAAGTTCATTTCATATTTTTTGCTAAATAGAGAATACCATGTAAGTGTCTTTTGATATCAAGCTTATCAGGCGAGACCAGAAACAGCGTAGGAATGGCGAGCATTGCCGAGTTTACTATTTATCATGCATCATTAGAAGATTTGACGGCGTACAGAGCGGAAAACAAATGATAAGCAAACGCAATTTTTGTTTTGTTCGAACTTGCCGACGTCGAGAATGCATTATGACGTAAGTCGGTGACGTCAATTAACCAATCGAACGTTGATATCACGTCCAACGTCATTTTGTAGTCAATCGTCTTCAGAGATCGCTTCTATAGGCATCGCCTGATAACATTGGCGCAAGCGCAGTTCTAAAGTGACATGATATCACATGATGTTATCATGCTCCAGATATCAGGTGAATTTTGCAGCAGACGCATGATAAAGTACATACACCCACCCAGTGTTTTAGTGTATGTCAGCGATACCAGTAATACCAGTAACCCTTCGTTTGCGACAAGCTGTGCGTTATATTGTTGATCAAAGAAGAAGCTGTCAAAGTACCAAAATCATAGATCCCAACTCAAAAACCATACAAACATTGGCCAACAGTAATATTTAGATACACAGACATGCCAAGAAAGAGGTGTAATCAGGTGCTCAGGAGTAGAAAGAATCATCTGCCTGATAAAATACATCTGCCATGTCTATTAATCGGATGGTTTGTCAGTGAAAATAAAAGCCCAGTAAGTGAAAGTCATACTATATTTCACCGTGGCCATCAAGTTGGAGTTAGGTCAGAAACAATTCAGGCGTTACTCATTGTGACAGTCGTTCTGACTATTGCCCAATGCTATTTTCAGATCTACTTGTACAGAGCTGATACATCATCAGGATATATTTCAATAAACGAAATGCGCATAGTAAGTGACCAAAACTGATGAAGAATGATCCAGACTTTGGACTGGAGTTCACGGTCAAGCGAGTATAGTTATAGTGCAGCATAAATTTTACATGTTTTTCGTTTGTTTAAGATTATATCAATTCCTGATTGCCTTTTTTACATATTGACTTTGACATTTTTGCGCTTTCTAATGTCTTCATCACACCATGAAAGTTGAAAAATAAGCTTTCAATTCTGAAATGTTATTTCCTCATCAACCACATTCGATTTGATAGAAGAAAGAGATGCTGCAGTAGTTCGGAGGGTAACTTTAAATTCCCAAGTTTTCCGTCATTTTTACAAGGTGCACTTTTTTGTTACATTTTGACAATGTTTGCTTCTCGGTACGTCAACGCCGTTTCAAAATGGGTCTGCTCGTAAAGGAAAGAATTAATTCTAGGGGAGGAAATGCCTTCCTTTAAGAGTTGACCACAGCTGAGATGAAAGGCAAAAACAAATTGATAGAACTACATTTCATGAAATCTCCCTAAAAGTGTGCCCATTTATCTTAAGTCAGTATTTGCATTATTGCAGTCTGACCAGAGTATTCCCTTTTCACATAAGCAATATAATTTAGTCGCAATACGGCAAAACCGGCAATGTGGCATGTGCGCCGAGCGAAGACTCAGATCAGCCTGGGCATCCACCCAGTGGATTTGCTGTCCGCATGGAGCTAGCCTAGATCCTTGGCTACCCTTTAAGGTGGTGATTATCACTGATATGGGGCAAAGACAAAAATCTGCATAAAATGCTAAAAATGCAACAGATCTTTCCAAAACTTAGCAGATGCCTTCTTCATGTTGTTTCTCACAATTCAGAATCCCAAAATGCAGTCTTGTTGTAGACTGGTTAGACTTGTTGATGTTAAAAAGGATTAATATAAGAAAAAATCAAAGGGTAATTTTGCGCGCAAAAATCTAAAAAGTGACCATCGTTATTAAAAATGAGAGTAGGTATGAACATAAATAAATGCGTTTTGAATAGCGTCCTAGCAATTATCTTTTTCCGATTTTTTTCACATTAATTTTTAATGGTTTTATTCAGTTTTTTTGTATATACCACGAATCACCACCTTAAGCGCAAAGTAAAGTCTGATCAGACTGGGTGGCTGCCCAGGCTGATCTGAGTCTTTGCGTAGCCCACATGCCGCTTTGTTTGTGGTGGTGTGTCGCGGCTCATATATATTTTGCAATAAGTGGAACAGTCTCTCTATGGAGATGTGCAAACTAAGCACGTTTGCACATGCTCTACGTAGGCGTCACACTGTCACATATCACGACTAACCTGTCATCATCATAGTCATCATTGTCATTGCCACTGTCACTATTGCCATCATTACTGTCATTATCTGAAAACAAAATCCGTTATCACTATGAGCCGCGACACGACAAAACCAACAATGTGGTTGTGCGACCAGCGCAGACTCAGATCAGCCTGGGCATCCGCCTGGTCCGCTAAGACTTTTTGCTAAGCGCTTAAATGGTAGCTAAGGGTCTCAGCTACCTCCATGCGGACAGCGAAGACTCTGATCAGACTGGGCGGATGCCAAGGCTGATCTGAGTCTGCGCTGGGCGCACAACCACATTGTTGGTTTTGTCGTGTTGCGGCTCATTTATAGTGAAACACCATAATATTTTTTTTTGTCAAAATTAGAACAAGTTGGCAATGCATCAAAACATTCCTAGCGGAATGGCATACTTGATGAACAGTACGGTCGATAGTGCCGGGCCGCGTAGCGCAGTCGGTAGGGCGCCTGACTTATAAACCAGAGGTGCTGGGTTCGATACCCGGGCCGACCACTTACTTTCATTTCCCCTTCCGCTGATTCAAGAAGGGCAGTTGTCAGTTAATGGTCAAAGTAAGTGCACTTAGTACTGATTAACCGCTGAGGAGGTCTAAGCCTGGCCAGGTATAGTATGGTTAGGTTAACTGACCGTCCCGACATGACCATAGCTGCTTACCGTGGACGTTAAACAATGGCACAACAACAACAACAGTCGATAGTGTTTATACAGTAACCTATATATCAATGGTTCATATGTATATTACCCACTATGTACTGGGTTATTACATGTAGGTAATGTAAAACACATATAGAAATTCATGTTATTGCATCTGCGTCTGAGACAAGAGTTCTTGGTCAAACAATTTTAGTTATGTTTGTGGTATAAATGTTTTGTTTCCTTTATTTGTTTTTTTGTTTTAGGTCTTTCGGTTGTTAAAAAGTATTGTTTGCCAATCGCCAAATTCGCTAACATTAATGCACTTTGAATATATGAACTTTTATACAAAATCTGTGTATAGCTCTAGCTATATCACCTTTTACTAACATATGTATACAGAGTGAGAGAGAGATAGAGAAAGAGAGGGAGAGAGAGTCTTGCAGTATGGTACATGTATTGAGTCTTATTGTCATATCACTTTACGCGTATCAATAAATCTTGCATTGATATCAAGCTGAATAAAGTGAGTTTTACAAATAAATCGATACCTTTGAACATTCCATTTTCGTGCTTAGGCTTATAAAGTTTCTCCTAACTATCCTGGTACCAAGGGGTTGGACGCCTCTCTGGTTGCCAGCAATCTGATGAGGGTCTGGTTGTGTAGCATCAGAGGCACTGTCGTACAACTGCCGTAGTCTTGACAACTGTAACAAGAATGGCTACGATATTTACCACTGTTTACTATGACCATATTCTGTGCAAAAAAATGGCAATATTGCAACCAACATTGGCATTGGCATTAGAACACCAAAAGCTGTTTCGGAAATGCCAGCTGCAGGATTTGTGAATTGCAACGCCCCCAGGGCGTATAGTAAAAGAAATACGGTATATTAAGATAATCCGTCTGAGGATTTGACTTTACCCTAGCTGAACAGTTGATAACAACTGTGTCTCAGTTAGTGAAAATTCCAATGTCAGTATTCTAGATATAATAAAATGAAAAAAAAAATCAGTAAATAGGAAATGGCTGTTCTCATTTTCACAACTCAATTGTTAGACCAAACATGAAAGATAATCCACATTGAATAGTGGCTGTGAAAACCGTTATTACAGCTTTCATTACTCAAAGCATGGGAACAAAGCAAAATAAAATTTCCTTTTAAAAGGAAGGCTTGCACAGCTAAAACAGTGAAATTTTCATGAGTTGTTATTGAAGTGAACCCGATTGTTAGTGCACTTTCTGTTGCTTACTTTTATTTTGCAAAGTATTTAATTTCTAACTTCTTGACTGGTGGCATTGTCCACGGGTGTAAGGTAAAAACAAGTGTAGAATTTATTTGAAAAACAAATTAAGGAAATACACACACAGTATCAACAACAACAACAACAAAAAAACAGTTTTCCAACGTTTTGGCCGGCCGTTTTAGGCATGCCTCAAGTTAAATAACTATATGGACCTATTTAAAGTCTTTTCTTTACGGCTGTTGAGTCACATTTAGTCTGAATCAAAATTTTAGGAAAGACTGTTTCAAACCCATGTCTATGGAATCTTGGCACATCTGAACTTGGCATCAAAAGAAGAAATAAATTAATATTTACTGAAGTTTACTGTTGGTTTAAGTGGCATCAGTGACAGTGACTGGAACAAAACTTTGACACTCTGAGAAGAAAATGCATGCTGTTATTGTTTTGACAATAAACTTGCTTTACACCATTTGGGAACAACAAAGCACGGAACCTATTGCGTTCGTATTTCCATGAACTCCCGACTAATGAAATTTATCTTTTATATTTATGCTATGTTTTTACATCAATTTTGTTTACTCATTCTTGAAGTTCTGACTAAATAAACGCCAAGCAAAGGACGAATAATAGTTACGTGTTGGTAATGAAGTACAGCAGCCGTCACTAGGACATGACGTATATCAATCGTTACGTCGGCCAATCATCTATTTGAACTATCCGTGACGTTGCTTACGCGTAAGATTGCATGAATGTGTGTTGTTCGTGGATGTATGAACATCGTCAGCACAGTATAGGTTCATCTAAGGAAATCGTCGTTGAGTGTAAATATTTCTCTATACATTTGTATAGCTGAACTAAGAAGGCAACATTAGAGAGTGTTATAAAAGTAAGAAAAATGTCCGCACACCCCAACCCGCACCTACCGCAAGCACAGTAGGCCCTTGTTCTACTATAATCCAAATAAGTAGGACGCCCCGGCACTGGAAGTTATACCCAGCACCAACCAACCAACCCCTCCCTTGTCATAAAGCTGTCAATGAATCCCTAACAGTTTCAAATTTTAACAATTCTGAGTTTCAAATGTTAACAACTCTGATTGTCCCCTTTTTCGGTATCTTTGTTCAGGCTATTCATGAACATGTTGATGGCCAAAAGGAAATTTATCGGTTGCTAAAAATGTGTACATAATATATCGCTTTGCGTCATGGAAAGGCCTGTTGCAATGCGTAAGCGTTAAGTACTCACCGACATTACCGACTTTTACATACATAGCACGGTCAGTTCTACATACAAGCAATTAAGCAACACATTTATTGTAATGCGTACCTTGGATGCACACGGCGGAAATTCTGTTTACTTCCAGCATATTTATTAGTTTAACCTTCTGATTTTTTTCCCACATAGTAGACTTTTTTTTCCAAAGTGTTTCCCCTTTTCATCCCCAAGGGGCATGTATTACGGTGCACAAAGTCGGTGCAGGGGGGCATGCTGTTTGGACATTGGTTTCCGCCACATGTTTCTCTGTACCTGCACTGTGCCGCTTTTGGTAAATTCATGCGCCGTGTGGCTGAGGAGGGGGGAACCATTGATTCCAGTGTGTAGTTTTTAGGAAGTGACTGTACTCTGGTACCATGGATGCAGTGCCACGTAAGTGGAAAAAAATATTCAATGTCCGCTGTATTTTAATTCATGATGTACATAGTCTCCTATAATTCTGTACAGAATGGTTTGGTGTATTTATATATGTCTGTATATAAACATGTATGTACTGTGATGTTGTACACCAAAATGAGACTTTAATAAACTATAAACTCTAGATAGATGGAATGCATTTTTTCAGTAAATGTGATAAGAGAAGAAAATCGTCAAAAGCGCTTGTTTCTAAATCTAAACAATAAATTTGAACTCTGCTCTTTCGGTTTTTACAGATACACATATCAGCCCACTCCGGCATAAGCGCAGTCTTATCAGTCTATCCTCAGCATGTAAGATGTCTGCATCATGGATCATCATGAAGAATATTTATGCCGAAAAAGACTGATCAGATCCCATGAAGGCACCGGCGCTGGAAAGTGTGCCGGCTGCTCTGACCAGTCAGATTATGCGATGCCCTAAGGCCTATTTCTCGCGACGCCGCTGCATAATTTTTGGAAAAGCTAATGCTTTGCGCTATTGCTATATATAAACACTGCAGTACACACTCTCCAGGTATTTTCCGACTAAGTGTGACGTATCGTTTCTTCCGAAAATAACTCGGTATCACTAAACCACTTGAATACTGGCTTGCCGCCGAAATGGCAAGCCAATAAATAAATATTGGAAAGAACAAAAGAATCGAGATGGTGCCAGTTTTAATCCCAGGATACGAAAGTCGGTGTCAACATGTATAACAAATATGAATCCTATGATAAAGTAGGTCGTTGCCAATCTGTACAAGAAATATAAAAACTGTAGCTTAATATATGGATATGGGAAGGAATATTTGACTGAAGTTTTGACAAAAAAATAAAAGAAAACAAAACAAAAAACAAACTAAACCTTTTTGTCAAATAAATTATAGCTAATAAATTTGTGCAGAAAACGTTATTAAATTGTGTAAATATTCAAAATACTGAGAGAGTAAAAACTGAAACAAGGACCTACTATGCCTGCAGTTGGTGCGGGTGAAGGTTGTTTGGATGTTTTCTCTCGCCTATTATTTTATCTTTTCTTTCTCCCTCTTTCTTGGAGACGGCTCGATATAGACTGAAATACTGTCTCAAAGAGCTGTTAAACACAAACAACCAATAAACCATGAAAAAAATATCAAGTACGATCATACTGGAGAACTGCATACAATTACTGTAGATTTTAAAACCATGATGCAACAAGTGTCATTCTTAAATTTGTGCTCCAGTTTAGATTTATGGCGATAAATATTCAATATTCTAAATCTTGGTGGTGAGAAGGGCAAGGCTCATTTAGCCGGGCCGCGTAGTGCAGTCGGTAGGGCACCTGGCTCGTAATTCAGAGGTCCTGGGTTCGAAACCCGGTCTGGCCACATACTTTCGTTTCTCCTTCCGCTGATTCAAGAAGGGCAGTTGTCAGTTACTGGCGAAAGTATGTGCACTTAGTACTGGTTAACCGCTTAGGAGGTCTAAGCCTGCCCAGGAATAGTGTGGTTAGGGTAACAGACCGTCCCGACATGACCATAGTTGTTTACCGTGGGCGTTAAGCATCAGATCAATCAATCAATCAATCAAGGCTTATTTAACAAATTCGGTTATACAAAAGCACCCATGTAAAATCCACTGTACGAACCTGAGCTGGAGAGATGGTCCTTGCACCTCTGAATAATGTCCAGACAACCGTTTCCTTGCAAGGTGGCAGAGGCATACTACCGTTATACTGGTAATAATCAGATGTGTCTTCCGGCATTAACTTGTATAAATTCAACCCGAAAGGCTGCCTGTCACCTTCAAAATAAAATATCCATTTTAATAGGTTGTCAAAATTGTACGATTCATTTACTTGAACGAAACAATGTATCGTATTTGATAACATAAGGGATAAACTTATACATATTACTAAAAGCCCCTCATTCTCTCAGTCTTTCTCTCTCTTTCTCTGTAGCTCATTTGCTGGCGTTAGTTTGTTTGCTAATTGGTGTTGTTGTTGTAAGTGCCGGTTATGTCTAAACGCCGAACGGATCTACACGCAAGAAAGTAAGAACGTTCTGATTATTTCACTGTTCATAGAAACTAAGGCATGATTTCAAAGCTACCATTGACAGTGTCTATTGATTACTGCTGTTAAACTCCAGATCATTTAAGTGATTTGACAATAACTTACTGTTTAACAATTTATATCTGTGATGTCCATTCATTTTTGATTTTGTGGGAATGGTATACTGACGAAACTGATAGTTATTCATATTTTTAAGATTGTGATATCAAATTGTAAAGGCGCAAAATGTAAATAAAATGGCATTTTTACAATTTAGGTGTTTAGCTACGTAAATGTATTAGAAACTGAATATTTGAGAGGTTTTATTTTAGCGTTCATAGTTTTTAATCGCCATTAGATCTAGCGCCAAATAACATTACTTTGCAACACTGAATCCTGTTAAAATGATGTCTGTTTTGTCATGAAGGCACTTCGATGACGTCATTAAAGGCCTACATAGAAAGAGGTCACCGTCCATCATGATTTCGATCAAGGCGACACTGTACTGTATTGAAGGCTTGATGACGTCACACATTGAAGGGTCTCCTATGTACCTTTGCCAGACTAGTAGCTAAAGAAATTCACATGATCGCAAAAAGGGGAAAAACTAGAAACATGGTAACTAACAGGGCCCCGCCTTTATGAAACTGTTGACAACATTTAAGTCATATGTGCCCAACCAGAAATAACAAAACCAGCTTTCTGTTATCATGTTGTTCCTTCATATTCAATATGTTGTTTGAAATTAAACCTCTGGTAGTGTCGTCAAGGTATGGGCAAAATACCAAATCACAATTGATTAAAACATGGGCAACAACTCTATGAAGTACTTAAAATAACAAAGGGTTATAACTCTGTTAAAAATGAAGTTGTAGTTATTGTTCTTTTTCTCTACACATTGTCTGATGATGTTTATATTTGTACAAAGTTTTGTGAAAATATCTTCAACAATTCTAACGTTAGAGGTTGAACATGTTTTCCAGACTGTCAACTAGAAAGGGGAATAATTCCGTAAAAAATGTAGATGAAGTTTCAGTTCTTATTCTCTGCTCATTGTCTGATGATGTTTTATATTATGTACAAGTTCTATGAAAATATCTTTGATGCTTTAAAAGCTATACAGCGGACACGATTTCTATATTCAAAAAAATTACAAAGGGGCATAATTCAGTAACAAGTGTAGGCAGAGTTAGGATTCTTGTTCTCTGCACATCATCTGATGATGATTTTCAGTTGTACCAAGTCATGTGAAAATATCTCAAACGGTTTCAGAGTTAAAAAGCGGACACGATTTCAGCCCTCAAAATTTCAAAGGGACATAATTCAGTATAAAACATAGGCAGAGTTATGGTTCTTGTTCTCTGCATATCGTCTGATGATGCTTCAAGTCTCGTGAAAATATCTTTAACGGGTTCAGAGTTATGAAGCAGACACAATTTCTGTACTAAAAATTACAAAGGGGCATAATTCAGTAAATATTGTAGACAGAGTTATGGTTCTTGTTCTCTGCACATCGTTTGGTGATGCTTTACATTTGTACCAAGTCTCGTGAAAATATCTCTAACGGTTTCAGAGTTATGAAGCGGACACGATTTCTGTACTAAAAATTACAAAGGGGCATAATTCAGTAAAAAATGTAGGCAGAGTTATGGTTCTTGTTCTCTGCACGTCGTCTGATGATGCTTTACATTTGTACCAAGTCTCGTGAAAATATCTCTAACGGTTTCAGAGTTATTGAGCGGGCACGAAATGATGACGGACGGACAGACGGACGGACAGACGGACGGACAAGGTGATTACTATAGGGCCTCCGCAGACTTCGTCTAGCGGGGCCCTAAAAATGGGGAAAGAAAAAATCTGATGAATTATTTATGCTGAAAATATGAATTTATCACAATTCACACTGATTTTTTTCATATCCTGTTAGGTACGAAACTTTACTTACCTTCGTGGGTGACATACTCTAGCGCGCTAACATAAGGTTCTAAATCGGGATTATCTTTTGCGGACAGCTGCAAAGATACAAAGTAACATTCGTTGTATCCAGCAAAAGAGAAAACAATGTTCTATTTTATAATGACATCATAATGCTAAAGCCTATGATATAGACAAAAATACTGTCTAAACAAAGCAAGCAACCAACTAACTACATGTATAACAGCGGGCGAACAAAGAGCATGCGTCAACTGTAGCTGCAAGAATACAACTCAAAAGCAATGCTGTATCATTTTCATTGCAACGGCACGACGCTACATGAGTGTAAACTGCGATCGCATTGAAAAACAGAAAAGAAAACGAATACGCTTACAAAATGCAAGAGATCAACAAGGCTTCAAAATCACACTTGATGCTGTTATTGAAGACATGCAACAAAATATATGTTTATCAAATGTATCGGCTGCAAGAGTTTTTGTTTTTACAATTTTTCATGTCTTTACAGCTCGGAAAAGCAAAATTCTGATACTAAATAATCCTGGAAACTTTCGGTACACTGTGTTGTTAGTTGAATAATTGTAATTACCTCAAAGTAAAACGCGAGCCCTGCCAATCCGTCCGGGAAGTTTGTTGAGTAAAATATCTCTCCATACTCTTCCTTGAAATGACCAAAATGTACCTGAAATAGGCCGTGTGGAATGTCATTTTTCAGTCAAAATATTGCGCCGCGACACGGCAAAATCAAACAAAGTGGCTATTGCGCCAAGCGAGGACTGGCATTCCATCAAATCCACTTGCAAAGGCAAGAAAGAGGCCGATACGTCATCTTTGAAGTTTCTTTACTACTTGGTTTAAGCAATATTTTATGTGCAGAAGACACATTTATGTAAATACAATACATAATGACACAAAATCTGATAGAAAGCAAAATGCTTCGCTACTTCAGATATATGTTCTGTATTGTAACTTTTAGCGTTTGATACCCTGTACAAAATGAGACTTTACATGATTTGACTTTTCTGACTCGCATACTTTTGTTGGTATGGATGACGTCCGCATCGTCACGAAATCATCACTTTGAACTCCGCCATGGCTGACAGGGCATACTTTTAAGGCATGTTTTGTATACTTTATGCATACAGTGTACAGTATACAAAACACCCATTACCGCTTTGGCTGATGTCACAGTGACGTCGTCGTGACGATGTTTTGTATACGTTATGCATACAGTATGCAAACACCCCATTACCAGAATGACATTCATAGGTGATGTCATAGTGACGTCGTCGTGACGATGAGGACGTGATCTACAGCTGCGAAGCTATGCATGTCACTTTGAATACCAGTGCTAGCGCAACAGTGGGTGGAAATCGCATGATTATCAAAAACTAGTAATATTGTCTTGACTCATCATCTCGTTTCAAAACGCGTTTATTTGATTGTAAATTATTGTCTTAATCGATTTTAGGATGAAAATAATAGCTCATCATGGTTTTTACCAGGTGTTCATGCAAAGAAGCCAACAGAAGATCAAAAATCTTTTATTTTACGACCTTGACGAGCCGCTATAACATTTTAAAAAGTACCTCAGCAGGGAAGAATTTTCCCTGAAAAGAATGATCAGAGCCGCTGTTGTCATCAGGTCCCCAGTGGAAATGGAGCTTGGACGCAAGGTATTTGCCAGAGAAACCCCCGCCGGTAAAGTATGCCTTGCCGATGCTACTGTTCTTAATTTCCACTGAACCTAAAACATTAGTTACATAAGACATTGGTTTCCTGAATGCTCAATATCAAGTGAAGCGCATACATGTACTTTGGAGTTCTTTAAATATTGATTTGAATGCCATTTCAAATAGATACCGGTATGAATGCAGTGCGTAAGCGAGGTTACAGCAAAGGTGACAATCAACGTCATAGAACTGACGTCATAATCGTTTTTTCAGCGGCCATCTTGACTTAAATAAAGTAATATTTTGCATAATTAGAGTTTCGCAACCACTGAAACAACCAAATAACTAGTAGATAAAGTACCGATAGATGTTTTGGACTCAGTGCGGTCAAGACATTTTTTAACATTCTAAGACATTGCTTGTCCTTGAAAATGGGGTTCAAGATGTCTTAACTTTTATCTTCCCATTACCCAGTGAAACATCTTTTCAAGTGCTTATACCTGTATAGCCATTATTTGTGATTTCCATATCATCCGGTCCAAGTGTATCATATCCAGTGAATTTGAATGGTGTCAAGTTGGGGTCAAACTTTGTCTCGGCAGGAACGTTTATGGGACTCTGACTAGATCCGTTACACAGTGGATAAGTTTCCGCCCATTTAGTTGGTCCAGGTCCTAAAAGATAGGTACATTTTCACTCTGATTTATTGTTAAGAAACGTAACTTCAAAAAAGAAAGAAAACTTATAATAAAAAAATAGATAGATAAGTAAATATAACCCAACAGAATGCATTTTAGCCTAACGTAGAAACATAATAAACAGCGAATTAAATTATTTGAGAATCAATTACAGATCTTAGAAATTCGCTCTTTTCCATTATATGTCGTATTTCCATTATATGTCGTATTTCAGGTAGCATCTCACTTATAACTCGAGAGGAGCATGGCATACAATGTATGCCATGCTCCTCTCGAATTATCAGTGAGATGACGTCATAGATCTGTTATCATAGCAACTATGGAATTACCAACTATTGTACTTAGTTCTTTGGCAGAATGATATCTCCATGGCGTCACTTTGACATCCATATGAACTCTCAGTTGCTATAGTAACAGATTAATGACGTTATTGGTATCGGAGCATGGCATACAATGTTTGCCATGCTCCGCCATTTTTTTTCAACGACATTACAAACTGAAATTCTTTTAACAGAAACTTCAGAGTTCTCAAACAAATACTCATTCTCAAGTCATTTAATTCCATTTTACTCATACAGTCATGGCCTGGAGAACAGATGCAATGCCACCTGAAAGTGTGCAAAACAGGTTACTGCATACTATTCTTACGGCACCAGTTAGCCAAAACAGCTGTCTAAGCGGTTGTTTTATGGACACATTTTAAATACTTGCAATCATATGCAGCATTCAAGCTATTTTTAAATGCATTTGTATCATTTTCTGAGCTTGCTCTACCTGTCTACGTACTGTAAAAACTCAAGCCATCAAATATTTCACTAGAGTTCTAAGTATTGATAAAGATACATAGAACTTATAATATGGGGAATAATGACAAGTATATTAGTTAAAAATGATATCTATTAAAAGTCTTTGCAAGTTATCAGCTTTCGAAGAAGCAACCCTTAACTACCTTTATATCTTCACTTTGTAACTTTTATATGCAAATTTTCTATCGCCTTTCATACATTAAGTATAAAATAGAAGCAAGATAAAGTTTCATATGGGTTGTCTGTTTGCAGGGTTTTTTGTTTTAATGCGAAACAATCCTAAATTAAATTCACAAAGAAAAAGGACGATAGTACTATAAATACAGGCATGAAAAGTAAATACAATTGCAAAGGAAATTTAAAGAGTAACTAAACTTCAGGAACTGACTGAATCAGATCCCAAACCCCACCCCCAACATCAAAGGGAAGGATTGACAAAATACATCCCAACAAACAATAAATTACAAGTGATAAGCCGAGTGAGTAGCTGGAAGTCTCAAGTTTGCAAAATATACTCAGAGGCAAAAGAAAGTATGCACTTCATAGCCGATTAGTCTCGACTCTAGTGCATTTTACTTTACAAGTATTAATCGCATGGAGCGTCCAGTGCTGGTTTTTCTGTCTGCCATTTAGAGCCTTGCGATCGTGTAAATGAAGCACAAAATGTTGTGGTTTGTTTAGAGACCAACCAAGAAGGCAGTTACTGATTTAGTGGTTGATTATATCGTCCAACAGTGTGCATGTGAAAAAATACAAAATCGACATTTATGTATAGTTTCGTCGGGGCAGCATTTAATACAGCAATTTACTACATGTATAAAACATAATTGTACCTTGAATATAAATATCATGCAAAAGTGTAGACATGTGTGGTCAAAAGTGAAAAAAAAAAGAAGAAGAAAAAAAACAACAACAACAACAAAAACAACAACAACAAAAAAACACACACAAAAAACCAAACAAACATGGGAATTCATAGTTTATACCTTCTTATGTCTCTGGGTATATCTTTTTTTTTAAACTTTACTCTATATTGGTAGGTAATGAGGTAATTTCTTCCACTCCGTTCAGAGCAGTTGGGTACGCACATAGTGATATACTTTTGAGAGACAGAAGTTTTTAAGTAAATGATTTTAATTTTTGTGCTAGAAAATTACTTATGAGTAAAGACTTTTATGGCTTGACTGTCATAATTACCTGTCCGTCCTGTCAGACTCCCTGAAATGATAAAACAGTACGTTAAACTGTGTGTAATTATGGATACAAGTCTACTCGCATCATTTGCACGGAAAATAATAATAATAATAATAATACTAATGATATTTTCCAGCATTCATGATGCAATTAAGGAGTAAGCGGAGATGAAATTCAATATAGCTAACAAAGCAATACCGGTATGTCGAATATGTCAATATATTTGGTACATATATGGCAATTCGTCATATTTCACTAAAGAATAATGAAAATGCGCAGGAACAAATATAATCACAAAAACAACAACATCAACAACAAAACACACACACACACACACACACACTCAAAAAGAAAACACACAAAAAGCCACGATAAACCGAAGCCGATAAATATTGACAATAATAATATATCACCACAGAAGCACCGCATGGAACGGGCATTTTGTTTAATCTCAACCAGTTCTTGATTACAATCAGATCTCTACAAAGTGACATGAGAGTACAAGCATACAGAAAAAGTGACGTATTATGGCGTATCAATAATATATACAAAACGAGTTGTACAGGAGTGTAGCTATCCATGGAAAGGATGAAGAATGTAGGCCGGCTGGGGCGGGGTGGGGGGGGGTGCGTGAGGGGGCTAAGAAGATTTTACGTGCCTACAACCCTTTCCCTCTGATCGGTTGTGTTCATACAAGTTCCCCGGTTTTTCTAAAGAACTTCTTACCCATTGGTCAAACATTTCAATTAGATTAAATACAAAGGTGAGCCATGATGAGAACTTAAAAGCAAGAACAACATTGAAACGCTGTACATGTTAAGCAAAAGAAGTCCAACAAATTGGAAAAGAACAGAAACAGCACGCGCGGCAAGCAAGTCTCAATATCACCTCTGGTTAATTATGTATATACAAGGGCTGTTACCAAACGAAAAAGAGTTCTAGTTCCAAAACGACCTGGTTTGGGAGGCGGTAAGGACACTGTGTTTTGTAGCGTAAACCCTCGCCCTAGGTTCTGCTTTTTTTTTGCTACAGGTCAGTTTGCACTGCACGGATTGTGGCTGGATCCAAATACCGAATATCAACTACAAAAATGGTGCATATGTCTCAAAACATCTGCACCAAAATAGGTTTCACCAAAGTCTGCATCTGCAAAACTTCTAGAAACGAGGATTAGTTGTTCACGGACCGTATTCTGGGAGTCCATTGACTGTTTTTATTCAGTCAACTGTGCAGCAAATTCTATCATGAGAAGGCACATGAGCTTGTCAGAATGCAAAGGTGGAAAGGTTCACTACGTAAATAATCATTTTTACGCAAATTGGTACACTTCCATGGAAAGCAACTACCTCATCTTCAGTTTTGCCCCCTCCCTCCAACCTAGGGATTAACCTGTAAAGGATTTTTGTTTAACTCTAGGAATAAGGTCCTTTCTTTAAGGGTAAATACCGTTTTGGATTGGTCTAGTCCCAAATGGAAACAAATACAGTTCACTCTTGATAATGTCAAACCCTGATATTATCAAAGAATAAATCCTGTTTTACATTAAATTGAAACTCCTGTTATCTCAAACGACTTGTATCTCAAAGTACATTTTCTGGGACAAGAAAATTTACTTTGAGATATCAGTAGTTTGAGTTGAACTTAGTCTCGAGATATTGAGGGTTGCCTGTAGACAATTTCAAAAGATGAATCCCTTTGCAAAA
Source organism: Ctena decussata (assembly GCA_963989385.1). Classification (NCBI taxonomy): domain Eukaryota; kingdom Metazoa; phylum Mollusca; class Bivalvia; order Lucinida; family Lucinidae; genus Ctena; species Ctena decussata. The sequence goes on from OZ022511.1 coordinate 32,285,181, forward strand.
TGGCGGAAATCATGGTGTTGTACCCATATATCTTGAGTTGTAAATGTTTCCAAAGACATTGAGCTATAACGGTACAGAACCGTCTTCTACATTTTGAAGATACTGCTAACAACTTACAAGGATCATGGTCCGAAGCATCATGAGCCGACACTAAAGTAAATATAAGTGGAATCAGCGATATTTTCATTTCCATCTTTAACACAGTCTGTTTTCAGATTTCGTGCCCTTCCATGGGTCGCAGGCAATAACAAAATAACACCTCTCGTCTAAGGTGTTAAAGTAATTGTGCGAATGACCCTGACAGCGACACGCAATATGAGGCGCAGCAGGTGTAAAGGTAAGTAACGCAAACGAAGCTGACGAAGATCAGAATAACTTAAGCATCGGTGAAAGCCACTCTCTTATCTTTTTCCTCAGGAGTCATAAATGCCGGTACATGCGAGCAAGAGGAGCTAAAAGCCAGGCCGCGCAAATGAGTGGTCTGGTCTAATTTAAAACACAAGAGATTGTTTGTGCCTGTTGCGACCTAAAGAAAAAATGATACCCGCCTTGACATATTAGAAAAAAATCTACAAGATTGATAGAAAACAACATCAGATCATAAACAAACCTATCAAATGTTGACCCTTTTCAAAACCTCATATGAACAGACTGGACCAGATGGAGCTACTTTTTTTCAAAAGGTGGAAGGTTTGTTTCATATATTCAAAATGACCTACACTGCTCACTCATATATATATATATACCTGGAAAAAAGTCAAGCACCCCCAATTATTGTTGCAAAAGTTTAATATAAACTTTTCACAATTTTCACTGATAGTATTCCGAACCATTTCGTTTCGTAATTATAAAGTCTTGATATACTGCTCTTGATATCCGAGTAAATGGGCAACAGTTCAGTTGGAAGTAAATCAGTCAAAATCTTTAATCGAAAGTGCTGGCTATGTTTAGAACGAAAAAAAGTGCCTTGTGAAACTTTGGAGCTGCAATCTAGTAACATCGTAATTCATTAGTTGTTTATATCCAGAAGTGACTGATTTGACAAGAACATGAAGTCTAAAGCTTGTTAAATTTATGTAACTCAATGAGTCCGTGAATAAGAGAGTCAGGTTCAACCCCTATATAAAACAGGACTGTCTTGGTATACCAGAAAAAGTAGCATCATTTTGACAAGTGATGGCCCCTTATTCAGTCAGAACATGTCAGATGTTCCGATCTTTGAATCGCATTCAAAATCAATTTTAACATCTGTTTTTACTTTCTACGCCGCTCGATGGAAAAAAATGAAGTTTTACTGGGGTACTGGGGGTGCTTAACTTTTTTCCAGGTGTATACATTCGCCTAATTACCTATGTCAGTTTATAAACTCTTAACAAAATTTCTAATTGATCAGTATTCACTTTGCAAAATTATGAGTTTTAAACTATATTTTCGAATATTATTGTCATCAAAATTTTGGGGTTTTATCTACTCATTAAAAGGGAATGTAGTAATAGAAACTTTACTGTAATATCAGAGTTATGGCCCCATCTTTGTAAACCATAGAATGTTTTGAAAACGCATAAAAACTGCATGAAACTGCTTCCAGATCAAAATATATCAGAAGTAAATAAGGTTATCCATCGTAAAAGCACAAAATCTGTCCCCAGTTACCGTATACAAGGTAATTTTCGCGATGTTCCTTTTTTCGCGGTATTTCGCGGTCACTTAGAAACCGCGAATATTAAAATCGCGAATAATTTCCCGTTTCTTACAAAGTATCCTCTGTAGAAACAGTGTTTATATATTTTAGTTCTGTTTGCTTCCGTGATTCCTAGTACTTTTCACTTGAACCAGTTCTTTCATTAACCTGCGGCAATCCTGCCGCAGGTTAATGAACGAACTAGCTTAAGTGAAAAAGAAGTAGTTTTGCTCTTCATGCATGCTGCTAACTGCGAAAATTAAAAATCGCGAAAATAATGTTTATGTTTTTGACCCTTAACCGCGAAAATTTGAACCCGCGAAAATTACCGCGTATACGGTATCTTTATTTTCTTATCTGTATTAACTTAAATATTGAAACAGTAAAATATCCTCCCTTTGAATGTTTATGTATGTCTTGATAGACTCATCAAATCGCAGCGAATCCTTTTGAAAATGCACAATCAATTGTGCTGCTTGTAAAATACAAGATAATACATGCATTTATACTTCCTGATTTGTAACCAGAATAATCTAAATTTGCATAACGCTTAATTCTATTTAAAAAGTGACAAATTAGAAAATTTGTATACCATTTATCCATATAAAATATAATATATACATTTTTGTTCCTTGCACATTTTTTATTCTAATGTATTCTCTTTGTTTTCTCCTCCATATCAGCTGTTGAGAGGCCCTTGCGATAAACTCGCTACGCTGACTAAGCCGATGTCGTTATATAAAGCAACTACCATCTGACTCAAAGTACCTTTATTTTTAGCTCCCCTGAGCCAAAGGCCCCAGGAAGGCTCATAGCATAGGCAGTGGTCTGCCGTCCGTCCATCGTCCGTCCGTTACGTTTTAAGCTTTTTAAAGAGACCTTTTGAAACCTAATTTCATTTTTAGCGGGGGTGGTCGGGTGGTGCGATGGTGCTGTGTTTAACTTCCAGTACCGGGGCGTCCTACTGATTTGGAACATCGTAGGGCAAGCAGCTACTACGGTGCTTGCAGTAGGTGAGGGTGAGGGTTGTTTGGACATTTTTTTCACTCGAATATCATTTGTCTTCTTTCTCTGTCTCTCTGGGAGACGGCCCGATATAAATTCAAATACCGTCTCAAAGGGCCGTTTAACCCGAAACAATCAATCAATCAACCATTTCTAGCATCTATAGTCTGAAGGAACATTGCGTACTGTTTTATGCCAATTACTGCTGTAGCTTGGTTGCTATGGCGATTTTAAGATGTCATTAACTTGGAAACGGAAATTTGCTCTTAATGTCATAGTAGTGCATTATAACTGCAACGGAAAAATACATTTTAAGGCAATGCAACAGGCACATGGGGTTTAATGCCAACAGCTGAACTGGCTTGGTTGCCAATAGCAACAGATTTGCATGAAATGGCAATATTTTCGAAGATCATCTCCTCAGTAGCCATAAGGCTGGAAAAGCTGAAAATTTGCAGAAGTTTTCATATCATCGGCCTTTTCTAAAACAACTGTTTTTTGTGCCTATCAGTTCACTACTTCAGTTTCGGTGGCAATTTTAAGTTGCCATTGACTCTTTATATGAGAGAAAAGAAAACTGGCTCTTCATCCCCGGCCCGAGAGAGCTCGCGACCGCAGCGCAAACTCTCCGCAACTTAAAAAAACTAACATTGAAAAGGGAAGGAAATGTCGCGGTTAAGCCTTATTATGGTCGCAACAAGGTCGCCGAGTGGTCGCCGGTCAAAATTAGTGGCAGCCAATCCTTTGTGCATGGGGATGGTTGCGGCCGGGCGATGGTGCTAGGTACCTTCCAGTGCTGAGGCGTCCTAATAATTTTTGCAGTAGGTGCGGGTGGGTTTGTTTGGATAATTTTTTTCTCGTCTTTCATTTTTCTCTTCTTTCTCCCTCCCTGGGAGACAGCTCGATATAGACTGAAATACTGTCTCAAAGAAGCGTTAACCCAAAACAGCCAACCAACCAACCTTTGAGCATGCACAAAAGACTAGCCGCGACTGATTCTTATTGCAGACTGGATGCACTGGTTTTCTGGAAGTCGCCGATCGTATTATTTATGTCGCCGATTTTCATCAACACTTTGGCTCTTAACTGTTGCAACCTTGTTGCGACCTATTGGCGACCTATCGGCGATCTGTCGGCGACTGATCGACGATTGATCAGCGATTGACCACTGATGAGAGCACTGATGAGACGGCGACTGATCGGCGGTTCATCGGTGATTGGTTGACCGATCTGCGACTGGTTGCCGACAGGTTTCAGGGCGGTTTCTAGCGTGCGCCGATAGATCTACGAAGGGTTGCATCGCTAACTTCAACGAAAAGCTTTTTTCATGTCCTGGCATTATTTTATCACCAGCATTCAAAGTGTCCGTATCATGGTGCGTAGACGGATTTGAAAAAAAAAAAAAAAAAAAAAAAAAACCCTTAGTTCACACAAGGCTGAAACAATTGAAACATAGACTGTCCTCTATCAGCCATATGTTTTAGTGCCAATTTATAAATCAGATCAGTTACCCTGGCAACTAAAATGCTGAAAATGGCAGAATATCTAAAACCAATACCTCAGTAGCCAAAAGGTTGAAAAAGATGATGTTTGTGGAAATATTGTTTGCATAAGCCTTTACAGAAATAGTATGTTTATTGCTAATTAGCTATATAGATTAGTTGTTATGCCATCTTAAATTATTATTAACTGTAAATGGGAAATTGAAAATTGGCTATACTGCCCAAACTGTGCAAATATATACAAAAAATTCCTTAAATAGTCCACTATCAGGCATATGTAAACCATTTGCGGACGGACGGACATACATGTACGAACGACAATGGGTAAAACATAATACCCCGCAACTGTTGTGTAGCAAGGCATAACAAGACTAAAAGTGAAAGAAGAAAAATCTTAAAAAAAAAAAAGGATAATCGGCGCAGATAAAATGGAAGTGTGTTTTGTAATATGTCTCTAGGTAAAGAGTTGACAATAACTTTCATGAATATGACTCAAGTGGTACCCGCAACCGAAATTTTGACACGACCTATCTCAAGATTGAGCTGTCCAATTTGGAATTCCAAAATGGACCGCGGTCAATCTTGAGATTGACCTCATTCCAAAACAGTTATCAACATGATGCAATGTTCGTTTGTGTGTATTAAACCGAAAGTAGAAATCGAAAGTAGATCTACACAGAAAAAAAGAAGAAAGTTTTTTTAATAGCTGCGTCTGTTTTCGATAAAACTTCCATTGTAAATATACAAACAAGAGAAACAGTTTGAATTAACGTCTGATAGTCCGGTGGTTTATGAGTGAAATTTTTGATTTGTGGGCACTTTCGCGGCATGACGGGCAACCGGGCTCATTGAAGTCAGTAAATATACCTAAAACCATTTTGCCCGGTTGCCAGCTCAACAGACATCATATAAGGTCAAAATGAGGTCAAAGGTCATTTAGTGCATTTTTATATACCAGTTTGTGAGTGAATTATTCAATTTATAGGCACTTTCGCGGAATAAGAGGCAACTATGTCAAATGAAGTAAGTAAACATACCTTAAAAGCTTTTGCCATTTTGCCGACGTCGTATTTAATCATAACTAGGTCAAAGGTCAGTAAGTAAACTTTTGTATAGTGGTTTATTATACCATTAATTCTAAAACAGTCTTTTAAGTTACCAATAGCCCATAAGCCTGCCACCACCCATCTGAAGAAGAGACTTTCTGCACTGTTTGTTTTTCCAAAAGTATACTAAAACATAACAAGATACAATTCTCTGCTGTCTGACTGTCGGTGCGTTTGACAGTCATCGCCAATTTAAATACGTTACCATATAAATCTGCTGAATTCGTCTGTTCCTATACTTCTCAATCAAATAGATATTAAAACGGATTTAAATATTGCTGTTTAAAAATTTGCGTTGCTTTTCTGTACAGTTATAACAGCTATCTCTTGTAGAGCATAACTGTAACCTACGTTACCGAGTTTTTCCCAGCATAATGGACAGACTGTTATATTTTGGATAAAGTTACCATTTTACTGAAACCAGCAAATATTTACCGTCCTTTTACATTAACGCAAGTAAAAACAAAAATTATGGGTGTATCAAACCATGCAGAAACTTGCAGCGTTACATACGTTACCGGGCGTATGTTATCAGACATCATAAACCAGAAACATGGAGAAAAAGCAATTGTTTTGTCCCAGGCATCTATATGATATTGCATAGCAGACCATTGTTCAAGCTCTATTTACCGAAAATCTTCATTCAGAATATTGCATCACCTCATCTGTTAAGGATAACGGTAGGCCATTGTAGTACCGGCTCATAAGATGCTGTCTATAATATCAATGTGAAGTATTTTAGTCAAGCAGCTGGCACTACAAAATTGAAAGTAACAATTTATTGACAGAATTTGAACTTGTACTACAGTGTTGATAGAGCAAATTCATCTGAAGCACCGATATAATTGTCTTTATATTAGTGGTTTTTATGTAGTCGAATAAGATAAAGATGCAAACAGAATAAAATAACGAATCACCGACCGGCGAGCAATGACTCTCAAGAGGCTCTGTAGTGACCCGAATTTCTAAAACCATGCCAATGCATCCTCTTTTCATGCCCTGTGGTGGTACAACAGTCTTTTGTAGATGTCAGGAAATAGATTGATCTGGATTCTGCCCGTGTCGATATGAAAGAATGAACTGCCTTAAGTTTACAATATCTTCAGAGGCATTTCGTACATTGAGCAGGTGCCATAATCGATGCTCAGGTTTTGCAGTGGCATAGATAGGTACCATGATGTCTTTTGACGTCTTTCAATAGCTTGACCCGACACTACAGTGTTTACAGGCGTCTTCTAGTAGATTAAGTTGCTACCCTTTTATCTATATACCTCTTTGTAAAGCCTTATCTGCAGTGTTAAGTACGTTACGCAGTATGCATGAGCAAACATGGATATTAGCATTATTGAGTATGAGTTTGTGTCTGCCACTACAGTGGTATTTTAGCATACTGACATTGAGGACATTTGGTGACCAGAACTGGTATAATACTCACACAACATGACTTGTAGAAGAATGAAATGGTAAAACATAGATGTCTTGTAATTTTTTTAGCCGGCACAGCAGTGGCAAACGTGACCATGTAGTAGGTTAACCTCGGATAACAATCGCCTTTGCTGTTTCCTCAAAATGCTTTCACTATCCCAACCTATTCAGATGCACTGAGATACCAGAACAGGTTTAACAGTAGGTGATTTGATGCCGGAAGCTTGCATTAGAGCAAATGCCTTGTAGTTGTAAGAACTTGAACAACGGTTTCAGGAATGTTTCATAGTAGATTGTATTGATGATTCCCCTTGGTGATTTGTAGTGTAGCGATATTTTCACCCCTTCCCTTCCATACATATATAAAGTCTATATATATTAACACCTTGAATTATAACTGGCTTTATTCACTTATGATGTCATAACTGTTAAACGATTAATGTAGTATTAAGATTCCTGGGGAAATAGGGTATAAACCTTGGAATTGGGGATAGCTTGGACAATTGTTACAATTTTCACCCCGCTCCCTCCCCCTACTCCTTAATTCATTTTGTTTCCTTTGTATTTATATAGTAAGCAGCATGGTTTGTTTTCTTCAATATTTTACTTGTACCGTATGCCTATTCATACGTAGACAAAGTTTCAAGTTACTTTTAAGACCTTTCTAAAAAATCAACAGTTTTCGGGTACGAAATTAAAACACTTCCTATAACGTAAACTACAAAGACTAATGCCTTTTAGTCAATTAAATTCATTATGACTCTCTAGGAGAGGCGATTCACATGAGGACCAACATAATATCGTATGGCCAATAACACTATTTAGATTCGATTTATCATATATGCTTCCCATAAACTTCCTATCAACCTATAAACTTGTCTGTGTTAACGTAAGTTACACGCGTTGCTGTAAGACTGATACAAATCGTATATGTTACAGTTTTGAACAACTTTGCATGTATAACATAAACTCCCATCAAAAGCACGAGTCGATGAGTTTCAAAATTTCTGTCGACAATTTTGATATTCTTGATTGAACATATAAAATACTCCTGTATATCTGAAAACTTATTCTAGACATGTTGATGTGCATTTTATGTCTAAAAATAGTTTGAAAATGGATCATTGTCTACTTTGTAAATTTTATTAACTAGAAAACATCTATAAACACAAAACATGAATAATACCACATAATTTTATATCATTGAAGCTCTTAATATAGATTTATATGACTAATTTACCATTTTGGTAACGTAGAGTACATGAAATTGATTTATCTGCATTGTATTTTATATGCTTCACAGCTCAGTCTTAACATTCTTGCATGTTTATGTGAAAACAACAAAAAAATTTTTATGGCTATTAAGTTGCATTAGATTTCAGATTGCAACTGTAAACAATTTATGTATCGTAAACAACACATGCTAATGAAACCAGCATTTTTATGTAAATGTTGAGCTAGAAATATGATAGCTTGCTTATAAAGATGAAATTTACCAAGTCTAAAAGCGCTGTTCATATATTTATGCAGTGTAGTCTTTGATTTATAAAATATTAAAGTTATTTCTATGAATGCATGTATTTTACGAAAATAAGTGTACAGACGGACACAAACACAGTTTTAATTGAACAGTAATTGTTCAAGTATGCTTTACAATTGTCGCACGAGGCTTTTGATGTGTTCAGCATTTAACTGCGGTGATATTTATATCCAAAATGTACAATAACCATTTTCTAAACAGTTTTTCGTGATTTTGCACTTAATGACCTTTGACCTCGTTTATACGGTACACAATGGGCAATCAGGTTTGGCAACCGGCAAAAATTAAACGAGGACATATCGGCAAGTATTTTTAGCATGGTTGCCAATCATGCCGCGAAAGTGCCCACAAACTCATTTTCTAGAGCTCTTTTCTCGAATCCGCCACCTGACTATGACAGAGTGCTAGTATTCACGCTATGCAGTACCACGTGAAAAAACACACACACAAAAAAACAAAACAAAAAAAAACAAAAAAACACAAGATTAAATGTTCATTGACCTTTGATATTATTGGCTACGTTTTGACATACGCGATATTTTACCCATGAAATCTTGTGAAATGTGGAGCAAAAGTGAAATTATACTCGGCTGCGCCGAGAAAAATCAGAAATAACCGTTTTTTTTGTCATCTAGATATAATATGATATGTCCTATAAATATTATATGATGCTCAGGTTAATACCCTGGCGCATCACTGATATAGTGCACAGAAATTGGCCATGACCAATATATGTAACCAGATTATCCAATGCATGCCAACTTCATGTAAAATATTTTAAGCTTACATTTTAGTAAAATTTCGAAGCACTATCGACTACAGTTCTAGGTTCCATTTGCTGGGTAACTGATGATTATTGCATGCTAGTATTAAAATGGTTTCCCATAGTTTTGAACGGTGCAGCCTTACTAGTTCCATGAGAGGCTGTCGACAATAAGGCCTTCAACTATAATGACAAATATAGGAGAATCGGTTAAAGCAATAATCCTGCTCAAATGACCCATTCTTTTAATTATCTTAAATGGCTGTTAACTTTATGTTTTGCCTTTAGAAAGCTAAACCACTTTTACCTGCTCATTTAGTGTGTAAAGCGTATAGAATATACATTCCCCGGTGTGTATTGATTTTATCGGGTCACAAAAAAAATAAAACAGCCTAACAATAATGCCATAAGTATCATTACTGTGAAACACTTTGATATGTTCTTCAAAAAGTTTGTTTGTTTTCGACTTACTTGCTAAGGTTTGTGAAAGCAGAATAGCTTAGGGGAAGATAAAGAAAACTTTGTGTGTCGTAGATGAAGATACAGAAGTTCATCACTCTGACATTATTTGGCTAAGAACACTTGCTAATTTTCAGTTTTAAAACGTGAGTCGAGGTTGTTATAGTAAGAATTATATTTGCATTTTTAACATGGATATATGTTCTATGAAGTTCAGTTTGCATTATGTGATTAAAAATGAATGTGCCACTGTTAAGTAGCTGAAGGGATCATACACGATTTTTCACGCATTAATATTTTTCGGAGCCCGAACAATTTGTATGTACATGAAGCACCAGCGTTCGAGGGGCCGGACAAAGTTAATGCTATTAAATAAACATGTAAGATCGCTGCTCTAGTATTTCAGTATGATTCCATTGAACAAAAACTGAAAAACAGATATCATAAAGTATGCCTGAAAATCATAGTGCATTGTGTATCATTATGTCATTCTGCGACAAACAGAGTGACTTTAATTATGCTTATAAAAATGAATTCACCATTTTTATTCCAGGGCGGTAAAATAACGTAAGGTAATGTCAAGTTAACATGTTACAGTCCGGAATATGAATGGGTAAGCTTGGAAGAAAGTTTTTTATGATGTTGAAACTGCGTAGGAATTCCATGATTTGAACATCATCTTGTTCTATTTGATCGTGGCTTCAAATAGCTTTACGCGTACGCCGTCTTCATGACATCGACTGTCCTGACCTCTTATATACAACCAATGTTCTTTATCAATATAAGCCTTTGGCTGAATGAGCGGTGTAAGATAAAATTTTCCAGCACCGAGTAAAACCGCGGATAAACTTATCTAGTATGCTAGAGACGATTCTCTCCCTCTGTGTGTGTGTTGGTGAGGATACTGCATATCTGTAGAGATCGGGGAGAGTCGGGTAACTTCGGACAGGCGGGTAAATTCCGACATACAATTGCAAACAGTGAAAATCCATATGAGACGGCTCATCATGAGCCGTCTCATGAGGATTTTCTCTGTTTGGCCAGTTAAGTTTTGTTTTGGTTCCAAACAACTAACATATAAAGGAAACAATGTCAGTGTCCGAATTTACCCGCCGTCCGAAGTTACCCGACTCTTCCCTAATTGTCATCTGACAGAAGTAACACCTAGGCAGTGTATTTGAAATACATGTACGTGGATTGATGTGGACTGCAATATAAACACACCGCAACTCAGTAGAAAATTGAAATTATTCCTTTCAAAGTCAGGAGCATGCAGTCAGTTCATAGTTCCGAAAAACCACGCCTACTTTCAACAGGTATACATCCCACCATTATCTGTAAGGCAAAATCACGGACTTAGACTGAACACGTGCGAGTTTGTTTGTGGGACTATGTCACGTGCTAAGTTGTCACTGCATTGGCTAGTTATACTTCAATATTTACATTATCAGTGTAGAGCTCTCTGTTAACCCAATTAAGTGATGCGGGCGTCAATGTTGTTTAAAAGTCAATAATTACATTGTATCACGCGCTTCAGAGTAACAGCTCATCTCACTAACTAGCACGTGAAATCTACAACATTCCATGTACTTGAATGGCTAGTAAACATTGAGTGACAGCTCGCTACGCCTACTTGCACGAGAAATCTACAGCAGGAGGTGCAATTTACTGGTAGGCAGTGACAATGCGGCTGTTCCAAACTATTGCTAAATTCGGCCGGTAATGTTTTTTAAACAATCTTTATATATGTATTTCTTATTTTTTTATCTTTTTATTGATCAAAAGCATCGTTTAATAATATAAATATAAGGAATGAATGTTATTTTTTAATCGTTTACTGAAGTATAAACTACATCGGGTCACGAGCAAAGTTTACGTAAACCCCTTCGGGGTTCACTTACTTTGCTCGTGACCCGATGTAGTTTATACTTCAGTAAACGTTAAAAAAATAACATTCATTCCTTAATTGAGATCGGCTGGGTGTCTCTGTATTTTGAGAATTAATGGTAATCTTAGCTAAAGGCCGGGTGGGCTACTTCAGTGCCATGGCCAAGAACAATGACAATATTTGAGCATTTCATGGTCTGTTTCAGTTGCAGATAGATATCAATATGTTTTTGTATTTTTGCATCTGTTTTCTTTTCTTATTATCATATTTTAGTTGTTGAAAATCTCTAATGGAACATGATGCTTTTGACTTACGTTACACTATATGTATTATTACATTACAAGATAAAGGAGATGGCAAACATTTGCATTTTTTAAAACATATCACTCATATCTTTTACATTAAAGTCAATGAAACATTATTCCCGGGAGCATTATGTTTTATGGCCTAAGTGTACAAATACGAGTGTTATATGTCTTGTTGATACATTAAATTGCATTTACGGCCTTAGCTATATTGAATTTCTAGTTTGAGTGGTATTGATTGGTATCGTTCAAGTATGCAAGTATGCAAGGGCGTCGTCGGCGGTGCAGCGGGTCCGGCTATGGCAAAACCATTTTTGCGACCGAGTATGATAATGGCCGTACCAAAATTCTTCTGACTGCAAGGATCAAAGCTAAATTATACGTTTGCAAATGCAATCTACCGATTTATTAAAAACAAAAGATTCGCCTACCAGAGGGTGTAAAACAACTTTGGGCACACGTTTTGTAAAACAATACGATTATAAACCAACACCAGCATAATCCACCTCATCATCATTAAAATAGTTTCTTTAGGGACGATGCATCAATTTAAGAACTGTAAAGCTTAACTTTTCACAAAAACTTCTTGGTTATTACAAACTCTAAAGTCCTAAAAGGATATATTGAACAAATGGAACAAAGCTAAAATAACATAAACGTACAGTTACTATACCAAATTCAGTGTAACAGGCGCGCGTTTCTGTATTTAACTTCTTCAGTGTCGCTAAACCCCAAAATATTGAAAGAAAAAAAGGATGATTAGATGGGCAGATCTGGAAGGTAACGAGCAGCCCTCTCCGAGCATCACTTGCTGAGGCATCCAACGAGACTTAAGGTAAGAGACGCCTGGCAGAGCGAATACAGGCGTTCCCCACCGAGCCACCTTAGTCCCTGTGCCTCGAGAAACGAGGCAGACAAGGGCATCTGGAAGGATATGCCCATGCAGCAACAACCTACAAAAAGCCAAAAATATCCGAAAGAATGGATTCCAAACTCCGTTAAGATTCTTTCGCTTTGACAAGTTTGTCTTAGTTTTTTTTAGAACTGTTTAGAAATTATACCTGATATAAGTTACAAAAGGGTACATTAAATCAGTATTTAAGTAGTGACACCAATGCTTACGAACCAGACTCAACACTGAAACACTGATTTACTGGGTTGATGATATCCTCGGGGAAAAATAACTCCACCAGCAGCGATAATTGGACAGTGGTTTCAATATAAACGTATAACTATACCAAATTTAGTGCGATGGACATGCGTTTCTGTACAAATATATGCCTCTAGACAATGCCACCGCCTTATGAAGACATTTTAAACGAATATAGAAGTTTCCAAGTTTGTGACCCTGACCTAAAATCAGTAGCAGCACCAGATGATTTAAACTAGTATGGATCACTTCTAGAAAGTACAGTCAACTCCCGATATCTCGAACAATGATATCTCAAAGTATCTTCTTATATCAAAAAATATATTTCTTTTTTATTTACATTTCAGTTCCTGTTATCTCAAACTACTGACATCTCAAAGTAAATTTTCTGGTACCAGAAAATTTACTTTGAGGTATCAGTAGTTTGGTCTTAAGGTCGACTTCGAGATATCGAGAGTTGACTGTATTAGATACACAGACCAATGATGAAGTTTTTTGACAGTTAAAAGGATTTTTACCCCCACCCCAGCCCCTCAACCCCATCCCCCACCTCCTCCCCCGGTGGCTTAGGCTACTGGCCGTCCAAAAGCGGCAGTCCCAATGTTGTTCTTTATTCTATGTCCCTTTGTGTCTTAGGCAACGGGGCACTTTATGAGTTAAAGTTTTGTGTTTTAGTATTCTAGTTACCCCGCTTTGTCTTCGTGCTTCTCGTGCTTTTGTTTGTTTTGGTCGTGTATGTTTGTCCTTTTTCACTTCCTCTATCTTTGTGTTGAGGGTTGGCTGCGGTTTGTAATTGTGGCATACACTAGACCTTTATTTTTACTTTCATGGACTCCATTAGAAAGTGTGATTTGATGCTCGCCAGCTGTCTATCATAGTACACCCGCCATGTCTATGTAGCCGATGGGTTAGTAAGTGGAAATAAAAGTCCGGTAGCTGAACATCATACTATTCATTTATATTTCGGCCACGACAATCAAGTCGGAAAAAAGTTTAGAAATTGTCACCTGGTAGGGATCAACAGAGTCATGGTGCTCCCCAACTTTTGACGTAATGATTCGTTGGTCCTGACCCAACGCAAAATCCTGACCCGTTTCTATACTCCACATTAAAGGTAATGCTATACCGATATCAAGTGCCAAATATGAATTTAAGTTTGACGTACAAGTTGATGAACGGACGAAGGGACGACCGACTGAACGAGCGACGGAATGACACATCTGACATACTTCATATGCCAGAGTAATAACAGAAAAAAATGTGTTCTCATAATAACGAGAAGCCAGTTGGTAATAACAAGAAGCCATCTCGTAATATAACAAGAAGCCACCTCGTAATTGACCGAGATACCGACTCGTAATACGAGAAGCCACTCCGTCATAGGAGAAAGCCAGCTCGCTATACTAATAACGCTATACAAACTCGTTATAAGGAGAAACCAAAATATGAGCCGCGACACAAACAAAACCAACAAAGTGGCATGTGCGCCAAGCGAAGCCTCAGTTCAGCCTGGACATCCGCCCAGTCTGATCAGAGTCTTCGCTGTCGGCATGGAGGTAGCTTAGCCCCTTAGCTACATTTTAAGCGCACGGTTGTTCACATACTCTTATGAGACTGGGCGGATGCCCAGGCTGATCTGAGGCTTCGCTTGGCGCACATGCTACTATGTTGGTTTTGTTGTGTCGCGGCGCAAATATATCCTGCAGGAAGATCCTCTGGAAGCAAGAACACATCAACGAAACGTAAATAGCAGACTCACGTGCAGATATGTAACGTTGTAACACCACCCAAGCCCCTAGCACCGGCGTCAGCGGAACTGTATTTGTAAACTGACTATGGATGAGTCCAGTGATGGGCCAGAAAAAAGTTTAATTCGTACAATGATGATATACTGAGACAGGCCCGGATCCAGATCACTACGTACTGGTGGGGCTCTGGATAACTGGTGGGACAAGGAGGTGTCGAGATGTATGAGTGTGGGAGGGAGGGGGGTTGGGGGTGGGGGGCTTGAAAATGACATAATTAGGGCTCAATTCGATGAGAATTTTGATAATGTCTTGTTTGCCTTGAAATATACATGTATGCTTTAAAATCTCATGAAACATATATTTTAATCAAATTACATAAATAAATTATTTCAAACTGTCATCAGATGCTCATTTTTATCTGGAGACCTACATATTGTACATAAAACAGAGGCCCATATGGCTGGCGGAGTTCAATCCCCAAAGCCCACCGCCTTCATTCGGGGCTGACCTAGATACTTTTTACGGCCACCACACGGCAGAAGACCAGCTGCAATGAAGAAAGTTGACTTACATGTGAGCCGCGACACGAGAAAACCAACAATGTGGTCGTGCGCCCAGCGCAGACTCAGATCAGCCTGGGCATCCGCCTAGTCAGCTCAGACTCCTCGCTAAGCCCTTAAATGGTAGCTAAGAGTCTAAGCTACCCCCATGCGGACAGCGAAGACTCTGATCAGACTGGGCGGATGCCCAGGCTGATCTGAGTCTGCGCTGGGCGCACAACCACATTGTTGGTTTTGTCGTGTCGCGGCTCATGTATCATAATCGGACGAAAAAAAAACAGCCGAAATATATCGCTTGGACCTTGAACATTTTTGCTTTACATACCTGTTCTGGTATTTTAGTGCTTGTATCTCTAACCTATTTTCTATTTTGTATGGTGTATTCATAACTTAACCTATTTTTTGCTATTGAATTCTTGCTTATTATGTAATCCCAATCTCACATTATATCGCTTCTACGAGGGATGATTGAAAAGTTCTGAGCGTAAGATACTTCTAGTGAATCTGCGCATGTGTGCTTAACATGAATGTAATTAGAATCATTCAATAGCTTTCCGTGGAATTTTAAAAAAATTCTGGTGCCTTATACACAAGAGGGGTGGCATATATTTAAAGTAAAATTCAAAATCTATTTTCTTAAATTACTTTGAAAAATCATTCTATACATTCTACATGATTTAAATGGTTCATGTTGTAATGCATGCAAATATGATGATTTGTCAAAGGTTTGATGGAAACGCAAAACATTTTGACATCTGGCGGCTCTACTGTAAACCCTTAAATTTTGCAACCCTGAAATTCGGAGACCCACATCTTACTTTCGTTTTTGTTAGGAACATTATGAGCGAGACCAAACAAATAAACATTGACATCTTACATGATTTTCGTGGAACAGATTTAAATATATTCAATCCTGTGCACACACAGCATCCGACTTCGATTATGCACTATCAGTCTGCAGAAACTCTCAAAACAGACTCTTTCTAAAAATCAAATATGTGCTTTTAATTCTGAAATGGAATTATTCTATGTTTGCATATATCATCACTAACGGGAACGCTGTACGTCACATATTTGCAGAAAGTAATTGCAAAATGACTGGCTCTGCTAAAGTTATGGTCGGTCAAAGATTTAAACAGTGCACTTATGGGGGTAGCTGTAAATAGTGAAGTGTTATTCGATTATTCCCGAAAGTTAGTGATTGTTGCCCCGTAGAATGGCCGTTTGAAATCGATGACTCAAATTCACACTAAAGGGTTTCAAAACATGTTGAGGCTAAAAACTTTTCAATCGTCCCTCGAACTGAACTGATGAGTATTATTTTACTCAGGTCATCAGGTGCTCATATTGGCTTTCAGTAAACGGTTTTAAAAATTATAAAAAAGTGTCTTATCCAGGATGACCAGGTGTCTCATCTTTTCGCCATTCATACTCTGTGCGATTCTTAAATTAAGCCGGAGCACGACAAAACCAACAAAGTGGCATGTGTGCCCAGCGAAGACTCATATCAGCCTGGGCATTCGACTGGTTTGATCAGAGTTTTCACTGTGCTTAAAAGATAAGGGTCTAAGTTAGCTCCATGCAGACAGCAAAGACTGTGCTCAGACTGGGCGGATGCGCAGGCAGCTCTGAAACTCTGACACTTCGCTAGGCGCTCATGCCACTTTTTATACGCCCGTTTTGAAAAAAAAACGGACGTTATGGCATGGCGCTGTCCGTCCGTCCGTCCGTCAACATTCTTGTACGCACCATATCTCAGTAACCGTTTGAGATATCTTCGTAAAATTCTGTAGGAATGTATATTAGGATGGGGCAAAGTGTAGCGTACAGTAATGTTTGCTCCCCCTTTTTTAGTTTCCAAGTTATGCCCCTTAGATTATTTTTCACCCTACTAGTCTTGTGCGCGCCATAACTAGATAACAGTTTGGGATATCTTGATGAAACTTCATAGCAATGTGTTTGAGGCTCCAAAGATGTGTCGCATATGACAGTGGTTGCTCTCCCTTTTTTCGTTCTGGAGTTGCATCCCTTCGATTAGATTTTGTGGACTATTTTCGTGTATACTAATCTTGTGCATTCAATAAACAAGTAGCAATTTGGAATATCTTGATGAAACTTTATAGCAGTGTGCATGATCACAAGACAGGGTGTAACATATAAGAATGGTTGTTTCCTCTTCCTTAATTTTGGAGTAATCTCCCTTTGATTAGTTTTTTTTAGGCTAGCCCCTTTCCCCCATTCACTCTGTAACTCCATAACCCTTTGAAATATTGTAATGAAACTTTGTAGGAATGTGTATGATAATGGGGCAATATACCATGAGCATGAACCACAACTCTGGCTTACTTACTTATGAATTTTCTGCCCTTGCATCAATTTCCGTTTTACTCTGTAACTCCTTAACTGTTGGAAATATTTTAACAAACTTTATTGTGATGTGTATATTGTCGACGGAATGTATTATAACTTAAAATGGTACTCTTGTTTACTTAGTTTATGAATTATTTCCCTTGTTTGACTTTGGCATTTCTCGACTTCTGAGCTGTTTCATCCTTGTGGCTGATTTTTTGCATACTAATGTGTTAGATGTTTTAATAACATTGTAGTCAGTAATTACAGAGTTGATTCCCTGTTTTTCTGCCTGTCCATCACTCTGTTAACAATCTTGTTCATTCTGTAACGCCTTCATGGTACTGTAACGGGCGTATTATGCGCCGCTTGCGAAGCTCTTGTTTGGCTTTGTCGTGCCGCGGTTCATTTTAGTATTTACAGTACAGACTTGTTGTGAGGTCCGTTTTCACGCGACGACAATCAGCAGTTGCATCAGTAGTTGCTCGTGGCAGGATTATTATAAATTTACCAATTTCTTACATTTCAAAACAGTGCAGTAGCACTTGCATAATATTGAATTTCTTTTTTTTTTGCAATTTTGCACACGACCTGCATAACCAAAATGCCCTTTCTACGAAACAGATACAGAGAACTGTCATAAGTTCGCACTGTTGTATGAACATTTTACAGCAACTAACATACACCTCGTGCTTTCGACAAAATCATGTTCTTTCATGTATTTTGTTCTATAATTTGATGAATCAAATATTATTTACACCGAACAGAACAGGGCTCCTAAACTTGAGCTATGCATATGCAAATCTGGCGACACAAGTCTTCTGAAGGAGAACAAAACGTACATGAAGAAGCCAGAAAATGCCCTAGTCAGATAGTCAGATATCATAACCCACACAAGACACCAAAAGTAAATGCACAGAGGGACACGAAAGAAAGCACACACACACACACACACACACACACACACACACACAAAAAAAAAAGAAACCCGAACCGAACAGCTTATTTTTTGTAGCAGATAAGTCTGCTCATGAGCAAATCATTCATTGATAAGTGTAATATTTTTCGAAGAACACTGTACATATATTTTAAGGACAAACAGGTCAAGGTGACTGTCGTTTCCCTGTGGTGTCGTAACATGCGAAAACTGAAAAATGTGCACTAATTCAAATCAGCATGTTGCCAATGCTCTTTATTGTTTGCACCCAGCTTTGACGGGCTTCTGAGGACAGTACAGATGAAAAAAATGAAGATGTGAAATGAAGATTTTAGCTTGACTGCACTCATCTTCTCATCATTATTTGAGCCGCGACACGACAAAATCAACAAAGGGCATGTGCGCCCAAGCGAAGACACCGATCAGTCTGAACACCTGCCTTTGTCTGATCAGTGCCCTCACTGTCGGCATGAAGGTAGCTTAGTACCTTTACAATCTTTTGAGCGCACAGCAAAGACTCTGATCAGACTGGGCGGATGCCCAGGCTGATCTGAGTCTTGGCTGGACGCACATGCCGCTTTGTTGGTTTTGTCGTGTCGCGGCTCATTTGCACATGCATTACAGCCTTTATGTGACCTACTGCACGTCATTAATTCGGTCACTTGAGAATGTATTTAAACCCTGCAATGCGCCAGTTTTCGATTGCCTACTGTCGGAGAGAGAATAAATTCTGAGAAAAACAGATCGCGTTAAAAAGATGGAAGCAAAGATATTGCCGATGATACTTATAACCATTGCTGTGTTGGCTCAGTGCGTAACTGAAGTCTCGGCTCATGACGATTGTAAGTTATATTATATCTTGGGAATATCTAAATTTAAAGAGTAACTACACTTCAGGAATTGACTGAATCTAAATTTTATCTTGAAACTAATATTTTTATTGTAAAACACCTAATAGTTGCAAGCAAATATTATAATTCCGTGATTGTCTTTTCCACCTTTGAACTTGCATATCGGGATATGTTGAGCAAAACTGTAACTGCCGAAATGTGCCAAAATTTGCACAAGTTATTACGTTATCCCAAACAAAACGGCTAGCTATTACGGTTTATCACATGACTTTGCTGATGTTCGATTGCTAACACCATGTAATGAAAATCATATGAGCTCAAATTATATAATAACTGGGTACTGGCGTGTAAGGCCGTGACGTCGTCTGTAACAACATCATGTTTCTGTTGAAACAATGTCAACTTAAAAAAAAAGAAATCACAGGATAAGCTATATCTTACACTCCTTTTATAAATTTCATATATATCAAGGATCTTACATGGGTGGTCTTTTTATATGAAATGACCACGAGTGTAAGATTGTCCTTATTGTCACAGGGTAATGGTTAGGTATATCATACACTTGTACTGCCTTGCGGTACAGGCCGGCTTTTATAACGACATGGTAGAGTGCTCGACTTTAGATCAAAGGGTCTCTGGTTCAATCCTCGGCCGGGGAGTGAGATTTTTTAAGAGTCCGTGACAAATGGCACCCAACGTAAATGACCCACATGTGCATTAGAACTCCTTTAGTCTCATTTTCAGTGATTCTTGTAACTCCTGAGAATTCGAGGACGAATTCAATATGGAGGGGGAGAATGTCACAGGGTAATGGTTAGGTATATCATACACTTGTACTGCCTTGCGGTACAAGCCGGCTTTCATACGATTTTATATGGACGACGTTATTCACTGAATAGCAGCAACGTCATATGATAAGTATTTGTATAAGACCCTCTGTTCATGATTTTTTTTCTGTCTATGTATTTTGATATGATTACCTCTCTCGCTTGATAAGATCTCTCTTTCCCTAAAATTAGGGAGAAAAAGTAAGATACAAATAAAACGCAGTTGGTATTTATGCACATTTGCCATCATAAAACACATATTATGCATCTAATTTAATATGAATGCATTGATTTGACGATGCCTGCGTTTTTCGGCAATATCAATATTGTACCTATACTAAATGCAAAATTCTGTATTTAACTTCCTCTGTATTACTAAACCCCGTTTCCCCGTACATCATCAATAGTGCAGATTATATTTCATTTCTGTCCTTTGAGGGGTAGGCCGGGTTGCGCGATGGTGCTGTGTGTAACTTCCAGTGCCGTGGCGTCCTACTGATTTGGAACATTGTAGGGAGAGGGCCTACTGTGCTTGCAGTAGGTACAGGTGGGGTTGTTTGGACATTTTTTCCCTCGTCTATATTTTCTCTTTTTTTTTTTTTTTTCGCCCTCTCTCTGGGAGACGGCCCGATATAAACTTAAATACTGTCTCAAAGGGCCGTTAAACCGAAAACAATTAATCGATCTGTCCTTTGAGATCAGAGAATATATTCTGATTGGTTAAAGATTTACTCCCTTTATTATAATAACAAAAATGATTTGATGAAATATTTCATGCAGTACCTCCGACATGGTCTAACAATATATTTGAATTAGAGTTTAGATAGTAATATTTGATAAAAGCGACTTTAAACAAAAATAAGATACAATCGCGGACCTCTGTTGAAATCGCATTATTGGACAAAAATAATTTATTCATACGTCACAATCACGCGCACGAATATGAAAAATACCTCTACATGATCACATGACACACGTGGTCAAAATCGATATTCTTAATAGGTAATTTTTGCATTTTAATTTTTCGTTCCACATTTATCGAATAATTAAACATTTTCTCAAAACTTTTACGGTTAATTATGAGACTATTACGAAATTTTGTGAAAATATTTGTTTCTGAAAACATGAAATAAACGAGGGAGACAATCTTTAAGACACATATTCCAAATCATCGGTTTTTATTCATTTGTAATAAAGTAAGTAGGAAAATTCACAGAAACTGACACAATTCAACTCCAAATTTGAATAAAGGACCTTTAGTCTATCATTACAATCAAATTTTGTGGCTTGGAGAGCTAGACGTTTGGCAGAATGCCATTATTAATATTTCCACGCAGCCATTTACATGAGACCCAATATTCAAAATCAAAGACTGTATACATGTACTTATTTTTGCCTCTGTGTACACGTATATTTTTCTAAAATGATACAGAAAGCAGATTTTAACCCATTAAAGCCCAGTGGACTCTTCTAGCTATATATATATATATATATATATATATATATATATATATATATATATATATATATATATATATATATATATATATATATATATATATATATATATATATATATATATTGAATGAGTTCATTTGTCATTTAAGGGGTGTCAGGTTTACTTTTTTTTTAGAATTTTTGTTTTATTTTGAGCTAAATACCAATTTGTCATATGCAAAAAGTGTAGACTGTGATCAGACGCCGCGTCTTTCGGCGTCTAATCTGCGCTGCACTGTATGCCTATGTCCCATTTTT
The DNA here is from genome assembly GCA_963989385.1 of Ctena decussata. NCBI lineage: Eukaryota > Metazoa > Mollusca > Bivalvia > Lucinida > Lucinidae > Ctena > Ctena decussata. The sequence goes on from OZ022511.1 coordinate 32,307,032, forward strand.
GGGACGCTAGCCATTAATGGGTTAACTTAATTGTTTGCAACTTAACATCATCAAATTGGAGAATATGATGAATTCCTGACCATGATCAAGAAACGGTAACCTCTCAAGAAGAGGCAGACAGAAGAAGAGGTGGGAAGGCACAATTAAAGAGTGGACAGCGTTGGACATTGTCAGCATAACTCGTAAGGCAACTGAACACAGGACTATGTGTCAAGGAATTGTTGTAGAGTCAACGACATTGCAAGGTTATAGGATAAGATAGAACAGAATAGAATAGAATGAGAATGTTTCTCACATATTGTAATATTTTATTTTTCATTACAGGGAGTCTCACTGGACTGACAGGTAAATATGTCTGTATTAGATATTTCCAAAATAGATTCTTCCGAGCAAGTGCAATTTGCAACCGCAAAAATAACAAATGTTTCTCATAACTTGGCCAATGTCAAATTACCGTCTTTATAGACAGCTCAGCTTGTAGTTGCAGAAAAACCAAATGCACCCGATAAAATCAGATTGTTTAATTCTCTCGGTTAAAATGCAGGCCAACAAATTAGATAGTTGAATTCTCGCGGGCTGCTTACTATAAATTATTCAAGGCAAAATGCAAGGTTTTTTATATTTTGTCAGCTGAATGCTATGGTGATCTAAACCCATTTCAGTCTGAAAACCTGAGAATATGGGGTCCGAATCCGATAATTTAACTCCGATATACCTTTGGAAACCTGAAGCGCCTAGACACGTTGCTTGTGACTGAAAACATTAAAGGTACAAATCAATCTTTTCCAACAGAGGGGAATGGGGTGGGGTAGGGCAGCCAAAGCGGTCGCTGTCCCTAAGGCATTTCACAGACAACTTTGGCATAGGGGTGTTAACTTAGTTGGATCGAAAGAAAATCTAGAATTGTATGAATAAATCTTGAACGGTTTTTAAGTTGTAGATCGGTCATGATTTTGTGACAGAAACTGTTACTTACAAAGTTCAAAGGACGTAACTCAAAAATATCAATACAAGAGTTTGAGTTCTTTCAGTCTCCATGTTGTTTTATGTTGGTTAATAATTGTATGTAGTTTCATGAAGATACCTTTAACGCTTTAAAAGTTAAAGAATGGACAAGATTTTGTCACAGAACTGCTAATTACAAACTTCAAATAATACATATTCAAGAGTTATGGTTCTTAAACTCTTCATGTCATCTTTTGGTGCTCAATTTTCGTACGAAAGTTTCTGAATATATCTTAAACAGTTCCAAAGTTATAAAGCGGACGCGAATTTTTCTTAGAAGCAATTTCTTACGAAGTTCAAAGGGACATAACTCAAAAGGTAAAAATACAAGAGTTATGGTTTCTGCGTTCTGCATGTCGTCTTTTGTTGGTTAATATTTGTATGAAGTTTCATGAAAGTACCTAGAACGTGTTTTGAGTTACAGAGCTGACACAACCATATCGAAAAATCTACTATTTTCCATTTCAAAGGGCCATAACTCCAAACAATACACAATTAAGAGTTACAGTTCTTGCGCTCTGAACGTCGTCTCATGTTGGGTAATATTTTTATGAAATTCCATGAATATTCCTTAATAGTTTTTAAGTTACAGAGCGGACACGATTTTGTGACAGACGAACAGACGACTCGGGAAAAATACAATATGTCTCCCGGGTACATTATTCAAAGAAAAAAGAGAGCCCTCCAAAAGTATATCAAATTCAGAGAAAAAGCTTTTTTTATACTGACGGGCTTTACTCTTCCTGACTACATATAAGCCGCGTCATGAGAAAATCTGATTTTTGCATATGCAAAAAAGGCGCAGGTCAGCTCCGTAACCACTCAGGCTGATCAGCGCCTTTGTTTTTAGCTGCATAGTTTGAAGAATCTTCCAAGTTTCTCAATCCAAAATTAAAGACTGCAGCTTGTTTCTGTACCTGCACAGGCTGGCGGATCTGGTCGGGAACCCCGAACAAAGGTTTTCTCGCGACGTGGCTCATATAAATGATTTGCTCTTGAGCATTGTAACTCCTGTCCCAGAAGTTCCGACCGTAAAAGATATGCACATTATATGTTGCATGTTAAAATTTCTTTGTACGTTTATAAAATTATGTCATACATGTGAATAATTGGTATCGAAAACAAAATTCAAAAAAAAAAAAAAAAAAAAAAAAAAAAAATGGAGGGTACTCGTATTTTAGCAATGTGAAGAATTCGCATGTATGCTATATGAGAATTGAATTCGTTCGTATTTGTCACGTACTTGTGACATATTGGTACGAAATTGGTGACGTATTGGTACCAATTGTCTCGTGCTGTGAGGAACTGGTACGAATTCTTCACAGTGTGGCATATGCGAAGTGTGAAATATACGGCTCCACAAAGGTCAAATCCGATTTTTACGAAAATCTGGAAGCAAGAAGATACAAATCATGTATCATTTTACAGTTCAAAAAGTATGGAAAATATTTATAACAGGAAAAAATATCACATTTGATATGAAAACAAGTTTATATTTGTATCAAAAATGAAAAATCACGTTTCCAATAGTATTTCCAGTATTGGTAAACGAGAGGCATACCAGTTTGATACCAGTCGCTTTTGTTAATGTCGGGAAGCATCAAGACGATAAAATATTCTAATAAAATTTATATCACTATAAAGGCAATATGATTTTCTTTCTGAAAATAACAGTAAAAAATGACATTTATTAAGAAAATATCTTTAAGTAAATATTTTTGTTTCTCCACATTGATTTCAGTGCAAATAATTTTGCACGTAAATCAGTTCACACTTTTTTTACGGATACCAATAATCTTCGGCTATTTCCGCGCTATAATGTACATAGCTCGACATGTTGCTTTAAACAAAAAAATCTTTTAAAAAAGATAATCTTCGCAGATTAAATGGAAGTGTGTTTTGTAATATGTCTCTAGTTGAAGAGTGGACAATAACTGTCCTGAATACGGGCTCAAGTAAGCTATGTCGGTAGGTACCCGCAACCGTAATATTGATACTGGGTAGCGACACTGACCTATTTCAAAATTTGGCTGTCCAATTTGGAATTCAAAATAGTTACCAGCATGGTGCACTGTTTATTTGTGTGTATTAGACCGAAAGTAGAAATCAAAAGTAGATCTACGTCGAAAAAAAAAGAGAGAAAGTTTTGAATATCTGCGTCTATATTCTATTGCAAAATTATCAACAAGAGAAACATTTTGAAATTAATATATGACAGAGTGCTAGTATTCACAGTGCATACGATGGGAAAAACGAAGATTAAATATTCCTTGACCTTTGATATTATAGGCTAAATTTTGACATACGTGTTATTTGACAAATGAAATCTTGTGAAATGTGGACAAGATTGAAATTATACGCGTCTGCGACGCGAAAATAATAAATAAAATGATTGCAGTGCAGATTTTGTAACTTAGTCACAACATGCTAGGTTTCAAAGTAGTAATTGAAAACCATTATATTTAGAGGACAAATGGACTTTTCAGTTTGAACATTGGTATATGTGTCTAAAACTCAGAATGTTTTAAAATAACCAGAAAATAAAACAATTTCATGACTCTGATTCCATTACCAATAATGCAGCGTTTTTCTTCTTCTAATTTAAACATACATACATTATCAAAATAGACTCTACAAGGATGGCCACTGCTTTCTTTTATGATGTAAATTGAAGCATTTCAATTCCCTTAATATCTGTCTCTTCATTCGCAGAATATCGCTAAATAATGGTATTGGACCAATGACATGAAAGGATTTGATCATGTGACATCAGAAGCCACGTGATCAAATGTTATTTAATATTTTCGTTTCATTGGTTGACAATGGACATAGAACAGTATAGCACTAACGTAAAGTTATTTCTGGACAAGGATGCCAAACTGAATAGCTTGTAAATGCATTAAAAAATCTGATATGTAGATTCTCAACTGCTATGGAGATAGAACATTTGATTCTTATTCTATGGCAATGTAATACTCATTTTTTTCTCAAAAATTGGAGAGAGAACACTGTAGCATTCGGCCGACGATTTCTTATTCGAACAACCACAGAAAACTCGCTATTTACTGAATCAGCGGCTGCCAATGATTATGTGAGATGCGACACGATAAAACCAACAAAGTGGCATGTGCGCCCAGCGAATACTCAGAACAACCTGGGCATCCGCCCAGTCTGATCAGAGTCATATCTGTGCGCTTTAAGGGTAGCTAAGAGTCTACGCTACCTCCATGCGGACAGCGAAGACTCTGATCAGACTGGACGGATGGCCAGGGTGATCTGAGTCTTCGCTGGGCGCACATGCCACTTTGTTGGTTTTGTAGTGTCGCGGTCAATGTATAAATTACTTGAGGCACAGCTACAATCGAAGCGAATGTAACAGGGGAGTTTTTTTAAATAATTTAAAAAAAAAATGAAAATAAAACCTGATACGAAACACACAGTAAAACAAAATTTAGAGCACAGAAACAAATCGCCTGCGAGCAATTGCCTTAGAGTCACCTCTGTGTAAATTGACCGGGGTTTAATTTTATGCATTTTTCGCCTTCTGGTAAGGTCTTACAATATCTAAGAAAATGTATTGGTACTATAAACGTAATTTAACACTCACTACCTCAAAAACTGTTATCTAAAAACATCCCTTATATCTACTAACATAGTTTGGCCAAATTTCCTATTTTTCTTATGAACAGTTCAAATCCTGTCATCTCAAACTACTGGTATCTCGAAGTAAACTTTCTGGGATCAGAAAATTTACTTTGAAATACCAGTAATTGCAAAAAAACTTCGATTTTAAGATATCGAGAGTTGACTGTAATTTAAAAAGATGACAGGCAAAATAGTCCCTTAGACCTGTGACCGAAGGGACAATAGATGTTTGAGATCCACCGTGTCTTGAGCCCAGCATATGAAAGGCGGAACCGACCTTTCTCCTTTCGATACCTTTATCCTTCTCTGATCAAAAATGGCATCGATTTACTGCTGGGTTGAGAGAGAGAGAGTGTCAACGGGGGTCCGAACCCGCGAATTTCTGGGTGCACAACAAGTTTTCAAAATCGAAGAAGAGCACAATTATTCCTGACCAGTGAGTGCTGTTTGAGCGAGTTAGAAACGTTAGCCGAATGAATTTATTTTGCAAGCTCACATTGAGCCACAGACTGCAGATCTAGGGATCGTCCGTTTACCCATGACAAGATATGCACCGTCTCTTTTTCCACTTGAGACAGAGTTAAGAACAAAAAAGATCTAGGTAACAGTCAGTAGCGCTAAAATTTGGACAACTCACGCAAGCCATGTTCTGCAAGCTACATGTACTTCCAGCATATTACAGGCCTTATTTCACAGCGTGGTTACCTTAGAACCTTCAGTTCCCTGTTCTACTGTTACACATGTGGAATATGAATGCGGAAGGGAGTATGGGATACACTACGTTTGCTCGCAACTATATAATAGTTGGAAATAAAAATAACATGAAAAAAATTTATTTTCTGTCTAAGTAAATTAATGCTAATAATAATAAAAATTAAAATAATTATGATAATAATGATGATAACAATATTGAAAATGTGAAAACAACAACAAAACAACAACAGATATTTAGGACCATACTCAAATATTTAAAGAAAACCGAATGCGAAGCCTGAAGAAACTTATACTGCATATAAGCCGCGACACGACAAAACAAACAAAGTGGCATGTGCACCCAGCGAAGACGGAATCAGCCTAGGCATCTGCTAAGAGTCACAGCTAAGAGGCACAGCTAAGAGTCTGATCAGACTGGGCGAGTGCCCAGGCGGATCTGAGTCTTCGCTGGGTGCAAGTGCCACTCTGTTGATTTTCTCGTGTCGCAGCTCATATCCCATTGCACCAAAACCAGTTTACCATTGACATAGGCAATGTCCTACTTGACCGAGACTGGCATTTGTAAGATGGCCTAGTTCAAAATACACTCAGTGCCTTATTTGACTTTTGTCTTATTAAGGTTACAGAAATGGCGAAATGCTCTGAAAGCACAAGCTGCTTTAATGTCATGATTGCATATATAAATTAGTCGAACTGAATTGGAAAGCATAAGGTATTTATTTTGGCATTATTCAAAGAATAAAAGCGCCATCTGTTCAAAAGCATTCAAAAAGCAATATGAAAAGGCGGCACCAAATTGAATGTACGCGTATGCACAGTTGAATTAAATATCTATAGAATGTAGATTACATGCAAATAAAAGATACAAAAGTTACGCACCAATACATACAATATTATTGTATACCTCACGGAAACTACGCCCAGTAACCAAGTACAAATGTTAGCGCAATGTCTAGTTCTCAAGATCAATGAACAGGCAGACGTCAGCACATATATGGGCGAATGTAGCAAATGCCGAATAATGGTCGGACTGCATGGGTGTCCTGATATGACATGTTCATGCATGCACTATGTATATAAAGTAGGATAGCCATTAACGTGTTACAGCGGATCCCTAAGATATATGGGCGAATGTAGCTAATGCAGAATAATGGTCGGACGGCAGGGAAGTCCTTCTATAATAAATTCATGCATGCACGTGCATATGAAAGTAGGATAGCCTTTTAACATGTAACAGCGGATCCCTAAGATATGGCGTCATGGCTAAGGCAACAACCTGTCAAAACAATTAAGGAAAACCAAGTGAAGGTGCAACAGAAACCTTACCTAAGCTGTGGCAGTTAAATTAAAGCGTGAACCAGTACTACAGGTACATATACAAGGGTTGGTTTTACCGTGCCAATTATATAGACGTTCAAAGTATGCCAACGACGCCATCGCGCCGCACGTTATAATAATGTTAATAACATGAACATAAATTTGAAAGGCAATCACAAATTAAAATCAAACTAACGCGCCAAATCAGATGAAAATTTGGTACGATACCGAAACATATTTCTGCCGCGGCGGCCCACTGTTGAAATTTTAATATCGTCACTGCAGTTTGAAGTTCGCCATCTAGTGTTAATGTTTGTTACTGCCGAGAGTAAAACTGTTGATTTCTGACAAACGAGCGTCAGCGGATATATGCGTTTTTGCCTCAAATTCGGAATACCACCATTAGAGACTCTAGAGCTGTTTAGTTAGACATGTGGTGATATAAGAGTTATAATGAGGCTTGCGCAAATGTGCAATCAGAGCGATACGGGTGCAGATGAGTCGCTAGAGGGTAGTCCGAAAATCGGAAGACCTTTATGTACAATGTCAGACAATAAGGTCACTCTTGTTCGGATCCCATATATGAAGATCAATGTTCTGCAATTCGAATATTGTGTAAATTCTTAAACCTGAGCTGCGGGGCTGTTCAAGTAATATTAAAAGTAAGATAAACATGGATGAACAGACATATTAGTGCTTTGCAGGAACATCGAATATGCTTCTTTGGACATGACACAATATCGAAACTTCGTCTGGTGCGTCAACGACGTCATTGACGTGCGGTGCGTTTCGTTACCATGCCTTGTGTCTATGTCGATATCTCAGTTACAGTGCACTGTATTTTTATGTCATTTTCATACCATAATGCAAATAGATTAAGGTACATAGACGAGAAATTTTGTTGCTCTCTCTCTTTATTCTACACGATTTTATAGCTGCAGTGACATTACTTCTGGATCAACCCTCGTATATACGTACACATGTTTGCAATAAAGTGTCTGCGTAATATGTACGGCGTTGAGTAACAAGCGTTTTTTTTTTATATTAGATGAAACGTCCATAGAACAATGAGAGGCTAAGTGTGTGTCTTTCTGGCAAAAAGATTAATTGCCTCGACTGACCAAGACATTGTTTGTTTGTTTAATTCTTCCATGAATAAAATGAATAAACAGTAATTATATTAGAATAAGGACATCCCTTCAATATTTGAACAGTGTGTTGAACGTTATGCGCTAATAAAAAATGTCAAATGTAACATTGTCTAAACCAGGGGTTGGTGAATATTAGCTAGAAAGGAAATTGGTGCTGTGGTCGTTAAAATTGATGAAAGAAAGATCAAATACAAACTATTGTTGAAAAAAAAGTAAACATAATTATATCATATGTTCCCGCTCTTGAGGCGAAAAGGTACATCGCCATGTTTGCCCACCACTTTTGCAAAAGAAGAATAGTTTCTTGTGGCGTTTTACGAAAGCGCGGATCAATATATCAAACGCGCAGACTATTCTTTATGAAACCGCGGAAAATTTACTATCAAAAGCGCGTTTCAAATGCGCGGAGTTTAAGTTAAACATCTTATATACGATTAATCAACAACTCCTCTCCTTTACTGGTTAGGGTCAATGGGCACTAGGGTTGTGACCGCACCATCAGTTACTTTTCAGACCATCAATTAGTTTTAAGGCGATCTCTACATGGTTTGCTTGTGCACCGCCAGGAAACAGCCCCGCATTTTAGAACAGCATCGATTCGGAATACATAGAACTCGCATAAAAACCTTTTCCTCTCATTTTTGTGCCAGTAATTTTAAAATTTGTGGTTAAAACAATAAGCATCCGCGCTTTTGATACCATGAGTTTTCGCGCTTTTGAAACAAGGCCACGGTATGATTTCCGCGCTTTTGATATACGCCCGTTTCTTGACTTCCTGTTTTTTTCATAGAATGTAAGCTGGAAACCGATCTCATTTGAAACACCTCATTCTATTTCCAATTTAGAGGTATAATTTTACCGGGAAAATTCTGCCCGGTCCGAGGGTATCCTAATGGTAAGTGACGTAGCTCGGGTCAGGAAGCTCTTTTCCAAAATGGCGTCTCGAGATCCGTAAACAACAAGAAAGTATAGCGTAGATCTGCTTAAACTAACTTTCTCAATCACAGCTTTAAAACACTGAATATGTTTCGGTTAAAATAAAAAATGATATGATTTGTTTCTTTCCTCGTTGATTTTGTCTAAAACTACATGTGTATCTTTGATTTACTTGAGAACGTAAGCGCCGCCATTGTTGTTGTTATCTGCATGGTGTATGCTGGGCATTGCATAGCAACCAAGGAGATCACTACAAATTTATGCTTTACGTTTTGCACCAATCGCAAAACAGGCTCCACAGTTAACCTGGATTGAAGAAGCCCTTCCAGTATGGGCCTGCTCTTGAAGAAAAGAATTTGCTCTTTAAAGAGCAAATTTTTTTCTTCATGAGTTGACCCCGATGAAAGGCAAAAATGAAAATGACAGAGTTGCTTCCCCATAAAAGTGCACCCATTCTGGTGACGTGTAATTTTTGCCTTGCTCTCTATATTTTCCAGGTCCTGGACCAGCTGAATGGGCGGACACGTGGCCAATATGTAACGGATCAGGTCAGACACCCATAGACATTCCTGCGAATTCTGTATACGACCCTACGTTGACTCCTTTCAGTTTCTCAGGGTATGAAACCTTCGGACCAGGTGACATGGAAGTCGTAAATAATGGATATACAGGTATTCAAAAGACTTTAAGGAAATACTATTCTAAAGTCAATATTTACACCTCCATGTTTTTACGTCATTGTAACAACTTCTATGTCTCCCTGATTGCATCTCTTGATGGTCTAGCGCATCCAAAATGGGGCTAAAACTCAAAAGAGAAAGAATTCTCTCCTAGAGGAGCAATTACGTTTCTTTAAGAATATACCCCAATAAAGAAGCCATGCAAAATAAAAAGTAATGTTAGTTCTCCTGAAAGTGTACCCATTTACCTTTTAAGTTAATTAAACTTTATGATTGACTCTGCATATTTACGGAAGCCTTTATGAGATATTATGTTTTGTGTAAGGACCTTTTGAGTTTTGTCTTTTAAATTTTGCGTTTTATGTTTTTGTTTTTGGACTTTGCTGTTTTGGTTTGGCCCATTATAGACGTAGGGTTATGATTACTTTAAGCCTACGTAACCATAACCATAATTCATTAAACAATTAAGTCTGCTTACATGCAAATATCATGAAAATCACAAGACAGCCAGCAATTATAATACAACCTTTTCATATCAGCATATAAATCTTATGTTCCCTTGTTTCCAGACTCCTACACCCTCTATATGCAATCGACTAACCCATACTAGGCACTTGTGTGTTTTGAGTTTTGTGTTGTATGAATTACTTAATGTAGTCTGAGTTTTAACTTTGGTGTTTGTGTTCTGACTTTCCTAATTTGGAATGTGTTAACTAACTTGAAACGATCAATAGGGGTAAGTATAAAGTAATTTGTGATTAAAGGATGTCGTATATTATAGGGATGAGATTTACACAAGCAAGACATGCAATTAATAACTAAATTTTACATCAGAAACCGCATTCAATAAATAGGAAAGTCAGAACACAAAACACAAAAGCTAAAATTCAGAATACATAAGTCTTTACGAAAGACACAAAACTCAAAACACACAAGTGCCTAGTCTGGGATAGACGATTACATATAGAGGGTGTAGGAGTCTGGAAACAAGGGAACATAAGATTTATAACCTGATACGAAAACAAAGATGTATTATAATTGCTGTTTGTCTTGTGATTTTCGTGATATCTGCATGTAAGCAGACTTAATTGTTTAATAGATAATGGTTGTGGTTACGTAGGCTTAGAGTTATCATAACACTACGTCTATAATGGGCCAAACGTAAAAAGCAAAGTCCAAACACAAAAACATAAAAACAAAATTTAAAAGACAAAAGTCAAAAGGTCCTTACACAAAACACAGTCTCACATATAGGCTTCCGTACATATTCGTCTTGTCGTTTCACAATAGCATATATAGACAAGAAATATCTTTAAAAAAAGATATAAGACGAAGTGAAAGAAGACATATTTGAAACAAATAATATATTTTTTTATATCTGTTGAAATAAGAAACTAGCTGCAAGCAAGGTTTCAGAATACGTCCCGAAAAATTATCTGCACTCAATGTTTTAAATACACTATACGCCTTTAATAATTAAAATGTAAAAAAGGACCAAAATCTAATGGGGTATCTATGAGAAATTTTTACTGTGATTGAAAAAATTCCAAGTTCAAAACCCTGTCGCTATGTCATAATAACAAAATAAAAATTGGCTTAGTTCAAAATGCTGTAAATATGTCTGATATTATTATTGAATAGCAGTATCCTTATGTTGGGGTTATCCACTATGGCGAGAGATCAGACTGGTCCGTAAATTATTGACATTCTTCGGTACATTCCGATATGCTTCCGATGATACGGTACTGTATTTTACCCGGTTCAGTACAGCCGGGTGCGTAAATTTACCGGAACGGACCGGAATGGACTGAATTACCGGAACGGACACCGAAACGGACCCGTTTTCCCCTATCTTCAGTAGATATATTAAATAACTCTTATTTAATATTAATACATATTCTGTATGCCATCTAGCGCAAATCAATTAGAGATATTAGTCAAAATACTCTTTGAGTATTTTGCGCCATGGGTAGGCCACTTAATACCCCACGCATATGCGTTTCATCTTAAAATCATATAATCTTATACAAAAATCTGGTTATCTTTCTTCCAAGACTTGGAGCGAATGAAAGACACAAAAATTCCCGAATTTTTGTTCCATAGTATCATGACCAACATTTCAGCCATAGAAAATATGTAGAGCTATTGTGTTTCAGCTTTAAATTGAAACATTACAGTGGTCTGAATGTATAGAGGGAAACTTTGTATATCGATTGTACAGTTAGCACCATTATCATGTTTCAATAAGTCGTCAATTTATCTGACGGTCAGACATTTGTTTCGCCAATAGTCCTTATCAGATATTGTCAAATCAAAATCAGGGGTTGCAAGTTAAGATAATACATGTTAGTGATAGGTAGGGCCTTGAATTAATCTGCGCGTGTAGATTGTATCAAAATATCTCAAAAATCGGCTGGAAATATGAATAATAAGGGTCCGTTCCGGTCCGACCCGGTAATTAGGTCCGTTCCGGTAAATTTACGCACCGAGTACAGCCTTACTACTTTTTTACTACGAAAGACTTTTCGCACCATAGAACCTTTTTTGTTTCTCAAGCCATCGGCATTTGCGTTTCTCGCGTTCTGCTTAACTCTATCAATCATTACAGCATTAAAGTGAAAAACATAATTAAAACTAAATGCAAAGTGCAAATAATAACATTTTTAATGTAACTAAATCTTCTGACAGGTGAATAACAATTCCCTGACATATGCGCTCTTCCATACAGAGATCAAGTCAAGTTTTGGCGGCAACGATGATTTTATTAGACTTCGTCTAAAAATCCCTATGGTAAACCATTAGAACGTAATGTGGTTTCGTATTTCAATACCTACATCGGTTCAGGCGACGTTCCATGACGTTTATCAAAATAAACATGGTTCTTTCCAATCTGACTGGACGTAGGCGACGTTATGATGTCGTTGTGACGTAATTGACGCTGTTCCGCTGTAAGTGGCAATCTGCGCATAAATGTTTTATGCCCCCGTGACGATAGTCAGGGGGCATTATCTTTTACCCTTGTCCGTCTGTCTGTCCATCCGCCCGTCCGTCTGTCCGTCGCACCTGAAAAAGTTTGTATAATCAACTCCTCCTACAGTTTTTATGCAATCAAGCTGAAACTTTGCACAAATGTTGCAGACATATTGAAGATATGCACCTTCTTTTTTGCAGCGAAAAAATATTTTTTGACCAAATTACGGCCTTTTCGGACTTTAAAATTTTACTGGCTCTGGTTATTACAAACCGGTAAGTTTGTATAATAAACATCTGCCACAGTTTTTAAGCAATTAATCTGAAACTGTGCACAATTGTTGCAGACATACTGAAGTGAAGGTATGCACCTGCCTTTTTGAAAAGGACAAAAATATTTTTGACAAAATTATGGCCTTTTCAAACTTAGTAATTTTTCGGGTTATAGCTATTACAGGATGACAAGTGTGTATAATCATCTCCTTCTACAGTGTTAAAGCAATCAATCTGAAATATTGCAAAATTGTTGCAGACATGTTGAATATGTGCACCTGCCTTTTTAAAAAGGAAAACATCATTTTTGACAAATTATGGATTTTTCATTTTTAGTGATTTTTCAGGTTATGGCTAATACAGGATGACAAGTTTGTATAATCAACTCCGTTTTTAAAGCAAACAAGCCGAAACTATGCACATATGCTACAGACATACTGAACATCGGATGTTCATACTATCTTTTTTAAAAGAAAATAATGATATTTGACAAAATAAGGGTCATTACGTACTGCCAATACACGATGTCAAGTTTTTATGATGAACTCCTTCCACAGTTTTAGAGCAATTGAAATTTTGTACAGATGTTTCAGACATACTGAAGATATGCATAATCTTTTTAAAGGGAGTATATAAATTTCATACCACATTACTGCTGTTTCAAACTTGGAAATTTTACAGTCTATGGCTCATAATCAACACCTCCCTCATGTTTTTAGGAATCAGTTTGAAACATTTTACAATTTTGCAGACATACTGAAGACATGCATTTAATTGTTTATTTCTTTTTGAAGAGAGGGAGATAAGAGGGGCTTGGGGAGAGGATGACAGGGTGGGGTGGGGAAAGGGGGGGGGGGGGGGGGGCAGGCATAGCACGGGGGCATCATATGTGTCTTACACACAATTTTCTAGTTTCTGCTTTAAATGTAGCCCCTAACGCAAAATTATGGTGAAATGATAGATAGAAAAGAATGCCAACATAAACAATTAACTTATTTTTTCTGGTGTTTATCGAAGTATAAACTATACTGGATCGCCGGCAAAGTTTGGGGTTCATTTACTTTGCACGCGACCCAACGTAGGTTATACTTCGATAAACACTAGAGGCTATGAGAGGCTACGAACAGAAATCACTTACATTGTATTTGTGAAGACCGTTTTGTTTTTAAATCTATTGAAGACCTGAAAATCCAGGATCAGATTATTTAATGGAACAAACACTAAGCCGGTTAGAGGCTACGAAGAGAAATCTTCCCAATAAAGAACCCTCCGCTCGCTAGGCTCGCTTCAGGTTCTTAATTGCGAATATTTCTCTTCATAGCCTCTAACCTAAACTTGATGCCTAAAGTATTTAATAGTTTTCATGATGAAGAATGTTCTATAGAAACTTAAAGAAATCATAAAGAATGGTCCTTTTACTACTTAGCGCGGATTTTATTTATTTATTTATTTTGAAAATTAGTTCCGGTTTGCAATGACGTCAGGCCACGCATTGACCCTTGTTTAGAAGAGAGTCAAAATATTTATAACAAAGATTTACCTGAAACTGCGTCCACTCACCATAATGCTTTTCTAATGGTTTCCATGTTTCGTAACACTGACAAGCCAGCACTGTCTTGTCAAAGAGAAGGAATACTTGCCAACTTCAATGAAGTCTTGTTTGGCATATAGAGAATTCCTGTTTTATTGAAAATTTTGAGCCATGACACGAAAAAACCAACAAAGTGGCATGTGCGCCCAGCAAAGACTCATATCAGCCTGGACACCGCCCATTCTGATCAGAGTCTTCGCCGTCCACATGGAGGTAGCTTCGACCCTCAGCTACCCGTTAAGCGCAAGGCGAAGACTGGTCAGACTGGGTGGATGCTCAGGCTTATCTGAGTCTTCGCTAGGTGCATATGCCACTTAGTTGTTTTTGTCGCCCGTCCTCGTTTCTTTCGAGGTTTTGTGACATTGACAAGCCAGCACTTGTAAAAAAACAAGCATATTTGCCGATTGCAACGAAATCATGTTTAGCATACAGCGACTTCCTGTTTTATTGAAATGAGCCACGACACGGGAAAACCAACAAAGTGGCATGTGCGCCCAGCGAAGATTCAGATCAGCCTGGGCATTCGTCCGGTCTGATCAGAGTCTTTCTTGTCCGCATAGAGATAGCTTAGACCCTTAACTACCCTTTAAGCACACAGCTAGGACTCTTATCAGGCTGGGCAGATGCTCAGACTGATCTGAGTCTTCGATGGGCGCACATGCTACTTTGTTGGTTTTGTCATGTCACGGCTCAAATGATTTTATTTCAGCTGAAGTGCACATTAAGGAAAGCAGCATCGAAAAGGCCTACTTCACTGGCGGGCCCTACGCAGGCAAATACTTAGCCTCGCACTTTCATTTCCACTGGGGCCCTGAAGACCAAAGTGGCTCTGATCATTCCTTCCGAGGGAAGTTCTACGCTGCTGAGGTACTTTGCTTTAAGCCTCGTTCACACGACCAAAGTTTCTTTGTCACAGAAACTGTAACACAGAAAATATGCCGAACATTTTACGTTCATACGAAGCAAATAATTTGTTTAAGAAAAATGTGACATAGAATCCTTGTCAAATAAGTTTTGGCAAGGGAATATTTGCTGCTGTGTTTACAAGATCAAACATTATTCGTCAAAGTTACGTGGACAAATAAATGTTGTCCGTGAGAATGGCAAACTATGCAAAATTTATTTGTTAAAGACACTTGTTCAATATCAAATGGACTTGATTATGAGCAAAGTTTTCTGTGTTCATCGCCATAACTAGTTCCTTTATTACATATTCTGTGGCCAATTTCTGTTCACATGGACAAATTTTATTTGTCAAGCAAACTTTACAATTTGGCAATGCACATGTGACATATATTTACATACACACGAGCATAATTTTTCTATACCAAACCCACTTTGTCTCGGAAATGTTGCTCGTGTGAACGAATAATAAAACGTTGCAGTTTGGTACAATATTTCTTTATCTTAACTCAACAATAGCTTTGAAGTTGGGAAGAAATTTTCGATTACATTGTACATGTAAGAACCTAATGAAAACGGAATGCGAAACACAAGGTTTTGCCACGATTAAAGGTAAGAAGGTACTTGTATCTTGTATTTTACAGTTGCATGTATGACGCATAACTCATTTAACATTTACAACAGGTAGTTTAAATACAGTCCTTTTTCACACTGGGTTATCCCAAAAAAGTTTCGGAATCACAACCTATATCATGCTTATAATTTATAAAACTGAAAAATAATTTCTCATTTCGTACATTGTAGGTATGCAACCGTTTTAAGTTTACTAACTGCCTTGCATACAAACGCTATCAATGAGCCGCGGCACGACAAAACAAACAAAGTGGCGTGCGCACCAAGCGAAGACTAAGATCAGCCTTGGCAGTCGCCCAGTCTGACCAGAGTCTTCGCTGTCGGCATGGAGGTAGCTTAGATCCGTAGCTACGATTTTAGGGCATAACAAAGACTCTGATCAGATTGAGCAGCTCCCCAGGCTGATCCGAGTCTTCGCTATGCGCACATGCCACTTTGTTGATTTCATCGTGTCGCGGCTCATTTGATGTGTTTAGTTTATGTAAGGGATATGAGAGCACCTCCATGTTTTTCACCATTCTTTTTCAAAGGGAGACAGCTTTATGACTTCCTGTTTGGTTTCCTGGACAATGTAAGGTTGCACTCTAGTGAAAATGTACATTATGCAAGTATGCAAGCCCCCGCCTGTTTTGGGGAGAGCTTTCAGTAGTATAATGAAAAAATGTTGGCCTCCGATTGGTTTTATTATCAAAGTTGAATATTTATCTTAATTTAATAAAGGAAAACACTATGAATAAAAATATGAACTGATTTCAAATTATAGATCTTGATTAGCAATTAAATTTGGTGAAATTTTCATGAAAATCGAACTTAAAATAAGAAAGATATGAACATTTGAAAAAATCAAAATGGCGGTCTCGGAGGTCGCCATTTTGGAAGTTCATGTCACGTGATAACTATCTAAATCTCGAATACGAGTATAAATTGCCTACTTTTACAATTTTATTTAAATTTAATTGTTTCTTTATGAAGTAAAATATAGATTTATGCATTTCATTTATCTACAGTTTGTTTCAAACTAGAGTTATTTAGGATTTTCATTTTTGACTGTGAGCTTATGACGTCATTAACTCACAGATTTGCTAGTTCCCAGCTCAACATTTTAATATCTTTCAATTGTCATATCTTTCTTATTTTAAGTCCGATTTTCATGAATTTTTCGGCAACTTTCATGTATCATTAGAATCTTTAATTTGAGTCCAACATGCATTTTAGTGAGTGTTTTCCTTTAAAGTTCGGCTTATTTATTATTATAAAAATGGAGTTTTATGTGAAATCATTTTGCTGCATTTTTGCTGGGATTGAAAAATGCACCGGGAGAGAGGAGGGTGGCAGGGGGCGCACTGAAAGTTTCCAGATTAATTTACAGCGAACCTGGGCTATTAAAACTGAAAGTACAGTAAGTCGAAAATATGCCGTAGGTAAAGGTAAAGGTTTCCCATAGCCTAATAGCCGTAGGGGCAGTGGGGGTTAGAGACCCACTGTATCTTGGGCACAGCTGATGAAAGGCGCAGCCCATTCCTCTCCTTTCGCTGCCTCATCCATCCCTGATTCGAAAAAGATTCCCAGTTACTGCTGGGTTGACAGAGAGAGTTTTCCAGTCGTCGGATGGCGACGGTGAGCCGCGAACTCACGACCTTTTGGTGACTTTCTGCACTATAACCGAGCCACTCTAACCACTCGACTAAGGCGCGTCTCTAAAATATGCCGAACAACCCCCAATTTGTTTAACTGTTGCTGGTAGCTAAAGATGTTGTTATTCCATGCCATGCCTCAATTTGAAAACATTAGCCCAGAGAAAAATGGCAGTGCAATGACTTTGCCTTATTTTGCACATTCAGCTGTGGGCATTTTTAGTAAAGTGCCACCGATACCATATCCGATGGAATCAGCCGTTAAACCACAGAACTGACATGAGGCGTTTTACATTTTTTTTCAGCTTCACTTGGGTCATTTCAATGAAGAATACGGGAATATATATGCTGCGTCGCAATATCCGGATGGACCGCAAGGACTCGCATTTTGGTTTGAGGTAATTGCAATTTGCAAAAAATAACCAGAAAAATGTACCATAGAAATTCTAAGTATTGGGATAGAGATGTCTGAGCAAAAAGTTCAGACAAAGATCTGGCCTCGAGGTTATAAACGTTTTTGGTGCTCAACTCAGCTGAGCATGAAATTTTACCTGCTAATAAATGGCAAATTATTGATAATATAAGTTAAGTTGTTTTGGTGCCCATTTTAGATGAGTATGAAATTTTCTCTGCTGATAAATATAAAAATACCAACGTTAGGTGGCATTCTCATATTTATCAGCAGAGAAAATTTCATGCTCAGCTGAGTTGAGCACAAAAAAGATTTATAACCTCGGTGCCAGACTGCTTTCATAGGAGCAGTCTCATCAGTGTCTACACTATTTGCCATTCCATCTGCACAGTGTAGACACAGTACTACACTGCGAAACCAAACCGTTCCTTTATACGACAATTACCACTTTGAATTTAGCTGTCCCAAATTATATATCTTTCCCTGTCCCACCTGTACCTGGTAACCTCAATGATATGAACTATTTTCGATATGACGGACGAAATGCCGATATTGTAAACTAATCTAAGACATGACATATATGATAATACTGAAAGGATTTAAAAGTTTAGATATTTCCACTCCTTATTGCTTGGTGATGAGCGGAACACACGTACAAGGCTCCAACCCAGGCCGTGATTTTTTTTTTTTTATTACACACCTATTTTTTTTCTATTCTATCCCATAACCTAACTAGGTCGTTGGGCACCACAGATGACTTCGAAACAATCCCTTTTCACCTTGTCCTGTTTTTAGCTGCCCTAGTTTAGCTGGCAAAATCCATCCCTGTCCACTCTTTAATATTGTCTTTCCACCTCTTCTTCTGTCTACCTCTTCGTCCTTTTCCTTTCACTGTGCCCTGTAGAATCGCCTTTGCTAAACCAGATGACCTTGAGACGTAATTTCCGTTTCTTAACCAGCGTCAAGAGTTCAACTGTTCATCATATTCTCCAATGGCTGCTTGGATCTTTCTGCGAACCTCCTCATTGGTTATATGGTCCTTGTATGAAATGCTCAGTAACCTTAGGTAGCATCTCATCTCAAAAACCTGCGTTCTTTTCTCTAACTCTGCTGTCACAGGCATACAGAAATATGGAAATGACAAGGGAGCGCATACGGTTTACCTTTGATCCAGAGATATGTTGTTACACACCAACGCAGACAATTTTGTAGTAAAGCGCATGCTTGTTATTGTTGTATGTTTTCTTCTTTGACGTCATCAGTAAAACGATACCATAATAATTCAGTTATAAGACGAATAGTTTCCCCCCCTAAATTACCAAAATATGAGCCGCGACACGAGAAAACCAACAAAGTGGTTGTGCACCCAGCGCAGACTCAAATCAGCCTGGGCATCCGCCTAGACGGATCAGACTCTTCGCTAAGCGCTTAAAGGGTAGCTAAGGTACTAAGCTACCTTCATGCGGACAGCGAAGACTCTGATCAGACTGGGCGGATGCCCAGGCTGATCTGAGTCTGCGCTGGGCGCACAACCACTTTGTTGGTTTTGTCGTGTCGAGACTCATATGTATATCGGTTTGGTTAAACTCAGTTATAAGATGGGTTTTCTCTTCCATAACAATTCCAAAAATCTACATCTGTCTTACAAGACAGATCTAGATTTTTGGAAATGTTTTGGAAGGAACAACCAGATACAGACGTTATAGAATATTTAAATGATACTTTCCTGTTTATTTGTCGTGCTGAATAGAAAATTTGAATTAGTGAGCTAAATTTAACAAGCTTGAAGAAATATGGGTACACTTCCATGTTTTTTTTTTTTTTTTTGCCATGTTTGCGGAGGAAAGAACTCCCTTGAATTCCTGTTTGCTTCAATGGAGGACAAAGCCCTTTATAAAGGGAGCCTACTCTGAAAGGGGAATAGTTTTGCTCCTAGACGGCAAATTATATCCGTTAAGCGTTGACTCACATTTATAACGGAGACGTGGAGGGCGGGGGAGGAGGGGGGCTGTGTGTGTGTGTGTGCTGGGGGGGGGGGGGGAGAATAAATTAATAAAAAATGATAGAGTTGCTTTCCCTGAAAGGGTACCTATTCACCATAATTATAGCAAATTCATTTAACTGACCTTTATGGAAGTTTCGGCGTCTGTTTCGACCTTTTTTTTTTCGCACAAAATAGAGAAAAGGAGACAATATAAAATACAAGAGAGAGAGAGAGTGAGAGAGAGAGAGAGAGAGAGAGAGAGAGAGAGGTGAACAAACTTAAAATGATTGTACATCCACGTATAATTTCAGCTATCTGATGATGATAATCCTGCTTTAGAACCTTATATTGACGCACTAGGAAATATTGAATATGAAGGTAAGTGAAGTTTTAAAATTCTATACCCGTATTTATTCCGTTATAAGACGGGGGTTTTCTCTTTCCAAATTGCCAAAAATATCATATTGTGTCGTTTGTTTATTATATAAGCCGCGACACGAGAAAACCAACAATGTCGTTGTGCGTCCAGCGCAGACTCAGATCATCCTGGGCTTTCGCCCAGTCCAATTAGACTCTTTGCTAAGCGCTTAAAGGGTAGCCAAGGGACTAAGCTACCTTCATGCGGACAGCGAAGACTCTGATCAGACTGGGCGGATGCCCAGGCTGATCTGAGTCTGCACTGGGCGCACGGCCACATTGTTGGTTTTCTCGTGTCGCGGCTCATATAGGGGTTTCTCCTCCAAAGCCATCCCGAAAATTAGATCCGTCTTGTAAGACGGATCTTGATTTTTGGGATGGTTTCGGAAGAGAAAAACCTCACTCATAAAGCCGAATACATACAGTACATATCAAAAGGAAATGCAGCTCTATAAATATTATTTGAGCCGCGACATGACAAAACCAACGAAGTGGTTGTGCGCCCAGCGAAGACTCAGATTAGCCTGGGCATTTGCCCAGTCTGATCAGAGTCTTCACTGTCCACGTGTAGGTAGCTTAGACCCTAAGCTACCCTATAAGCACCTAGCAAAGTGTCTGATCAGACAGGGCGGATGCCCAGGTTGATCTGAGTCTGAGCTGGGCGCACAACCACATTGTTGGTTTTGTCGTGACGCGGCTCATTTATTGAGCATTCCATGCTACTTGGAATCTTCGTTTCTGCTTTAAATGTTCTCTGAATGTTCAGTTTGATCATCATCATTGCCTAATCGAAATTCTTTTTTTTTTTTTTTAATATTGATGCTTTATGAACGCAATATGAAGTATCTAGGTCGCATGTTTATATTCATACTTTTTGAACGAAATATGAAATACGAGGGTCCCACAAAAATTTGGCATCGAGTGAAAATGCCATTTTTGGTGCTCATGAGTAAAATAAAATCGGTCTTACTTTTCTGTTTCTTTTATGTTTTTTTATCCTATGACGTCGCATCTGAGAGTGTAATAAAGCCATGCGTTAAAAACGATAATCCACTAGTGGATTAAATATGCAAATTACGTCGTAACGTTATACGTTGACGTCCATTAAAACGTCCCGTTTTCTGATGGCGAAATCGTGACGTTTCAGTTCAAAATTTGCTAACAAAGTGCGATTTTAGTGTCATATGATAAATAGAATCTTGCATTCGTGCTCCTGTATTATTGAATTTATTAAACTCGTTGGGAAAAACCGATAAGATGCTCGGCATAGCCTCGCATCTTATCCTTTTCCCCAACTCGTTTAATAAATTCAATAATACATGAGCACTCATGTAAGATCCTCTATAGTCAGTATATTTTAAGGTGGTGATTTATGGTAAATGTAAAAATCTGCATAAAACCATAAAAAAGTAACGTATCTCCCTGAAAGTTAGCAAACTTCATATCTTTGTTGTTCTTTACAGTTTAGAATACAAAATAGACGTACATGCTGCATAAAAAAGTGTTTTTATAAGGAAAGATCAAAGGGTAATTTTCTGCGAATAAATCTGAAAAAATAATATCGTTATTGAAAATTTACGTAATGCTGAAGGTGCATTATTGCATAATAAAGAGCGTCCTAGCAATTATTTATTCCAACTCTTTCTCAAATTGTAATATAGACCAGATGAAAACGGTAGCTTTTTCTCAAATGTTCAACATGTACAAAGTAAATGTACACTGGACGCATTTATTAAATATAGGGTAGGCAAGCATACCTATGTTAACACCTACAATATAAATAATACATTACTGACATGATCAGTGGTGTGTAGATGAAATTGATCAACCTTGTTAAAATAGTATCACCTGTCTCACCTGTGTGTTTTGAAAAAAAAATTTGGACACAGACTGCATCTTTTTTCATCTGCTCAGCCTGATAATGTGTGAAAGAGTTTGAAAAAATAATTGCTAGGACGCTCTCCATTATGCAACAAGGTACTCATAGCACTACGTATATTTTCAATAATGATATTATTTTTTCAGATTTATTCGCACAAAATTACCCTTTGATTTTTCATCATAAAAAAACTTTTTAACATTAACAAATGCTGCATTTTGGGATTCTAAATTATGAGAAACAACATAAAGAGGACATCTGCTAAGTTTTGGAAAGATCAGTGTTATTTTGAGTATTTTATGCAATTTTTTGTCTTTGTCCCAAATCAGTGATTATCACCACCTTAATGCGACAATGATCACAGCAGAGACACAACTAATTTCTAGACGTTTTGCGTAAAATTTGATGATTCCAGCGTGTTAACTGGGTATGATATTGGTTGCTTTACATTGTAACTTTGTAATGGCGTTCCATGCGTGAAGTTATTTATATCAAGCCGGATAAGGTTTAGCATATTCATCCACAAATAAATAAGACTGTTTCACAAAAGTTCTATTTTTGAAACAGTGAAAAACCAAGTGATAATTTCACTGTTTGAAATAGTATCAGTTTCGATTTCTCCGAAAAATCTCTATTATTTATTGAAACTATAAAATAAAACTTCATTGATTTTATGTACTATGGACGGACGCTCGGCGCCCCGTTACTGCGGCTATGGATTCGTTCCGCTGAGGTGCAGGGGCAACGTCGATATGAGAATTGAAATACTACTACTGTTTATGTACTCTGGCATAAATTTTCTTGTATCCATCAAAAACTTGGAGGTGTACTTATACACCTTAATTTTGAAATTGATTCTCTGAGTTTAAGCATTCTATCAAATTTCTTTTTGTGAAGGGCAAAGACATCCTGTCGAGTTAAGTTTGGACAAGTTGATGCCCGAAGACACATCGAAGTTTTGCCAGTATAACGGTAGCATGCCCGTTCCACCATGCAAAGAGGACATAATTTGGACAGTCTTTAAAGACACAAATACCATCTCAAGTGCCCAGGTTCGTGTACCGTATTTCTTAGGTTATGAAACGAGCTTTTCACCTTCCAAAACAATTAAAAAAATCTAGATTCATCTTATAAGATGGACCTGCATAGAGATTTTAGGGATTGTTTTAGAAGTGAATCTCCATCTCAAAGCAGAATTTCATAAAACTGGCCTGGAGGTTATAAAACTTGAGTACTTTCTCAAACTCAAAATAATGCACTGATTGGCTGCTTCCGAGCACATGCTCGTGCTCGGAAGCAGCCAATCAGTGTGGTTTATTTTGAGTTTGAGATTATTCTCAAGTTTTATAACCTCGGATCCAGATTTCGATATTCGCGCTCATTCTAGAGATGCCAGAACACCGTCTTATAGTCAGATAAATGTGGTAACTAAGGCATGTTGTTCTGCTTTTTTTTGTTGTTGTTTTTTTTTAATCAGTTAGGTAAAACATCTCTAATAGCATGCCCAAACCAGACACAAAGCTCCAGATAAGGTCGGATTTTAAGGATAAGTCTGAGATAATTTATGTCATTTCTCAACGAAAACATATGTTGACCACTCATAAGAACCGTCTCCACGAGACGGTTCTACTGATGGGTCACAATGTACGAGGGGCGTCCGAAAAGTTTTGCAAATGGTCTCATGACTTTGTATAGGAGCATGCTGGGTACAACTGCTATGCATGTACTGAAAGCAATGCATTTTGTCTTTACAATGATACCAAACACTATACAAAGACACTTTTCCTTATTGAGTTACAGCGCATTTTAATAGGTCCCAGTCATACCACTGGGCTAATTTTATATGTAAAATCTTTTCAGTGTTAGGCATTCAAGTCAAATATCCTTGTAAATACCAAATTAATCTTTGTCATTTGCTTATCCATCGTTGCCTATAATATCCATAAAAAAGTTAGAAGGGCGGCAACTGTTCTCGATTTATTCCTTGCAAAGCAATGCGCAGTTCTTATGACGTTATTGAATTTTACGTTAACGTCATTTTTGAAAGCTTGCAGAGGCTTCATTTTTGGCATTAATTTGAATTTGTTGACAGGTTTTCGTTGACCCATGTAAATGCTCTTGCCGACAATATTTTGAATGCTAATACACTTGTTTTCATTACAAAATCATCAAATTTTAGTAGAAATGGAGTAATTGCTACAGCATAAAGTACGGATAATCCATATTCCCGGCCCTGTACGGAAGCCAGATTAAAACTGATTTCCGCGATATTTACAGAACAACATTGTCTGGGCATTGTCTTTAACTAACAAAGATAAAAAGATATCAAAGACTGCTGATGTATAAATTACGGCCTACTAAAGTAAAATTTTGCAGTGCCTTTAGGGTATACCTCTTTCAAAGAAGTTAAAAATACGTCCTTTTTAAAAAAATGCATCTTGTTTGCAGACTTCTCTTTGCACAATATAGCTTAATGTATTTTTGCAATCAGACGTTCTGTCTGTATGGTGGTTACCGAGAAATTACGTCATTTGCAAAACTTTCCGAACGCCCCTCGTATGTTTAAATGCAGAAATATGAAAAACATCTCTAAATCATTCCTGTCACAGCTTCTTTTCTGGAGCGCTGGAAAAGACCCAGGTATTCTCTGGATTTTGGAACTAGTCCATCTGAAGTAAACAAATATAAAACAGTTTTCCCAGTATTTTTAGGTTCGCCCCTGTTTAGACGGGAGACAAGAGTGCTGAAAGAGTAACCATTCACCTTAAAATATATCTTATCTTATTCCAGAACAAACAAAAAATCTTCAAAAAAAGATAATTGGAGCAGATTAAATGGAAGTGTGTTTTGTAATATGTCTGTAGGTGAAGAGATGACAATAACTTTCATGAATATGACTCAAGTATGCTATGTCTGTAGGCACCCGCAACCATAATTTTGACACTGATTAGCGACAATGATCTATCTGAAGATTGAGCTGTCCAGTTTGGAATTTCAAAATGGACCGCGGTCAATTGACCTGATTCCAAAACAGTTACCAACATGATGCAATGTTTGTTTGTGTGTATTAAACCGAAGGTAGAATTCGAAAGTAGATCTACACTGAAAAAAAAGAAGAAAGTTTTGAATGTCTGTGTCTGTTTTCGATAAAATTTCTATTGTAAATTAAAACACAAGAGAAACATTTAAGGAATGAATGTTATATTTTTAACGTTTACTGAAGTATAAACTACATCGGGTCACGAGCAAAGTAAGTGAACCCCGAAGGGGTTTACGTAAACTTTGCTCGTGACCCGATGTAGTTTATACTTCAGTAAACGTTTAAAAAATATATTCATTCCTTATATTTATATTATTAAACGATGCTTTTGATCAATAAAAAGATAAACAAAAATAAGAAATACATACTTAAGAATCGTTTTTAAAACAGTACCGGCCGAATTTTGCAATAGTTTGGAACAGCCGCATTGTCACTGCCTACCAGTAAATTCCACAACCTGTTGTAGATTTCACGCGCAAGTAGGCGTAGCGAGCTGTCACTCAATGTTTTCTAGCCATTCAAGTACATGGCATGTTGTAGATTTCACGTGCTAGTTAGTGAGATGAGCTGTCACTCTGAAGCACGTGGCACAATGTAATTATTGAGTTTTAAAGAACATTGACTCCCGCATCACTTAATTGGGTTTACAGAGAGCTCTGCACTGATAATGTAAATATTTTGAATTAACATCTGACAGAGTGCTAGTATTCACGCAGTGCAGCACAGCGGGGAAAAAACGAAGATTAAATATTCATTGACCTTTGATATTATTGGCTAAACTTACGCGTTATTTGACCAATTAAATCTTTTGAAAATTATACTCGGCTGCGCCGAGAAAAACTGTATGGTTAAGGCTTTTTATAATTGGAACATTTCACATAATCTATAAAATTGAATAAAAAAAGCAACTGCACTTACAATGCAGCTGTTATCGGTCAAGTTTGAAATAACAAGTTCCTTCAACAACAATTGATTTCATTTTAAAGATTCAGTTTCCCTGGTAGTCTCCGATGGACAGCAGAAAACTACCCATAATAGACCAATTACTGTCTATGCCTTTTGTTGTGTAATCAGCTTGTGAATGTTCATGTGCATGTTCTCCTTAGCGTGTGTACTCTCCTTTCATCTAGATAAAAAAGGTGCGAACCCAGATAACATTGCTTCCGAGAGGCAATCTGTCCAGGGCCTGCATAATTTGAAAACGGTTTAAACTTAACATCTCCTGATAAAAGAAATAAGTCTTTTACAAATTGCTTGAAGTGCCAAAATATTATAGCATCATGGGCAATATAATACCATAAAATTCTAACAACTGAGACAGCTTGTTTGAGCAAAACGTGCAGAGCCAGATTAGGCTGCTCCTACAGGTGCGTGCCGGAGCAGTCGGATCAGAGTCTTCATCGTTCGTCATTCCATCTGCATCCTTTGAGCGTATTAAAGCATTGTGAAATCATACTTCGACATTAGTTTTTCAGGTGTCCCAATTTTGAGTTATTATTTTACTGTAATCCATTTAATCTTCTTTCAGCTGTCAAGACTACGGCAGTTGTACGATAGTGCCTCTGATGCTACCCACCCCTTCCCTCATCAAATTGAGGGCAACCAGAGAGGCATTCAACCGCTTGGCAACAGGATTGTTAGATGCAATTTCGAATTAGGTACGGTTTGTGTTTTTTTTCTTCCATGTTTACGAAGTAGTCAAAGGTATCTAGTAATTGATTTGCTAGAAGCATGTCTTCTTGTTTTGAAACTAATGCATGATTTAGCGACGCGCCCAACTACAAAGAGGCATTTTAAACCACGATTCTCTCTTATGGACGGTCACACGGCGCCAAGTGTGTGCAACTATGGTAACGTACCGCTGAGCCACCTGGGGAACGTCGTTAGGAGAATTGAACTGAACTGAACAAAACACGATTCTCTTTCTCTTTCTCTCTCTGAATGGTGCATGCTTTAGATGGGATGACCTAGATTGAAGATATATTTTTCAATTACTGCATAGGTAAGGAATAAGGAATGTTATAACACACGAATAAATCCTAGAAAGTTTTATTCGCTCTGTTGGGTTTTTGTTTCTAAAAAATATGACTTTCTAAGAACATGAAGAATAAATGAAGTCAGTTTCAGACATATAGGAACTAAGAGGACAAAGAGCTTTAATTGATAGCTTACTTTGCCTTATAATGTTATAATGTATATAATACGTAAATGTACTTGTATGTTGTGCAGCTGAGGACAGGATGAATGGATGGACGTATGGATGACTTGCAATTTTACGTCCTATTTAACCACGTTTCAGTCATATCAGGACAATTGGAGGGTGACAATAAACAGCCGTGTGTCATATACCCCGTTTACGGTTGGAAACATTTCCGCCTGCAGTGGGTCTCGAACCCGGGACCGCTTGATAAGCAGGCGCTTATCCTACTGAGCTTGCGGGGATTCTACGGAAAAAGGAGCAGGGTTTACAATAAGTTTCTTTCGGTAGTCCGAATATATGTATTGACGTCACGTATAAATGCATCTTATTGTATATGCGAATAGAAAAGACTTTGATCAGCCTGCATATCCGCGCAGTTTGATTAGAGTTTTCCACCTTTCGCATAAACAATGTGACAGGTAGAAGTTTGTCCGGTTTGCACAAACCGCAGACTGATTTCATTGCGTACTGGTCACATATGGCTTAAGGTCCGTTTTAGTCCGACGTCATTCTTATGTATCTATGAGTGCATAATGGATCTACACTGTTCGCCCCATGTTCTTAGAATTCTCAATATGATATAACAAAAAAGAAATTTTGCAGACGTTTGCATTTTATGCACTCTAAAGATTAGGATAGGTATGATATTGATCTATTTTCAGATGACGATGATGATGATAGTGACAGTAGTAGCAGTGATAATGATGACTAAGAGGTTTACCTGTGAGCCATGTCAATCTAACTTAGGGCAATATTGAACAGTGAAAACTCAGTTTAGCTTGCTCGTCTTTAAACATTTCAGATGAATGGATACACTTTATTGTGTGTGTGTGTGTGTGTGTGTGTGTGTGTGTGTGTGTGTGGTCAAATGATTAATTTAAGCTGCTGTTCCAAAGATACAGTGTGCCTCTAAACCCTATTGCCCTTACGGCTACTAGGGTATGGGAAACCTTTAAATTTATTTTTCCACTGAGAAGAAAGACAAACCTTAATATGTCAGAACTGCTTTGTCAGCTTTTATTATTGGGACACGGCGTAGAACACATTTGAGCCACGACACGACAAAACCAACAAAGTGGCATGTGCTCAAGCGGAGGGTCAGATCAGACTGGGCATCTGCCCAGTCTGTTCGGAGTCTTAACTGTCAGTATGGCGGTAGCTTAGCCCCTTAGCTACCCATTAAGTGTACAGCGAAGACACTTATCAGACTAGGCGAATGCCGAGGCTGATCTGAGCGTCACTGGGCGCATATGACACTTTGTTGGTTTTGTCATGTCGTGGCTCTTTTTTATGGATGGCATAGAATGTTTACATCTCAATTTTAGAAACAAATCGAAAAATCATAAGAGATTAAATCACAAAGCAAGTTGAAACAATACAATTAATTTATGATTTTTTTCTAATATCCCTGGACAAGGCTGGCTATTCGAAGGAAACAGTTTCAAGTACTTCGATGTTGCCATGTTTTTGCATCTATCACTATAAAAAACGTTTTCACTTAACTGTATACCTATCTAACTTCACTTAATTAGCACTAGAATGTCGAACTGAAATTACATTGTAATCAAGTCATTCAGCTCAAAATGCATTATTACGATGGCATTTTATGTGTTTCAAATAAACACATGCAGATCTCTATCCTTGTTGATGCTTATTTCAACTCCCCTAAGCCTGTGGTTTCCTGTGGGCTTATAGTATAGGCGTCGTCCGTCCGTCGGGAACATTTTCCAACGCTATTTCATCTGGTACATGTGCTATAACTCCGTTTGCGACCATGTTTCATACATGTATGCGTGTTTCAGTTGCTCTCCTACCTTGATTGCTGTGGGAAAAAGCCGCCATTGAATTTCAACGACAAAGAACCTGATATGATAAGGGCCGTCTTTGCACCCCCCACCCATTTAGTTTCACTTAAAATTGCATTGTTTCTGTTGCTTATCACCTGTGCACGTGGGTAGATACGAACAGAAATAATAACATGATTTATCCCATGTCTCTGTTATTTAAATAATAAAAGGGAAAGTGCAAGAAAGTGTGTTGTTATATTTTCTTTATTCATATTGCAATTGGATCATGTCTGATAATTTTATTAGAGGACTGTTCTGTGGTGGAAGAAAGCCAAACGTAGTTCTCGTTTGTATGGGGGCTGGGAAATACTCTGTGCAACCACTGCAACCCTAAATGAGACAGACAACCATTCATATATGCCAGCGTCGGGTTTGAATAGACCTTTGATGTAATGCAAATGAGTGACCAGCTACCCAGCTGCACGCTGTACAGGACCTGCCAAAGTGCCACCAACTCAAGTTTGCAGGCTCAGATACGCTAACCAAAAATTTGTAGCGGATCAAAATAAGCTGTATACCTAATTACTAGTAATACTTGCATCCAAACTACGGGAATGAATACACACAACATCATTTTGTCTTTGAACGGAGATGTCGGCAATGTTGAGATAACCGGAAACATTTTCCAAACGCTGCAATCTTAATAACAATAAAAGCATCGTAAATGCCTGCGTAATACCCCGCCACTGCAAACCAATACCCCTTCTTTTATCTTTTATAAATTTTTTTTATCATGACATGAAACTCATATAACCTAGATAATGTATTGTAACAGAAAGCTTATGTTATTTCAATCATTTCTATGAAATTTCATCAAGATATACAGAAAATCTGATTTTATATAGATTTTTCATGATTTCATATATGTATACAGCTTGTGTCAGGGGCAGATAACCACTGGGGGACAAAATTTGATCATGACAAAGAGCTTATATTGATATGATAATTTGTAACAAGTTTCAGAAAAATCCCTTTCGACTCTGATTTTATACACTTTTTTTTATTATTTCATACATGTATATAGCCACAGGGCAGGGGCAGATAACCCAGGTGGACAAAATTATGCTTGTAACAGAAAGCTTATGTTACTTCGATCATTTCTGCGAAATTTCATCAAGATATTTCATACTATAAAGGAACTACAGACCAAAAACTATTTCTAAGATCTTGCCAAGGGCAAAAAACTCCATCAGAAGATATCGGAATATGCCCATTAACAATCCCAAACGAGATCTTCCCAAGACCAATGCACATGCGAAGTTTGAAGAAAATCGGTTAATAAATACTCAAGTTATCGAACGGAAACGAAGTGTTCACGGACGGACGGACGGACAGACGGACGGACGGACGGACGTACGACGGACGGACGGACGGAAAGCCAGCGGGAAAACATAATACCCCGCCACTAACGTGTGGCGGGGTATAAAAAGTTGAAATAAACACCGAGTCCGGCCTACAGCACATTTAATATATATCATGGCATGTTGTCATATCAATCTGTGTCTGTACGTATACAAACTAGTACACACTGGAGGCCGGGCTCATACATATTTTGAAAAAATGACCAATTCGTCGTTGTGGTCAAAATGGGCCGGGAGATGGGTCTGTTAAAAATATATGAACTGATAAGATTTGCGTTTGCTGTTAGATGCTAGATTGAAACATTCATATGTATATACTTTTGTAATCGAAATAGAACGTTTGTTAAACGAATTTTCTGGGTGCAAAATATGGGCCTCATCTTTACGGATCTTTCACTGCCAAAGCAGTGCAGTAATACATGTAAAGACGACCCCATAAAGGATAGAAAAGGTGAAACCTTAACGATACGCTGCCACGAAACTACTTATTTTCGTACGAGTCGTAACTGGTATAGAACTTTGGTTGCTACGGCAACTTAAAGCTGCTATTGACTTTCAATGGGAAACATTAAACTCAGCTATTTTTAAGAATAGGAATTTGATTTTTCAGCGTTCATCGTGTGATGAAGCCAGTGGGCGTAGCTAAAATTCCGCGAAGCGCTTCTTGTAGAATTTTAGCGACGACCACAGGCTTCTTCACACGATGAACGCTGAAAAATGAAATTTCTATTCTTATACATTGTGTAGTTACACTTTACTTTTAGACCCATCCTGTGGTATTTTCGTTGTAATTTAATGTAGAATATGTAAGATATGCGTCGAAGAAAATGTATTAACGACGTATTCGGTCATTACGTTGAACAGCCGTCGCCATAACGTGGCGTCAATCGAAAGTTACGCGGACCAATCAAGACGTTTGTTTACCTCAGACGTCGCTTGACGACAACGTGCCATGATCAATTGTCGTTCATCGGTGTATGAAGCCAGTTGCTCTTAAAAGTTTACCTATAGGAAGTCAGTGGCAAGTGTAAATATTATGGTTTATCGTGTATCTGCTGCAAAATTAAACCTGATAACAGGGGTATGTTAACATAGTGTGACATCATGTCACCAATCCATAACGTAGCTACTCATTTGCTTGCAGCTAATTACTAGTGATACATGATAAATAGAAAAACATATTGTATCTTTTGGTATCAAGTTTATCAGGCTGGAACAGCACCACGTACGAATGGCTAGGCAAGCCTTGCTATTCCTTCGCTGTTTCTAATGTAGCCTGATAAACTTGATATCAAAAGACACTAAAAACCTTTTTTTCTGTAAGAAATCTTGAACAAAAATGTTTGTTAATAAATCCTCCTATTGCATATGGTTTTAGGGCTTCCCGCTATTTGTGAAAAAAAGGTGCAGCCAGACCTCGGCGAACAGTGTTTGCCATTCTGTTGACCGGAGAGAAAAATCGTTTGAAATATAGGCCAATTTCCACTGCTGGTCAAGCTGTGCCAGTATTTGGAATCATCGCCATTTAGTGCCGTAAGATCAAATTTGACTTACAACATTAATTTACGTGTAAGGATTTTTTGAAACTTGAAGCATCATCCTATTATCTTACAGATAGTATAGAGAATCTTACACGAGTGGTCATTTCATATAAAATTTACGAAACGAGCCTTCGGCGAGTTTCATAAATTTTATATGAAATGACCACGAGTGTAAGATTTTGTTATCATGGGAAATGGGATTTTGTGGCCTCCAAAATAAACATAATTCCAATAAGAAAACGCATTGTTGACACGTACGTTGTCAATGACGTTACGTGTACGATTTTTATGACACGACGTTACCCACTTAATATTTACACTTGCGACTGACTTCCCAAAGGTAAACCTTGTAAAGCAAATGGCTTCATGCACCGGTGTATGAGGCCAGTTGCTCAAAAAGGTTAACCTATGAGAAGTCAGTGGCAAGTGTAAATATACACCGATGAACGACGATTGATCATGTGACGTCTGCGGTAAACGAATGTCTTGATTGGTCCTCGTAACGTTCTATTGACACAATGCCATGGCGACGGCTGTTTAACTGATGACAGAGCACGTCTTTACTATCTTCCATCCGTATTTTTGTATACTCTACACTGAAAGAATATTATAACCGTCAACTTTTCAAGTTGATTTTTTTCTGTCTAAACGCGATAGTATAAAAATGCATAAAATCAGAAATCACGTGCATGGTTATGGACTTCAGTTTAGCGGTATTTGAAACATCCGTGATGCTTTGGCACAGTTTTGGGGAGAAAAATCCGAAAATGCATTTTTATGAGAGAATACGTTGCTTAAACGCCATTTTCATGCAGACTGTAATGCGATTGTGAACAACATGGTCGACTAAACTAATAAACACTGAAAAAGTAAACTAATAAACACATAAAAAGTCGAGATTTCTGAAGAGACGTAGGCTTTGTTAATTTTAAAAAAATGCGTTTTCCGAGAAACGAAAATAAAGGGGGGGTGCCTATAAGGCCCTTTTTCTGCCCAAGAGCAAAATGTTTTATTTTCAGCTGATGATTAGACTATAGTATCCGCTATACTGAATCAATAGTGGTTAAGCTCCGTAAGCCCTACTTTTGGAATAATGGGGTTATTAAAGTGGGTAGGGTAAATCAGCATGAACCAGGGCTGTCATATTATAAGCTATATTTCTCCTTCAAATTTAATGGCAATCATAAATACCTTTCTTTATAAGTTGAAGTAATGTCTTTGGTGACATCTTTTCTCAAATTCTATCTTTCAAAGTAAAATCTAATGTCTGCAGAATTTCTTTTAGAGACACTGTCAATTTTCATTAATTTTTGGTACTTTGAATTCAATATATTCTACCATATCTCTAGAACCAATGGATGGCTTCTTACCAAACTAGCATGGGTTCACCGTTGGGAGAGTGCAAATTGTTGATTAAATTTTGGTGACCTTGACCTTTGTTTCAAGGTCACAGTAAGACTTAAAATGTCAATTTTAAGTCAAGTTTTGGCCATTGTATACATAGTAGCTCCTGAATTGATATGGACTTGTCCCCAAAAGGGCCTAAATAAAACATTATGAGGAGTTAGAGCACTAGTTATGATTAAATGGCCATGACATCATGATTAAATGGCCATGACATCATCTTCAAGGTCAAGGTCATGGCTAGACTAAACAGAGTTGAATCATAGATTTCATCAATCAGTCGACAGAAATGTACCAAATCTGAGTGTTTTCATTTGAAAATCAATATTTAATGTGCACAGAATGACCTTGACCTTGGTCTGAAGGTCAGTATTAGCCAAACACGATGAAATAGAATTGGGTTAAACTAAAAGGTTATAGAAAAGTCTATTGTAAAATAATGAACTTCTGAATGTACTGGTGACCTTCAGATCAAGGTCAAGGTCATTACATGCATAGTAAGCATTGATTTACAAATAGAAACATACATATTTGTTAAATTTCTGCTTACTAGCTGTGTGAGATTATAAGTTAAACTCTGTCTAGTCTAACCTTGACCTTGACCTTGAAGATGATGTCATGGCCATTTGATCATAACAAGTGCTCTAACTCCTCATAATTGTTGATTTAGGCCACATTGGTCATGATTTCATATCAGTTTAGGAGCCACTGTGTAGACAATGGACAAAACTTGACTTAAAATTGACATTATAAGTCTTACCGTGACCTTGAAACAAAGGTCAAGGTCACCAAAATTTAATCAACAGTTTGCACTCTTCCAACGGTGAACCCATGTTAGTTTGGTAAGAAGTCATCCATTGGTTCTAGAGATATGGTAGGATATATTGAATTCAAAGTACCAAAATTAATGAAAATTGACAGTGTCTCTAAAAGAAATTCTGCAGACATAAGATTTTACTTTAAAAGATAGAATTTAAGAAAAGATGTCACCAAAGACATTACTTCAACTTATAAAGGAAGGTATTTATGAATGCCATTAAATCTGAAGGAGAAATATAGCTTATAATATGACACCCCTGGTTCATGTTGATTTACCCCACCCACTTTAATAACCCCATTATTCCAAAAGTAGGGCTTACGGAGCTTAACCATTATTGATTCAGTATAGGGGACACTATAGTCTAATCATCAGCTGAAAATAAAACATTTTGCTCTTGGGCAGAAAAAGGGCCTTATAGGCACCCCCCCCCACCCCCCTTTGGATAATCGTCTTAAACATCAAGTTGAAATCAATGTATGTACCTTATTAGATCTTGGTCTACAAGGCCATACCCTATAGAGTCTGTAAGTTCATATTGCAACCGGAAATTGTCACCCATTTCGCATACTTCCGGTTTCTGGATCAGATATAAATTTCAATTAAACGTTTTTTTTTCTGAGATGAATTTAATTCTTCAAAATGTTACCGAAGACATCCAGTAACGATGCTATATCGCCCAAATTTTCACTGCCGTACAGCCGATAATAACTTCTACAGAGTAGCGCCAACTTTGTATCTGGGTTATCTGCTTACAGCTGAATTTGTAGGATTCAGCATGCGATAGTGCATTTCTCCGAGTTATTGCATGGACCTAACTGGAAGTTCGATCGCATCAAAACTTTCATTACTTTTGAATCTTTAATCGTTGTATCTGGTAATACGATTTTATTCTCAAGAATTACAACATTTGAAATTATTTATTCTGATGCAAAAGTTGCGACTTTTTGAAACGAGTGTACCTTTGTTCGAAATGCGACTACGCAAGAAGCAGGCGTCCTATTGAAATAAGATTACTTGAAGAATTTTGGCAAGGGACTTACTTCTGTATGCACCTTACTACTTTTGACTTCCAGGTTATATTTCTAGAACCAGTCGCCAAAATGTAGGGTGGATGGTTATAAGGTTCGTTCAGCGTACACTTAATTACCACGAAAACGAAGCAGAAAGGTCTAACAATGAAATGTTAATACAGTGGACCCGTTTACAATGACGACATTTGTTCCCAAATATTTTGACGTTAAACTAAACTTGCCGTTATAATGAGTACATACGAGGGATGATCAAAAAGTTCCCGGAAAAGTGATGTACGCCCTTTATTATTTCACTTTCTTCAATAAAAAATTTATACTAGGCAACCTTAATGTATTTGTGATTCATATCATACAAAACAACTGACTTATGTCTGACCAGTTTATTGCACGCGCCATCAACGTAACGACCGGTAACGTGACCCGGCCCAGCTTACGTTACGTTTCATTTTATCATTTCTGATAGCAAAATTCGAACGTTGCTTACTCACAAATTATTAATGTAAACATGAATTGCTTTACATAAAATTAAAAATATATATTTTATCTTGATGTTCATTACAAATTTTGTAAGTTGTTTTGATTCTTTCTATGAAATGATTGTTAAGCCCAACGTGACCTTTAATCAGTTAATATGTGGGGGTTGGGTAATTCAAGGGCAGATAACTTACTTTACTTTATAATACGGAAGTGTTATGATACGGTTTCATAAACAAGAGATAATGGCAATTCGTTAGATATATGATTTATGCCTTACAGTTGAACCATTCCACAATACGGCAACACAACCTGAAATCGGCAGCATAATGAACTTCCAGCAAATGCCCATCTCACTCAGCAGCAACGATGTATCGGCCA
Organism: Ctena decussata; assembly: GCA_963989385.1. NCBI lineage: Eukaryota > Metazoa > Mollusca > Bivalvia > Lucinida > Lucinidae > Ctena > Ctena decussata. The sequence continues at coordinate 32,343,275 of OZ022511.1, forward strand.
TCTTTGTCATATTTTCGATCATATCAATTTATTACTATGTGCAGCATTTAGAAGAGTGTGGTACTTGAGTTACTTGTACAAATGGACTTCTCTTAAGACTATGGCTGAATTTTGACAAAGCTTGAATATGTAGCCTTGCTGCTACTTGATTTAAGACTTTTGATAGACAGCTAATGCTGCGGCAGATATCAGATTGCGTTGTTGCATTGCTAGAATAGTTCGACTGAAAGGGTACATCACATATCTAACGAATTACCTTTATCTAAGTTTCATGAAACTTGATCATAACAATTCCATTTTATAACGTAATGCAAATTATCTGCCCTTGAATTACCCCACCCCCACACATTTGATTTTTAAAGGGTACGTTGGAATTAGACATCCTTTCGTTAAAATGTCAAAACAACTTACAAAAAAAGTTACGAACATAAAGATAAGATACATATTTCTAAGTTTACGTGAAAGAATTAATGTTACTACATACATTTCATAGATAAACAACGTTCAGAAATTGTTATTAGAAACGATAGAAATGCAACGTAACATTAGCTGGGCCGGGTCACGTTACCGGTCGTTACGTTGGAGGCGCGTGCGTGAAACTGGTTAGACACAAGTCATCTGTTTTTTATGATATGAATCACAAATAGATTAAAGTCGAACAGTGTGAAATTTCATTGAAGAAAGTAAAACAGTAAAGAGAAAACATCACTTTTCCGGGAACTTTTTGATCATCCCTCGTATTTAGAACAATAACGCCGTTCCGTGCATATCAAAATGGCGCTATTAAGAGTTTTGCTGTTCTAATGGGTGTTGTTATAAAGAGAGTTGACTGTATGTGGATTAAACTTTGACTTTTCAACGTTCATCGTGTGAAGAAGCGAGTGGTCGTTGCTACATGTAATTTTTAGCGCTCTCCACTGGCTTCATCACAGTATGAACGCTGAAAAATAAAATTTTAATTCTTAAAAGCAGGGGCGTCATATGATAAAGTAACAGAAGTAGCATTAGTCTGTTATGCACTGTGCCCATTCAAACGTGGAAAAAACTGTTCAATTTAAATGCAGTTTGATTAATAACTTTATTTGTTTTCATCCACTGGCATTTTGCCTCTCAAAAAATTATAGAACAAGAAGGATTAATTTGTTTGGCATTTTGCAGTAAATATGGCCCATGCCCGACTTATAAAACATTCAGAGATACGAGGGGAGTTCAATAAGTTTGTATACACTTAACAAAATTTTTAATTGGTCACTTTTCTACTTTCCAGAAATATGAATATTAATAAATAGCTTAATATTATATTATAGTGAAATATTTTGGATTGTTATCTAATTTTTTAAATTAAATGTTGTAATCAAAACTTTATTTTATTATTAGAGTTATGACCCCTTCTTCGTAAACCATTGAATGTTTTGAAAACGCATAAACGGTGAATCAAACTGCCTTAAAATCATAGCATTTTAGAAGTGAATAAAGTCTTTCAACACAAAAACATGAAAATTGTACCCATTTTTCGTGAAATTGTTGCATGTATTAATTTTAATATTGAAGTATTCAAATTACCTCCCTTAGAATGTGTTACTCTTAATACACGCCTCGAATTAAAGTAAATTATTTTGAAAATGCACGAGCAGTTTGGCTGCTTATCAAATACAAGATTGCATTTACATTTGTTCTTCCTCGTTTGTAGCCAAACTAATCTAAATTTGCATATGGCTTAATTCTATGAAGAAGGTGACCAATAAGAAATTTTGATCAGTGTAACTCGGGGTTTAACTCACAGATTGGAAGATGGTTTCCACATTATTTTTCAATATAACCCCCCTTTACTTCAATGCATTTGGCCCACTTTTCTGTTAGGCAGTCTATGCCTTTGAAATAAAAGTCGTCTGTTAGGTCTCAAACCAAGCCTCTGAAGCAGCCTTGAGCTCATCATCGTCCCGAAATCTCGTTCCACGCAAGCGGGACTTCAAATTTCGAAACAGATAATAATCACTTGGGGCCAGGTCTATTATTTATATAGTGTATATTATATCTTGCATGTTCAGGTTTCTGGGTACCCACCTGGCAGACACTTTTGACATGCCTAAACTTTGATCCGGCGATCGTTTAGCACAAGTCTCTCAACACGGTCGATCATCTCCTGGCTGATGACATCAGCAGGGCGACCTGGCCTTGGGTCATCTTCTAAGGAGTGAGGAACTTTATGACTGCTCTGAACACAATATCCTGACTTTCCTTTATTGCCTATGGGTATAGGTTTTCAAACAAAAAATAAGAGCAAAACATGTACGTGTTGACTGAACGGCTGTTATCATTCAACTGGCAAAGGTTTACCCTGCACGAAAATGAAAAAAGAAAATTTTAATTGTATAGAAAAATACCGAGTTCTACGAGCTTATTGAACTACCCTCGTATATGTTAGTTAATAAGGATCGAGTCATTTATTATCAGGAAGCGGGGGGTGGGGGTGGGGTGGGGGAAATTTTCATACGATTCACCAAAATGTTTTCGACCAGCCCCCCTCCCCCCTAGTCTCACCAGAATTATTTTTCCGACCCCCCCCAAATAGGTGCTAAATTCTTTATGACCCACCAATCTCCCATTCCCAGCTACCCTTCACACACACACACACACACACACACACACACACACACACACACACACACACACACCATGTCAGACTGACTTCAATCCAAACCTGTATGAAATGAAACGCAAAAGAACATTTTCTTGTTCTAACAGTTTAATAAATCATGGTCTGTTTGAATGCTTATTAAATATAATTTCTAATATTATACCAACGGCATGATGATAAGCAATAGTAAAGGTATTTTTATCTGCCAAAATGATATGTCGAGGTCACTGGAAAGACGAGAATTTAAGACAATATAAATGCGCGAGAACTGCGGACTGCGATTCTCGCCAAATTAAGAATACTGAATTTGCCCAGCAATCATTATTAGACAGTATAAAGTTATGTTATGACTAATGCTAAGCATTTTATTAAAAGAACTCACATGGCCGGACTGGAGATTAATGCTTTTTTAAGTTATAGACTCCACTATTCATAAAATTCAAAACAGAAACACTTTTTTTTTCTTCCTATAGATGTGGGGTTCAATTAATTTATGACGACAAAATGTTCGTGAAAATTCAAGGGTATGCACTGATATATCGTCTGTGCTAAGTAACAATGATGTTTTCGCTGAAGTTTATTTGCACTACACGTAATTGTGTTGCATGCTACTAATCAGCATCATTCTTTTATGGTTATTTCATAATGAAATACAAAGGAGTATACTAAAAATGACGTTTGATTGTATTTTGAGTCTAGACCTTTTTCCGGTCAATGGTCGAGATTCTTTAAATGTGTCAAGGGCGGGTATCATTTTTCGTATTGTATTTTTTTTTTGTATTGTCGCAACACTCACATATGTAAACTGTCTTTGGTTATTACATACAGACAAGCCTGCCAGTCAGTGCGGCCAAGCTCAAGCTCGCATAGACACTGGGGAAATTGCAAACGCAAAAGTGAGGTAATAACTTGCCTGCACTGATAAGCAATATTGACATCTGAGTCAACGGTAGTCTTCTATATCTTACGGTACCTTTATATATGTTGCTATTCATATACTGTATCACTATTACGGCTACTTAATCCTTGCAATGTACACCCTGAGCTCCAGATAAGAGGGGTATTGAGGATAATTCGAAGACATTTTTTCTTATTTCTCATGAAAACATATGTTGTGGCCCTACTATAGAACCGTCTCGACGAGACGGTTATTTTGATGGGTCACAACTTATGTTTGTATTGAGAAATGTGGAAAATTATCCCTAAATTATCCCTGTTACATATACCCCTTCTTATTTGGAGCACTGTGTAACACCATTTTCCTTTACTTATCAACCGTGAAGAGGCACAAGTTCCGCAAAAAGATCAAGTTCAAGATGGACGCGACTAGTGTGTTGATTTTACTTCTAGTAACTCTTGTGTCGGCTCATGACGTAACTAATGTTTCATATCACGACCCTTGTAAGTTTTGTTTTATCTTTTGAATGTAATGTGTATCTGTGGTCCAATTACTACTTTTTTACCTTTTCACCATTAGGAGATGAAATGCAGAACCGCTGGTTGAAATATTTCTAACGATATAAAAAGTAAGAAATAAGTATGCTTTGTTGTATGTGTGCCTCCATGCGTGCGTCCGTAGATGTGTGTATGTGTGTGTGTGTGTGCATAAAACTTGTAGCAATAATATGACAAAACTGAAAAATAATGAAGCATACTAATCATGTTCGTCAGTATAAAAACTATGCAGTTTACCCTCAGAAACAAAGCACAGACAATTCACTTTTATCTGTATAATTATCTCATTACATTTTTTCCAAGGAAAACTAACAACAGTGAACTGATGAACACGAGCATTGATCAAACTGTTAGAAAGGTAATTGGTTACATTTTTTGTTTGTTTTCCTCCTCAGTGGGATTCAACTATTAATGGTAAGTGTTTGCTCCTTTAGAGCAGATTGTTTTTTCAGAGTACATCAGATTTTGGAAAGTTTTTGTAGTCCGGGAAAGCAAACAGGGAGTCACTGGTGTTTGCTCTCTAACTAAAATATGGCGATGTTTCCACCTATATTTTATGGTCAATTCGGACTTTGGATTTAATCATCCTATATCTAAAGGAGCGGCTGTAGCGTAGTGGATAACACTCCAGACTACCAATCCAGGGGTCGCAAGATCGATCCCCCGCTTCTCCGGTCTTTCGGATGAGACTTTAAACCGAGGTCCCGTCTCCATATGACCTCGTTGTTGGTGGGACGTTAAACCCGAGTTCACTCACTCACTCACTCACTCACTCCTATATTTAATTACAACACAGTAGTGACTGATGCAGCCAGTGAAATACTTGGGAAGGAACGTCGTATGAAAAGGCCCTGGGTCACCAGAGATGTTCTCGACCTCTGTGATGAGAGGAGATATTTGAAGAAGAAGCGGTATGAAGCAGGAGGAGCAAAAGAATACAGGGAAGCAAACAAGAGGATTCAGAAGGCAGTGAAGAAAGCTAAGGAGGACTGGATAGCTAGCCAGTGTGAGGAGATCGAAACTTGCATCAACAAAAAAAAAAAAAAAAAAAAAAAAAAAACAACAACAACAAGAAAGCATACCAGCTGGTGAAGGATCTAACTTCAGAGAAACAGGGTAGATCCACAACTATCCAGGACAGGTCTGGGAAATGCCTTATAGAGAAACAAGAGATTCTCAGCAGATGGACAGAATATTGCTCAGAACTGTACAACCATGAGACTTACGGTGACAATACATTTCTGGATTGCAATCAGCCCCCAGAAGAACATCAACAGCCAATCTTTCGTGAGGAAGTTGAAATTGCAGTAGCAGTACTAAAGAAGGGGAAGTCTGCCTGAGTTCATAATGTACCGGCAGAGCTTGTTCAAGCTGGCGGGGAGACCATGATTGATGTTTTAACAGATATCTGTAACAGGATCTGGAGAACAGGAGAATGGCCTACCCCATGGACTCAGTCACTGATTATTACACTCCCTAAAAAGGGTAACCTATAGCTCTGCCAGAACTACAGAACCATCTGCCTCATCAGTCATTCAAGCAAAGTCATGCTGAAAGTCATCTTGAACAGGCTTTAACCACAAGCCGAAAAGATAATTGCTGAGGAACAGGCTGGGTTCCGAGCAGGAAGGAGCACCACAGAACAGATATTCAGCCTTAGAATTCTGTGTGAAAAGTATCTCCAACATCAGCAGATTCTGTACCATGTCTTCATTGATTTCAAAAAAGCCTTTGACAGACTATGGCACGCAGCCTTATGAGCCACCATGCGGAAGTAAAATATTAGTGCACATCTAGTTCGCACCATTGAGCGGCTATACGACAAGGCCACAAGTGTAGTCCTGATAAATGGCAGCACAGGAGAATGGTTCAGAACAACAGTTGGAGTAAGACAAGGATGTCTTCTGTCACCCACCCTCTTCAACATTTTTCTCGAACGGATCATGTCTGATGCTCTGAAAAATCATGACGGAAAGGTTAGCGTAGACGGCAGAAACATAACCAATCTGCGGTTTGCCGATGACATAGACGCTCTAGCTGAAGAAGAGCAGGAACTAGAAACTCTAGTTGAAAGTCTTAACCAAACCTGCACAAGGTATAAGATGGAGATCAGTGCGTGCTGAGAAGGCCAAACTGATGACGAACAGCGCAGATGGCATTCAGAGGGAGATCAAGGTAAAACGGCAGAAGCTGGGTACCGTAACAAGCTTTAAATACCTTGGAGCAGTTGCCTCAGATAGTGGCTCAAAACCGGAGGTTCTCTCAAGGATATCATAAGCCACTTCTGCACTTACCAAGCTCAAACCTATTAGGAGAGATAAATACATATCCCTTGGATCAAATGTGAAACTTATGCGCTCCCTTGGCATTTCCATATTTCTGTATGCCTGTGAATTATGGACCTTGACAGCAGAGTTGGAGAAAAGAACGCAGGATTTTGAGATGAGATGCTACCGAAGGTTACTGAACATTTCGTACAAGGACCATATAACCAATGAGGAGGTTCGCAGAAAAATCCAAGAAGCCATTGGAGGAAATGATGAACTCCTGGCGCTGATCAAGAAACGGAAACTAAAGTGGTTTGGCCACGTCTCAAGGTTTTATGGTTTAGCAAAGACCATTCTAAAGGGCACAGTGAAAGGAAAAAGAAGAAGAGGTAGACAGAAGAAGAGGTGGGAAGACAAAATTAAAGAGTGGACAGGGATGGATTTTTCCAGCTCAGCTATGGCATCTGAAAACAGGACAAGGTGGAAAGGGATTGTTTCGAAGTCATCTGTGGTGCCCCAACGACCTAGTAAGATTATGGGATAGAATAGATTAAATATTTAATGGTTACTTCGGACTTTGGATTTAAAGGTGGATTTACAAGCCGACACAGCAAGCATGCACCATAAGCCACCACGTAAACACACCCGAAGGCAATGAGCCTTGATACAACAAAACAAACAGAGTGGTATATGCGCCCAGCGAACACTTCAATCAGCTTTAGTGTCGTCCCAGTCTGATCAAAGTCTTGGCTGTTGGCATGGAGGTAGCTTAAACATTCAGCTACCCCTTAAGCGCACAGCAAAGACTCTTATCAGACTGGGCGGATGCCCCGACTGATTTGAGTCTTTGCTGGGCGAATATGCCACTTTGTTGGTTTTTAAGGGTCGCGACTTGTATGTTGCTTGAAACAAATATGCTACATGCAACATGTCTAATTTACTTGCGACAAAAATGTCATACAGCATGTGTATACGTACCTTCAAAACATCTCAAAGGGCCATTACTCAGATCTGGAAGTATATTAATGAGCCATATCATGTGAATTCCAGCAATGTTGGATTGGTGACAAGCAAAGGCTCTGATAAGTGACACATAAGTGCAGTATTATTACCGCCTTCGCTTGTCACATCAGCCATCTATGGAAATAAATCAAACCATAGAGCCAACAGAGAGGTCTTTGATTACCCTGTATACATGTAAAGGATTATCTGAATATCACATGACAAAGGCTACATTGTTAGAACTTACATGACGCGGCTCAATTTTGCCTCCTTCTGCAAACGGGCTTCTACTATTGATATCATGTCATTGACAATCTTTTTAATTAGTGTAACTAATTAACTCTCTCAAGAGACATTTATTTGTTTTTAAATAGAACTCACCTCAGCTTCAAGGTTGTTTGTGATTCTGTGATGTCATTGTGCATGTGAAATTGGGTATGTCTTTTTTACGAAAAGGCAGTTCAAATGGCCAGTTGCGTGATAGCATTTTGGCACTAAATAAACCTGATTATTCGTCTTTAAAGAATACAAATGATGACACCAAGACAAACGATAAAATTGCTTTGCACAACCCATCCAAGATACCAAAGAAAAAGAAGAGGAAGAAAAACAAGAACTGCAAACTTGTAGGAGAAATCCGAACGGCAAAATGTGAAAGGAATTTCAAACATAAAATGTACTTTGTATACTACTGCGGTAGGTATCTCACAAAAGATGGACGTATGGCTGGCTGGGTGGGCGGATTAATGGATGGATAGATGAATAGAATTGAAGTTCACGTTAAGTTTCTTTCAACGCTATTTCGGTAATATAGAGATTATCGCTGGATAATGAAAAGCTGTTTGCAACTTGAAACCCCCTTTGCGGTGTGAAGCATTCCGTCGACGGTGGGGTTCGGACCTGGTATCAACAGAATCTATGCAATGTTACTGTAATGTCTTGCTTTACATTTCAGGGAGTCTCACAGGACGGACAGGTATGTAAACTACATGACATATATATTCTTAGACACTAACGTTCACTAATAGAAACATTTGTGCAAATATGTATGTTTTCAGGGCCGATTTTTGTTTGTTAATTCTTCCTCGATCAAATGCTAAGGCCCTTTTTTGCTCCCAGTTTCTCTTGCAAACTTTTTCTTCTTCTAGTAAACTGCCAAGGCAGTCTTTTTCTATTGCCGCAAAAAAGCCAAACACCTCAAACCCGTGGTTGAATTATATAGAAATTCATTAAACCTTAAAAGCATGCATTTCTCTATCATAAGCATTCGAACAACACACTGCACTTGTTTAAGCTAAAGTTGCCTGCTTTAACGGTGTCAGAGTCAACAACTTTGGCTAAAGCAAGGGGCTAAAGAAAAGCCCGATGAAACAAACTGTAATGTTTAGTACCACCCATTCTAGATGCAATAAAAGAATTATCTGAAACGCCTAGTTCGGCAAAAAGACAGTAGCTACTTCCTTACTTCTACTGAGTTACATATTTATTTCCGATATCGAGGTTGGTTAAGAGACCTAAAGCAAATATCCTCTTATTTAATGTCTTACCTCTCCTTACCACATATTTGAAGCTGAACTCAGACAGTTGCGCAATTTACTTCACGACAGACCTACACTGTATTTGTACAAGTGTCTATGAAATAATTTGAATTAGTAAACAGCCGAATGTCATTATTAGTTTTTAAAAGCAGCGAAGCCATGATACTATGATTTTGACTGCAGATGAGATGAGTAAATTGCATATTCACAATGCCAGAAAACTCATTTTTTACATTTCAATGATAAATTACTGAAGTATCTTTCAGGACCTGGACCAGATGAATGGGCGGATACCTATCCATTGTGTAACGGATCAAATCAGACTCCAATAGATGTTCCTGCTTATACTGAATTTGACCCGAAGTTGCAGCCATTGAAATTCGTAGGATATGATACCCTTGGCCAGGACGACATGGAAATCATAAATGTTGGATGGTCAGGTACTCTAAATACTTTATTATAATCATTATCATCATAATTTATTTCATTTCATTTTTTTATTCTGAATAACATACCGTATACGCGATAATTTTCGCAGTGTTCCATTTTTCGCGGTCACTTAGAAATCGCGAAATAATTTACTGTTTCTTACAAAGTGTCATCAGTAGACACAGCGTCCATATATTTTTTTTCTGTTTGCTTCGGTAAAGTCAGGTACTTTTCATTTGAGCCAGTTCTTTCATTAACCTGCGGCTGCAAAGAAAATCAAGCAATTTTCATTTTTGCGCATGCTGCTAACCGCGTAAATTAAAATCGCGAAAATTAATGTTTATGATTTTGCCCCTTAACCGTGAAAATTTGAATTCGCGACGATTACCGCGTATACGGTATTTTTAAGATGTACCGGCATACCTCAATCTTTGTTTTCATCAGTTACAAATGTGACTTTTCGTGTTTTTTTCCCAGGAAAACGTAGACGCTCCGAATTACTCTAAAAGTAAAGAATTTGCCCTTATTGGAGCAAATTTATTCCTATATGAATCGACCCTTATTGAGCATGGAAATTAAATAAAAATGACATAGTTGCTTCCCATGGCAGTATACCCATTCACAATAATAAAAATTTAATTTTGGATACATGAATTTCATCTTAATATTTCACAATCAATTCCAGTCTGCGAGAGCATGAAAAGCAGGGCAAGCCCAAATATAAATCTCCGGCAGGGAATGTTGGTAGGCGGCAATCGAAAACGATGGGGCAATCGACGAACTCGGATCAAAAACAGTTAAAAACAGCGTTTTTGATTGCAAATTGGCGACAATTTGCAATCGAAAACGTTGTTTTGCAATCGAAAACGCTGTTTTTGATCCGCGTTAATCGATTGTTAAGAGCGTTTTCGATTGCCGCCTACCCGGTGTGGATACAAGCAGTTTCGGCGTTTGTTATATGAGCCGCAATCTAACAAAACCAAGAAAGTGGCATGTGTGCTCAGCGAAGATTCAGACCAGCTTGAGCATCCGTCCAGTTTGGGCAGACTCTTTGCTCTGTGCTTTAGGGTGGCTAAGGGTCTAAGCTAGCTCTATGCGGACGGCGAAGCCTCTGAATAGACTGGGTGGATGCCCAGGCTGATCTGAGTCTTCGCTGGGTGCACATGCCACTTTGATGGTTTTGTCGCGTCGCGGCTCATATCAGCCATTGCATAGACTGCAAGGATTATTGTTACACAAACACTGAAGGCTTATCATAAGTCTGCACGCACAGTGATAGTTGACAATAAATTGCAAACGACAAGAAAGCTGTGTTACGGAGTAGATTTGCATCTTCTCATTCCTCTACCTCTACTTTGTTTCACTTTTGGTGGCATTAACTTTACACAGAAAATCTCCCCTTCACCCTGATGCCAATTTCACTATTGCATACCTTTGAGGTATCCATCGGTTCCACCGACTCTCTTGCTTTCTTTTATTTCCTGAATCTGATTGAAAAAAATGTTATTCTATATAAAGTAGCTGCAAGTCGAGTCATTATATGCATTATGTGGCGGTATAAAATGAAAAACTAGATTTTCCATTTTATACCGCCAGAGCTTTGCCCAGTACCTGATTTCCATTTTATACCGCCTCATAATTGCTCGACTTGCAGGTAATTTGTATATGATAAAAATCCTTGTTATATGCAGCTAGCTTTTATTATTTTAGCTTCAGTGGTAATTAAAGACAGCAGCATTGGCAAAGCCTACTTTACAAGCGGGGGCTTCTCTGGTAAATACATTGCATCGCAGTTCCATTTCCACTGGGGGCCTGATGACAATAGCGGCTCAGACCACTCTTTTCAAGGAAAGTTCTTCCCTGCAGAGGTACTACGTTGCACTCTTTTAATCATATCTTGACAGGTTAATTGATTGTAACTCTGAAAGGAAATAAATGTTGTTCATTAAACGTGCTGTTGCTGTCACTTACATGTAGGTTATTCCTCCAAGCAAAGTAAGGGTACATCATGATATATTTGATACTTGTTTTCAAATCCCCCAATCCCCCTTCTCCCCTGCACACAGCCATATAGGTTAGAGGCTATGAAGAGAAATCTTCGCAATTAAGAACCTGAAGCGAGCGTAGCGAGCGGAAGGTTCTTAATTGCGAAGATTTCTCTTCATAGCCTCTAACCGGCTTAGTGTTTGCCCCAGGTAATAAACTGATCCTGGTCTGCCCTGTTTTCCAACATCTTTCAGATAATCTTTTTTGAGAAATATTTTGTGTTAAAAAAATAAAATAAAGAAAAAAAATAATGATAAAAAAAATCCCAAAATGACCACTCTCCAACGTACTTTGATTATAGTAATGATGCAACGTCAAAACATGATGCAATATCATGAGTCCCAAAATAGCTTAGAGAGGGGGGACTTAATTAGAATACTGCTTTTTAAGGTTTTGTCATGCTGTCATTTGGCTTGGAGAGGAGGAGCATAATTAGAATACTGCTTCTAGAGTGAGTGTCATGCTGTCATTTATGATTTGTGTTCAGATGACTTTGCACATTCCCATTCATTCAGTTTTTGGAGCTCAAATATGGCAGGTCACTTTGATTTTCCTTTGTTGAATGAGGATTATTTTCTTCTCTTTACACAAATCATAGTTATTTGATTTGTGTTACGAGATGCATCTTATAACAGAGGAACATATAAGAGGAGTATTTTTTGATAATTTGGGATTATTTTTATTTCTCCATGAAAAACGTATGTTGTGGATATTCATTAGAACTGCCTTTTCGAGGCAATTCTAACAAATATCTACAACATGCTTTAAAATTATGCTGTGGGTACCAATAGAACTGCTCGTCGAGGCAATTCTAATATGTAACCACATGTTTTTACAATATGTGTTTATTTTAAAAATAATGTTATGGATTGCCATAGAATCGCCTCGTCGAGGTGGTTCTAAGGAGTAACCATAAAATACATTTTATGGTGATTACTGCCAAATACTCCCTTCATCTGTTCCTCAGACTGTAATGAGAAAAAACGCTCATTCGAGATATCTACATCGACTTCTAAATCAATTTGACCTGTCATGTTGAAGCCATTTTTAGACGTGACAAGCTACAGAAGACTGTACATATCTGATCACTTGAATTTTCAAGTCTTCAGTAGATTTATTGGTGAAGACTCTCTTCATGGATAAGTGATGAGTCTACACCAATAAATCTATTGAAAATTTGAAATTTCGGGTGATCTGATTGGTTTATTATCTGGGGCAAACACTAACATAATGTAACTTTTTTTTCACTTGTATGTAGTGTCTATTTGACGTGCAGTTTAAAAAATGTTCTGAATCTTTAATAATATGCAAAGATAAATAAATAAATAAATAAATAAATAAATACATAAATAAAAAAAAAACATTTATTGCTTAAACAATGCTATGTAAAACTCAGTTTAGCCGTTTAGCCTTTGCCTTTTAAAGAATGGCTTTCTGCGTTTCTCTCTTTCTCTAGCTAGGCTAGCACATCATAGTTTTCATATTTTATTTCCAGGTTCACATGGGTCATTTCAAGGAAGATTATGGCAGTGTAATCAACTCAACAAAGTATCCGGACGGACATCAAGGTCTCGCTATTTGGTTTGAGGTAATTGCCGACTTAGCAACTTACCAACAACGAATCTGTTGAACAAACGATATCCATTATTATCAATTGATTATCATATCTGTGCTGCTCTGTGCATTCATAATTTCCAAGTTGCTGAGTTATCAATTATTACCTGACTGATCACAGTCATATCTTTTGAGTGTGAACCATGTAAACACAATGCTGCCGAGATACCAAAACGTGTTGGCCGTGACAGGACAGAGACTACTGGCGCTCCCAAACTTTGATTGGCTGTTCTACATACTTAGCCGCAAAACGCCATGGATCATATTTTGACAATGGCACTTAGAAAAATAAACGAACAATGACACATAAAAAGCATACTCATAAAGTAACACAACGAATACCGTCTACGACAATCTGGTGATCATAATGCTAAATTGCTAATATAAGTCATTTATCATATCTGGTCATTTCAAAGTTTCAGCACCACTTCAAAATTTCAGAACAGACACATAATTATTTATTGAAAAAAATGTTGTTGTTATACGAGGGGTGTTCGGAAAGTTTTGCAAATGACGTAATTTCTCGGTATCCACCATACAGACAGAACTGCTGATTGCAAAAACACATAAAACTATATTATGCGAAGAGAAGTCTGCAAACAATGTGCATTTTTTTTAAAAAAGACGCATTTTTAACTTCTTTGAAAGAGGTATACATGTACCCTAATGACACTGCAGAATTTTACTTTAGTAGGCCGTAATTTATATATCAGCAGTCTTTGATATCTTTTTATTTTTGTTAGTTAAAGACAATGCCCAGACAATGTTGTTCTGTAAATATCGCGGAAATTAGTTTTAATCTGGCTTCCGTACAGGGCCGGGAATATGGATTATCAGCACATTATGCTGTAGCAATTTCTCCATTTCTACTAAAATTTGATGATTTTGTAATGAAAAAAAGTGTATTAGCATTCAAAATATTGTCGGCAAGAGCATTTACATGGGTTAACGAAAACCTGTCAACAAATTCAATTTAATGCCAAAAATGAAGCCTCTGCAAGCTTTCAAAAATGACGTTAACGTAAAATTCAATAACGTCATAAGAACTGCGCTTTGCTTTGCGAGGAATAAATCGATAACAGTTGCCGCCCTTCTAACTTTTGTATGGATATTATAGGCAACGATAGACAAGCAAATGACAAAATTTAATTTGGTATTTACAAGGATATTTGACTTTAATGCCTAAAACTGAAAAGATTTTACATATAAAATTAGCCCAGTGGTGTGACTGGGACCTATTAAAATGCGTTGTAACTCAATAAGGAAAAGTGTCTTTGTATAGTGTTTGGTATCATTGTAAAGACAAAATGCAGTGCTTTTAGTACATGCATAGCAGTTGTACTCAGCATGCTCCTAAACAAAGTCATGAGGCCATTTGCAAAACTTTTCGAACGCCCCTCGTATTTCTCTTCAGCTATCCGAACATGATAATCCTGATTTAGAACCGTATCTAAATGCACTGGAGAACGTCACTTATGAAGGTAAGTGAAGAACGTCAAGCAAAATGTACACTCTGGGCGATTCTATGCTGTAACCTTTGAGTGAAACAAGATAAAGCAATTACATGCATATGTACTTAATAAACTTATTATAGGGTATTGCTCGATATGGCCAAAAATAATCCATTCGTTTAATTTGCATAATGCTGTTAGTTTAGAAATTTTATATTTTTTATATCTCTGTATTTCAAAGAAGAAAATGGTTTTGCAAATAATTTGACATTCAGAAGCAATTATCATGGTATCTTCTGTATCGAGTTCAGAAATGGAAACAAGTTTGGGAAGTTTAGAGGGTCACCTATGATAGCTTTAATCCGTGAACATGCATACAAACAAACAAGTATTTCTATTTTTTGCGAGTGGAGTCTTTTTTTTTTTTTGCAAACAAGAAACAAGGAACAACATTTCCCTTTGCGTTTTATATTGTACCAATTTGAGACGTTGACGTTTTACTATGGTATGTATTACATAGTGGATCTTACATGAGTGGTCATGTATCATTGAATTTATTAAACGAGTTTGGGAAAAAGATAAGATGCGAGGCTTTGCCGAGTATCTTATCGGTTTTCCCCAACGAGTTTAATAAATTCAATAATACAGTACCACGAATGCAAGATTATATTTATCATATGACACTAAATCGCATTTTGTTAGCAAAATTTTCACTAAAACGTCACGATTTCGCCATTAGAAAACGCGACGTTTTAATGGACGTCAACGTATAGCGTTATGACGTAATTTGCATATCTAATCCACTAGTGGATTATCGTTTTTAATGCATGGCTTTTTTACACTCTCAGATGCGACGTCATATGATAAACTCTAGCTATCGGAAGGAGACATCGCTTGTCAAGCCACAATATTCGTTTGCTTATTTCAGGGGATAGACAGTCTGTTGGGATGACTTTTGACAAGCTCCTGCCAAACTACACATCTGAATATTATCAGTACAACGGCAGTATACCGCTTCCACCTTGTTTGGAAGTTGTTGTCTGGACACTGTTCAAAGATACAAGCACCATCTCTCATGCCCAGGTAAGTACCGCATTTAAACTGGCTTCGAGGTTATAAAACTTGAGAATAATCTCAAACTCAAAATAAAGCACTCTGATTGGCTGCTTCCGAGCATATGCTCGGAAGCAGCCAATCAGTGTGCTTTATTTTGAGTTTGAGAATGTACTCAAGTTTTATAACCTCTGGGCCTGATCATATTTTTCGACACAACGTTTTGTTCGATCAGTAAGGACTAGATCTGTTTATTCGAATCTTTGATATATTGTAGTATCAAGAAAACCTGTTAATACACTTAAAATTTCATGGACGCGTCAAATACTTCATGCTTATATTATGTGATCACTCTGCGTGTCTGAAAGCATTACGTTTAATGTACAGAACCAATTTTGAAATGTTAATGAGAGTACGGTCATGAGCAAAGTGGTCATCTGAATATCTGCCCATTCAGCTCTCCGTTTAAAATGCATATCATTCAGATTAACTACAAATTCCCTGAAATTGTGTTTACGTCAGGAATACAATGTATAATGGCAACACACTTAGTTATTTAAGGGAAAACGAAAGTACTAAAATATTCAGGCATGTACAAGGGACTGAGAAAGAGAGCTCTTGGCTAAAAAGAAGTACGTATTTCATTTCTGCTGACGCATAATCAGGCATGTATAGGGGACTCAGAGACAGACAGACAGACAGAGAGAGAGAGAGAGAGAGAGAGAGAGAGAGAGAGAGAGAGCTCTGGGCTTATAAGCAGTATGTATTTCATTACTGTATATGCGGACGCATACACTACTTAAGGTCTTTGGGTACACCTCTATTATTTCACCATTTTCACTAAAGAAAACAGCTTTTGTGATTTCCCTTTGCTTCTCTTGGCGAAAAATCATACCTAACACCTTTCGTTCCATACAGGAACATCTTTTCCCCAGAAAAAGCAAATTCGTTCCTCCTCTTCATCAGGGAAGAAAGTGGTTAGAGAGTCTACGGGTTTGACATGACGACCGCGAATATTCAGCATTTTTTAGCTATGCGAATGCATTTCTTCTTTTTTTTATAACTTATAAACTTTGCGGCTCTCCAAACATGGTAAATATGGTACCAAATTGCTTCCAGTTATCAAGACTACGGCAGTTGTACGACAGCGCCTCTAATGCTACATATCCTGAACCTCATTTAATTAATGGCAACCAGAGAGGCGTTCAACCGCTTGGAGGCAGGGTGGTTAGAAGAAACTTCATAATTAGCCTAAGCTCGAAAGTGGAGTACTCTAAGGTATTTTATGCATTTGTAACAACCAAACTGTTTAAGTTTGGTATTTATTCAACCGTAACCATACCGAATTATCATGCTTCAGTTACGCCACAAAATTGTTATCAAAACGTAGCTGTATCTCACATCGAAATACATTTTTCTCTCTCTCTCTCTCTCCCTCTGTATGCCAATGTATGTTTTGGAGTTATAGATACTGAAAACAAACAACGGAAATGTTATTGTACCAGTGTTAGCGGCGTCTTGATCCTCGCAAAGTTGACGACTGGCTGGTTTGCACCAACTTACAACGCAAATATTTTTTCTACACAAAATGCACAGCACACAAGTCGTCAAACTTTTGAACACACACATTTTAATAAATTTGTTATACTTCCAGCTTTGCACTGCGATTACAATAACTCCTTTGCACACCATTCATATAAGGATAAGTTTACCTTTCACTCGCCACAGTGATGACTCTAAATAATTAGGAATCTATGTCTGATCAAACAGTCTGGAAATCCGACAGCACAGACTACAATTCCGCCGGCACTAATGCGACACGTCACTGGATATCAAAAGAACTGGTTAAAACAATGTTTAGTTGAGATATTCAACAGTAATGAATATTACCGTAATTGAGACGCGACATGACAAAACCAACAAAGCGGCCTGTGCGACCAGCAAAGACTCAGATCAGTCTGGCATCCGCCTTGTCTGATCAGTGTCTTTGCTGTGCGCATGGAGCTACCTTAGACCTTCAGTTACCCATTAAGCGCACTGCAAACATTCTGATCAGCTGGGCGGAATCCTAAGCTTATCTGAGTCTTCACTGGGTGCACACGCCATTTTCTTAGTTTTGTTATGTCGGGTCCCTTTATCTACTTTCAGATGATGTTAATGAGGATGACAGTGGTTGTGACAGTGGCGACAATGATAATAAGAGGTCTACAAACTACATAATTGTCACAAAAAACTTTGATGCAAAGCATCAAAACATCAAAACGCCGGGAAAATCAGTTACATGTAACTTCTGCGACCAGGATCTGTGCACATATTAAGAAAAGAAATGACACTGCCATTGGTCATATAGAGTTATGTGGTGTTCTCCAGTTGATGAGATTTTATTGGCTTTCTTTTACTTGTGTATACATGTCATAAACATGTGGGCAGGTTCTTCACAAACATGCATCAAAATGAAGCATTTTAGAGCTGCTTAAGCTCAATTTTATTCAGATGATTTAGGTATTATCAATTTTAGTTTCCCCTGTTACTAACAGAAAGTAGATATATACAGAGGTATTACTTTTCCGGCGTCGGTGCCGTAAACCTTGCATTTTCTGGTTCAGCTGCTTTTGTGACAATGCGCAAACAGACGAGCAGTTGCATGTTATAAGTTCTTCCTTAATGAATGATCGAAAATAGATTCAATTTTCACTTTTCGTCATTCGAAACCAGCTGTGCAAAGACAAAACTTGATTCTAGTTTGTGACTTGCATTATAATTCTCAGTGCTGTTGGTGAGCAGCAAAAATTATAACACACACCTGTTTAAGGCACCAACGTCAGGGCTCTCCCCATCACTTTCTGAAAGCTGAAATCGTGCTGATATGAATCATGTTATTAAGTCCATTTGACAGAACTAGGATGGTTATTTTCGCCGATATAGGAAGCAACCTGTTTCGTTGACGTTATTCCCATTATATTGTTGTTTTAGTCAGAGGCGGATGAAAGGAGCAACTCGAAAATACCATCCGACAATATCTGTGGCGCTGTGTCTTTGCTGTCTCAGTCTGTAATCTAAAATCACCAAGCCCTGGGTATGTCTATTCGGAAGAAGAAATGCCATACTCCGAATACAGCTACTTTGTAGCAGTAGAGCTCCTGTTTATCTCTGTCCGTAGGTTTTCTTCGAATACAGCTAACGCCGTAGCTACGAGGGATGATCCAGAAATTCGTGGACACAGTCCGTAATATCCAACTGCAATAAGTTATTTCTTTCAAATCTTAACCAATGCTTTTCTATAAATGGCTGATTAATTTCTCACAACATCAGGCAAATTCAATGAATATTGGGCTTGGCATCTACGTTTGAATATACCAGGGGTTGTCTGTGCGGCGCACTCCAGAGTTTTTTCCGGGAAATACAAAATCTTCCTTTTAAAATAATCAGATATATTTTTATCCTTAAAATTTCGATATAAAATTGCAGTCAAGAACTAAAGTAGCATTTGCCACTTTCAAACGATGTGAATATTCGTTATTGGAATTTTACATGACATTCTGCACAAACAAATAGACCACCACCCTCTGACATGAAAGAAGAAAATGACGTTTTTTTAACGTCTGCACGCAAGCAGTTTTCTAAAGGTCGACATAAAACGGTATAAAACCGTTGGAAAGTGTAAAAGAGTGCTGAAAATAAATGTCGAGCCATATTTTCGGACCTCAGGATGGCAATGATGCACTTATTCGATGGAATAATAGATTTTACACCTCAAAACTGAGCCCATGAAATGTTTACGCGATATCAGAAATTGAGCTTTATAAAACCTTATGGATAACTCGTGATTGTCTTATTGCTCTATTCCTCGCATTATATAAATGCTGAAATTGTGATTTTAGTGTCATGATTTCTTTGGTGGACCTTATCAGCTTCGCATTTTGAGCACTATCATATACCAGACGTCATAGTGACGTTGTGGCGTGCGCCGCGCAACCTAGGGTAACTGAACAAAATGCATTGTTATATATGAACCGTTTGAGATATCTGATTCAAAATTTACATGTGTGTTTACCAATGGTGTGGCAATGAGCATGTAATATTTCATCGATGGGCCTTTTCAGATTCCTTAGTTATTCAAGGTGTCCACGAACTTCTGGATCATCCCTCGTATATTCGACGGTAGCCCTATTTGGTACAACAATACTCTACTGATTGGCTTAATGGTAATCTTGGATATTACGTACCAACACCGTTTGATTGTTAAGCTAGTTTTGCAGTTATGTACGAAATATTGGGACCCTGCCTCCACGTCTTAACTACTGCGCCACTTGGACACATACCGTAGTTTAGTCCGACAACAAAGAGAATCCTGGTGACTAGTCTTTAAAATACGTAAATCGTCACCTGTCTGTTTTACCTATTATATTTAATGGGCGTGCTCAATGATAACGGCGGGCAACATTTTATCTTTGGGTGACAGTTGCAGAAATATCTGAATAAACAGTGCACAACACGCCCGGAGTAAGTACCAATCTGGTCAGAGATTTCGTGTTTTGCAAGTCTGATATTGACAATACGTTCAAGAAAGCACCTCTATGACATTAACGAACAGTCAAGACTAAGCTCAGCCTCCGCATTCGCACAGTCTGATCAGAGACTTCAGTTTTCGTATATACAATCTACTCTAAAAACTATGTAATCTTAAAGTGGACAGAGATTATGCCTAACCTAAGCAGATGTTCATGCTGATTGAAGTATTTGTGGTAGACGCATGGCTCATGATCCCTCTTCAGGCGACGTCAATTATTTTTGGGAATATAACCTTTTTTGACCAGTGGTATTGTCTGCCCTTATCCTTTTCTTTTATCATTTGGATGTGTCCATTTCTATTTATGGGGGTTTATTGTGAATGGTTTAACTATAATTGTATTTTACATAGAAATTCCGGTTAGCAAATAATGTAGACCCTGATCAGACGCCCCGTTTTGTGGCGTCAAAACGGGGTTTACACGGTTTGCACATGTCCGAAAAAAAGGTGTTCAGTTTAAAAAGGTTACACAACAGTATCAGATGAGTGTGAAGTTTCTTTAATCACCGACCGCTCTACTATAATTTCTTAAAGTATTGTAACCTTCACCCAGCAATCGTACATCTCGTCAAAAATGTCACTTTGACCTAAAGCATCAGGAGGTTGAAAAGTTTTTATCACCGTCTGCAATCTGATATGTGTTTTCAAATTATTTAAGAAATTAGATATCTGATAGTTTCAGCATTCATCAAAATGTGTTGTATGTAATAATAGATAATAAATATTGGGCTTTTGTCTAACTATGATAAGACTAAGCAAAATCCGAAATTAGAAATATTGCCAGTCTGGAAGTTTGTTTTAAGCAATTCCTGGACATGAGCAGACTAATTTAACCCATTGGACATTCCCTAGAGTTTGTTGTTTTCTCTAGGCATTTGGTGCTATCAAAGTAAAGTGTGGCAGCCGCCGTATATTTCACTACAGCAAAGAGTATATTTTGGATCATTGTGCTCATGTTGGGTCATTTAACGTTGCTAGGGGGCATAACCGGTGTTGCGCATTTCATTATTAGTCATGAACTAACTCAGTAAGGCCGAGTCTGCTGTTTCCAATTCTGATATATTCCTTGCTTCAAAAGAATATAACTATACCAAAGGGTTAAAGGCCCTATTGGTGGTAAACATTCATGATATATTTTATTGTGAGGTATCACTGCAAGCTTCTTAACACATTTATTTTCACAGTTTATTCCTCACAAGCCTTTCAACGTTGAAAATAAATATGAAACAAAGATTGTGCGATTATAAGATACTTCTTAACACAGTTTCGTCATTGCAAATGACCATGATTAGCCAAATGAAAACAACGAGTCTACGAGTTTCTCGTAAAGATGTTTTAAAATGATTTGGGTCATTTAAGTTGGCAGATAAAATGCCCTGCTTTCGACATCATGAATTCAAAGAAAATGGTAAAAATACAATGTACGATTACGGAACCTCATTGATTATCCGGCTTTTGTTTATATTGAACCCCTCGAGGGAGAACCAGAAAAAGAAATTGTATTTTGTTGAAAAAACAAAACAAAAAACATTTGTCAAAAACCTACTTTTGCCAATTATACTGATAATTATAGGCTGTATGTACACAGAACCGCGTTGTATCAACAGACGTGAAGGTAAATAGAGGATCTTACATGAGTGCTCATGTATTATTGAATTTATTAAACGAGTTGGGGAAAGAGATAAGATGCGAGGCTCTGCCGAGCATCTTATCGTTTTCGCCAACGAGTTTAATAAATTCAATAATACAGGAGCACGAATGCAAGATTCTATTTATCATATGACACTAAAATCGCATTTTATTAGCAAAATTTGCACTAAATGTCACGATTTCGCCATTAGAAAACGCGACGTTTTAATGGACGTCAACGTATAACGTTACGGCGTAATTTGCATATTTTATCCACTAGTGGATTATCGTTTTTAATGCATGGCTTTATTTCACTCTCAGATGCGACGTCATGTGATAAAACCGCTTATTGTTACGATTTATGTTTAGACGTTTTACAACTTGAAGGACTAAACATACTTTAATTTTAAAATATATATATCCATTAGAAACAAGAGAAATATGTGTATGTGTTGTTTTCATGGCCAGGAACTTGAGCTTGTTGATAGGTGAGTGACGGTCCGAATAGGGATTGAATAAAAATAGATAATAATAAAAATCATAATAATCATGATAATATTAATAATAATTATAATAATTATAACATTGTCTAAATCACAAACATTATTTCCCGTTGTAAAAATAGTCGACTCGATAGCAAGTAAAACCCTTATTAGGCTATATTTACCTTCTCTTTTGTGATGCGGCACTCAGGTAAGCTAGTAACATTTATACCATGCAGAAATGGAAAAAAAAACACGACTTTTAATGGCCAAAGTGTTCCCTTGATCTTAGCTTAAGTTTACAAAGGGTAATGTTCTCATGAACCCAGTGAAATATGATAACAATAAAAAATCAAAAGTACAAATAAGCAGACGTGACAATGTCACAAACTACATTGTATTTGTCTTTTAAATAGCCTTAATACAACGCAAATAATTATTGAGAATGATAGTAGTCTAGCTGCAAAAAAGATTTGTTAAATACGAGGATCATCCAAGAAATTAGTCTAGTGCTGTCACACTTTTCTACGAATAAAGCTAGGGCACTGAAATTACACCATACGCCATAATATACGCATATGTGCTGAATATGTACGTACCATTCTGAGAAATGGGAGGGTTTTGAAAGCAAAGGTGTCCGCGATACCGGTGCTAAAATTGCACATACACGACGTCTTTTGTAAATAAATAAATTGAAATTTAAAAAAAACCCCAAAAAACAGACTTATTATAAAAAGGGGAGGAACGAAAATTCGGTAATATCTGTTAATAATTATTTATAATTATAATAACTGGTGTCTGAAAATGATTATCTTATATTGAAGAACTCAGATCAGAGACAATTATCATTTAATATTATCAACAAGTACAAAAGAATACTACATCATTTTAACAAATTTCTAGTTTTTGACGTTTGTCTCGGTGTTTTGGTTGTTGCATTCGATATCAAACGAAGTTGGCTCTTTATATTTACTTGATTTTGTTTTCATTTCAGCATATTGCCGGTACTTTTTCTTACACATAAAAGTCATGTTAGTAAAATCTGCATCTGTTGTGAACGAATCTTTCTAGAATACTCAAATATATTTTTATATCATATTGTAGTTCCCTGAAAAGCTTAGTCATTTTACATGGCACAAAAATATATGCATCATGTTTGTCGATAATATCATTATAAATTAAATTTGGTACGGTATGCCAACTAATCAGTGTTATTTTCATTTGCGTGGGACTCAATTGTATGCCCAACTTATGGAGTGACTCTTGTGTAATATAAATGGTACAAACTAATTTTGCTATGCCTGTTAACGGCAAAAAGAAGCCATAAATAAACTCAACTTTTAAGCTTTACGAATAACGCCTAGTCTAGTTCATCCCATAACATTGCGAGTAGGTGGGGGCACAGTGACTCTACAACAATCCCTCCATCTAGCCTTGTCTTTAGCTGCCCTAGTTGAACTAGAAAAATCTTCCCTGTCAACTCCGTAATATTGCATTCCTATCTCTTCTTCTGACCGCCTCTTCCTCGTGCTCCTTCCCCGGCGCCCTGGAGAGTTGTGTTTCCTACGTCGGAAGGCGTTTAGATGTGGCCGAAGTAAATGATTGGGAATTAATACAAACAAATCCCACATCCCGCTCTTAAAACCAAAAGGAAAAGAAGCACACACACAAAAATTAACAAAAGTTCACGAAAGACACTCACGGCAAATCGAATGAGCAGCTCTTTCCCAAACAGGTGCTCATTCAGCTAACCTAATTACATTAGCAACCTCTTTTTTACCTATCAGAAACATCATTTTCCGTTTCTTGACTACAAATAGGAGTTCGTCATATTCTCCAATGGCTGCTGGAATATTTCTGCAAACATCCTCATGAGTGGCATGGTACTTGCACGAGATGTTAAGCATTCATCTCAAAGGCATGTTTTTTTCTCTCTCATACGACTGTCACTTTCCATGAACCACAGGCATAGAAAAATATGGAAACGACCCCTTTGTTTTAAAAAAAGTTTCTCTCTATAGTTGCTTCAGCTTTCTCAGAGCTGCAGTGGCTTGTTCAATCTTTGAGAGAACTTTCGGTTTTGAGCCATTATCTGAGACGATTGCTTCGAGGTACTTGAAGCTTGTAACCGCTCCCAGCTATTGTTCTGTAGCCTTGCTATACCCCTGGATGGCATTGGCGCTGTTTGTCATTAGTTTGACCTTTTTAGCACTTTTGCAAGGGGTTTACGTACGAGACAAAGGTGCTGCTGTCAATTTTGCTATGCCAAACCTAAAACAAGATTGCACTACTTTAATTATTTTTAAATCAATTTAAAAAAACTGCACATTTCAATCAGTTAGTTGTTTATGATCTGAAATGCCTATACGCATGTGGTAGTTACACAAACCGAGTTTAAAAGAAACGAAATACTCATTCATATAACAGGTGCAGATGATCTACTTATTCAGTTCATCTGATCTGCTTTCGGCGAGAAATAGATGAGTGGAACGAATAATACACATAGTGCAGCGATGCCGGTCTATATGAAGTCCGTGCAAATCAATGTACAAAGCAAACAAAAACTTCCCCGCGGATATACCCTACGATGTCGGCACGACTGGAACTGGTGATACAGTGGAAAAGATACCATATGAAACCATAGTTTACTAACCGCTTTTAGTGAAGACGAGCTGGCAAATAACAAATGATGAAACCGGATATTACATATAAAACAATAGAGGGTCAAAGACAGCCCAACCTGAAACGGTAACCGGTACGACTAATGGACTCTGGAATAGCTTGATATATGCAATGTTAACCCAGCCCGATTCCAGAAGAATATTTACACTTTCAGATGAAAGGAAAGAAGATAGACAATTACTCAGGAATTAATACAATCAATCCCACATTCCACCCTCAAATCCAAAAGGGAATGAAATAGAGACAAAAAGACAAAAGTTCACAAAAGACACACACGGCAAACCGAATGAGCAATTCTTCCCTAAACAGGCGGTCTTTCAGCTACCCCAGTCATACGTTACAAACATATTGGATATAACATAAATGTAATGCTGAAGTCTGCATGTTTAGTGATTAACCCTATATTATTTAAGAACTTTGCTTCCTCTCTAATGGCACGCCAAGCCTGTTGGCCGGACATCAGACCCAATGATGGGCCCGACGTCAAGCTATTTAGTTTATTTGGTTGAAGCCAGAGCTTGCCTTGTCTATTGCTTGGTTATTCGGGGTTCAACTGATGGCTTTCTCTTGCTACGGTATTACAGTTGTGTTTTTGAAAAAAAGGGATCCCCAGGTGTTGCAATAAGTTGTTTCTGTCGAGTCCTCATCTCTGATTCAACGTAGATCTTATCGGTGATGTGTGTGTTATTTCGTGATTATTCAGTAATTGGTTAGGAAACCTTCATGCGGACCAAACAGCTAACTAAATGTTTCGACCAACCGCAGAAGCAGCGGGCGAGTGTATGGATCTTGTTAAACAAATTTAAGCCCCTCTCCCAGTACTCTTTTGTTTACCGTTCCAAGGCGGTACCTCTGTTGTGGTTCTTCAATGTTACAGGTTGTTATGTCTGCTTGTGTATGGTCTTAAGCAGCGTCATCTGAATAGTTGCCCATTCTGCTTCCTGTCTTGTTTTGTGATTTAAACTAGGCAATAGGTAAAACTAGATGGCGCTGTTTGTTTTAAATAGGGTCGTTGAATAACCACGTTCTGGAAAGAGCTGCTCATTCGGTTTACCGTGCGTGTCATTCGTGAACTTTTGTCAATTTGTGTGTGTGTGAGTGTGTGTGTGCCTCTCTCTCTCTCTCTCTCTCTCTGTGATTCTTTCCCCTTTGATTTTTTTCGGCGAAATGTGGAAAATAATTGTTACTACTAATTGCTTATCATTACCTATCCTTTTTATCCACAGACACGAAGGTTTTATTCTATATTTAATTGAAGAGACTGAATATCAACCTTACACCATAAGCTGGACAATATCGAAAATGATAATACACTATTTTCATCCTCAGCATCTCATTTTAAGCCAACGATCCTTTCATATTAAATACTCTCAGATTTTCTATGGATACGCCTTCTTCATGATAGGAGCTCCTTAAGCTCAATAGGTTAAGATCTGTCCTGCTGATTCATCGGTCCTGGGTTGGAACCCCGCTGGAGGCAGAAAATTTCTCTAATGTAAACGGGGTTCCAGTGCTCACATTTT
This sequence comes from Ctena decussata, assembly GCA_963989385.1. NCBI lineage: Eukaryota > Metazoa > Mollusca > Bivalvia > Lucinida > Lucinidae > Ctena > Ctena decussata. The sequence continues at coordinate 32,369,654 of OZ022511.1, forward strand.
TTATTATCTTCATTCAACCAACCTGACATGACTGAAATACAGTTGCAAAGGACGTAAACTCGGGAGTCATCCATTCAGTTTTCTATCCTTTTTTTCATGATATGTCCTTGACGTTCTGTAGGTTAGGTCTCAAAAAAGTAATAAATGACCATTTACTATGATCCCAGATTTGTTTTGATTACGCTAACTTTTACTTAGCGGATTTCTACATACCGTTAAATTGGCTACAATCTGACACATTGATTTGTTTGAAAATCGTCTATTTTCGTTTTCAAAGTATTTTTTCTCTCTTGTTTTGGTACATATAATGTGTCTATAACATCACTTTTCTTCCAATCTAATGTTTCTTATAAAATGAATTTCAAGTCTCTAAAACCCCATTTTTCTTCTGATCTAAAACATGAAACGTTAGACCAGAAGAACAATGGAATTTCGAAAATACAGATCATCTCTCTCAAATCCTCTTCTTCTTCTTGTCCGTTTCAAGGTATATTAAACCAGAAGAAAAGTGGGACTTTAAGAACATCAGGTTTGTTAAAAAATTAATTAAATATAAAATAAAAAAAATAAGAACAAAAGAAAAGTGGCATTTCAGAGATATGAGGTTTATTATAAAAACAAGCAAATAAAAAGAACACACGAAAACTTAGAAACAGAAAATATATGATTTTCAAACAAAGCAAATCTACATGATGTGTATGTCCTTGATAAGTGTTAGGCTAGTGATATGAACGTGACTATACCAAATTTAGTGCAACAGACGCGCGCTTCTACATATAACTTCTTCATACTCGTTACAACCTTAAAGGTTGAAAGAAAAAGGTGACGGACAGGTCTCGTCGGCAGGCAATGAGCATCCCTCTCCGAGCCAGTAAGTGCTATTCAGGTTACTCCGGTAGGAGGTTAGATATACGAAGAACCGTTTAGCATCCCTTTCGATATTTCCCAGTTCAAACCGCAGTCAAAGTTCATACACATAATCGAAAAACATAAATATGTATTTTGTACTCATGGGTTTAAATCCGCATTGCAGAGTGGCTATGAAAACGAGCTAACCATAGTTGCATTAATATCGCGAGGGATTCCGCGGCCGGCGGGTAGGGCATGTTGGTTTAGGGGGCTTCCAGAAAAGACCTTAGAAAAACAGGTAATCATGCGACTTTATGGAACGATAACCAGTGTCTGATTAAATAGAACCAAAACTATAAGATTCTTTACTCCTTTATTAAAATGTAGGCATTAATAATGTCATAGATTACGTATTTGGGTAACATATCTTGGTCGCGGCCAATTTCTCAACCTAACAGGATAATAACCTGAGTTACACGTATCATGTTGGCACAGAAACAATATGCCTACTATTTTTAAGTATAACCTATTTCTTACCTTTCCATTCCTTTGATTTCATTTGTTTTACTTGTTTGTGTGTTAGCAAGTTCGCATATGCTGTCTTTTTTCTCGACTTGCGAAGCCTAGTTTTGTTGTAAGGGTTATGGATACCATAGGTTAGTGGATCTTATGGTATGTGTGAAAAACAAAGACTAATATCAGCGTGCGTGGGCATCAATGCTGATCTGTGCCTTCGTGTTTCGCCAGGCAGGGTCCTTGAGTTCTCGAAATTGCTTACGCAAAAATAAAAGAGATGACTTTGATTACACTGCCAGATGATCAGGCTTATCTGCGTTTTCGTTGTTCCTACAAAAGTTACTGTTACCTGCAGGTCGATCAATAGTATGGCTTGTTTCACAAATGAAGGTGCAAAGGCACTTGCATCAAACATTGACCTGTCATTGAATACACAAGAAGTCAGTTACTTGTACGTGACCTGCTCCATAGTATGGCCTTAGACATTCATTTCTTTTTTCGATAAAAAAGAACAGAAAAGAAAAAAAGTGATATGCATTGTATAGTAAAGTGCTAAAGGCATGTTCTGATGAGTGTTAAGTTTACAGTAACTGTTGCTAAATGGGAATGTCTGTTGCTAAATTTCCGTCTTAGTGAAACAGGCACATAAATGGGAAGCAATACGTTTGCACGACTATTTTTGAAATTCACTATTTGTGTGACAAAATGTCACTCGAGAGCACGACTTTTCTTGTCTAGGAAAACGTGATTTTTTTTACTTTTTAAGTAAACAAAAGTCGAATATTTCGGTGCTTCCCTCATCATTTCGATGATCCGAACTTTATCCCTGAAACAAAATAAGTAGAAACGTGTTTAAAACAGTCTTAAGATCGTCTGCTAAAATCACTCTATGCTCATCACAGACGGGACTTTGTGTACTGTCAAACGGTTTTTCATCTATCGGAAATGGGGGTCTGTCTTTTTTAATTTATTTAAAAGTTTTAAATATAATGTACTTTTTGAATCTGAGAAATAGCGACTTTTTTAAAAGGGCCCGTCTGCCGCTTCCCTCCTATAACTTACTTTCAGTTTCAATCTGTTCAGTATCCTGAAATCCTCCTATAAATGATATAGGCGAAATTGTGACTAATCCGACTTACACGTGCAGCTACATGTTGGAAAAAGTACCGCAAATATAGATGGTGTTTCTTTCGGAAAAAAGTCATCAAACGAATGCTTAAGAAAGCCGCACAAAGGTTGGACAGTTGAGCAATCTCTGAAGAGGCCGAAAAACCTTGTCTGCTGCATTTGCACTAGAGAAAAGCCTGCCTATACTTTTTTTTAATAAATACACAAATAATAATAAGAGTACGTTATACAAGGTTCAATACTTCGTCTCTGTTTGAGTCCCTGACATTTTTCCCATCAAAAAATACATGGAAGTCAAGGATGCATAAAAATGTTTCAAGCATACAGTCTTTAGTGTCGACAGAGCTTTACAGAGAGGTGAGAAGAGAGACGACGGAGAAGGTATTTTAAGGTATTTTAACTGGTCACAGATTACACATACTCCTCTTTGTCACAAGTCGCAAATGTATACTTTGTATTTTATAAACTCACAGATTACAGAAAATTAAAGATGTCATTATCGACAACATACTGTGTCACAAACCCCAGACTCACTCTATCTTTTTTTTTTTTTTTTTCATATTTCACAGACTTTTAAGACAACAACAAAATATCAACCTCATCCTCCCATCCCTTTTCTGTGATGGATACTAGAATGTGTGATGTTTACATCCCTACAAACGGACTCCCAACCTGACAAAAAACCTTGATGAAAATTTGTATGACAATTGCTTTATCGTCCTGATGTCAAATCCACGTTGACACAACCAGCTTTGTTTCGTTCAGGATGTGTTCAAACATATCTGACTGATAGAAAGTGGCTGCGCTTGAAATGCCATATAAACCATACCCCAAAACATTTACTAACACTGACACTTTTAAAAGTCTAGGTGGACTTAGGTGGCTAATCACACCTTTTCTCTAGACACCTAAGGGTAAAAAAACTCCAAAAGGTCATACAATTTCAAAACTCGCTCTAAATGGTTCTGACTGGCGAACAAGAATATATCTATCTTAGGAATGGTTGACATCTTACTGGGATTAATTTTTATCACTTAGACAGCTTTTTGGGACTAATTTGATCAGTAAGACAGTAGCGCCACCCACTTTTAATCTCAAAGTGGTACTTAATTTCTTACCAGTGGGTACTGATTCTAGGCCTTTATGCCCAGCTTCGTCCAAGACCCAATTAGGGATTAAAAGGCACTTCTTTTGTTTGCCTGTTTCCTCCGCTGAAACTCCAGAGGATTGCATCCGCAAATTTACATGACTGGTTAGGTCAAGAGATTAATTCTGCAGGCGACCCCAATCCGCCACCAGGGGTTTGTCACCAGTAAAATATTCCGATGCGGATTTCAGATTCAGAAAAAATCAAGAATCGAACCTGACGCTAACCAACAGCATCCAGATTATGAATCCCAAGCGCTTTCATCTTCATTATTGTGATCGGACTCAGACTGCATGCTTATTATCTAGCTCTACCAATACTTCAAATATCTGCCGAGAAAGTATTAACCTTTGTAGTATTTGATATATCTATAAAATTCATGTCCTTGTTGGATTGTTTTCTTATAACCCTCGAAACAATCATTTATTGTCCGCTGCCGTCTCTATTTTAATAAATATATTTTTTAAATCTGACACTTTTATTCGATCATCTCTGTAGATTTTTTAAATAAAAAAACTTGTCAATATGAGCTTACGTGTATGGGTTGCGACACGAACAAACGGTCCTGTGAACAGATATCTCGACTTGCCTAAGCCGCTTTGAGGCCCTGGTGAAACCAGTCCTGCTTGGTAGAACCATGTATCAATTCTCTTGAAATGCATGTAATATGAAGGTTATCGGTTGACTGCTGTAATGCAAAAACTAGTAGGAGTCTGTTTTGGCCCAGTGTGCATTACACACCTTTAATGAGTGTTAGCTTCTCAAACAGTATGTCACAGTTACCAGAGCTGCAGCTAGTAAGGAATATCAGAGATAATTTAGGAATTATTCAAAATACTTTTATATCAAAGCATTGTGACCCTCTTTTGACCCGTAGAGACCGTTGTCCTAATGAGGTTCATAACATATGTTTCCATTTAGAAATAAGAAAAAGTATCTCCAAATTATCCTCTAAATCCTAACGTTTCTGGAGCTCTGTGTTAGGGTCACTGAAACAGACAGGTATTTAATCCCAGTTAAAAGGAATATTTTTTCATAGCCTAGCACAGTGGAGTGACATCAGTTCTGCACAAAAAAGATATATAGTTGAATTATGGAAGCAAAATTCTTGCTAAGTCTGATGGTAGTAGTTGTGTCAACGCATAGTGTAATCGTTGTCTCGGCTCATGACCCTTGTAAGTTATATTCTATCTTTGGAATTGGTTTCTGGTGAATGAATATTTATTCAATTGAAGTTAATTTGTCAGTTTGGGTTTTGCTTCCCTTCTTTTGAGGAAAACATTCGCTACCAGGAGAGCGAATTATTTCTTTTAAGTGTATGGCCCTTTAAATTGAGGCTTTTCTTAGAGGGATGGCAATACCATGTAAAAAGGTTATCAATGATCGGGAATTGAACCCGAAAGGACCTCTGACAGTTTCATTTAAATGTGCCTATTTTTCAACAATTTTGCAGCCTTCTTGTGCAGCAAGAGTTAAATTATTTGGCACAGTTAAATCATTTGGCATTTATTGGTAAACTTATGTCTTAATAAGACATTTCAGCAGCGATTTAAAAAAAAAAAAAAAAAAAAAAGAAACCTTTCTGTTTCTAAAGTGACTAAAACCGATTTTATTCAGAGGGAGTCGGGTAATGTTTTAGTCTCTGAAAATACAATGTGTCCAATGTTTGGCCTTTCTATTGTACTGTAATTTTGTGTGATGAATATGCTTACATTTATGTAGACACTTAAGTTACTGATATTATGCAATATTTTTAAATAATAATAACTTAAGCCTATTTTTGGCATAAAGGGTATACGCCCTTCCCTTATTTTCAGTTGAACACTATCTTCACCCCAAAACCACCCCTCTTCCTCGTGCCTTAGCATTCTCATTTAAAATGCGTTTTATGATAGTAAAATTATACCTGCAAAGTGGCTTGCTGAGGCAAGGGTGGTGGGGCGGATTGGAGTATGATAAGTATCTTGAAAAAAACTTTCCCTATTCCCATTACGTATATTTGAAGTCTATGCGTTGGAAAATCAGGAAATGAAAATAATACGTTGAGGGCAACAAATTTCAAGATAAGTTCTTGGGTATTTCAAAAGTTTAATTTTGGCTTATTTTAAAGGCAAATAAAAATTACAACTGTCAGAGGTCCTTTCTTTGCCATTGACAAACTGGCAGACGAAGACAAACGTGTATTCTAATGCACTTACGTAAGTAACACGACGTCTGATTGGATAATGTCAAAAATTTGCGACAGTAAATCATGTGATATACTGTCGGAAATCCGACGTCATTTCGTAACGTCGCTTCTCATTGACTGACGTCTGGTTTTACGTCGCTGAAAGCGCTGGCTATGGGTGCAAAGTAACACACTATTAAAGGTGAAAATGTGACAAGTGCATTAAAATGGGGATAATTGTATTAGAAATTGTCATTTGGGGAGGTAAATCGTCGGTATTATGGTTGCAAATTGCGTTTTACGGCTCCGCTGACGCGTTGCCGTAAAACAAAATTTTCGACCATAAAACCTCCGATTTACCTCCCTAAATGACAATTTTGAGTATAGTTATCCCCTTATTCATTCACCTGAAGATTCACCTTTCTATGAATTGGTGCACATAAAGAATTTAATATTCTTTTTGAGTGATGGACTTAAACATCTTTAAATTTGGTTATAACTATTACGGTGACGGCGTTGACGTAAGTTAACGTCAGAATCTCTGGTTGTTAATCTTGGTTTGCTGCTTTTCCGACCGCCGTTTGAGCTTCCTGTAAACCATGCACGTCGCCTGAGATTGTTAGTTTACCTACGTAGCTCATAAAATTGTCCTCCGACGTTTTGATTAGAAATTCCAGCTTCAAGCTGGCCAAAAATTGTCATCTGTTCACAATAGTAAGGCTCGATATGCAAAATAAAACTCGATGTATGTAAACTATATTAGAAACAGGTGATGCATGTGCTAATTCCTGGCAATTTCGGTTGGCAAATCTAAAATACATGATACGGGTATAATCAGGGGCCGTATTCATAAAACGACTTAAGTGGTTGCTATGGTGTTGCTAAGGCTAAATTTCTTTGAAGGAGATTCTCTACAACTATGAAATTTTGCCCTGGAGGAACAGTCCTACAAAGACTGTTCCTCCAGAGCAAAATTCATAGTTGTAGGGCATCTCCTTTATAGATATTAGCCTTAGCAACCGCATAGCAACGACTTAAGTGGCTTTATGAATACGGCCCCAGGTACAAGTAGAGTATGATGAAGTTGAGGTCGGGAAACGGAAGTCTCAGACTTGCCTAGCAAAAAACTTTAATCTAAAAACTAGCCTGAGGTTTCCTTGGCGAGTTCTCAACCTTATCATAGATTATTTTTCTCCCTCCGCTTTATATAATAGAAGAAAAAGCTATTCAGAGCTATAACATTTGTTCAAGCCATTAATATATACTTCCAACTAATTTTCTGCTAATAGTTACATCTTGTTAATTTCATCTTGTGCATGCATTATACATGACTAATACCTTACCAGGAGTCTAAAATAACATTTCCAGTAACAGCGTTAGCTGTTAATTTCAGATTCTGCATGCAAATAAATGACAAGTAAAAAGTGGGTTTATTGAAATTAGCCTGTCTAAGCTGTTGAGAGAGCTTTTGATGCTTAGGCCGAGTCAGCAGGCCGGGAAAGCCAAATCTCAGATAGCTCTATAAAGGGATATTCTTGTCTAATGGGTGAGAGAAAGGAATATATATGTTGTCAGATTTTGATGGAGGTTGCTGCATTTAATTTTTTGAGATACTTAAAAATGAAAGTGTGAAAGTTTCTAATGCTTTCAGTATATAAACAAAATAGACAAAAAATGAATACATAAAAACATTCATGACGGAATAGCTTGCACATTATAGACCATGTAACATGCATGAAACATGTCTGACAAGGAAATATCAGGCTCGTTTTCAGATTAAGACTAAATACTCTGAAAACTGGCCTGAGATTTCCTTGTCTTGGCCACAACCCCATCATAGATTCTATTAATCTTAAGTTTGTGGAATATCTCCTCGTACAACTTTATATTTGTTCATGTTTATGCAATCATATTATTACACTTAACTGTCAATTTGTCTTTGTTGGCAGTATATTTTTGTGCCTTTCAGGCTGATTCATTAATTGGTGACCGACGCGCTATATTAGTGGGACCTACTGACCTTTATATACTCTGTCTTCAATCATGTGTAAACATGTATTTCTTGAGTTTGTGGGCGCGCTAGCCGTTTTAGTAATGGAGTTGTATATGTAAATAGAAATAAATCTCCCAGTTTCTCCCTATCCTGACTTCGTGTTTTGTTTAAATGGTATTAAGTTCCTTGAGTTTAGACAAACCACCATGTAGCGCATATAGTCCGGTAGAGTTGACCTTTCCCGGGGTGGTTCATCTCGCATTTCTTCAACAGTTTGGTGCACGCCGTAGCAGCAGCTTTTCTTACCTTTTGCATTTCCACCCAAATTTATTATCCCTGCTTTTATACCCTCCCTGTTTTTATTACCCTCCCTGCTTTTATTTTCACATATAAGAAATTGCCTGGACGGTTCTTTCTTCATGTACGAGGGGCATTTCAGAAATAGTGTAAATGAGTCTGCAATTCCTAGGAATGTCGATCGAGTTTTGAATGTTTTTCTTATCTTTTAGGTTTACATATCACCAAATGACCTTCTCTTTAACTAAATTCAGTCACTGGCATTTTCTTCAAAATATGCCTTAACTATTGTTGTTAGGGTAGGGACACTGAACAGAAATGGACGAAATAATTATGTGAAGACAAATTCATATTTTCCTAACTCCGGATACAAAGAGCTCTGGATTGATACCTATAACATCTGTTATAATGAAATTATTCCAGCATGAAACTCATTATATAAGCTTTGCTAATGCACAAGATTTTATTTGCAAGATAAGCTAATCAGGGACAATGTGCATTTCTTATGATGTCACTTCCTGTGCTTAACTGAAATATAAAGTTAGCCTTTTAAACTTCGGTTTTGAGGTCAGTTAAAGTGAAAGTGAATGTTTAATGCCACATATGAAGCAAAAAATTGTTTAAACTTTAATTCGTTATGCTTGTTTTATGTAATAAATAATCTTTTACGGCACCTTATGCACTTTTGCAGGTGGTCTACCTGGATTTTTACGATAAGTTATCCCACTCATCCACATTATTTCAATGTCAGTATATCATATAAAATAACATATCTTTTAAGTCTTTATATATACATTTTGTTTCCAACATGTCCCTCTAGTATTTGATATTAGATAATGTTAAACATACTTAGAGGGTGTCTTTTTATGAGAAGATAACTTCATTTTGTATTTGTGCATAAATTGCTGCTACTCGGCGACCTCCGTCGTAGCGTTTATACATGTATCATCCAGTTTCATCAGTCATACAATGTCAGTCGTAGCAAAACATAATGAACTTATCATTTCAGTAATAAAATGCCTGTCATTTGTTGAAATTTGATGTGAGTAAGTCAAAAACCACAATTTATTGATATAATGCATTTATAGTAACTTTTCATTTATAAACAGAGAAAAATCTCGTTTTTATGTAACTTGTATAGAATCTTAAAAATGATTTGTGTATAATTTTCTTTTCTTATATTTAATAGACAACATTACGTGTTTCTTTATTAAATTTATCATTGTCTCATTGAGCATTGGCGAAAGAACACAAGACACTTTCAATGCAAATGTACAGTTTCTAGTGTCCACACCCTTATGATGTATAAGCATGTCCTGTCATGCATGAGCGACTTAGAAATTCTTTTATTTCATAACATTCTAAAGCATGTGAAACTACCGTTCTAATGATATATAAAACTACTGCTGAATATCAACCAATAGGATATCCTGAGGTCATTTAAATTATTTCAAAAATGCCCCTCGTATAATTATTTACACTGCTCTGACTTACAACTTATGCAAGAAGTTTAACTTTAGTGGTTTAACTTCACTTTATATTTGTTCATGTTTGTACAATCATATTATTTTACTTAATTGTTTCATCTTTGTTTGGGTTAGTGCAATTATAACAGATTTGGCAATAAATGTTTGTGTATGTCAGTGCTAGAAATATAGCTCCCAGTCTCCCCCTATCCCGTCTTCTTGTTTAGTTTAGAAAGGAAAATAATAATACTAGTTATGAAATAATAATAACATATCATGACGGAATAGTTGCACTTTAAAGGCCTTGTGACATGCATGCAAACTATCTGAAATGCAAGGTTCACGCTGACGCGAGTAGCATGAAATCGTTACACGAAAAGCTTGTGGATAATCTCCCCTGTACGGATGGTCAAATCGCGGTAGGAGAAGAGTTATCCCAAATGCTTGGACCCCTTTGCCAGGTAGAATGGCATGTGTGTGCATGGGATGGAGGGGCTTGTCGGTAGTGCCTCTGAGTTAAGAGCCAGAGATTTATCGTGGACGTAAAGCAACAATACAACAACAAAACAACATCCAAAGCTACCAATAAGGTTGATAAAGGCAACGTTTGTGACTTCTTAGCGATGAAGTCCTATGAACTGCAGTCTGCTTTCAAAGTAAATAGTTTGCTCCATGGAGATGATGACTCTGTAAACACTGTAAATACTCATTGTTCTTTCAAGCAGTCTGCGTCTTATCTGTTTGCTCATTGACCCACTACTTATGGTCACCACGGAAATTATGCATGTGAGCACTTTAACGGACTACATTTATGTTACTTGTCACGTAATCCGGTTGATAAAGTATCTGCGATCAGCAAACCAGCCAGCCTCAGTGAATCCATGCAGACTACATTTGCCTTCAATACATACATGTAGTTTGTGCGTACACAAACGCTGTGTTCATACCGCATGAATGTGCAGGCATCGGAGCTTTTGCTGTCCATATATATCACCTCTATGATTCGCCCCTCCCCCACCCACAATTTAATAAATTCTGACAACTTCTTTCAGAATTGATGTTTTGATCTGTTTGCTTCCCTGAATATTGAAACGTATCCAAAAGAAGTATACCATTTAAGGAAAGAATTTGCTTCTACTTGAGCGAGTTCTTTCTCTTAAGTGTTGACTTTCAGTTAGGTTAGAAGGAAGCTAAATTGAAACTGGAAGATTTGCTTCAATCTCCTAAAAGTGTATTCAATCACCTTCATGTTTTTTCTTTTTTATTTTTTTCTGTTTTTGTCTTTCACACACAATAATTGTGTATAGTTTTCCCATTTCAGGGAGCCTAACAGGACGGACAGGTAATTATATCTACATTTATATATATCAGCCCTTTATAAGTTCTTACCGATATGATGTTCTTGCTCCAAAATTATACAATTAAGCTTTGTAAATGCTGACCCACGAAACAAATATACCCATTCATATATACATCAGCGTAGTCTGGCCACAAACCTTATAGGCACATGACGGCGAAATGACATCGAACTGATGTCGGTGCGACGTGATCACGTCGCATCGACGTCTGTGCGACATCATTTCGACGTGATCACATTGCATCATCGTCAGTGCGACGTCATTACGACGTCATGTGCCTGCAAGGATATGTTCAACATATTCAAGTGCCGCAAAAGAACATGGACCTGATAAGCTACTTGTAATACACAGATTCGACTGAACCAAGGCTATCATGTGCACTATAAGTTCGAGAAAATCTTGCCCATTGCAACCAATGAACACGAGCATCAATTTTGGAGAAATGTATATTTTCAATGGTTTATATAAAATACATACCTATCACAGAAACATCGGATAGTTCCTCCACTTATTTTATTTTTGTAGTAACTTTTTTGCACGCATCATGTGTTACGGAACACTTGAAGTGGCATCTCGGCTCTTTGTCCCTTCGGTAACGGTTGTTTGAACCTCAAGCTAAACGAATAAACAAAAACGATAAAATAAATAGATAACCAATCTATTAATTGCAGTACTGTATGAGCGCTTAATGCCCTATGTCTACGCATTTCGAAATATTTTTCTTCACATACTCATATCCCTACGGTACTTACAGCACTTACGAAAACTACAGTAGCTACAATTATGATCTGGGCCAGTTTCCCAATCATTCCTTAAACTTTATTAAGGCTTTAAACTTAAGGTAGAAAATTTCATGTGTAAATAAAAGCTAACAAAAACCGAATTTGATTTTCCTTTGTATTACAGTTCCATCATAATTGTTAGCAGGTTCACGCTAAAACTGCGATTATCAAGATGATTTAAATATAGATTTTCTTAGAATGAAAATTTCTACCTTAAGTTTATTTTATGATTTTCCGTAACTATAAGAATAATTATGAACCTTGGTCCGGAATTATGAACCTGGGCCCCCGGTCCAGGTTCACAATCATTTATAATATTAAGGATCACCTTGAAGTTAAGATGGAAAATTTCGCTCCAAGAAAACCCATATTTAAATCACATTGAAATGCGCAGGTTTTGCGTGTTCCTTCTCACAATTGTCATGAAAATGTAACACGAAAGAAAAATCAAATAATTTTAGTTTTTGTAATCTTTTATTTACAAATGAAATTTTATACGTTAACTTTACGGCCGTTCTTAAGTTTAAGGACTGATTGTGAACCTGGGCCCTTGGCCCAAGTGTACTATAGCTCCGTAAATGTTCAACAGCGTACTCACCCAATCGTTAGTGAATGCACAGTCACACTACTAGAACACGAATATCGTAAAGTAATAACTTTGCAGTTGCAATAGGAAGGTGTGCATTGATGCAAATTCCGAGAAAATAAAGTTATTAATAGAAACGCAGTACGTGCGCATTTTTGCATCTTACGGAAGGCTGCACTATGACCAATTTATTCGATGTTTTGTTTTCTTAATAAAATTTATTGATTTCGTATAAACGTCGAATCAGGTTTAAAGAGATAGAGTCTAACATTCACGGAACGCGGGAAAAGACATGTAGATGCACAGATCTTCGGGCAAGGTGGGTGGTTTTGAGCATAATTCTGAGATAGTTTTTATTTATTTAAGATAACCATATGAGCCGCGACACGACAAAACCAACAATGTGGTTGTGCGCCCAGCGCAGACTCAGATCAGCCTGGGCATCCGCCCAGTCAGATCAGAGTCTTCACAGTCCGCATGGAGCTAGCTAAGACACTTAGCTACCCTTTAAGCGCAAAGCGAAGACTCTGATCAGACTGGGCGGATTCCCAGGCTGATCTAAGTATATGCTGGGCGCACAACCACTTTGTTGGTTTTCTCGTGTCGCGGCTCATATGTTGTGACCCGTCACATTGGAACAATCTGAGTGAGACGGTTCCCATAAGAAAATTCTTTCATGGTTGTGGTTGTGAGCTGCGTGCTGACTGAAAAATCCATCACGAGGGTCACGGTTGGCTATCACGAGGGAAGAATTTTTACCCTTGTCCTTCCCCAACTTGAAAGAGAGCAAAACCGAAAATGGCAAAGTTGCTTCACCTGATTTGATTTACTTACACGGGCAAACTGATCTATAATATAGTTTAATCGTAATATTGTCGGCCTGCAACAAATGATCGGGTGTTTTTAAAAGTTCGAAGATAGAGTGGCAGAAGTTACTGCACTGTTTATTAGTTTCTAATAAACATAATCTGGCATGAACATAGAAAATCAACCAGGATTTTTGTATACATCAAAAGGTCTTAATTTAAAAAGAACTTCATATGTTATATATATTACATATACAGTACCTGACCTTTTCTTACTAAATGTCCTTAGGCTAGCTCAAACCAAAGTCATATTTATACTTGTACGTCTTTCATATCTATGCAAAAGGTCGTATTATAAAAAGAAATTCATATACATGTATATATTACTTCTACAGCACCTGGCATTTTCTTACTAAGTGTCCTTAGTCATAATATACATGTACATCTTTCATATATATGAATGCGAACGTGAGTAAGATTTACCATATGTTCTGCCTTGCTGCTGTGGCTGTGATAATGTGACCTACCTGAAAACAGACACAGTGCCTTAGATTCTTTTGAGGTACTTTGGTTGCCGACGTGGCAGCTTGCTTATGAAAGACAACCTGTTTAGCTGGCGTGAATGCATTCTACGAATTGAATGGTCTGAGCTCGCATGTCGGTTTGAAAAGAGTGATTAAAATGCACAAAGTCTATATTCTTCACTTTATTCTTTATTAAACCCAATAAGCACCATCTGTGCATATACGATGTACATGCAGAGCTAGTTACGTACAATACTTACCTACACGTCAGCGGATGTACAGTTGGGTCAAGCACTTAAAGAAGTTGGATACAAAAAAAAATTGTAACAAAGAAAAAAAAAGTCACAAAATGCAATATCAGTTTTTGCATTCCAGATACCAAAGCCTTTGCTTATCAATAGTTAAAAATGCTACATGTACATGCAAAGAACAATTTTTTTACGTGAATCGTCTCAACATATTGCGCCAGTGGAGCGGTCATAGTACCAAAGGCATAAGCCCGACCTAAACCATATAAAATATCGACAATAAGTTCTACATTTTTTTTATCAAAATGACCCAAAATGAGCTCAATGACCCCAAAGGAACTGCACTATGATATAAGCCGCGACACGAGAAAACTAAGAAAGTGGGTGTGCACCAAGCGCATACTCGGACCAGCCTGGGTAGCCGCCCAGTCTGGTCAGACTTTTTGCTAAGCGCTTAAAGGATAGCTAAGGGTCTAAGCTACTCCCATGGGGACAGCGAAGACTCTGATTAGACTGAGCGGATTGTGGGTTTTCATGTGTCGCGGCTCAATTATACCGGTATATGTTTACGGCCGCCACACGGCACAACAGTAGCAGCGTTGAAGATAAATGAGTTCTGAATAATCCTTTAGAAGCAAGGAATGCACCAAATAAATGAGAGCAGACTCAGGTTTAATTGGAAAGAAAAAATAGACAAATGGTCATGAAAGACACGAATGGTAATGAAAAGTTGTTTCCCAAATAGGTGGTCATTTAGCTTCCCTTATGGAAAACAGCTAAAAACATCTATTTTTCCTATTACAAAACAAAGAGCAAAGTGGGTAGCTGTACAGGTAACCATAATTGAGCCGCGACGCGAGAAAATCAACAAAGTGGTTGTGCGCCCAGCGCAGACGCAGATCAGCCTGGGCATCCGCCCAGTCTAATCAGACTCTTCGCTTAGCGCTTAAAGGGTAGCTAAATGTCTAAGCTACCTCCATGCGGACAGCGAAGACTCTGATCAGACTGGGTGGGTGCCCGGGCTGATCTGAGTCTGCGCTAGGCGCACAAACACATTGTTGGTTTTCTCGTGTCGCGGCTCATACTGCTAGAGGACCATAACCAAGCGGACATAAGAACATGAAACATTAATGAACCACATTGGAACGGTCAAGTTTAAATTACTTGATGGCTTAAACTCGTTTTATTGGATCCATATCCTCGCTCTCTGCTTCCACAGTGGTTTTCATGGAGGTTGTTTCAGGGCCGAAACGAAGAATTTACGCTACTTTAAAAATAAACTAAAACCCGTCAACTCATTACGCTCATACCCTGCATGAAAAACGGCTTTAAAGCTGATAACGTTTAGTGTCTAGGTAATTTTCACCGTGTTTGAATGGGTTGTAATACCATTTTGACTATCTACATATTATACGGACGGAAAATAAAGTTTCATTGGCAGTATACAATCATGACTTTAAGTTAAGGTGGTGATTTATGGTAAATGTAAAAATCTGCATAAAACCATTAAAAAGTAACGTATCTCCCTGAAAGTTAGCAGACTTCTTATTTTTGTTGTTCTTTACAGTTTAGAATACAAAATAGACGTACATGCTGCTTAAAAAATTGTTTGTATAAGGAAAGATCAAAGGATAATTTTCTGCGAATAAATCTGAAAAAAAATAAAATAACGTTATTGAAAATTTACGTAGTGCTGAAGGTGAAGTACTGCATAATGAAGAGCGTCCTAGCAATTATTTATTCCAACTCTTTCTCAAATTGTAATGTAGACCAGATGAAAACGGTAGCTTCTTCTCAAATGTTCAACCATGTACAAGGTAATGCACACTGGATGTATTTATTAAATATAGGGTAGGCAAGCATACCTATGTAACACCTACAGTATAAATAATACATTACTTACATGATCACTGGTGTGTAGATGAAATTGTTCAACATTGTTAAAATAGTCTCACCTGTCTCACCTGTGTGTTTTGACAAAAAAATTTGGACACAGACCGCATCTTCTTTCATCTGCTCAGCCTAATAATGTGTGAAAGAGTTTGAAAAAATAATTGCTAGGACGCTCTCCATTATGCAACAAGGTACTCTAAGCACTAAGTATATTTTCAATAATGATATTATTTTTTCAGATTTACTCGCAGAAAATTACCCTTTGATCTTCTCTTATAAAAACACTTTTTAATATTAACAAATGCTGCATTTTGGGATTCTAAATTATGAGAAACAACATAAAGAAGGCATCTGCTAAGTTTTGGAAAGATCAGTGTTATTTTGAGTATTTTATGCAGATTTTTGTCTTTGCCCCAAATCAGTGATTATCACCACCTTAATGTATAATGCGCATGTACATGTACCTATCTTTCAGGACCGGGACCAGCGGAATGGGCGGATACCTGGCCAGCATGTAACGGATCCAATCAGAGCCCCATAGACGTTCCAGAATATACTGCATTTAACCCGAAGCTGACCCCCTTCAATTTCGTAGGATACAATACGCTTGGCCTAAACGATATGGAAATCATTAATAATGGATACTCAGGTATTTCCAATGCTGAAATCAGATCGTTTAAGTGGGGTGGGTGGTGGGCGAGGAGGGGAGCGGGGTGGGGTGGGGCGGAAGGGGACGGGAGGGGACTGCTTATGTGATGAGGTCTTGATTTTTGATACTCGAATTTCACCATGCAGTTTTACAATCCATTTAGATTTGCAAGGGCATATATTCTTTGTTCATATAAATATATAATAATACTCGTAGCTTCATTACTATTCAGGCCTTATTTATATTAAGATGCTGTCTTGTATGAAGACTACTAAACAGAGAATTAAATTATTTGAAAATTTATTATAAGTTTGGGACAATCACACTTTTTCCATTGCATAAATTTCAGGTAGCATTTAACTTATAATTTGAGAGTAGCATGGCATACACTGTATGCTCCTCTCGAATAATAGTGAGATGACGTTATAGTTTGTTACCATAGCAACTATACAACAACCAACTGTTTTGCTTAGTACCTTGGAAGAATGACATCTCATTGACGACACTTAGACATATTTTTATCCTCTTAGTTGTCCTGATAACAGATATATCACGTCATTGGTATCGGAGTATGGTAAACAATGTATGCCATGCTCGGTCAATTTTTCAGTGACCTGGCAAACTGAAATTTTTTTAACATAATTTTCAGATTTTCTCAAACATAAAATTATTCTCAAGCCATTCAATTCCGTGTTTATTATTGTTCTTACATGTACTAGTTCTGCTTGCAGCGCAAGTGACGATTAAGGACAGCAGTATCGGCAATGCATACTTCACCGGCGGCGGTTACTCAGGCAAATATCTGGCATCAAGGCTCCATTTTCACTGGGGACCAACTGATGAGAGTGGCTCTGATCACTCTTTCGAAGGAAAATTCTACCCTGCCGAGGTATGGTATGGCAACGTATAGTAGCGTAGAATCTATATAGAAAAATAAAAGTACCGCAGTTGTTCTAAAATGAAACGGTTTTGTTTTACAACGCAGGGGTGCAAACGAAATGCGTAGATGGATTGGAAACAGTGAGGACCCTGATCAGACTGCTCGTAAAGAACAGTCTGATCTCAGTGGATCTGCACTGTTTGCTCAGACATACCTTGAAATCATATTTACCATTAAACGTGTCCAAATGTTGTCATTAGGCCGAACCAGATTATATCAGAGAAAATAAAGGTTTCAAGGAAATACTTGTTCGTTTTTGATAGTTCAGTATCTCCATCCTTAGAATTTATGAAGACTGAATGCACATTTCTGACATATAAAAGACTGTTTTATAACTAAAGCTTTAATTGTAAAGGCCACGTTTTTCTTCGACGTTTTCAACAGGGTAACAGCCTTTGTGATTTCATATTTCTTTTCCTGGACAATGAAGCCCCTCTAAACAGAGGCCACTCTCAAAAATACCCCTAAGACAAAATTGAAAACAGCAGACTTGCTGCCACTGAAATTGTATTTGTTTACTGTACGTAACGGTGCTTCATGTCCTTTGCTGTAATTGTTTCTCTTTGGTTCACGGATTCCTTTTAAGACCTAAGCTTTTTCCAAAAATTTCACACTTACGCTGCTGATTTTTCTTTGCTGGAGGGGGTGTTTTAGTCTATTGGCCTATTGATTTTTTTAAATATGTAATGAAAATACATTTGGCATGTAATAAAATTAAGGGGACAAAATCCAAGATACAGATTAAAAGTAACATATTCTAACACACTTTTAGGACTGAATCATGATAACATCTCAAGTGGTTGTATCCGAAGTTTAGACCATCTCCAGGTCCACTCTTCTGACCACCCTCCCACCTCAGCTGTAGCATAATGAAATGGAAATAAACCACATTTGGTATAAAAAATATTAGCATAAGTGATTTAATTTATGTTCCAAGATTTAACAGAACAACCATTTTTCGTGTAGTTTTCAATGGCACGTTAAATGGGTATGTGGAGTTTATCTTGTATTTTCTGGTAGCGGGTTGAGGCCGGCAGCGATGCGAGTGATGTGGTAGAGAGTGTCTTGATACATATTATGAGCCGCGACACGAGAAAACCAACAAAGTGATTGTGCGCAAAGCACAGACTCAAATCAGCCTGGTCATCCGTCCAGTCTGACCAGAGTATTTGCTTTGCGCTTAAACGGGAGCTAAGGGTCTAAGCTACCTTCCCGCGGACAGCAAAGACTCTGATCAGACTGGGCGGATGCCCAGGCTGATCTTTGTCTTCGATGGTCGCACATGCCCCAGTGTTGGTTTTCACGTGTCGCGGCTGATATATATCAAAGCCATCTGTAACTGACATTAGACATGGTTTATTTTAGGTTCACATGGGTCATTTTAAGGCAGACTATGGAGAGATATTTAATTCAATAAACTATCCAGACGGACTAACAGGGCTGGCATTTTACTATGAGGTAATATCTACAAAGCACTAAACCAAGTTGATAAAGGTGAATTGGTAAATTCCGTCACTTTTGAAAGATGTGGCTTAAACTCCTCCCTCTGTGGAGCTTTCAATCACCTAATACTATAAAATTTGAGAAATTACTGACCTCTGATGATAGAACAGTCTTGACTAAATTAGCACTTTTTATAAAGATAATACTTACGAAATTCAAATAATACAGAAACTACCATCTTCCTCTGAAAAACATTTATAAGCAGTTTTGTTTCTCTTATAGTATAATCTTTTCCTGACTTTTGTTGTGATTGTCCTTAGTTTTCGGCCTTCAGTATAGAGGAGGTGTGAACCCGGAGTGGTCTGCTTCAAGGTCATGTCAAAGTACTTTTACTGCTCTTCAGGTGAGTGAATTCAGCAAATAACTGGGGTCCGGATTCTCAGGATTTTCATGCTTAAGTGTTGTGACATTTAAAACTTTGTGCATAATTATGTACTTCAAATGCCATTTATATGTTTGTATATATGTTTGTTTCATCTTTCATTTTAGCTCTTATGCCCGCAATGGGCCTGGAGTAAATAAAAACTTGTTGAAAACTTGTTGTTGTCTGGGTGGGGGGACAACTTTTGTGACTTTGTGTTCGCGTTTTTAAATGGATTTCTTCTAAAAAGGGGAGTGTGTGTGTGTGTGTGTGCGTGTGTGTGTGTGTGTGTGTGTGTGCGTGTGTGTGTGTGTGTGTGTGTGTGTGTGGAGGGGGTATCTTGTCTTAAAGGAGTTGACCCTATGGAAAAATGGAAAAGGGGTGGGTGGGGGATGGTGGGGGAGGGTCTTGAAAATAAAATTGGCAAAGCTGATTTGCCTGATAGTATACCCATGCAGCACCTTCATTTTCATATGAGACAACCAGATCGTGTCATACGTTTAGCACATCTGCGCGACCGGCTCAGGACGGCGGTGTAAACAGAAACAAACATGCCAGGATGTCACAATAAAAAGATCCACCCCAAAACTGCGCAAAACCTGTTGAGGGAAGCAGGCTTCTGCGCTAGACGACCTTACGTAGGACCATAGCTAACGCAGACAATAAGTCAGATCAGGATGACCTTGTGGCGGCGACACAGTCTTCGTCAGTTTTCTACGCACCGTTGGAGACAAGTCCTGTTAAGTGACGAGTCGCAGTTCAACCTATACCGTGATGACGGGCGTAAACGCGTTTATCGACGTCGTCGAGGCGAACGATTCACGGATGCTTGCGTCATGGAAACTGACAGATTTGGTGACGGCTCAGTAATGGTGTGGGGCGGCAGAGCCCATGGACTCAAACCGCCTCTCATTGTGGTCAATGAAAGCTTAAACGCGATTCAATACAGAGACCAAATTCTCTGTCAGTGCGTGGTTCCGTTTGTGCAGCAGCACAATCTGACATTTCAACAAGATAATGGCAGGCCGCATGTTGCTCGAGTTTTCCGCAACTTTCTAACACAAACGTGACTCACCTTGACTGGCCACCATACAGTCCTGATTTGAACCCACTAGAGCACCTATGGGACGAGCTCGACAGACGCGTTCGATCTCGCCTGACGTTCCCAATAACGCCCAGCAACTGACGGCTGCTTTACAGCATGAGTGAAACCACATGACTCTCAGAAAGATCAAAACCTTCATCAACTCCATGGCCAACTGGAAACGTGAAGCAACGCACACAAACGGCGGGCATACACGATTTTGACATTGAAACTGTAATTTTGATTTCGGCACATCGTACCTTCGAACAATTAAACGGACATTGGGCTTTGGTTGCATTATGTGATATTATAATTTTGAGAATTTCGTTAAAAAGAATTTGGAATGAAACAGAATTTTAAAACAACTTTAATTGAAACATTCTTTTTCGTGAAATATATTTAAATAAATTCAATTATGCGTTTCTTTTTCCTAGAAACTTATACTTAATACTCGTATCACCCACAACACATTTGCGAGGTCTGATTTGGGTGTGCGCAGTTTGCCAATGTCTCTTTTATGGGGCACTAGGCATTAATGTGTTAAGGTGAATGGATACACTCCCATGTTTTATTTGCTGCTTTTTGTGGCTTTCTGGACCCGAGGTTATAAAACATTTTTCATGCTCAACTCAGCTGAGCATGAAATTTTACCTGCTAATAAATAGCAAATTACTTACAAGTACAGCTGTTTTCTTGCTTAGTTTAGCTGGGTATGAAATTTTCTTTCCTGATAAATATGAAAATGCCAACCTTAGTTGGCATTTTCATATTTATCAGCAGAGAAAATTTCGTGCTCAGTTGAGTAGAGCACGAAGAAAAGTTTTATAACCTCAGGGCCTGTTCGCTTACCCGGAGACTGAATCCCTTCCTGAACGGGGTCTTCTCTTAAGGAAAGCATATACTCCTAAAGAATTATTTTCTTCCCTTTATGAATTGATCCCTAATGAGGAGGGCCGCAAAAGTGAATTGGCAGCGTTGTTTCTTCTGAAACTGTTTAGTGGCAAATGGTCACATGCAGAGAAGATGTCCATTACATCTGACCATCGCAAAGTTTCGGCATAAAACGGCAAGAAAGTAAGGTGTAAGGTTACACCGTCATGTCATAGGGAACTTAATGCTTCAATATGGCGGAAAGTACCGATAGCGACTTACGGGTTTATCCGAGAGCTTACCTGTTCAAATAAAGTCGAGTGTTATATGCAATTACATAGGAATATAATATAAAATGTGAAATTAAATACATATATGATATTACGACAATTTTTTGTAAGTTATGATCATAAACTTCAGTCTTTGTCCTTTAATAGGGTATAAAAATATACAAATTAACTTCATGTTTTGATACTTCCATCGGCTTTTGAAGTTTGAAGCTTCAGTCGCATGAAATTATATAAGAATATTGTCGAAAATGCCTAAGAAGCTATGTTCAGCCTAAAATTTGAAAATGATCGGATTTTCTATAAAACTATTATAAGTTATCACCACTTAGAGAATTTTACAAGGTTTACAATGGTGTAATTCATTATAAAATAAGTATATTATAAGTTACTTCCGTCGATCTCTAAACATACAGAAAGTCGCGTTTCGAAACAACCTCGCTCATAATAGTTTCAAATAGTTTAAGTCCAAATCCGCCTATATTGCTTAAAGGCTTACACCGCATCGTTTCTTGGTATTCGTGTTTTGTTTATATGTATTTATATATGTGCTGTTATGATCTAACTAAGAAAGGAAGAATATTTATATTGTCTTATTAAAAAACGAAGAAGGAAAGAAAGAATAAACGAATGAACACAAGAAAGGAAAAAGAGAAAGAAGTCACGTAACTCCTACACGTGACTATCAAAAATGAACAGACAGTTAATCGACTACTAACGTAACTTGTAGTTTTAAAAAATCCCTTTATAAGCTAAAAAAAACTTTGTAAACCAATCACATATTTTTTGGTAATGTTCGATCAGTCTATTAATTATTGATAATTGCTAATGTTTGTTCTAACATTTTTGATTGAAATTTATTTGAATGTGGTGGGGCGTTTTTATCAAAGAAACCGAAATATGTTCTGTGTATCCCAGGGTAGAATTTTAGAATCCATAGAATTGTATTTTTGACTGGCAGATTTGCTCATTCATAATCGGGAGGCACGAAGATGCATACACTGTATTGCTCTCTTAAGATATTACTGCCGAAAAATTAATGTAAGAAACTAAATCATGGTGAAGAATTTCTCGTAACCGTGGTAGTGTAAGGATTAATCGCTATGGGAAAAAATTGCTATGAAACATTTTTCTTGCAAGGCTATAAAAATATTTTTTATCCTTAACTTTATTAGTAATATTTCTGTTCATAATGCAAGTTTGTCAGTTTGAATTATGACTGTTTTAGTGAAGCTATGAAGGAATATTGAAAAATATTTTTTGTGCTATTTTTTTTTTTTTTTTTTTTTTTTTGCTAATATGAGTACTTACGATAATAAACCTGTGCATCTGCGGAAACTTATCAGCCTCTGAAATGATAAACTGATAAAACTGAACAGTGTCTGATCAGTTTGCGCAAGCTGATCGGAATTTGTTGACAATATACAGTACAATTAACATGCTTATAATTACACGAGGATTAATCGATTATCGATCATAAAATCCGATATTACCTCTTAACTGTTTCCGTAATTGTCAAACCGTTAAAGTTTGTTATAAAGTCATCATGATATGAACAAAAATAAATGGAAAAATATAAAGCTGCAATATTTAATGTATTTTGAATTAATTATATATGCAAACTGACTCAGACCAGCTTATGCACTTGCAAAACACTGGGATGAGTTTATGATCAGTTAATAATTTGTCAATTTTAGTTTCATTTGAGTTTGTACATAACCTTACCCGTGTTTCTGCACAAACCAAACTGATCCGAATTCCTGTGCTCTGCGTTTAAAGGGTAGCTAAGACTCTAAGCTACCTCCATACTGATAGCGAAGCCTCTGATTAGATCAAGCAGATGCCAGGCTGATCTAAGACTTCGCTGGGCGTACGTGCACCTTTGTCGAGGCTCATTTAATTGTTTGCTAAAGACATCAACTGAGTAATCTCTGCCGGTCGGAAAGTGTGAAAACACAGTTGGGCACACGTCTTGTCAAAACAATGCAATTTCAAAATTAACACCTGCTAACGGCAAAGAAGGTCAGAAGTGGATATTTAATCCGAACGTCTTTCTAAAGATTATTTTTGAATAAAACTGTAATTTCAGTCGCGTCGCAACAAAATCAACGCAGTGCCATAGCGCCCTGCCAAGACTCAGATCAGCCTTGGCAGCCGTCCAGACTAATCAGAATCTTCGCTATGCGCTTACACGACAGGCAATGGTCTAAGCTACCGCTATGCGGACAGCGAAGACCCAGATCAGATGGGCGAAAACACACGCTATTCTGAGTGTTCGCAGGGCGCACATGTCAATTGTTTTTTTCGTGGTACGGCTCATTTGTATATTTATTTTTGTTCGCAGAAAAACATAGAAAGTCTGACTAATCTTATTTTTTTATCTTTAATGTTTCAAATAGCGCAGCTTAGTTACATGCCGAAAGACACAATTTAAATAAAACTTTTAATCAGTATTGTCAAAACAGAAAATCAAGAGAAAAAGGTTATCATTCCTGTTGAGTAGTGTTTTTACGTACCAGTAACAAAAATTTAGTCATGTCGAGACGTTGCCTCTGAATTTGTAGGACTATAAGTATTGCTCGGCCTGCGATAGATGACATCCAGGTCTAGCAGCTCTGTCGCAGAAGCACCAGGCAGCCAGTCTATTTCGCAAGCCCCGATGGGCGGGGCAAAAAAAACAAAACAAACAATGTTGGTGGATAGATATCTGTATCCGGCTTAATCTAACCATAAAGATGAGACATACAAATGGATCGAAATATCACAATTTCATTATTATAAGTAATTTTATGTTTTTATTGTCAGAAACTAAACCAAACCGCTGTCAAAACTGACCAATAATCAGATTTATTTTCTCGCCAATTCTTATGAAATTTGACCAAAATATCAGAGAGAGGGGCAAAATATAGAGACTTATTTAAACGAAAAGGAGCAAGTGAAAAAGTAAATTGATTTGATCTGAGAAAAAGAAAATGAAAATCCACATTGTTAAAAATTAAAAAATGTTTCCATCCAGCTCATTCGTATTGTTATTTAAACACAGTGATGACAAAACCGGCTTCAGAGAAGTTCAACACCTGTACAGATCCTGGGATATTGACATCGATATGACATTCCTAATATCGATTAATGCTTATCGCTCCCCGGGTCTAAGGGAAATAACTGCATTAACACTAATACTCTCTCCAGGTAACAGGTAACCGATTACACTACTAAGCGCGCATTGAAGATATAAGTTCCAGTTGATTTTCATCATTTCCACAAAGGGGAGCAACTTTTGAAACTTTTGTCTTGTTTTCCTGGATGGCGAAAGACTCCAAGATGGGATCCGCCCATAAAGGAACGAATTTGGTCCTGGAGAGCATGCAAAAATGAAGATGGTAGAGTTACTGCCCCGGAAAATGTATTTGCATCTATTCACGTTAATAGAGGAAAAATGTAAAATCAGCCTTGACACGACGAAACCAACAAAGTGGCATGTGCGCCCAGCGAAGACTCATATCAGCCTGGGCATCCGCCTAGTCTGATTAGAGTTTCCGCTGTGCGCTTTGAAGGTATCTAAGAGTCTAAGCCACCTCCTTGCCGACAGCGAAGACTCTGGTCAGACTAGGCTGATCTGAGTCTTCGACAGCCGCACATGCCACTTTGTTGGTTTGTCATTCCACGGCTCAAATTCTAATTGTTATATCTTCACAGCTATCTGAGGATGGTGAGGACAATCCCGATTTAGAACCTTATATCAGTGCGCTGGAAAATGTCACATACGAAGGTAAGCGGACTCACCGTACTTCTTCGGTTATGAAGACGGGAGTTTCTCCTTCTAAAGCTACCGCAAATATGTAATTGAGTTATACCTTTTTTCCTCTTTTTTGTTCGATATTCTTCTAAAATAATCCCAAATATCTAGATCCGTCTTTAAAGGCACTGTACTTTACGTTTACATGTATAACGCACAAATTACGAGTCCTTTTAACTTTAACGACACGTTTTTGAACGTTTCATGCACTTAGGTAATAATGGTGTTGATGTACATTCGACATGGAACAAATACATAATAAGAAATGAAAACAATAAAATACGTTTTATTACCGTATGTTAAGCTATTTAATATACTTTTGCATTCAAAATGCTACTAAAAATTTTCATTACTATACTACTTATTATTTCCTTTTGTAGGGGATCGACAACCTTTTGGTATGAGTTTTGATAAGTTTATGCCTGACGACACGTCCAAATATTACCAATATAACGGCAGTATGCCTCTCCCTCCTTGCCGCCCAGTTGTTGTTTGGACATTGTTTAAAGACACAAGCACCATTTCTCGTGCTCAGGTTTGTACACCTAGGGTTAGTTCGGCATGATAACTTGGGTAAGCCGAGCAATACCCTGGCCCCGAGGTCATAAAGCTTTTTTCATGCTCAACTCAGCTGAGCATGAAATTTTTTCTGCGCTTATGCATGTTATAAATATGAAAATGCTAACATTTTTCTCCGCAGATAAAAATGAAAATGCCAACTTATGTTGGCATTTACATATTCATAAGCAGAAAAATTTCACACTCAGCTAAAGTGAGCAAGAAAAACAACTGTAGTAAATAGTAATTTGTTATTTATTAGCAGGTACATGTAAAAATCATGCTCAGCTGAGTTGAACATGGAAAAAGTTTTATAACCTCGAGGCCAAGTGCTTCTTGGGCAAATAGAAAACGTCAATTTTTTCGAGTAACCCGAGGACTACCCGGCTATTTCTCAGTCTAGTTTACCCTTTGGCAGGCGATTATGCCGAATGTGCCAATAACGGGTTTAAAACTCCTGACCTTTTATCTGGCAACTATCAACAATAAAACAAAAATGTGAAGTCCGAATTTTTCAGATACATTCACATGTATGTGATGAACATTACTCGTGTCAACATTTTCCTCTTTTTAACTGAGTGTCCTACATGATTTCTAGAGAGGCTCTTAAGCTGTGGGAGTCGAGTAAGAATAATGGGTGTGCACGGTTGTGGGCAGGTGCAGTTATTTAACTGGTGTCAGGTTTACTTGGGTGTCGAGCAGCTGCTGAGTGAGGGATGCCACCCACTCTAATACTTACTGATATGATATGAGCCGCGACACGACAAAACCAACAGTGTGGTTGTGCGCCCAGCGCAGACTCAGATCAGCCTGGGCATCCGCCCAGTCTGATCAGAGTCTTCGCTGTCCGTAAGATAGCTTAGACCTTAACCTACCATTTGTGCACTTAACGAAGACTCTGATCAGACTGGGCGGCTTCCCAGGCTGATCTGAGTCTGCGCTGGGCGCACAACCACATTGTTGGTTTTCTCGTGTCGCGGCTCAAATCATTTCGTTTTAATAGTACAATTTGTGCCGCGACACGAGAAAACCAACAAAGTGGTTGTGCGCTCAGCACAGATTCCGATTAGCCTGAGCATCGGCCCCGTCCGATCAGACTCTTCGCTAAGCGCTTAAAGGTTAGCTAAGGGTCTAAGCTACCTCTATCCGGACAGCGAAGACTCTGATCACACTGGGCGGATGCCCAGGCTGACCTGAGTCTGCGCTGGGCGCACAACCACTTGTTTTTTGTTGTTTTTTTTCGTGTCGCTGCTCATTTATTTATTCATTTATCAAAATATTTATTTCTGTAGCAAGAGGCTTTCCAACACAAACATTTTAATTAGAAAAATCATATGCTTAAGTGATACAGCTATGATGTGTTTTATAAGATCAAGTTATACTAATGGTATAATATTCTAAGAATAATATACTGGACAAAAAAGTTAGGGATCAAATATTTGACTGAAGCTAAAATCGTGAAAAAATAAATTATCCAAAAATAATTTTCCTCTGTTCAATACAGCTGTCAAAGCGGCACAGAACTGCACGAAAAATATTGGAATCGGATCACGTGACACACCAGTAGAAACGAATAAACAAATATACCCATAAAATTGAAGTGAAAATTGGCATCACCACAAAATTGAATGTCCATGATTCTTGGTTTTATCCATGCAAAACCATTGCCAGTGCTCGTCGGTATCTCAGGGGGTCTGAATAACTGCATGACAGCTACTCGGTGTTCTTTTGGTAAAGCGCTAGAGTCTCATTTGGGTACTCGTTTGCCATTTTCATGAAAGGCCTGAATTTAGCCCTCCAGGAGTTTCCTGAGGCCTCTGGTGATTAGAATTGGTGTTTTGTAGCATCTGTCAAGCATGTTCAATCAGATTTAAAACTTGCGATTAACTAGACTTGTCCATACGGACGATAGTCTCTGTCCCAAGCTACTAGTTCATCACAATAACACTGAGAGGACACGCATTGTTTGTTCATTAAATGATTAAATCGGCCAATTTCAGCGAAAACGGTTAGAAACAGACTTTACACAGCTAATTTCTGCACTTGCATGCTGGTAATGAGGCCAGGATTGATGCGATTCCATAGAAATGCGAGGCGACAGTCGGCAAAAAGTGACACAAATTGGCAGCTGGGTCATTTGACCCATGTTCTTTCCACAGATGATCCCAGATTTGTATGTAGATATCCAAGATGATCGGAGAAGGATGTGACGCCTGCCAGGTACATGTCGTGTAGACTATGAATAAATCGTGTTGCGGAATATGACATGTCTCGAGGAGGATGGGTGATGGTATGGTACGGCATCTGGATTAGCAGCTGTGTGGACTTGCACATGCCAGATAGAGGTGCTCTGATTGGTGTTTCAGCAAGGAATGGCACGTTTTATCCAATTACGAGACCGTTTGCTGAAGGTTTTGGCGATGACATCATCGATTCACAGGGCAAATGTGGTGAACCAGTACTTAGCGACAGAAACAATCGCCCGCATTGACATGTCAATTTGATCGCCAGTTTCAAATCCGATTGAGCATTCTTTTGACATGTTACACCGCGAATCCTGATCACGAGAGGCCTCCTGAAACTCAACGAGAGCTCATTCAGTCCTTTCGTGAAAAATGGCAAAAGAGTCCCTAAATGGGCCTCTCGGAATTTACCAGAAGCCTTCCGAATGGCTGTCATGCAGTTTTGCAGGCCCTTGGAGGTCACACTGAGAACTAAAAATGATTTTGCATGGATAAAGCCAATAGTAATGGACATTCAGTTTTGTGCTAATGCCAGTTTTCACTTTGATTTTAGGGGTATGCCTGTTTATTCATATCTGCTGGTGTGTCACGTGATCAGATTCCAATATGTGTCATGCATTCTTGTGCAGCATTGTTAAATGTATTCAACAGAAGAAAATTATTTTTTGAAAATTACTTTTTTCAATACAAAAATGTCAGTCTAATATTTGATCCTTAATTTTTTTGTCCAGTATATAATAAAGCTTACATCCTATAGTTGAAGTCTCCATAGTCTTATCAGTGGTAAAAATCGTCAAAGCACAAATCCTTATAAAATTGGTACAGTCTTCAGAATTGATGATAATATGTCGGTTGTTGTGCTTTTTGTGTCATATTATTGGCAAAAAAGGAGGAATAAGGTATTTTGAAAAAATGACAAGTCTTTCCGTATAAATACGGTTTTCGTTTCTGGTTCCCCGTTGGCCAATGTACTCACACAACAGGGAGACAAGAATGAGATCCTTGCCTTACATTGTATTTTATCATTTATTAAACGACTGTACATTGTATTTTTATCTTCTGTACCTTGTACATGTATTGTTACCGCTTGTACCTTGTATTTTTATCATGTAAAGAAACTTGTGAAATCGAAACTAAAATGACCTAGATATTTTTCGAATCGTTTTTATGAGAAACTCAAGGACGTTTAATTTTTCAAAGCCGGCCAATTACGATCATATACAATGAAGAAACTGTAGTAAGAAGCTTGCACCGATAAAATATTTCATGTTGATAGAGCAATGGGGCCTTTAATTATAGAAAGAAATACTGAAATTTGACCACTATTGTAAGAGTAGTCAAGTAGTTAGTTTTGTTTCAGTTGTCAAGACTACGGAAATTGTACGACAGCGCCTCGGGCGCCACTGATCCGAACCCTCATCAAATTGATGGAAACCAGAGAGGCGTCCAACCACTGGGCAATAGAACTGTGAGCAGAAACTTTCACATAGGTATGTCCAACTTTTACATAGAGGTAAAAAAACAGGTACACTTTATAGCCAATCAAATTTCATTCTAGTGCATTGATTAACCAGTTGTTCTAAGTGAGACACCATGACCTCAAGTATATTTACAATGTGACCGTTTTTAAATTAGAGCCGTGACACGAGAAAACCAACAATGTGGTTGTTTGCCCAGCGCAGACTCAGATCAGCCTGGGGATCCGCCCAGTCTGATCAGAGTCTTCGCTGTCCGCATGGAGATAGCTTAGACCTTAAGCTACCATTTGTGCACTTAACGGAGACTCTGATCAGACTGGGCGGCTGCCCAGGCTGATCTGAGTACGCTGGGCGCACAACCACATTGTTGGTTTTCTCGTGTCGCGGCTCAATTTATTTCCGACTTGATGGCCACGGCCGCAACACAGTATGGCCTTCAGTTACCTGACTCTCATTTTCACAGACTTGTCAGTTAGATACACAGAAATGAGCCGCGACACGAGAAAACCAACAATGTGGTTGGGCGCCCAGTGCAGACTCAGATCAGCCTGGGCATCCCCCAAGTTTGATCAGACTCTTCGTTAAGAGCTCAAAGGGTAGATAAGGGTCTAAGCTACCTCCATGCGGACGGTGAAGGCTCTGATCAGACTGGGCGGATGCCCAGGCTGATTTGAGGCTGCGCTGGGCGGACAACCACATTGTTGGTTTTGTCGTGTCGCGGCTCATTTAATGTTGGACGTATTATAATAGTCAGGTGATACTTATCACTCGCGAGCACCTGATCACAATTCCATTGTGGGGGTCCATATTTGTGTATCTAAATATTTCTGAATTGTCAGTGTTTCAATGGTTTGTATAAGTTCAAACTTATGAGTTTGGTACTTTGCCCGCTTTTACTTGCAAACCGCTTTAAGTGACCAACATATAACATCGTATAACGTAAACCTTTTCGTTTGTTATAAAGCTAGACTCATTTACTAAACTTTCATTTATATATGCACAGATCTAAACTTACTCCAACGTGTATAATTGTTATATATATATCTTTGTGCACCACTTGTACTTTTGAAATCCTCTGTGAATGGGGGAGGACTATTGAAATTATTGTAATACATTCTGCTGTTCCCGTGTAGCCGAAGATATGGGCAAAAAAGCAAATGTTTCTCTTGAAATGCATATAACATAATAGTCAAACCATAAGATTCTTCGTGTTTGTATCAGCTTTGTATATTCTAATTTCAAAATACTTACTATATATTAAGTATTGCTTTGATTGCAGTATTTGGAGGAAGATTTGAAAACAGGGTCATTTGATTTTCTTTTGAAAGTCATTTGTATCAATAATATGTTCAGAAATATGTGTAAATGTATTGATGTTTATACAAATAAAATACATTTTCAACTAACAACAACCAAGAATTAAAATATTGATGAAAATAAAAAATCTTTTTTATTCTTTATGGTGCACGTGGAAATGGGCAAAACCAACAACGTGGCATGTGCGATTGGCGAAGACACAGATCAACCTGGGCATCCACCTAGTCTAATCAGAGTCTTCGCTGTGCGCTTCATGCGGACAGCGAAGACTCCTGTCAGACTGGACAGAAACAGGCTTATCTGAAGCTCTTCGCTGGGCGCACATGCCACTTTGTTAATTTTGTCGTGCCACGGCTCATATACGTATATTTTCTCTACTCAAGCGTTTCATGCAGTACTTTAACTGTACATGTACCGCATTATTTCATCTTAGAAACCTATGTAGTGAAAAATTAGAAAAATATGGTCATTCAAATAATATACATTTTCTTTTGCCTCTGATTATATACTATGACAGGCTCCGACATTTTGGAACTTATGGAGCCGCAAATCGGAAATTTTGTTTTTAACATTTTCATATTTATTTTTGCTTCCAGTATAAATTTCGAGAATCACAAAGAAATAGCGCTAAGACAATTGAAAAAGCAAACACATTTCTCAATTTTTGTTTTCGTTTCACTGATTGGATACAAATTACAAACTTGCTGGATAAACTATTACAAATTAAAATCTCAAAAAGTTCCTTCAAGAGCAGAGAATACATACAGAAGTAGGAACATGGGCCAGACTACATAGTTTCGGCTAATAAAGCCTCGTCAGTGACCCTGACAAAACCTGGTGACGAAACCAGAAAAAAACAAACTGTAATTTCTTAATTTTAATTTGGCAGTCGATTCCAAGACTGATTAGTTTCAAAAAGATCCAAATAATATAAAAGACGATGATCTAGAATAAAAGTCTAAATCGATCTCAAATTTTAGATTTCTCGGAATCTATCCTCTGATCTCAAAGGATGTAAACAAAATATAATCTGCACTATGGATGATGTACGGGGAGACGTTTTACAGCCTCCACACGGCACAACACCAGCTGCAGTG
This sequence comes from Ctena decussata, assembly GCA_963989385.1. Taxonomy (NCBI): domain Eukaryota; kingdom Metazoa; phylum Mollusca; class Bivalvia; order Lucinida; family Lucinidae; genus Ctena; species Ctena decussata. The sequence continues at coordinate 32,401,597 of OZ022511.1, forward strand.
AGGTAAAATTAAAATCTCAAAAAGTTCCTTTCAAGAGCAGAGAATACATACAGAAGTAGGAACATGGGCCAGACTACATAGTTTCGGCTAATAAAGCCTCGTCAGTGACCCTGACAAAACCTGGTGACGAAACCAGAAAAAAACATACTGTAATTTCTTAATTTTAATTTGGCAGTCGATTCCAAGACTGATTAGTTTCAAAAAGATCCAAATAATATAAAAGACGATGATCTAGAATAAAAGTCTAAATCGATCTCAAATTTTAGATTTCTCAGAATCTATCCTCTGATCTCAAAGGATGTAAACAAAATATAATCTGCACTATGGATGATGTACGGGGAGACGTTTTACAGCCTCCACACGGCAAAGATCTAAAAAGTGGACATTCTTAAAAGAGTGTAGAATGATGAAGACAATTAAAGACGCTGTTAGAAATGTTAAATCACTCTTTTCAGGTGACGCTTTATTAGTCAGTGTGCAGAAATCCAATCAACTTCACGTGCATATTTAACGACGTCACTTTCATTTTACGCTTCGTGATGTGAACGTTGACCTACACGAGGCTCAAAATGCCAGACACTGTCACATATGATAAGATCCAGAAAAAAAATTGTCTGAGGCATTGCTGTCCGCATATGCTAAATGCTTATGCGGACAGCAATGCTTCTGACCATTTTTTCTGTCTTTCCCAATGGTTATACATTTTTAAGAAAAAACGCGATTTTTTGTCATTTTTGTGTCGGAACTCTCAGCTCCTGATATGCATGCCATGCATGGTAATTGCGAAGTTTTTCTATTTTTAGATGACGAAAGTGATGATGATGATGATGATGATGATGATGATGATGACAGTAGTGACAGCAGCAGTAGTGACAATGATGACTAGGATGATAACATGCGGGCATTGGTATTAGAGAATTCAGGAACCATCATTAGTGCTCAGTTCAGCCTGCGCAGCTGTACAGTTTTGACAGGACATATCATATCCATTCTATCAACTATAAAATTAATATTCATAATGCTAATTATAATTAAAATATTAAACTACAGTCTAATAATATATTACAAATTGAAGAAAAAGGCAGTATTAAGGAACTAGTTCAGTCAGATCCCACATCTGCCCTCAAATCCCAAAGGGAAGTACATTGAGAACAGTTCACAAACGACACGCATGGTAAACCGAATAAGTAGCACTTCTCCAGATAGCTGATCGTTCAGCTTCCCCAACAAAACCATCGATATTTTATCGATTCTATGGTTCAAATTACAAAACAAAACAGAGAGCAAAGTGGGTAGCTATCCAGGAGATCATACTGTATAACTAGAAGATCGCAGATAAGCGGACATTAGTACATGTACCATTAATGAACCACAACATAAATACCGCTTTAGAACGGTCAGTAATAGATAACTTGCGGCTTCATTTAGTTTTACTGAATCCAAAACCGCACCCTTTGCTACTGCAGTGGTTCGAAACGTTTAGTTAGCCGTTTGGGCCACACGAATGATTCCTAACCCATCAATGAATCATCGCATGAAACATATAAAACAAAGATAAAACCTACGAAGAACCAAAAATAAGGTCTCGACAGAACCAACGCATTGGGACACTATGAGATCCGTGGGGTATAAAACAATACAACGGTAGAACTAGAGCAAATTAAACCCACCTATTGAACTCCGAATGGCCAAGCAACAGGCGAGACAAACTGCGGCCCGAACCAGCCGGAATAAATAGCTTTAAGTCGAGTCTATCACTGAGTCCGATGTCTGACCCGAAGCCGTGCAATCAAAAAGGGAAACGAACTAATTATTAACCATGACTTGGTAAACTACAAAGTATGAAGACTGTAGCATAACATTTATGTTACATATATGATCAGTATAGTAAATTTTGTAAAGTAAGATAATTTGATATGTCAGTTTCTTTTTTTCCTAAACTGGCCAGAGAATTTGAAGTACGTGTATATAATAGCTATGTGGTAGCATAGGAATCGAGGTCTAATTAAAATGTTTTTTTTTTCAATCATTTCTGGTTCAAATCAGGTAAAATACCTTACGCTAGTTCTGAATGGCAGACTTGCTCTTGTAACAGATAGACTAGGTTGTTCATTCAGTTTATTCGGTTAACCGCGCGTGTTTTTTGTGAACTGTTCTCATTTTTATCAATAGTTCTTTTCCATTCTCTTTTGAGGGCGGAATATGGGCTCTGAATGTATTACTTTCTGAATCATTGCCTGTTGTTTTATTTTTTATTTGCAATGCTAAGGCAGCCAAACTATTTTTTTTTCTTATTCTTTCACTAATAGTCAATGGCAACTTTAAGATACATATAGCATTTTTTGGCAAAGGAAAAAAGTAGAAACAGTTCTAGATATAGATAGCCCTGAGTTTTAAAAGTCAAACTCAATAATTCTAAAATGTTTCATGTTTCAGTGGACAGGGGAAATAAGTCTCAATGTAAGCACTGTTGAGAAGGAGTAGGTGTCACGCGAGTGAAAGTATTGACATACATAAATGAGCAGCGACATCAGAAAACCAACAATGTGGTCGTCCGCTCTGCGCAGACTCAGATCAGCCAGGGCATCGGCCAAGTTTGATCAGACTCTTCATTAAGTGCTCAAATGACAGCTAAGGGTCTAAGCTATCTCCATGCGGGCAGCGAAGACTCTGATCAGACTGGGTGGATGACCAGGCTGATCTGAGTCTGCGCTGGCCGCACAACCACATTGTTGATTTTCTCGTGTCGCGGCCCAAATATGGAATCCTCAGTTTTTGTTGCAAGCATCCGATTGTGTCCAGAAATATTTGAGCCGCGGCATGACAAAATTAACAAAGTGGCATGTCCGCCAAATCTGATCAGAGTCTTTACTGTGCGCATGGATCTTAGCAACCCTTTAAACACAGAGCGAAGACTTTGGTCAGGCTGGAAACATGCGCAGGCTGATCTGAATCTTTGCATGGCGCGATGCCACTGTGTTGGTTTTGTCGTGTCGCGGCTCATTTTATACGAATTAATGTTTTGCTATCCTAATCGTATTGTTTGGCTGTGACATAGTCATTTGAGTCGCAACACGACAAAACCAACATAGTGGCAGGTGCGCCCAGCCAAGACTCAGATCAGCCTAGACATCCGGCCAGTCTGAACAGAGTCTTCACTGTCCGCATGGAGCTATCTTAGACCTTTAACAACACTTTAAGCTCAAAGTGAAGTCTCTGATCAGACTGGGTGGAATCCCAGGCTGACATGAGTCTTCACATGGCGCACACGCCACTTTGTTGGTTGGCTCATTTTGGTTCTCATGATGTTCTATCAGAAATAGAATCTTTTGATATTAATTGAGAAAGAAACTCTCCCCCGTTTTTTTTTCTTCATTATTTCTTTTTCATTTAAAACCTGAAATAGCGGTGCATATCTAAAGAAAATTAAAAAGTTTAGGTTGCTTTTGGTCTCTGAAAACTAGTTCAATATTTACCATACTTTGAAATTCAACAAATATAAATGCCGTATGGTAGGTACAGTATTAGTCAGGTTCTGAATTATCGCTTATGATCCATATTTCCATATACCGAAAGAATATAATATTCAACGTTTTACTTCCTTTGTCAAGAAATATTTAGCCATTTGATGTTTTCAGATAATTTGCATTTGGTCATCAACAATGGCACAAAATATACATTTGTGATATTAGCACATTTGTGCGCTAAACCGTCTACCTATGCACAGACAAATGTACAGTCAATTCTCGATATATCAAAGTCGCATTTCTTATGACAGGACTGATATTAGACTGATATTCAGTCTCATATTCAGCAATATTACTCTCTGATCCCGTTTTAAGGGCAGCTGAATACTTTGAGCCAATCTATAGCTGGAGCTTTAGAAAGACTGCAAATATTCAGATAAGTAAAATATTCTTTAAGTAGGAGACTTGTATAAGTCTAGACTGAGATAGCAAAGTAAATTTTCTGGTCCCAGAAATTTACTTTGAGATACCAATAGTTTTAGACAACAGGAATTGAATGTAAAGAATGAAATAGCTACTGTGTCCAAACTATATTTTTGATATAATTGGTATTTTGAGATATCAGTGTTTCAGTGTTTAAGTCAACGAAAGTCAACTATAGTTCTAGATTAGGATCCATTAGTGGTACATATATAACCTTGTAGTTGCATGCCAGTTTATCTTATAATAAAAACATAATGATTATACTTGTTCCGCATTTATTTCTAAATCACATATACTGGCAAGAAGTATAAGAAATTAAGGAAAGGAATATTATTTTTGACATTGTTGTTCAAATGTAAAAATAACCATCAGAAGAAAGGGAAACTCCCCCCCCCCCCTTCCCCCGACTGAAGACAGCAGTGTATTGACTGTAAAACGTGTTTTACTGTATTTTGCCTTCTTACGCGCTTCATAGTATTGGATGCATGGAATTTTAACAAACGTTAGAGCTTGTGACAGCAGCCGTCTATTCTGATACAATAAACATAAGTAAAAAACGTGAAAATCTTCTAAGTACAAGCCCTATTACTGAAACTTGAATTTTGAGCTTTCTTGCAAGCAGGCTAATCTGAGTCTGCGCTGTGCTCACAGCCATTTTGTTGTTTTTTTCGTGTCGCGGCTCAAATGAAGAATTAGTGCTACATATAAGCTTTGACTGATGTGACAACAAATGTAGCTGGATAAACACAAGTAGTCAGTATTTTGCGTCTGTTGTTCTCTTCACATATCTGGATAGATAAGTAAATAATCATTCGCGAAAACTCATTTAACCCGTGAGCTCAATGATTCCGAGGTGTTACAAAAGAGAGTATCGTTCACCATATCATCTATTGTTTCCAGTAACAATCACATACACGAACATGTTTAAAACACTTTATAAAAAGATCAGCTGTGAGTTAGTACATACATGCTTTGCAGTCTATTCCTATAATTTTGGTTGGTCGATTTGATGCTTAACGTCCACGGTAAACAACTAAGGTCATGTCGGGACGGTCAGTTAACCTAACCACACTATTCCTGGGCAGGCTTAGACCCCCTAAGCGGTTAACCAGTACTAAGTGCACATACTTTCGCCAGTAACTGACAACTGCCCTTCTTGAATCAGCGGAAGGAGAAACGAAAGTATGTGGCCAGACCGGGATTCGAACCCAGGACTCTATTCCTATAAGCTCATAAGCTGAGTACATTATCCTCGGATAGTTAAAATCATTGCTGCCAGAGTAGCAAATTGTGTAACCTTAAACTGACTGTTCCTAGGAGCGGGAGGTTGTTATATATTAAGAGTTATGGCCGTTTCATTTTAAATTATGTACATTATATAGAACGTGTTTGAATATAAAGAATAGACTAATTGAGGACTTAAGGATGGGTGGATGACTTGCGATTAACGTCCTTTTCAACAGTATTTCAGTCATATCAGGACGATAGGCGGATGATAATGAAAAGCTCTGTGCAATGGAACCCCGTTTACTCAACCGCGACCCCTAGATTAGTAGGCCAGCGCTTAACCCATCGAGCTACCGGGGCTCTCCAAGACTTAAGGCCTAAGCCGTGATACGACAAACCGACCTAGTGGTTCTGCGCCCAGCGCAGACGCAGATCAGCCTTGGCACCCGCCCAGTCTGATCAGAGTCTTCGCCGTCCGCGTGGATTTAGCTTAGACCCTTAGCTACCCTCTGAGCACTTAACGGAGAGACTGGTCAAACTGTGCGGATGCCCAGGCTGATCTGAGTCTGCGCTGGGCGCACAACCACATTGTTGGTTTTCTCGTGTCGCGGCTCAGGTATGTTTGGCGAGTGCTCAAATCATCGATGCGTCAAGCGTAAACATTTCATAATATTTTTATGCTTGGACTTGTTGTAAAAAAAATATTTCGCAACAATTTTCAAGAAAAAGTCATGTGGAAGAGAGTGTCCTGCTACAGTTGCCTAAGAAATTTGCATATGCGTGTCTAAAAATCGATCTTCCTTTCTATTCTTCAAGTTTCTTTAATTTGACTTGTATCCTTTCCAAGACTCCTCTGAAAACTCGCTTCAACTGCAGTTTTATTTTTCAAAAAAAAAAAAAAAAAAAAAAAAAAAAAAAAAAAACGATAACAGTTAACAGTTTTTGGTTAAATGACATTGGAGCATCTTTATATGTGACTTATACCTACAACGTTTATAACGTGTACACTTTTTTTTTGGGGGGGGGGGGGGGGGGAACGCTAAAATAAAACAAGTGAACATTCAATTAGAGTTATTAGTTTTCGTCTAGTAAGGAAAACATTAGATTCATTTTTTTCTGTAACTGTAAGTAAGAGTACTTAAAATAACTCTTTACATACCAAGTTCATTTACTCAATACAGTTTAGAATCAACTTTCAGCTGTGGTTCATTGTATAGCTGGAACCTCCAACGCATTTAAATACCAACTGTGTCTCATCTAAACAAATAGACACTAACAAGGGTCTTCGTATATTCTGGCTATTTCCGTGTTGTATGGTACATGTGCCTGCTAGAAGGAGACAGTTTAACAAAATTTGAGCTGTGACGCGACAAAACCATCAAAGTGGTATGCGCGCCCAGCGAAGACTCAGATCAACCAGGACATCTGCCCAGTCTGATCACTCTTTGCTGTCTGCATGGAAGACTCAGATCAACCAGGACAACTGCCCAGTCTGATCAGAGTCGTTGCTGTCTGTATGGATGTACATGTAGTTTAGACCCTTAGCTACCCTTTAATGCTACAGTAAAAATAGGTACTACTATATGCTGCAGCTTTTTATAAGTCATGTGGCTAAATAAAAACCTGTTTTGGAAAGAGCTGCTCATTCGGTTTACGCAGCAAAAAAATCCGTAGATTTTACGGTAGATTACGTGTAACTGGCAACAAGCTGCCAGTCAATTTACCGTACAGGCGAATATTTGTGGAAATTACGATATGGTAGGGTTCTATGAGCTCGCCGCACTCAAAAATATCTGTTGAAAGGCTATTTGGCTAAAACAATACCTGTGCTATTCTATCCTACTCTACATAATTATTCCTGCAAATGTTTACGGGCGCCCGTAAAAATTACGAGAAATAGACTGGCAGCTGGTTGCCAGTTATTCTACCTTATAATCTACGGATGTTATTTTACAGTGTACCGTGTGTGTTTTCCTAACTTTTTGTCAGTTTTTGTGTGTGTGTGCTCTTTCCTTTTTGGTTTTGAGGGTGAGATATGGGCTTTGATTGCATTAATTACCAAGCATTTCCTATCGTTTTACCTTTGAGGGCGGGGCGTGGGATTTGATTGTAATAATTCCCGATCGTTGCCTATCGTTTTATTATTTTTATAAAGTTTATGCAAGGGCCAACTACTAATCAGTTATCATGATTATCATTCGACGGCCTTCTTGTTATTTTTATTTTTATAATTTGTTAATTTATTTGTTTCGGTGTTGTTCTGTTGTCAATAGCCTATTATAGTTCTGTCAAAATTTTACGAATATTTGCTTTAATATATTTATAAACCGCATGGGCAGCTCTTTCCAAAACAGACTGTCGTTCAGCTACCCTCAGTAAAAACAGCAGCAACATCTATTTTTACCTATTTTTATTATTTATTTAAATTACAAAACAGAAGCAGAATGGACAGTCATTCAGGTAACACTACTAGAGACACGCGGGCATAACAATACTGAGGAACCACAACAGAAGTACCGCCTTGGAATGGGCAGATAAAGATTAGTCCCCAAAATTTTTGCTCACCTTCATATATGGCCACGCCCGGTACTGAAAATTCAGCTTTTGGATACAGCAGCATATAGTATTACCTATTTTTACTGTAGCATCAAAGGGTAGCTAAGGGTCTAAACTACATGTACATCCATGCAGACAGCAACGGCTCTGATCAGACTGGGCAGATGTCCTGGTTGATCTGAGTCTTCCGTGCAGGCAGCAATGACTGATCAGACTGGGCAGATGTCAGAGTGGTATTTTACAAATTCAATACTTCGCTAAATGTAGCGAAGTATTGAATTTGTAAAATACCACTGTGACACTAACATTTCTTTGTTTTCCTTACAAAATATATCAAAAGATTCGTAAGATAGTGTAAAATACTAGGCTAACACAATGTTTTTGACTTTAGATTTACGTTTTAAGAAAAAAACAACAACGAAAAAAAAACAAAATAACTCTTGGCTCATTTTCTCTATTTACAATATACTGGTAGAGAATGATGGTCATAAAATACAAGCAAAACTGACAGCATTAGATGTAGACTTCAATGCTAAAAAAATATCGTAAGTGCAGCTAAAGAAGTGCAGTTTATGCAACATTTTTCATTTTTTATTTAAGGAAGCCAATAAAAAAGAAAAAAGTATCAATGTCCTATATAATTTATGCTTTTTCAAGGCCTTTACAGGTAGATTATACGGGACTGAAGGAAAATTTGCCCATGACTGGAGGGAACAGGGGTTGGGGGAGGGGGGAGGGATTCCCAATGAAAGAGGGAAGCAAAGTTATTAACCATGATGTCTAAACCTCACTGAAACCTGGTATTCAATTCTCCACGTTAACCCATCGTTGGGCCAAACTTATACGACCCGCGTGAAACCTATCAAAATTTATAAACATGTGGATGCGTTGGGCCAACGCTAGCTGACCCTTTATTTACGGCATGCATTTTTGAAAACAAAACTGTACACAGCGTGCACTTAAATAAAATTTTGAACCAACATAGGTCGAAGTGAAGTAATTGCATTTCTGTACCTCAAGCAATATTATACCCAGCTGTAGAAATGTTGGGCCATCGTTCGGCGAACGTGTTATCACGCGTCCCCCATGCCAACGCTCAGCAAACGCTCAGCCAACGGTAACGCCTTATGCCTACTATGGCTCGACGTTGACATGTTATCTGGGATTCTACGGAATTTAATAAAGTTTTACATACATTAAAGTTTATATTTCCTGAAGGAAATGACTTTATAAATAAGCATATTGCTTACTGTCAAATCCTGATACCTTTGAAATTGTATTGTAGTAAATGAATGTAATTTATAGTTAATAAAATATCGTTTAAACTAAAGGTTATATTTGAAGGCAGCTATACTATTTACATGTTGCATTTCTCCAGGAAGGCCACTGCACTACCTAATAACAGAAGGTTAAATGAAGTGTAACACAGCTGACTGCTAGTTTTGAGTTTGAATATCACCTGTATTGCGTAAGTTATAGCTGACAAATGACCCAACAATTCTGGGCACGAGTGAAGGTAAGTATTCAGGACATGTTATTTTGCATTTCATAAAACATTACAAAATGATAGTTTTCCTTGTAGAAGACAGGGCTTCCCAACCTATTTGAATCGGTAGTGAATTAATAGAAGCAAGTATTGTCGCACCCGTAAAAATATCAAATTTGCTCAAGTTCTTTTTCATACATTTGTTTCTTTGATCTGTCTGTGCAACTTACTCGCAGAAACACGAAAACTAACAGTTTTTGCTACAGGCTATCTGTCTAGTTAAGAATACAAAGGATAAAGATAAAGAAGCTTTATCTAACGTCGCATATAAGAAAGAGACAACACATTTTTTTGCGACAAACAAGGTATCCACAAAAAATATATACCTACCTGATGACTATATAATAACTTTATCTTCCTAGGACTACCCTTTATATGCGAGCGTCAGCCAAGAGAGTTCCTAGTACCATTTTTACGCCTTTGGTATGGCGCGACCAGAATTAGAACTCACGACCTCCCGTTCCCGAAGCGGACGCCCTACATGCACCACTGAGCTATCGGGGCTTGTTGTTTGTAAATTAACGCATTTTCACACGCCGTTTATTTTGTTTCTACGAAATAATGTGATACGCGTCTAACTGTTGTCAATGAACAAATACTTAACATTCCCTACAATTCAACCTTTACAATTTGTTAAACGAGGGAAACCTTCCCTTCTCTATTAACTTTTAAACATTCTTAAATGTATCAGGTGACAAGGAAAACCCTATCAGAAGCCAAAATATTAAAGTTTGTTTTACATCTATATTATTATGGTAATAGCTTTTTCAAACGTAAAACCCCCAATACCCACACTGATGTTTTATTGGCGATCAAGCCTCTGTCATAGGATATTTTGACAACGATCATAATCATAATCGTTAATCTCCGTGTTAAATCAAGGTAGTGTTGTATTTTAAAGATGATATCTGCCTTTTGTTGTGTTATTGTTCGAGTTTGTCAATGAAATTATTTGGGATGTGACATGAGAAAGGCTGTCTTTGGGCATATGCAAGCCTTGACCGGAATGCGCATATGCTCAATCTCCACAGGGTAGGCATAATGCTCTGATATCTTAGATTTTAAAACTACATTTGCTCATGTCTTGACCCAGCTGCACTTGCGCATAAGCCGGCCTGAACATGCGTTGTTGGTACATGTATATTCAACAAGATAGGGTTTTCTCGTGAACTGGGCGACATATATATGAAGGGTGGTAAGTTTAGATTCAGAGGTCAAAATAGTGTAATGGTGAAGCCTATGGATGAGTTGACGGAGAATTTCTTCCCTTGTATGTTTGCTTACAGGGAAACCGGAGCTTCCTGGGGGTTTTGATCTCAGTCAGAAACAAACATTTTTAAACTTCAAAAATAATTATTTCTCATGGTATGATTTGTATTGCCCCTAACAACAAGAAAACGGAACTATAACGTCTCGTGTTGGGTTTTTGAGAATTTATTTTTAAAACATAACCCGGTACTTAAGCCCCATCACACTGACTAAAATGTACCACAACATTTTTTTGAAGCTTGAGGAAAAAACAGCAAAAATCAGGACAAATTTGATAAGAAAATAGAAAGAAAAAGGGAAAAAAGACTTTCTTCTATTACGGAAAGAAACAAATAGAGATTTAGGAATATGAACTTTCAGCAATTTTGGGTGCTCATAGTTACTATATTTAAATTAGCAAGATTATCATATGGTCGGGCAGCTCATCATTGCAGAGAACCGGAAAGGGACTTCGATTGTGGTGAAGACAGACAAGCCGAAATTGATGATATATTTTTCATGACACAGTCAGATTTCAAGCCAACACATGATATAGAGGCATTTAAACAAGTTAAAACAAGGACTCTATCCAGAAAAGAAGAAACAAGATGCGCATGGCAAAGTAGAAACGTTTATAACTCCACATGTCCTCACCATTATGTCCTCAATATAGATCCAAACAGGAGGCCACAAACAATTTACGAAGCTAAGTGCAACTGTAATGCGAATCAAAGATGTTTAAATGGTATTCCAGGAAGCAGATGTAAACCAGTGAAATATTTTATTAGTGTTCTCAGGAAAAATGGTCGCAGGCATAATTGTGACACATTTGCAAAAACTTTTGAAGAAATTACTGTTGGGTGCACTTGTACATTCCCGTTCGAGTACAATGGTGATATACGTTACTTCACGCCGGAATAAACTCACAAAACATTTAAAGCAAACATCGTTATTGCAGTACAATTTGATCAGAGTCATTCAAAGAAACGGTTGTATTCAGTGATAAACAATGTTACTCCTTATTTGTGATATACTGGCGACAGGCTGCTGGGGATCTTTAGGATAAACACATTGAAAGAAGCTTATCTATTAAAATTCTAAATATTTACAGAGGGGTCTAAGCAAACAGTGCATTACTCGATCAGACTTCACCTATAGGAGCAGTCTTATCAGGGTCTACACTGTTTGCCATTCCATCTGCATACATTTAAAACACAAACTGATTGATTTTAAGGTTAGTTATAATTATTATGTTAGGTGTTCCAATATTAAAAAAAATATTATATAATGAGATTAAAACTTACCAAAGGGAGGACCCCAATATAGAAAGAGAAGTAAAACAGGTGGGGTGGGGGAATTAAATTGCGTCCTTTTGTAAAATATTTAAATGCCCTTAACACACGGAGTTAAATGACTTGAAAATGATTATTTGTTTGAGAAAATCTGAAGTTTCTGTTGAAAGAATTTTAGGTTGTAATGTCAGTGAAAAATTGGCAGAGCATGGTCAACCGCTATCAATGACGTCATAGATCTATTACCATAGCAACTAAAAGTTCATATTGGTATCAAAGTGACGTCATCGAAATGTCATTCTGCCAAGATACTAAGCACAGTAATTCCATAGTGGCTATGGTAAGAAATCCATGACATCATCTCACTTATAATTACAAAGGAGCATGGCAAACAGTATATCATGCTCCTTTCTATTTATAACTGAGATATTACCTGAAATTCATACAATGGAACAATGTGATTTCTCAAATCTATAATTTATTCTCAAATAATTCAATTCTCTGTTTCAAGGTAGATACATGTATGCTGGAAAAAACAGGCCATTGAATCCGTTCGAAAAAAAAAAAAGTTATTTTCACTTCTCGACTTCCGAGATTTTCAAACAATTTACGATTTTAGCAATAACGGTTAAACCCTTGATCCAGGAATGCCTGATATTCCTTATTTACTGAGTAGGAAGCTGTACAGAGAGGGATACGTGCAATAGAACATATTTTTAGTATTAAATGTTCATTTCTCATGTAATTTATCTACATAACATATATTTGTGCCAGCACCACAAAATCGATTTATTTTGTTCTTTTTGTTTAACATATCAGGGAAAGTAAGATATACATTTTCAGAGCATTTTATTTATAGTATAGTTATGTAATCTTTTGTTTTAATTTTCATTTTACTAAGTTATTTTTAAAAAAAAAATGTTCAATTGATTAGTTTTGATATACAGTTGACTCTTGTTATCTCAAATACTGATATCTCAGTGTCCTCTTATATTACAAAATATAGATTGGAGATATTTTCTATTTTTCTTTATATTTCAACCTGTGTCATCTAAAAAACTGGCATCTCAAAGTAAAATTTCCGAGACCACACAATTTACTTTGAAATACCAGTAATTTGAAAGGAACTTTGACTTTGCGGTATCGAGAGTTGACTGTGTAGGGTTGAATGTAGTTTGTTGCGACGTTGGAATTATTTGCATTGTCTAATTGATGTATTATACCATATGTATTTGTTGTTCATGATAAATATTTATATTTATATTTTTAAAAGTCACAAAATAAAATTTACATTCAGTAGTACCTTGCTTTCTTCTTTTAGTAAGTAAGTTGCTCGAATGATTTCGAAAAACATTGTTTCGTTGTACCGAATAGAGCTACCTTCGCGGAGTACTGCTACTCCGTTAGCTATATTCGGAGGAAGCCTTCGAACGGAGCTACTCAGTAGCTCTTTCCGTACAGATAGAGCTATCGTGCTGAAGAGTAGCTGTATTCGGTGCATGACATGTTTTCCTCCGAATAGAGTTACGCTGGGCTTGATGATCCAAGATTACTTAGACAGCAAAGATTTAGTGCTACAGACATGTTGGATGGTAATTCCAATTTGTTTGACTTCTGTTGATTCCTTCATCCGCCTCTGAGACTGGAATCATATTAATTTCGATAGTACTGGGAACCATGAGCAGTAATCTTAAATACATATGTATAATTAGCACTTAGAGGAAGAATTGGGGCTTTAAATTATCACACGGTAGTGGTGGTGTATTATGCTTTACGCTTGCCCTCCGTGTGCCTGTCCTTCTAATCATCCTGTTTTATGAGTTTATCTTGGACACTTTACAAGATCGCACGATCAAGTGTTTCCAAATAGACGGACAGCTAACCTATAGTACCCTTTGGCATTAAACCAATCATGGCACAATTAGTGCAGCAGTATGCGTATTCGTTGCGACTCATGTTTGTCTACGAATAGAGCTGCAAAATCACAGTAGCTCCATTTGTACGAAAAGAGCTAACGGGTTAGCTGTATTCGAAGGCAGCTCTATTCTGTACAACATGGTTTCGAGAGCTAATAGCACTATGGATTTTCCTTTCCTGTGACATTTTAGGCCTGTGTGGGTAGACAAAACAAATACTTGCTCGTTGGTACCACCGTGGTTCTGGGATTAATGAAATCTAATCAATTAGAGAGAAGGTGCCGATGCCTCCACAATATGGCTACTTACTGTACCTGAGTTGGAGGAGTTCTTGTACGGTTTGCGAGAAGACCTGCTTTAGCTTCCGGTCGGGCCACGATATTTAGCTTCCTAAGTGATAGTTACGCTTTTATTCTTTCTATTTTATTCATTTTTTTAAAGTTTGTTACTTAAACGTATAGCAAAATTAACTATTTGGTATTGTAAAGTCCAGTTCTCGCTTTATGCGCTAATGAAAAGTAAGAAAAAAGTAAATATATATTTATTCATAATCCCCTGTTTTCTTTCTACAATAAATATAGGGATCAAATATGTTTTTTATGCATTGGTTATCTAATGCAATGTTATATGTATAGAATACATGGTATAGGATTCGGTCGAAAGCTCTTTGGCTTGTAGAGACAATCTCCTTTTTCATGCAATAACTCAAGATGGACCATGCAAACGTGAATGCATTCTTGATCGCTATAATTGCATAAATTCAACTACAACGAAAATGTTTGGGCACTATTTTGTGACCTCATCGCCATTACCTTGCTGATTCCTACACGCACTATGCATGTCTATAAAATCCTCCTTCCAAGCCCTGGCCAGCTACCGAGACTTCTTGTCCAACCATTAGCAGCAGTTCACAGGTCATAATCATGTTCATCAAAGGTTTTCACTCGAAATCGCTTCCTGTTCCATTTTTACAATATTAAAAGGGGGAGTTCCATCCTATAAGAAATTTACATAGGGTTCCACCCTATAAGAAATTTACATAGGGTTTTGCCCACGCACCGAATTCCATAATATTATGAATAGTGATTGTCTAGGACATTACTATTGCCTTTATGAAATATTTGCAGACCTATCTATTTTAATTGTGAAATTCCATCATTTTAATTGAATGTGATGCAAAAAAATGTGGGTACCCCAATTTTAAACAGCCCAAAGCTGTAGGTTGTTTGAATTTCTGACCCTTTTTATTCTCAAAATGATTCCCGGTAATTTTTAATTATGTATGTACCACGTTTGTATTAAAATATATACCATAGAACTTTCCATATTAACTTTTTCGGCAGATGCCCCCAAATTTCAGCTCCATAAATTTTTTAAACAAATTATATTTTCGATTTCACTATGTTGCAGTTGCAGTCAACCTGTCAAATTAATATGAAATTAGGCCATACATGTATAAATTACAATTATAAATTTTCTTGAAAACTGAAAACCGGTAACATGATTTTTTTGAATATTGAATGTTAACAGTCAAAAGACACAAAATTTAGGAATGCATAAACATGTAGTTTTGTGATTATTTTAATGCTAATTATTTTTAGTTTTAGTGAATTTCATCATCTATTTGCATCACCAAATCCTTTATGAAGGCAAAGTGTTTCATTCCTATAATAACGATATGTTTGTAAGAGATAAATACATCTTACACCACAGACATAGGTTAAATGTGGCCAAGATTAGTCTCACATACAGTTTGATAAGTTATGAATGAGATTTTTATCATCACTTAGACACTTCTGTTTTAAAAATTTGTATGTTTGTTTGAATGTGGTTTTACGGCCCTGTCAATAATTCAAGGTAATATCGAGCACAATAAGCTATCCACACTGCTCCTGGGCGATTCACCAGAACTTGGGGGCCTTGACTTTCCCTTGTAACAGTCTAAAATACGTAATGCATGTTATGTAAATAACTAACCCCTCAGTTATAAGTATATTATGGGGTGCCTTTTAACTATTTATTTCCTTTTTTTATATCCATTTAGGGGACAACTGTATTGGCATTTGGGGAGGTAAATCGTCGATTTTATCGTCGGAAATTTCGTTTTATGGCGACGCGCCAGCGGAGCCATAAAACTCAATTTGCGACCATAAAACCGACGAGTTACCTCAGAATCCCCAAATGACAATTTTCAATACAGTTATCCCCATTCTAATGCACATTTCACATTTTCACCTTTAAAAGTATGCTACTTTGCACGCATAGCAAACGCTTTCAGCGACGTAAAACCAGACGTCAACCAATGAGAAGCGACGTTTCGTAATGGCGTCGGGTTGACGACAGTATATCGCAGGATTTACTGTCGCAAATTATTGACGTTATCCAATCAGACGTTGCGTTACATAAATAAGTGCATTTGAATAATCGATTTTTGGCTATCCATATTTCAATTTGTTCAGCACAATATTCCAATTATGGATCTCAATAAATCGAATTATGGATATTATAAAATATTTCTTATTTTTGAATAACCATAATTCATTTTTATATGTTCAAAAATCAATTTTTAAATATCAATAAATAAGTATGAATATCCGAATGAATATTATTTTGAGATATCCAAAAATGAATAATGGATATCCATAAATGGAATTATTGCGATCCAAAAATGGAACATAAATAGAAAAACGGCACCCCATAGTTCTATCCATCTTTTACATGTATCATACAATATCAAACAAGATATGAATAGTTTGAGCTTGCAGCAGTGGTTTTATTAATGGCTGATAAGTCATATGTTCGAGATGATAAAGGATACTGGCTGTGCATGCGCACATGCCAATGGTCCTCTTCCCAGCAGGACAGATGCAGTTGTAATCCTTAATTGCATCACTTGCATCGTTTTTGTCGAACGGAATCCAAATAAGTTGTACTTGGTCTGGGACTTATGTCTGGATTAACAATAAGATCCCTAATCAGATCATCTGAATGCTGGTAAACCCAGATTTCACACACTTTTGTTTTCAGTATACAGATTTGGCATAGTCTTTCTTCCAAATTAGCAATGTATCGCCTGACTTATTTCATTACCTCAGGTGTCCTGGTGAATCATAGTGCAATTCTGAACATTCCTCCAGAGATGACTTCTACCCAGTTATTGTTGTTGATATGCTAATCGTAGACAACTGGCTGAATGCTTTGCAAAAGTGATTTCGGCACTTTTGTACAAAGAGAACAATAATAATGGGGAAAATGTATCACCCTGACACCTAGTACGACAGGAAACTTTCAAAATTCACCTGGAGAAAAAAAGCAACCACAGGCTACGTTTACTGATATATTTGCGAAGGAGAATATAAAAATAAATGAACTCAGTTTGTGCATGGAATTATCCCAGAAAAACCCTTCTTCGAGAAATTAAATGTTGTATTTATTTTACTTTATACACTGTCGAGTGGTCGGAGTTAATTCAGCTTTCCAATTATTCCTCAGACAAATAAGATCAATATATCTGCATATGAAGCTCTTTATCATAATTGTATTTTAGGTTACTATTAATATTACTAGAAAATGAAGTGTTTCTATGAACATATTAACACTTAAATGTGACATGCATTTTTGTCTAACAAAGCACCTTTATCTGAGCCGCGATGCGAGAAAACAAACAATGTGGTTGTGCGCCCAGCGCAGACTTAGATCAGCCTGGGCCTCCGCCCAGTCTGATCAGAGTCTTCGCTGTCAGCATGGAGGTAGATTAGACCCTTAGCTACCCTTCTGACGCATAGCAAAGAATCTGAGCGGACTAAGCGGATGCCCAGGTTGATCTGAGTCTGCGCTGGACGCACAACCACATTGTTGGTTTTCTCGCGTCGCGGCACATCTATATCATGCATTATGTTACAATGTTACCGGTTTCCAAATTTCATGAAATTCCTGTAGTATGAAGAGGAAATAAATGGCCTATTGTTCAGGAAATTTCATAGGTTTACACTGACTGGAACATACATACATTTTGGGATGCTTTTCTTTTTTTGATAGTTTAAGTGTCGCTTTTAGCCATATTTTCTGACCTAATGTTTTAAGAAAAGTTTTGTTTGCATGAGCATAAACGATATCAAAGATATCCATATGGAGCCCTTTTACTATTGTAGTTCACATTTTATGAAATTGAATAAAGCTAATGATTTTATGATTGATAAATTATAAAGCTGGTATCACAAAAAAACGGGAGTGCTTCAGGGTGCTCTCTTGAGACCTTAAGGTCTATACTGAGATAGATAAACCCATATTTCTAGTTGTTAGGTTAAAGATAGTAAACTTGCAAAGTAACAAGAAAATCCATGCGTGGGTAGATTTGGAACCCCCTTTGTATAACTCTTCCATAAACGTCTTTTATCGATGACTGCTAATGCATTATTGCCGCTTATATCTGTATTGACGGAGTACTGCCCTGAAACCTGCATACGAAAAGTCGCTTAGCGAGTCATTATATGCGCGTGAAAAGCCTTGTCAATACATGGTTTTGTGTTCGTTAAAACATTCCTATTAATAGCGTGTGACACCGATATTTATGCAATAATGAAGGATGACAAACATCTACATACAATCAATCAGATGGTAAATTATTAGAAATGGTTTAGAAATTAGCAAAATAAGATTGTAAATTTGTCGCGCATAACTTTACACAAGACTCTGAAATTGTCTCTGCGCAACGTGGGAATCGGGACAAAGTGAGAGTAATGTTATTTAAGGTGGTGATTTATGTTAAATGCAAAAATCTGCATAAAACCATGAAAAAATAACATATCTCCCTGAAAGTTAGTAGACTCTTTATTTTTGTTGTTCTCTACAGTTTAGAATACAAAATACAGATACTTGCTGCTTAAAAAAGTGTTTTTATAAAGAAAGATCAAACGGTAGTTTTCTGTGCAGAAATCTAAAAAAATACATCGTTATTGAAAATTTAAGTAGCGCTGAATGTATGTTATTGCATAATGAAGAGCGTCCTAGCAAGTATTTGTTCCAACTCTTTCTCAAATGCAGACCAGATGAAAACAGTAGCTTTTTCTCAAATGTTCAACCATGCACAAAGTAAATATACACGGGACACATTCATTAAATATAGGGTAGGCAAGCATACTTATATAACACCTACAATATAAATAATACATTACTGACACTATAACAGGTGCATGTAAATGAAATCGTTCAACCTTGTTAGGATATTCCCACCTGTGTGTTATGACAAAAATTTTGGACAAAGACTATGGCTTTTTTTGTCTGTTCAGCCTGATAATGTGTGAAAGAGCTGGAAAAAATAATTTCCAGGACGCTCTCCGGAATGCAACAAGGAACTCTCAGCACTTAGTATATTTTCAATAACGATATTATTTTTTTAGATTTCTGTGCAGAAAACTACCCTTTGATCTTTCCTTATAAAAACACATTTTAACATCAACATATCCTGCATTTTGAGGTTCTGAATTATGAGAAACAACATAAAGCAGGCATATGATAAGTTTTGTGAAGATCTGATGTATTTTCAGTATGTTATGCAGATTTTTTGTCTTTGTCCCAAATCAGTGATTATCACCACCTTAACGGGTTTAACAAGTGCGTTTATCCATATATTTATGATATGATCAGTTTGATCTTGACAGTGAGTTGGTTTCATATTAATCAATAAAAAAAAGGGTTTGTGTATTTGGGATCAAAATCAATTTGATTTTGATAAAGCATGCCATAAGAGTGCTAAAAGCGCGGAAAGTGTTGCAACATTACATTTACTGCACGCGATCACACTCGTCTTACCCATTAATGCCCAGTAGACTCTTCTATCCGTATACATTGGATGTGTCCATGTATCATTTAAGGGTTGTCAGGTTTAGTTTATTTTCTGATTTTTTGCTTTGTTTTGAAGAAAAATACCAATATGTCTTATGCAAAAAGTATAGATCCTGATCAGATGCTGCGTTTTAATGGGTTTAACCGAGATAGCTGATCCCGTTTCTCTGAGGCTTCCAGAGGGTTTACTGCAGAATTTAATTTATAGCTTATTTGCCGTTTTAATATTACTTTAGGCTCTCTTTGTTGAAACATAAAAAATGACACATACTAGACTGGGAGTTTTTTTCAATATCATAACGATCGAAACAAGGGACAAATTAAGGTAAACAAGATTTTTTATGGCATACGACTTAAATAGTTGTTACTTTATTCGAGTGGTAGATATTATTAGTATACTATTAAAAAGTTTAGAAAATAGTCAGCCGACATTTTAATTTTTACTTCAATTTTAATTAAATGTTAAGAATGTGTTCTGAAAAGTAAGAAGTTCGAAAAAAGACATTTTTAAATATTCTGTTTCTTCTTCCACCTCTTTATTTATTTATTTACTTACATACTTATTTATTTATTTATTCATTCATTTATTATCTATTAAAATATTCCTCAGACCCCGCTTTAACAGATTTAAATCTACGGTTTAACATAAGACGTCCTGACAAGCATAATTTCAAACAAATATTTAATTTTGAAAGAACCTGATATCATAAGGTTTACAAATATTTGGTCCCCAGAAAATCACTTAGCAAATGTTTAATTTCGGTAACAAAATTTACACATAGGCCATCGGGACATTTTAAGCTAAAACAAAAAAAAAAAAAAAAAAACAGAAAGAAAGAGAAAAAGTGAACCATTTCGTGCATAGCATATATCTGTTTTATTTATTTATTTATTTTTTTTATTTTGTTTCTGTTTTAATTCTAACATATCCATTCTTCCGTCCGATTTTGACAAAAAGGCAAATTTTGTCGCATTTGACTGGTGCTGTGTATAGCTGGAAAGCAGTGGTATCCCACTCGTTAGCATTTTATCAATGGCCTGTCGAAAGAGTTTAGATGCCATTGTAACTGCTTTATTCCGTTAACGGAAAATCTATTCAGAACCTTTTTACTTGCATTATTCCTATTATATAGTGAATCAACAAACTTAAGAGTGTCAAAAACGTGCTGTTCTGAGAAAGAAGGAAACAAAATAAATTATTTCAGTGTTTCCCCTATGCTTAAATGATCAGCAACAGAAACCCAAACGGCCCTTTTCATAGCAGGTAACTCAGCTACAGAAATTGCAGTAGTTGCGGTGAGTGTGTGTGTGTATGTGTGTGTGTGTGAAGCGGGTGCCCTTTGAACAGTATTTCATATCGAACAGACAGGTGATAATGAAAGGCCGTTTGCAATAGAATCCCGTTTACGATTGAAAAGAAGTCAGCCTTCGAAAACAGGACTTTGAACCCAAATTATTGTTAGTTTAGCGGGCCAGTGCTTAAAATCTTCCGAGACACCGGGTCACCTCGAAAATTAACTACTTCTGTTGCAAACATGAACACAAATTGGGATCTTTCCAGTTGAAATGATAAACTGATATGAGAATGCATTTTTGAAAACTGTTTGAAACGTTTGCCTAAAATACGATTGATTATATAAAAAATACAACCAATCGATACATCACAGGGCACCTATGAAGTTTTTAAAAGGCATCTCTAATGACTGTCTGACGGCATAAAATTAACTAATTATCTCTCAATGTCTTCGAAATATTTATGACAATTTGTTGCGGTTTCAATATTTATTTTCTTAGAGCAAAACGCTTGCGGTCTTGATATGAAAACACTTCCTCGTAATCGACCGTTAACAGTTTGCCGCATAATTATGGTAAACGCAACAGTGACTGTAATTCTTTTCAAGAATGCGGATACAGTTAGGGGCATTTTCCTAATCGATTCCTGATGATATTTATATTTTACATAATTTGTAATTATACATTTATGCACTGACGCTACCTTTCAAGCAATTTTACTTTGACATTTTCTATTTTAATATCTCGTCCTGGTTGATAAATGTGGCACTCCCATGTTGGAAATTTACAACTATTTGAGCCGACACACGAGAGAGCGCCCAGCGCAAACTCAGATCAGCCTGGGCATCCGCCCAGTCTGATCAGAGTCTGTGCTGTCCGCACGGAGATAGCTTAGACCCTTAGCCACCATTTAAGCGCTTAGAGAAGAGCCTGATCAGAATGGGCGGATGCCCAGGCTGATCTGAGTCTGCGCTGGGCGCACAATCACTTTGTTGGTTTTCTCGTGTCGCGGCTCAAAATTTTGTGTTTTCCTGTTATTAAGGTGAATGCGTATACTTTCAGGGAAAGCAACTCTGCTGTTATATTGTTTCCTCCTTTCTCAGTTGAGATCAACTCTCAAAGGAAAGCATTTGCTCCTCGCCTTTAGGAGTACACTGGCCTAATTGATGAATGGATGGAAGACCTGCGGTCTTATGTCCTTTTGAACAGTGTTTCATTCATATCAGGACGATGGGACAATGATAATGAAAGTCTGTGTGCAATGACACCCCGTTTACAATGGAAAAGATTCCCGCCTCTAGCGGATCTCAAACCCAGGACCGCTAGATCAATAGGTCAGCGTTTAACCCGGAGCGTGTGTGGACCTAATTTTAGAAGGGCTTTGACGTCAATGAAGCAATCAGGAACTCACATAAGCTGTGTCGCTTTGAAAAACTGGCGTAAAGAATAAAGGTGTGCCAATACACTTTAAATTCATTAAATAGAGGATCTTACATGAGTGCTCATGTGTTATTGAATTTATTAAACGAGTTGGTGAAAGAGATAAGATGCGAGGCTCTGCCGAGCATCTTATCGTTTTCTCCAACGAGTTTAATTTATTCAATAATACAGGAGCACGAATGCAAGATTCAATTTATCATATGACACTAAAATCGCATTTTATCAACAGAATTTGCACTAAAACGTCAAGATTTCGCCATTAGAAAACGCGACGTTTTTATGGACGTCAACGTATAACGTTACGACGTCATTTGCATATTTAATCCACTAGTGGATTATCGCATTTACTGCATGGCTTTATTACACTCTCAGATGCGACGTCATATGATAATGATATATTTAACATAAACGGGATTTCCATGTGTGTTTTTTTACAACAAACTAACAATACAGATGGTATAATTCGATTCTAACGGTATATTACTACTGTAACAGGTCTTCAACCATACATTACAATACAGACTTCTTTGTACTCTACTAGAATTCTCGTCTTGATATCTGATGCTGTTGCTCATTTAACGTCAACACTTTCTTCGTTTGACGTCCGAAAAATGCCGTGACGGAAATAAACCGACGTTACTCTCACTTGTTTTCGACTTAACATGTTTTGTCGTTGCCGCACACACTTAGAATTCGGGTGCAGGCGACGTGGCGTGGGACTGTGAGAAATAGAATGCTGCTGGGGAAATTAAAACCATGGTAAAGGGGGATCAGTGGCCGAGTGGTCTAGGGCATTTGTTTTGAGATCACATAGCTCTGAATGGCGTGGGTTCGAGTCCATTGCGAGTCATATACGTATGTGAGAAAGCCAAGGTCTGCTTGCCGGGGGGGGGGGGGGGGGGGGAGCAGGTGTTTTTCTCCGTTTGCGTCATTTTTGGCCTGTCGTAAAAGTTAGGTTAACGTTACTTTGAGATGGGCGGTTCGTGAAGCCTAACACAATAATATTTTGGCACTTAAATTACCAAACGTTTGTCTCCGTCCATTTTTTAATAACAAACGTATCATACATAAGAAACAAGTAAAGTACAAATATACTCGTGATCATAGACAACCGCTCTGAGCAAAGAAAATGCGTCAGACTTCACGCCAAAAGAAACGCGCCTGCCGGCCTGCAATATAAGTACCAGTATGCTAGATGAATTTCCATTTTATACTCACCTAAAACTGTGGATTCTAATACTGTTTACATCTCTTGTGTATAGATTTACCATTGCTTATTGCAAAACGTCTTTTTGTCTAAATTACGTTTACAAGTGCGTGGCCAGAAAACTCGTGACATCAGGAAAATAGCATCACTTTTTCCCGCCACTTATGACCTTACGCATGTGCTAGGTTGGCGGATAATTTTCAAGTAAATCGTTATTCTCATATCGAGCCACACCTCCTAACATTTCTCCTATTTTCATATGATTTGCCATCTTCAGCGGCATTGATTGTCAAAAAAAACATGATACTACAAGGTTAGGGTTAGGAATTATTTGGTCAAACATACGAAAAAGTGCGAAAAATTGCAAAATCGTGTTACCCCTGGCTACTCTGTGCCCCTCCGACAAATTTGAGAAAGGCCAAAGCGTCAAAATTCATATGGTTTATTAAGGTTCGATAATTGGCCATTAAAAAGGAACAACAAATCACTAATTTGACATTTTTGAAACTTTACGATTTTGCAGGGCCGATTTTCAGCCTTCATGAACCAACTCTTTCCACGCAAAACGGCTAGAAAAAAAAATGTGTTTCTGTCGTGATGGCCGACGCAATGGAATATAACACTGAATTGTTGAAAGTTTAAAACATAAAGAAACTTTGATTATTTCAGTGTAATATCGATTAATATATCATGAACGCCAAAAGAGGCTTCGCCACTTGTGAAAATACTGCTATGGGTGTTCATGGTGTTCATTCGGTGAAATAATATTGATCTTACACTGATGAGGTAAAAAAAATCCTCTGACCCACGTAAGGAAATAAAAAAAGCCCAAACGAAAGAAACGGATTGTATTCTGCCAGAATGATCACCTTTTGAAAAAGTATGGGAAGAGTGTTCCTACACCGGGTAGGCGACAATCGAAAACGTTCATGCAGTCGACCAACGCGGATCAAAAACCAATAGAAACAGCGTTTTCGATTGCAACTGTCGCCAATTTGCAATCAAAAACGCTGTTTCTAACGGTTTTTGATCGGCGTTAATCGATTGTTAAGAGCGTCTTCGATTGCCGCCTACTCGGTGTTGTTCTCCTATGAAATATATCCAGGCGTCTTGAGAAGTTGTTTCACAAAAGATGTTTTTTCATGGAAATCCGTTATCACTCACTAGTTTCTTGAAGAAACTGACTGATTTCTTTGGCCGGCGTGTCCTGTTAGGATCATTGAAATCGACAGCATAAAGTCCGAATTTTTTGGTGTAGCCGTCCCGCCATTCCAGGTTATCCATAAGTGACCACGCGACGTATCCTTTGACGTTACAGTTGTCATGATGAATAGCTAGAATGAAAATACATGGAAACTGAAAGTAAGGTACACAAGTTGGCTTCTTTATAGAGAATCCAAAGGAAAGGTCTGCTGGGCAGGTGATGCCATAACATGTGTACTGACTTATCATTTAATTCACTTCATCATTGAAGGTGATTGTAATGAGACATAATTATCAATAATTTACCTTATTATTCGACAAGTAGAGTTTTCACAGAGAGCCTTGAATACTTTAAGCAATCAAAAATAGTTGATGCTTATTAAAAACCATAACATCCATAAAATCGAAAAAAAACACGATTGTTTATATCTCAAAAGTCGACACGAAAGTCTCCAGTGGTAAGCTTCAGGCACAGGTGCGGTTTCGGGTGCTGGGCGACCAAGCTATGCTTATAAGAGTATTGAATCCT
Source organism: Ctena decussata (assembly GCA_963989385.1). Classification (NCBI taxonomy): domain Eukaryota; kingdom Metazoa; phylum Mollusca; class Bivalvia; order Lucinida; family Lucinidae; genus Ctena; species Ctena decussata. Next base: position 32,426,848 of record OZ022511.1, read on the forward strand.
TGATAGATTGATTACATTCAACAGGCTACTGTCATTCGATTAAACTTCAGTCCGATTTTAAATGTCACTATAATATAACATTTAATAAGATTGACCGCAGTCAATAAGAACAACTGTCTTCTTCATATTAGCGAAGACACGGATAGACAGAGAGTTATGGGTTCTTTCCCTTGTTCTGCCTGGAAGTCATCGTTATGAGAAGCAGCCAACGTGCTCCTGTTAAGCAGTGATCATCCGTTGCAGGAAATTTGAAAACCCCGGAGATTCAGCTTTGTTTGAAGAAAAATACATTTTCAGCATGTGTTAGTATTCTACAGAAATATTTGATTTTGACATAAAACGAAGTACACACAAAGACATATTAATAAGAACTTAGTCCAAAGGTTAGGTTTTAGATATTAAGAGTGCATGTACTACAATGTAGGAAGAAAATACGCTAAACAAAAACTATCCCTTGTGATTAACTGTCATTGCTGTAAATTGTTGAGAAAGTCTCACAAAGTGACCTTCCTGAAAGGCTGTCGAAATCAAATGAGCCACGACACGAGAAAACCAGCAAAGAGGTTATGCACCAAGCGCAGACTCAGATCAGCCTGTGCATCCACCTATTCTGATCAGACCCTTTGCTTAGTGCTTAAAGGGTAGCTAAGAGTCTTAGCTACCTCCATGCGGACAGCAAAGACTCTGATCGGTCTGGTGGGAGGATGCCCAGGCTGATCTGAGTCTGCACTGGGCGCAGAACCTCTTTGTTAGTTTTCTCGTGCCGCGGCTCAAATAAATTGGGGAACATTTGATTAATAAAGATCTTTTATTTCTTTTTGGCTGCGTGTGCATGACTAAACACTTTTTAAGCTGTCTATTGAATCGAATTAAAAGAAGATAGTTATCGTTCATTAGGAAGTTCATCTTAGTGCTCATTTCATAACGTTTCATTAATGTAGGGATCAAACATGGTTTTTAAAGAAATAAATTCAAGGATTATCAATAACAAAAACACGTATCATTTGTAAAATGAGTGAATTTCATTTGGTGATAACTATTTGAAGTATAGACGACAGTTGGTGGCATGCAAGTAAATGAGCCGCGACGCGAGAAAACCAACAATGTGGTTGTGCGCCCAGCGCAGACTCAGATCAGCCTGGACATCCGCCTAGTCTGATCGGACTCTTTGCTAAGCGCTTAAAGGGTAGCTAAGGGTCTAACCTACCTCCATGCGGACTACGAAGACTCTGATCAGACTGGGCGGATGCCCAGGCTGATCTGAGTCTGCGCTGGGCGCATAACCACATTGTTGGTTTTGTCGTGTTGCGGCTCAAATATTGTTTAGCGATCCACTGTCCTACATATCTTCATCAAACACGAAATGTATCTCTCGCATAGTTACATTATTTTACCCTTATATCCAATGACAACAAAGATGTTTTCCCCAAAAGTAGGACACTTAGACACATTTGTATCATCATAATTTCTCAACAGGCTCATTTTCAATTTCTTTGGGAACAGTCTTAGTTCTTAAGCCATAGTCTTAGAATAAATAAGAGGATTACCTTTTAGCATCTCATTCACATATCCTCCGTAGAAGTCTATCCTCTCATCATCTATCAGCGTAGGATTAGCTGGGTCTGGTCGTCCGTTCTCTGTGACGTAGAGTGGGGGATTGTTGTACCGGTCTCGAACCCACCGAAGCAAGTTTCGAAGGCCCCATGGGTTTACCCGCAACCAGCCTGCTTCCGTCCTGAAGAATATGTCTCTGTTATACTACAAGAAACGGTGGAACTTTTTCGAGACCATTGTTACGAAAATTGAAACAACAACATCTTATATTTCACTTTTCTAAAGTTTCTGTTGATTAGGAAACTGGAAAAAGATAAGCAATGATCAGTAATGAATACACAATCATAAATGAGCCACGACACGACAAAACTAACAAAGTGGCTTGTGTGCCACTCAAAGGCTCAGATCAGCCGAGACATCCGTCTAATCTGATCAGTGTCTTTGCCCTACGCTTTAAGGGTAGCCAAGGGTCTCAGCTATCTATCTACCGACAGCAAAGACTGGGCTGATTCCCAGGCTGATCTGAGTCTTCGCGTGGAGCACATGCAACACTATTGGTTTTGTCGTGTCGCGGCTCATTTGTCATATCCTGCCCTAAAAACCCAAATGATTGTTTTAGGTTTAACGGCCCTTTGAGACAGTATTTCAGTCTATATCGGGCCGTTTCTCAAATAGGAAGAAAAAGGAGAAATGATAGACGAGAGAAAAAATGTCCAAACAACCCCACCTGCACCCGCACCTACTGCAAGCACAGTAGGCCCTTGCCCTACAATGTTCCAAATCAGAAGGACGCCCCGGCACTAAAAGTTACACACAGCACCATCGCACCACCCGACCACCCCCTAAAACCCAAAGGGAAGCTAAAAGGGTATTTGTTTAAAAAAGATGGCTGACAGACAGTGCTGTCCAGATTAATATGGCCCATCTGGTCCTACAATGTTTGTTGTTTGTACCTTTAAAATTGAGAAAACAGGTGTAGTTTCCTTCCTTTACATATTTGTTACATTTCTATTTTAATGACTGTCATTTGGCCTTGTTGTGCCTAAGCTGTAGGTAACCAGCAAGACTGGTGGCTGATGGTAAAAGTAAAAAGTATGCAAAGACCAGGAACTGAAACAATCAAAATCCAAATCCAGCCCTCAAACCATAGTTGGAAACAACTAAGATTACAAATAATCAAGATACAGAGAACATATGGCCAACCGAGTGAGCAGCTTGTTCCCAAAAGGTGGCCACTCAGCAACCCAAACCGAACCAAAAATAATAAGAACATACATAAGGTAAAACATCACAGAAACTCTGACACCAAAAACAGGCAACAGAGAACCACAACAGAACTACCGCCTTGGAACGGTCAGTAATGAATTACTGGGGGGCTTAAATCTATTTTACAGGCCCAACCTCACCCTCAGTTTCTGAAGTGGTACAAAACATTTAGTTGGTTGTTCGGTTCGCATGATAACCCTCTAACTCGTCAATGAATCATCACGGTAAACACATAAATCAAATTTCAACACCATGAAGAAGCAAAGACGAGGACTAACAGATACAACGGGCCGTCTGACAGGTGGAGATCCCTGTCCTGCCAAACAACCCCACTGGAAATCTAAAGCAAAAGAAGGTCACCAGTTGAGCCCCGGTGGACCAAGCAACAGACAAAAAGGCTCCGGTCCCAACCAACTAATATATATAGCTTTAGGTCGGGGCCATCATAGAGTCTGACGACCGATCCCCCGGTGTGCAATTAAAGAGTGCAGCAAAGTTATCAACCGTGATTGGGTTAATCACTAAGCATGCAGACTGTCGCATAACATTTAAATTATAGCCAATACGTTTGTGACGTATTATTATTTTTCGGAATTGATCAGAAAAATCAGTCCTACCCTTAATCTTTTTGAATTTGTATACTAAGTCACCATAAAATTCTGATTCCGATAGGCCTTGGTGTAAAAGAAATTTTAATCCGACATCAAATTTTGAAACCATTGTAAGCCATAATAACTAACTAACATACCTGACGATTTGTCATGTATAGCAACACTTTGAACGATATTGATATGTCAGTGGAACCATTTAAAAGCAGGGGTCGTATTTTATAAAAGCGCTTAAGTCATTGCTATGCTGTTGCTAAGGCTTAATGTCTATAAAGGAGATTTCCTACAACTATGAAATTTGCTCAAGAGGAACAGTCTTTTTCATACTGTTCCTCCAGAGTAAATTTTATAGTTGTAGGGAATCTCCTTTGTAGAAATTCAGCCTTAGCAACAGCAAAGCAACCACTTAAGTCATTTTATAAATACGGCCCCAGTTCCTTTGACGATTATAAAGATTATCTTAAGGTAGTAAGATACTGAAGAACTCTTGTTCTTTTTTCGTTAAAATAAAACAGAGTTGTTCATGATGAAATCGGTAAACTGTGGAGTATAAACAGTTATAACATACACCAACAATGTCTACTGTTAAGATCCTCAGTCTTCGAGCGGGTAGGTTCGTACAAACAGTGGAAACCGAGATCAGATTGCTCCATAGGAACCAGTCTTATCAAGGTCTATACACTTGCCATTCTATCTGCGCATTTTTGTAGGCTTTACTCTATAACAGGGTATTAAACAGTAGGGCGCAAACCGGCTGTGCTTGCACCGTGTGCAGATTGGGGGTTGTCTGTTTTGGGGATGTTTTTGAAGTTAAACATTGTTTTGCTAGGAAAAGAAACGGTATTTTTTTTTCTTATTCTGTAACATACACAGGAGCCCCGGTAGCTCAGTGGGTTAAGCGCTGGCCTACTGATCTAGCGGTCGCGGGTTGGAGCCCCGCTGGAGGCGGAGTTCTTTCCATCGTAAACGGGTTTCCATTGCACACACCCTTTCATTATCACAAGCCCATCGTCCTGATATGACTGAAATACTGTTGAAAAGGACGTAAAATCGCAAGTCATCCATCCATCTATGTAACATACAATGTAAGTTTTACTGAAATAATATGCATAAGCATGCCCATCGATAACATATATTTTCCATGATTTTTTTTTTTTTTTTTTTTTTTTTCTTTTTTCTTTTTTTTTTTTTTTTTTTTGATTTTTACTTTTTTTTTCATTTTTTTTTGTGTGCATGAAATTCAATCTTCTTGCTTAAAAATGTAAAAAAAAAATACATATTATCAAGATAACTGCTTTTTTACCAGTTGTTACAAATATTCTACATTATAGATAATATGATTTTCATAAAAGTTAGTGCATTCAAGTGCTAGAGATATGATTTTAAATGGAAAATGTGTAAAAAAATAGGAAGAAATATATTTTATTTTAGGAAAACAAAATGGTGATTTTTTCAGATGTTGTATAGCTTTTTGGATTATTTAGCTGGTATAATCAGTGGTTTGAATGCCCCGACAACATTTCTATTCAGTATCTTTTTTCATTAAAGGTGCAGCAAATGTCATACTTAGAACATATCTTTGAAATTAAAATTGAAATTTGAATCAGAGATGGTTATATTATTGCGAACTTGTACAAAATACATCTCCCACTGTGAAATAGTAGTTAATTTTGTCTAAACCTCGTTTAAAGGTGGGTTCCTGGGCTAGCGATGTCAATCATGTCCACAAAATAATTTCGTCTTTTTCTGAGCAGTATTGAATTCTCTAATTTTTTCTGAATTTGTTGCTACTGAGAAACTCGTCAGATGTTGAAGAAAATAGTCGTTTTCCCTTTTGGTTTATCTTCTTTCGTTTGAATTCCGGTTCTAAAAATTACTATGTTTATTATGTCTATAAGTGCGCGATTTCTGATGCCATTCTCCAAAGGTCAATTTTCCCTTGACGTGAGCTCTCCTAGCGGTCCTGGCCTGGCGGATGGGTTAAAACTATCCCAACATGCAATGCGGCATGACATCAGCTGCGTTATCTATTTTTGGCGCGAACTAAAAATAGCGCTAACTGGTGTGCGAAGCAGAGTTAGGAAATCCCTTGCAAAACAACTTTTCTAATATTTTTTTTTTGATTTACACTGTTTAGTGAAACTTATTAATTCCCTTTTATAAGTGCTTTCCAACAACTTGGATGAAAGTTCATCAAAATTATGATGCATTCCAAAGTACAGGAAGCTACCTTTAAACCTCGTAGAAAAATAATTTTGATTGGGCTCATACCTAATTTTCAGCGCAACGGATTTAGCAACCAATGATATGACTTTTCTATGCAAGAATGAAAAAATATTCTCAGTAAGTAAGTTCGGCAATATTTATTGCGTCACCTATTTCAGGTTTAATGATAAAAATAGACCCGGTTAAACTTTATGATGCAATCGGCAGCGAATTTTAAGTACAAGTGATTCCATTATTTAGATAAAAAGGTCTACCTTAAATCAGTTTTGTAGTTAATTTGGAAAAATAATCATAATTTTGCCCTCCCATCCCATATTAAGTACTTTGTTCAATTTCTCAAGATACCATACAACTTCCTTTAGCTAGGTGAAAACTGTAAGGAAATAGAGGATCTTAGATAAGTGCTCATGTATTATTGAATTTATTAAACGAGTTGGGGAAAAAGATAAGATGCGAGGCTTTGCCGAGCATCTTATCGGTTTTCCCCAACGTGTTTAATAAATTCAGTAATACAGGGGCACGAATGCAAGATTCTATTTATCATATGACACTAAAATCGCATTTCATTAGCAAATTTTGCACTAAACGTCATGTTTTCGCCATTAGAAAACGCGACGTTTTTATGGACGTCAACGCATAACGTTACGACGTAATTTGCATATTTAATCCTAGTTGATTATCGTTTTTAATGCATGGCTTTATTACACTCTCAGATGCGACGTCATAGGACAAACATAATTCACAAGTATGTGTATAGTCCATTTGCTCCCAGGTGCAAACGGGGTTTTGCTTATTTTCTCGAAAACGATGAAAGTTCCATCAAATGTTCTAATGTCATTCCTATAACTATACATAACAGAATACGGAAAGTCCAAATTTTTGGATGCTTTTGTAAATTATTTTCCATTGACAGTAATGCAAAAACTAAGCAGTTTCACTAAAGGGCGCCGTATGCTTGTTAGAACAGCCAAAATATTGTTGATAGGCAATAGCGTAAACTCGTTGTTTACTACAGATGTGGGTGTATATGAATGAAATAGTAAAAAGTGTTCACCTGTCCGCTCGCGTAATGCATGGTATCACTAGTCAGGTGATACTAAGTTGTAAATAAACCTTGAACTATTATTTTATTTTGCGGGTAAGAAATGTATGTTTTAAAATTTGATAACATATGGGTGAGACAAAAAGTAGCAAAAAATGTATTCAGGAAAAAAAAATCAATTAATTATGCTAATTTTGTTCTAGGGATAGCATACATTGGTCACATGCTCTAACACGTAAAACTAAACGGGAATTCCATCAGACAACTTTTACTCCCTTGTAATTAAGAGGTGAAAGTGACATATTTTAGGTCCTGTTTTTGTATAGAAACTTGTTTTATGCAAAACCTCACATTTCTGCAAAATTATGATTTTGTTATGTAAAGGATGAAAATTAAGAGTGAGCAAGTCGAAAATCTTCTACATTGTACTTCTCACCAATTTTGAGAAAATGTTAGGGATGCCGTTTGCATTTGGGAGCAAACGGACTATAGTACACAGTTTCCGAACTACATGTACAATCTCTTCCGGTTTTCATAGCGTTGAATCGAGAGTACAAACATTCGCTTATAACCAGTAGTCGGAAATCATTATGTTTTGAGATTTAATCCGGAATCTGCTGCGTCATTTATAGCTATTCAGCTTCGAAAATGTAAAGAGGTAAGTTTAATATAATTTGCTCTTCGGTCTTTTACTTTATTACCCTGTACAATGTCGTGTATGGGTGGGTAGTAATTGGTACAGTATTCAAATCGCCCTTGGCATGATTCTCAAACCATTTTGAGCATTTTCTTACATGTTTTATAAAAAATCTTTAGAATAAACGGAAGGCGTTATCAATCTATAGTTTGTTAGTTTTGATAAAAGAATGATAGCTAAGTTTTGCACGACACAATCTCGTGTTAAATTAAGCTGTTCGGGAAAAAAAATCTGCGACGGCAAGGAGTTTTTCATTGTACAGGGCAATAAAGTAAAAGACCGAAGAGAAAATTATATTAAACTTACGTCTTTACATTTCGAAGCTGAAAAAGTATAAATGACGCAGTAGATTCCGGATAAAAACTCAAAACCTAATGATTTCCGGCTACTGGTTATAAGCGAATTTCGTACTCTCGATTCAACGCTATGAAAACCAGAAGAGAGGGTACAGTGCGTTCGGATACTGTGTAGTAGTGATAGGTATAAGATACACTTGTTCTGCCTTGCAGTACAAGCCGGCTTTTATAGCGACGTGGTAGAGTGCGGGACTGTCACGCAGGCGGCCCGGGTTCAAATTCCGGCCGGAGCTCTTTTTTTATGAGCACGTTACATCTGGCGCCCAACGTAAATGACCCGCATGAGTCTCGGAGCACATCCGTGATTAGATTCGATTCGATGAAACTCAAATTGAGATTCGGGTACGAATCTAAAATGGAGAGGGTGTATGTAGTAGTAATAGGTATAAGATAAACTTGTACTGCCTTGCGATACAAGCCGGCTTTTATAGCGACGTGGTAGAGTGCGGAACTGTCACGCAGGCGGCCCGGGTTCAAATCCCGGCCGGAGCTCTTTGGTTTTTTATGAGTCCGTTACTTATGTAAAAGACAAATGCCATCGGTTCAAATAATGTGCTCTCTCTCTCTTTCTCTCTGGCAACCTTTGCATATTTTACATGTACTCCCTGTCGGACCATTAATTTTAGTGTATAATCAAAATTATCGGAAGAATTCACCCAAGGGAACACACCTGACTTGGCTGCTTAAGCCAGTTGACCCCTTAATACTGGGTCATTTGCACTGTCTTTTGTTTTCAGGGGCCGTATTCATAAAGCCACTTAAGTCGTTGCTATGCGGTTGCTAAGGCTAAATATCTATAAAGGAGATTCCCTATAGCTATGAAATTTGGTCTGGAGGAACAGTCTTACAAAGACTGTTCCTCCAGACCAAATTTCATAGTTGTAGGGAATCTCCTTCAAAGAAATTTAGCCTTGGCAACAGCATAGCAACAACTTAAGACGTTTTATGAATACGGCCCCAGGGACTAAACAAGGCGGCTGCTATAGACAAGGTATAGGGTGCTGCCTAACTAGATCCTCCGGTCGGATTTCTTACAACAGAATGCTGTGAAATCCTCATTCAAACTGTAATTATCGACAATATTTAAGAATTAAAATTTGATTTTTCAGCGTTCATCGTGTGATGAAGCCAATGGGCGGAGCTAAAATTCCATGAAGCGCAAAGCGCTTCTTGTAGAATTTTAGCGACGACATCTGGCTTCTTCACTCGATGAACGCTGAAAAAAAAAAAAAAAAAAAAAAAAAAAAAACAATTTTTTATTCTTATATTCACACTTTATTTGTGAACCTCTCTATGCCGTTTTCGTGGTAATTTGATTTAAAATAGGCAAAATATGGATCGAAGAAAAGTTAGTAAAGACGTGTTCGACCATAACGTTAAACAGCCGTCGCCCTGACGTTGCGTCAATCGAACGTTACAAGAACCAATCAAGACGTTTGTTTACATGAAACGTCGCTGGACGACAACGTCAAATGATCAATTGTCCTCATCGGTGTATGAAGCTAGTTGCTCTAAAAGGGTTCACCTATGGGAAGTCAGTGGCTAGTGTAAATATGAATTGATGAACATTAAATGTTAAGCCTCGCCACCCACGTTTTCTTTTTTATCGCTTTATTTGGATAAATTAATGTATTTTTAATTGCGTGTAATATGTCGAATATTTCCTAAAGATGATGCAACTAGTCGCTCTAAATCTATTCCAGGAAAAAAATATCTAATACGCATTTTTTTGTTCTAGTAACATAAAAATATCGAATGGTGTCATAAAATTACTTGCATATTTTCATCTAGTTTGTGCTGATTCTGAGTCAGAGTTTACCTCTTTAAGCGCCAAAAAGCAGACGACAAAATTTACGTCTGCAAAAATAAAAATAAAATGCCTTGTCCAAGACATTTCATATTGAGAATTCAAAGACTAGAATGCAAACAGTGTAGATCTAAATGATGCGGCTCATTATGAGCCGCCTCATAAGGATCTACGTTGTTTGCAAATTTTACTTATTTCGTCACTGGGGCTTAAAGAGTTAGATATGAAATAATATCTTATCTGCTTGGAATTTCCCATGCAGTTTTTGCCATTTTTAACAATACCAGTCATTTCAACTCTCGTTGAAAGCGCTTATTATGCCTTTTGAGACAATTTTAAATGTATGCTTACAGTGCCGTTTAAATGACTGCATTATGCAGACATACAGAAAAACAAGTAAAATACCAAATTAGACACGTAGATGTAGTTATTCGTCAGAGATTCGCCCAAATGTCCAATTCTAGTGCAAAATAATTATTTCTGAAACGCATGTGTATACAGTTGTCTATACCTTTAAGGATTTGGTTGATTGGTTGTGTTGGGTGTCTTTACCATTAAGGATTTAGTTGATTGGTTGTGTTGGGTGTCTATACCATTAAGGATTTGGTTGATTGGTTGTGTTGGGTGTAACGGCCCTTTAAGAAGTATTTCAGTACTTCAGTCTATATCGGGCCGTCTCCCAGAGAGAGGGAGAAAGAAAAGAGAAATGATAGATGAGAGAAAAAAATCCGAATAACTCCCGCCCGCACCTACTACAAGCACAGTAGGCCCTTATCCTACTTTTTCCAAATAAGTAGGACGCCCCCCCCCCCCCCCCCCGCACTGAAAGTTATAACCAGCACGCCCGACCACCATCCCCTTCCCGGTCATCAAGGAAGCAGATCATCGCATATAAACGATATCTATATAATTGAGGCGTGACGCGATAAAACCAAAACAGATTGGCATGTGGGCTCAGCAAATACTCCGATTAGCCGCCCTGTTTGATCCTAGGCTTTGCTGTATGCTTAAGGGTAGCTAAGTGTCTTCGAAAGTCCATGGAGAAGGCGAAACAGAAAATGACACATGGTAAATTGTATGGAAATTCTTTTTGAAGTAGGTTTAATTTTTATCGGTAAATTTTGTATCCTCCCACACGAGAACCATTTATTAATGATTTGGTGCATAATTTTTTAATCAGATTATTAAATCTCATATCTTATATGATTACTACACTTATTACATTTATCAGTCTGCAAACACAGGGAAAGAAAATTTTATACATGTGTATCATATTAGAAATTGGCATGAAAGTGGCAGACTCACTTTTTTCCCAAGATTTTAATACTGTCAGTATTAATTTATATATATTCGTATAATGTAAGTAAAAATACTGAACATTTTAAGTATTTTATTTTTGCACGGAGTAAAATGACGATAAATTTCGCAATGCTTTAGGAAATTTCCTTAAAAACATGTAACTACAGATTACAAATATATTCACCCACTCCCATTCAGAGCCGTGGCCGAAATATTTGGAGAATCTGTCGGACTACACATGACGTTTTAATTGTTTCTATATTACACTGACGCTAAATATTTTCAGTCAACCCTTACCATCTTTATCTGAGCAGCGACACGAGAAACCAAAGAAAGTTTTTGTGCGCCCAACACAGACTCAGATCAGTCTGGGCATCGGCCCAGTCTGATCAGAGTATTCCCTGTCCGCATGGAGGTAGCTTAGACCCTTAGCTACCTTTTCAGCGCTTAGCAAAGAGACTGATCAGAATGGGTGGATGCCAAGGCTGATCTGAGACTGCGCTGGACGCACAACCACTTTGTTCGTTTTCTCGTGTCGCGGCTCATACATGTATATCATATCTGAAATTTGCATGAAAGTGACAGACGCACTTTTTCCCGGGATTTTTTTTGTAATCAATTATTACTGAGAGGATTATTTTTTCATAATGTAAGTCAAACTACTGAACAATTTAAGTATTGCATTTTTGCGCGGAGATAAATGACGATAAATTTCACAACTTTTAGGAAAGTTTCGTAAATAAATGTAACTACACATTACAAATATATTCACCCACTCCAATTCAGAATTTGGAGAATCTGTCGGACTACACATGAAGTTTTCATTGTTTCTATAATACACTGAAGCTAAATGTTTTCAGTCAACCATTACCATCTTTATTTAAGTCGCGACACGAGAAAAAAACAGCAAAGTGGTTGTGCGCCCAGCGCAAACTCAGATCAGTCTGGGCATCCTCCCGGCATCTGGCAGAAAATTCGTATTTGATACTGACCATTGATTTCTTACAGCTATGCAGGTAGAATCTCCGGATAACCTTCGGCAGTTCTCCGAAACTAGACGACAACAGGCGATAATCGCAGGTGTCAAATTAATCCCTAAGGCTAAATACTCTTATCTCCGTCATGATAAAAATTTGAACTTTATGGCTTTAACTGAATTTCATTCCCGAGTCAGTTGATGAAAAATATAATTTCGGTAGAATGGGTAGGTATAATACATGAGTCAGTCTTACAACTCAACTTCTTCTTTTTTTTTCTTTTGGGGGGGGGGGGGGGGGGGGCGGGGGGGGGAGATAATTCTAAACTATACGATAGAAGACAACACGGCGTCTTAACAGGCTCTACACTGTTTGCATCACACAAATGGGTATTTCTCCTATAAAAATGATAAGAATAAACTAAACCAGACACCCCTTAATTGACATATGGACCCATTCATTTGATAGGGATAGAACATTCCACTGGGCAAAAATGGGTTAATCAATGAAATAAACAATGTTCTATATTTGATGTCTTAATTTCAAAGTAAATAGATAAAAAATCTGTATTTTAATTCCCTCATTTCAACTTAAAACAGTTATTTCAGAGTAGTCCCGGTTGCTTAGTGGGTTAGGCGCTGGCTTACTGATCAAGCGGACCCGAGTTCGGGCCTCGCTTGAGGCGAAAATCTTTTCTATCGTAAAAGGGGTTCCATTGCACACAGCAATTCATTATCACTCTGCCGTCATCTTGATATGACTGAAATACTGTTGAACAGGACGTAAAATCACAAATCATCCATCCATCATCAGCTATTTCATGATTTTTTCTACGCGCTCTGACATATAGTTTTGAGTATTATATATTAATCTCAAACCATTCACACTATTAATTTCTGTGTAATAATAAGAAAATAAAAGGAAAATTATCATTCGTTTCATTTACCCCATTTGTAAAATCTCGCCATTTATCGAGAAACGACGCGTTATTTGAGCGTTAGGCGCATGGGCGGAGGTCTTTTCCCATATTGCCTTCGTCGTTTTTAGACAATATATATTTGACAGCGACAAAACACAATATACAAAGTGGCATGTGCGCTAAGCGAAGACTCAGATCAGTCTGGGCACCCGCCAAGTATGATGAGTCTTCGCTGTCGGCATGTAGGTAGCTTAGACCCTAAGCTACCTTTTAAGCGAAAAAGCGAAGACTCTAATCAGAATGGGCGAAGGTCCAGGCGGATCTGAGTCTTCCCTGGTCGCACATGTCACTTTGTTTGTTTTGTCATGTCATGGCTCATTTATTGCGACACGGTACTGTGGACGCGTATTGTTTATTTAACGATGAATACCCCAGTTACATAAATCGACAAAGAGTAATAATCGAATTTGAGCCTTGTTGAAGTATTTTCACTTTCAACATATGAGAAAACAAAAAAGTGTTAACATTAAGACCGTCTGTGAAAAAAAAAAAAAAAAAAAAAAAAATAATTTAACGCTACATTCTGGTTCTTACGAAGAAAACAATACTACATCTAAAGTCCGCCGAATGTTTATTCTCAAACCCAAACAACAACTAGCAAAAATAAAGTTCTTCTTATGTACCAAAGCAGGCATCCCTTGCAAAGAAATTGAGAAATAAAAATAAATTAAAAAAAAAAACAACAAAAAAAAAAACACAGGAACATAACATTACAAAAATAAAAAATAAGAAATAAAAAAGGAAAAAATGACAATAAATAAATAATTAGCTTGTTAATGCAAAGACAACTAGATAATACAATTTCATAAAGTTGATAATAAACAGAAGTAGTAAAACTGTTTTGATAACATACTACTGATTTTAAGGCGAATTCAGGCAAATGATTACAAATACGTGGAGAGAGAGAGAGAGAGAGAGAGAGAGAGAGAGAGATGGAATAAGACAGAGAGAGAGAGAAAAATACTTAGTGTGGCTCTTTGCCTCGCAAAATCAATCGTTAATGAGCAACTACTGAGCAAAGGCTAAATTTCGACACACATTAATTTACTAATTGGCATTATACAATCATAAGATAATTATCTTTCAATTCGGCACCAGTGATATAAATTATTTCACAAGTGAAAAGAAGATTGACGATCGACTTTTCGTCTTCATGTAATGCTAATTAGACCGGATCAAAGACTGAAATTTGAATATGCTTGCATCAATTATTTTTCAGACGCACGGCTTCAATTTCATTCTGACATCAGAAAACTTTGGTCTACATTATAGGGCAGCTCTGGACCAGAAAAAAAAATTCTTTCACCTTTTAGTTTCAAGCAGGCTGGATGAACCTACATTTGCATAATTTAGCTACTTGAAAATTCATTACTACAATATCCAATCATAAATTGTGTATCATACTCTTCATACATATAATCTTCGCCCCAGGCTATTACCTAAAGCCGCGTCGTCTATCGCCGAAGTTTTGACGGAAATGCACGGAAACGACCGACATGCAAAAATCATTAATTAAAATTTGAACAAATAATGAAAAAAGACCAGTTTATCATTCAGCTAGACTAATAAAAATTACATCAGATAAAAGTATATCCTTTCTTCTTAACTGATCCATTTGTGATGCATAACATTTTGTATCAATTTGAATTTAAATAAGCGGTCGAATTCGTGTGCCCTAGTTGTTTTGCGGAGATTTTGTTATTTGTTTAATTAAATTATATACCTCTAGATAATCACCCAAAAAAGACCATTTTGTACTAGTGCTAGAATCAAAATTAAAACACGATATTAAAGATGAAGAATTTTACTGTCTGATACCGTTTGTGATGTAAAAACATATTAAGAATAATAAAAGTTATTAAGTGATAATGAAATTTCCCCATATTACCCGTGTATACCAAATTGGTTCACACCTGTAGAAGTACAAGTACGCAGTTTCTTCACAATGCCGGTCTGATCAGAGTCTTCACTGTCCGCATGAGGTAGCTTAGATCCTTAGTTACCTTTTTAACGCTGAGGGAAGAGTCTGAACAGACTGGGCGAATGCCCAGGCTGATCTGAGTCTGCACTGGGCGCATATCCACTCTGTTAGTTTTCTCGTGTAGCGGCTCAAATGCTGTTGTTTAATTGTCGCGCGCGTCACATGAAAAAAAAAAACAAATAAAAAAAACCTTATCAACGAAGAGTGAAGACTGAGATCAGACGCAGCAGCCAGATAAAATTTTCATTTTCGCGACATCTCTACGCTAATGCAGAGACAACATGAGGTGAAAAAGCTAGAGCATTTCTGAGTTTTCAACCTTCCCAGACACAGCCAGGTTTCTCCCGGTGTGTGTCAGTTTTAAATATGTGAGAAGGTTCCGCTCGGATTTTCGAGCCGGGAAGACCTAAACCAGCCTCCCACCAGCACACTGTGACCCGACAAAGCAGTCTGTGACTCACATATGATCGGTTTGTGCGGTTAAGCGGGCTGGTTTGTATATGCCTATACATGTAAGCAAGGTGCCTTCCCAATGGTATTAACATATTAGACCAGTGAAACAAGCAGGCATACAACATTGAATCAACGTTCACTCAACATTGAGCCAACGTCATGAAGTTGAATCAAAGTGTTGATTCGATGATGATTCAACGTTGTTTGCCTAGCGGGACTGTTTTTACACCAATAAGTTCCAAACAACATTTACATGTACCTAATGTGTAGGTTGAAATTACTAATCTATGTGCACAAGGTACTGTAAAATTCCTGTATATGAATGGATGACTGATGTCTGGTTTACATTGTAGTCTAAGCTTAGGGCATTTACAAGGCATTTCTTAGAGAAAGTCCGGCCGGAATTTACAGTGCATGAATTCTGTCTTTACGACAAACCACCCCCGCATCAAGATTAAATTTCTCTGGGCTGAATATCTCATCAAGGAAATTCCGGTACGCACTGGACTGTTTCCCTATCATTTGGGCAGTGTTACATGTAGACTGACTAGAGTTATTATAATTATTATTATTAGTAGTAGTAGTATCAGCTGGTTGGTGGTTTGTTTAGGGCTAAATGACAGTTTGGGATAGTACTTCAGTCTGTATCGAGCCGACTTCTAGAGAAAGGGAGACGCAATATGGAGACAGGATAGACAAGAAAACAAATAATGAACAGCTCAACCCGCACTTACTGCAAACACGGTAGGCATGGCCCATGTAAATTTGACGCTAAATAGGATGTCAAAAGGTTCACAGCATATTTGCTCGAACCTACCACCCCATTCTGTTACCGCAGAACTATTTTAACATATATCTTAATGTCATGTCTTTTATTAATTCATTTCGATGCAATGTGATTAGGCTATCTTCTGTCTTCCGAAACACTTAGCACTGAGAAATTACGTAGTATTAAGAACATAAAGTAACGTTTCTTGGTACTATTTCTGAGCATCGAACTGATACCATCAAATGGCACATCACCCCTATTCCCATATACACTAATTATATATATATATGGATGTCCACATGGAATGCTAACTGATAGTTTGATTTAAGTGCGAATCTAGTTCTACTACAGAAATATAGAAACGCACTATACTAGGCCATTTACAGTGTTCGATCTAAATAAGGCCTTTATTTGAAAGAAGTTTTAAGCATCTGACTATAGAGAAAAAGGAACATTTCCACAATAAAGACTGTATCAGATTGCATATACGAAGCAAATCACATAGGTCTACCATGTGTTTCTTAATTTTCTCGTGAAACCTGTTTTAAAACAAACATAAAGAAGCTTGTTATAATTCAAATCAATCCAAAAATCAGCATTTGCTTATTACCGTATTTATTTCTTTTGAGACGGAGTTTTCCTTCCAAAATAATCCAAAATATTAAGATCCGTCTTATACAATGTAAGACGGAACAAGATTTTTTGGATGTTTTGGAAGGATTTCTTTTCATCGTAGAGCTAAGATGGCTGATTCACATTATTTAAGATCAAATCGGAAATATATCACTCACGATGGCCAGCAATCGTCCACCTTTGTGTACAGGTCCTGGTCTCCTTCGTAATTATTTTGGCGGTTGTCGTAAATGTGACGTACGTACTGTGTCGTGTAATGGTTCAAACCAAAGAAGTCGGCGGAACCTGAATATTTTAATAAAATATGAATTTATTTTTAATATGTAACTCATACAAGCAAACTATGCTAAAGGCGACATAAATTAGACATGGACTCGATTCGCTGGTGTCCTCATACTTTCAGTCGAGAAAAAATGAAACACTGTTAGTCTTTTCTTAGCTTGTCTATAATGATTTACATTAGTTCAAAAACTGTCATTCGATAATACAACGCTATTTTGTTGCAGGAAATTGACCTGTTTCATTTCGTACAGAAATGTTTAAGAAGTGATTGTTATTCAAGTTTCATGTCATTTAGCTAAAATGTAACCACCGGAATACACATTTTTGAAGTAACATGTGCCATTTGGTTTAAGGTTCTAATCTCAATGATATGAAAAACGATTCCTTTATTCTCAAACAAACTTAGTATGAACTACTAGAAACAGGGTTGTTATAGCGTACAATGATAATTCATATGGACTACAACATACTTATGCATAGTAGTCACGAGTCTTTTTTAATTACCCAAACTACAAACAGTGTACAAGCTAGCAGTAATATTGCCAGATGTAGGTATGGACAGCGAAGAGTCACATCGGTCAACATAAAGCACCCAAGTAACAGATATTCTTGTATGCCTAGTTATTATCATTTGGCAGGCTTTTGTAAAGCAATAAGAATTCGGCTAGTATATCCACATACCTTTATTCATGCTTTTTTCTGCCTCAGTGAATTCTGGTAGTCTTGAAACATTTCTGTTCTCGGCACGACTTTTTCTTCCTACAGCCTGCTTCACAACAGCCGGATAGTCTCCGTTACCAAATATAGGATTTGCAAACCAGCCAAGTTTAAACTGTAAGGCTCGTTCTGCAGCGTATCTGTCGTAGGCTGATGATGTAGCTGGTTCTTTCCAGTCACAGTCAAGGGTTATCCCAACCTTTCCTTTATGAAATTGAATTGGGATTTAACAATCGGCAATCTTCGTATGATTCCGTTACTCTTCGCCAAATGTCAATGTGCAAAGCTCGTACGACTCGTACGAGCTTTGCACACTGACATCAGGCGAAGAGCTACATAATCATACAAGTTTTTTTCGACATGCGCATGAGAAATCATATTAACAGAATCATACGAGAACATGACGAAATTAAGTTGAAGCAGATGGCCCATCATAATCAGTAACGGATCATACAACATTTACTGATCGACTCATGACAGCCTTTAACAGAGTTATACGAAGATGTTCAGATTATTCACTTGTATTGAGAAATACGTATGAATAAACAAATAAAACTTCATGGAATTACTTTTTACTCACAGGGTATAATTTTTATATCTATAAGCGCATTTTAGCCCACCTGGATTTAAGTAGTCATTATTAGAATGAATCCGAAAATGTTCTGAATGTGTTTACATGTCGTGTTTACATGTCGTGCTTATTTATGCTTCAAATAGTATGCTGTTGCAAACTGGCATAAAAATATGCCTAGACTGAAAATTACCAAACCTATGATTTACATACCATGATATCTTGACTTAAAATGATCGTTGTAGGTGTGGTACGCTTTGACGTGTGATCTAATGATATTGTGTGTCACCGTATAAACTCCCCCTGGATTGTAAATCCCAGGGGCGAACACTCCTATGCCATACCCCAGCCATGACACAACAAACGCCTCGTTGAAGGTTATCCACAGTGGAACCTAAAATGATGATAAGACCACACAGACCTTCATTGTATCTTGAGAAAAGCTGGGTTCGAGGTTATAAAACTTGAGAATAATCTCAAACTCAAAATAAAGCAAACTGATTGGCTGCTCGGAAGCAGCCAATCAGTGTGCTTTATTTTGAGTTTGAGAATGTACCCAAGTTTTATAACCTTAGGGCCTGGTTAGAATGGCTAGATAGTAGCCATAAGGGCCATTGCAAAAAATTAACAAAGACGTTTCTTTTTGGCACTTTTCATATTAAACATATAAACATTAAACAACAATATAACCATACATAGCAAACCTGAAAGGTATATATGTCAAATGAGGTTTCACAAGCAGGTGTTGATCTGCTTGTTACCATGCTTTGATAATATAATTATAGTGTATGTCATTAATAACTACCGGCTTAAAGTTAGTGATACAGACACCAAAGCAACCATTTAATACTGTCTGGCTATAGCTGTCTATCAGTCAAAAAGTTTTGGATTTTGTCAGTGTAAAATAAAATGAGAGGCAAAAGTTACTGGATGACTTAGACGCGTTTAATAATAATCTCTACACAAGAAAATATGTCGCTCTCAATTGAATGGGACGGACAATACTTAACCTATCCGAGCCACACCCAGTATGCCACTCAAACTTCACCTGACAGTGCATAACTAGCAACGTAACGATAATTAAACACATGAAACAGACTCACAAATAACATCGCACGTGTTCAATATCTCATAACACGTCCGTGATTTTACCTTACATTTAATGCCGGGATGTATACATGCACCTGTTTAAAGTAGGCGTTGTTTCAGAAAGATGAATAGCAGCACCGTACAACAAACGTGCAAAAACAGAGTCTCAGCGTGATCCAGTAAAGACAATAAATTGTAAATTATCACTCAAAATAATAAATAATTGTTTTATCAGTAAATTTTACATAAAGTTTTAAAATCCGAACAATCCTATCGAACTGGCCTAACCCACACCACCCGAAAATCTTCTAAAATACATGTATATGTACTTACTCTATCGCCAAATTGTTCAAAACAAATTCTGGCATAATCGTTGAAATAATCAATGATCGTCTCGTTCTCCCAGCCCCCAATGTCCTGTAAGGCCTGTGGAAGGTCCCAGTGATATAGTGTCACCATCGGTTTCACACCATTGGCCAATAACTCGTCTATTAGATTATTGTAGTACTGTACTCCGGCAGAGTTTAGGGATCTTGGAGTTCCGTCAGGTAAAACTCGGCTCCAAGCGATAGAAAATCGGTAATGGGATACCTGTTTAACGTCAAGGCTTAATTGCATAAAAATGTGGTTTGTTTAAGGAATGAATTTCATTTTTCTGAGGTTTATCGAAGTGTAAACTACATTGGGTCACGTGCAAAGTGAATGAACCCCGAAGGTGTTCATGTAAACTTTGCTAGTGACCCAATGTAGTTTACACTTCGATAAACAACAGAAACATCAAGTTCATTGCTTATATTTACATTCGTTTCTATCTAATCTTTCATGAAAAATCTCATATAAGCGCTAAAATTGAAGCAGTAAAACATGTACACGCAATTTTTCTGCTAACAGCAGAACAGCATGCATGACGTCATGATGTCGCTGACGTCCAATCAGATTGTAGAGAGCCATTGTTTATTTTGACGTCATTGCCGTCGCGTGTCTCAATGTAATTACTGGAATGTAAACAACATAACATCCCAATGGTTTTCTATAGGGCTTTTCAGTAAATACACCAAGAATATAAGTATTCTTTTATGAAATATGTTTAAATATATAAATCTGGAGCATTTCTGAGCCACAAGGCTATAATAATTTATCTATTTGTGAACACGAGAATGAACTACATGGTTATGTTTGTCAGGACATTTTTCTTGAACTGGTAAAGTGGTTATGAAGACATATGGTTACAAATATTTCATTTGTATGGAAAGTGGGCTGCATCTCAGTCGTTGCAAATGACGGCTGGGTCATATGAGAAAGATTCCAACGGGGCTTTGCTAATAGAATTATAAGTTGGATAGTTTTGTATATTTTATTCGACGTTTTTTAGCTTACCCCAAGGTTTTTCACCATCTGGACATCAGTCTTGTACTTATGGTAGCTGTCACAAGCCACGTCACCCGTTGAACCACTGTTGAGCATATTTCGATGGGCGAATGTATCCCATATGCTAGGACCCTTACCTAAAAAAATGGACGTATTAAACAGAGCCAATCATTTCCTCAGTACAGTAATGCGTCATCAAGGCATCTTTTTTCATATAGGTTTTATGACTCTTTCAAGGATATTTCAATAATAAAATGATCGTGGTCATTCAATCGTATTTCAATAATAAAATGATCGCCGATCGTGAAGCAAAGGTGGGCGAAAACCGGAGCTCCCGTTGGAAAAAAATCTGACCTTTTGTAAGGAGAACTTGGCTTTCTTTTTTGTGTGCCGGCCGAGGCTCGAACTGACAGAGGCAATAGAAATAATGTCTGTGTCCAAATGGTGCTGGTGAAGACGCTGATCAGACTGTCCCATCAACCAAATAAGCAGACGACTATAACTTGTCCTCAGAAAGCACTCTGATTTGAATGTACACTCTGTTCTAAAGGTGGGTGGATACATTTTCAGGGGAAGCGCATCTACTATAATTTTCAGTTTTGCTCCCATTTTGTAAACCATTTCAACTGCTATGTTTTCAACATGTACTATTTGAGTAGTTGCTCATTTGTACATGTAACAGAGTTGGGAATTACAGCTGGTTTGTTTGGCATACTTCTACTTTATATTGAATTTATTCCAAAATTAAACTGCACGCTTAAGGTTTCAAATGTCAACTGGAATCATCTGGAAGTCAAAAGGACCAGACATTTTTTCTAGAGACAGGAGCTAAGATCACAGGAGCTGAAATGAATTCCATATATAGGAAGCACGTCTAAACTGCTCATGAGAGTATGCCAAAATGAACAATTACTTTGAGGTGTGAGTGTCTTCAATAACGAGAGTCAGCTGTTCGAAATACGTACCATCTGCGTTCCAGCCCCCTTCTATCTGGTATGCAGCAGTGGCGACGCCCCAATGGAAGTCTTGCGGAAATCGGCCATGCAAGAATTCATCTTTTTGGCGTATAACTATTGAAAACAAAAGTAAAATATTTTAGTGCATTTACTAACTTGCTATCATATGACCACGTCAACAAATTGTCAATACAAAAGTTAAAGTTATTTCAAGACCAATTTCAGATGAACACATTAAATGATATCTTAATAATTCTTTTAAACCGTTGGCATTTTAGTTCGCCAAACTAATTTTAAGTGTCTCTGAAATTTCGTCAGCGTTAACTCTGCCTATATCATTTTCTTTGACCTAGTTGTCGGTTTTCAAGTTTGCTGTTGCAGACTGGCAAAACGACAAACAGCTCAATTTCGTTGGCAGAAATATAAAGACAGACAAAAGAGCTTTGAGGCATACGAATATCCTTTCTCATGATAGGAAAGCATATTTATATGCAGCAAAGCTTTCTCCAGTCCTGTTATTTGGTACAAATATACATGTATATGCTTTACTACATGACGAAAAGTTAATTAAATATTGTTAAATCAATGAGATTTCGACAACAATTAACATGCATGCTTATGTTTACATGTAGGTACCTTAAAGGCAGAAACAAAAAGTTAATAATGATAACTCTCGTATGATGGAATAGCTTGCCCTGCAGCTTGCCCAGGACGTAGACGCTATATGTCATATCACACAAAATGCCATGTCCTTTACTTTTATACAAGTGAACATAAAAGCAAAATGGTAAAGGTTTTGCATAGGAGGAATTGAGGGTTAGAGGCCCGCTGTATCTTGGGCACAGAATATGAAGGCCTAACTCATCCCTCTCTTTTTGCTAGTTTATGCTTTCCTGATTCGAAATCGGCACCGGTACTGCTAGGCTGACATAGAATTTTTAAGTCCCCGGATGACAGACACAGGTTTGGACCCATGACCTCCTGCACCACAACCGTGTCACTCTAACCACTCGACCACGGCGCCTTTCTTAAAAGTACCCAAAACTTAAAAGAACCGTTTAACTCCCCTCCTAAAACTACATTACCTTCGGGAACAAAATGTGCAGGATAGTTCCAGTTGAGACCACCATGTTTGATAACGTTGCTATAGAAACGAGCGGAAGCCTTCTGTATTCTCTCTCGATTTCCGTCCCCCATGTCAACATGGTAGAGACCAAACCTTTTTGCATAACCTGTTGTCCACTGAAAACTATCCATAAAGTAGCCAGCGAAATAGCCAGCTAGACGAGTATGATCGACCTGTATAGCTGAAGAAATATAAATCTTAAAAGAATAAGTTTGCTTTTTTTGCGACCGATTTACTGGCATTGTATATCATTGCTAATGACTCAACTGCATTTTGCATACTTCCAAATATGTACATTTGCAGAAAAATTATATAGAAAATTAATAGGTTATAAAATTTGGTATTCATTTTGGCCATTTTAAAAAAATAGCAACGCATATTTCCAAGTGTTAATGGGCACTATAAATAAAAGTCAGTAGCTGACTCTACAATTTTTCAATTTTTCTATCGGTACGTAGCTATAAGGAAGCAAAGGCTACAACGTTTACTTCTTAGTTCGAGATTTTGGCAAGACCGCATTGATCTTGTCGGCACTTATGTAAACTCACAGTGTGCAAGAATGGGAACAATTTCAGAGCAACACTGAGCCGCGACACGAGAAAACCAACAAAGTGGTTGTGCGCCCAGCGCAGACTCAGATCAGCCTGGGCATCCACCAAATCTGATCAGACTCTTCGGTAAGCGCCTAGAAGGTAGCTGAGGGGCGCAACTACCTCCATACGGACAGCGAAGACTTTGATCAGACTGGGCGAATGCCCAGGCTGATCTGATTCTGCGCTAGGCGCTAAAACACTTGGATGGTTTTGTCGTGTCGCAGCTGAAATAAATGATTTGCCCAGCAGACCCCATTTTGGAAGTCATTTCCTGAAAGTGGCAGAAATAGCATAAATGTGTATTGATACACCTTGAGCAGAATAATTCTGAGTTTTTGAACCCTCAAACTACGGATAATAGAGGGGCAAGACATGAAGAAAAGTGTGTGTGTTTTTTTACGAAGATTTGCCCACTAAGAGAAGGGAGGCAAACAATTTCATATATCACTGATATCCCGTTATCATGTATCTGTGTGCATATCATTGTTGAGCATGATAGCGGTCGGTGAGCTTCGCCAGAGTAATGCATGTCTTAGTCTAGTTTCGCTCATGTGTTATCACCAAACAGTGATATTCATTCGAAATCGAATTGCTGTTTTGTTATAATTCACTGAAGTACCCCGATACAACGACCTCTGTTGTGACTCCCTCGAGACACGACTGGTCATCACGCTTTGAATGTGTACTAGTACACTACAACCTCCACGAAAAGCACTTCTAAACAACAACCATATCGCCTAAAATGCCATTTTTGTCAAAGTGCATTTTTGCAATAGATCTGACATCTTCTCTAACACAATCAACCGTGTGCCTTCCCAAGGTCGGGTTTTGAAAGTTGGCTAGGTCGTAGCTCTGTTTATATATATGGTAAAGTAAACAGCAAAAAATCATACCGCATTGCATCGCATTATGATCAAACTGCGTGATCATACATGTATATATGGCAGCTAGCCTACATATAAGTACTCAGTCTAAAAGTGCAAGAACAACATGCTAAACGTAATAGATGCCTTATGAAGCAGTGAAGCCCCTGGTCAGACTACTTTAGAGCTGCACCGTTTTTCATTCTGACGCATCGCCAAAGAGTAAAACAATTTGCCCATAATTACAATCATACTAATGAATAGGCAAAAACTCACACTTCTGTAAAGAACCAATATATGCCCTCATATATTTTATTCGGTCCTCATCATAGAGCGTTCCGCAGTCAGATTTTCCGGTGTCAGTGACGTAGATTTCAGGATTGTTGTAAGTATCTTTCACATGCTTCAGAAACATCGAAATGTCTGACGTTGGGGAACTTGGAATAAAATAAAGCATCAAAAGACATACATGTAACTACTCAACATGCAGACATACTGCCAAATGAACTACGCTTCTGACATTTAGGAACAGCATGTTTTGTTATCAAAATAAATATTCACCGGTTCAAAATTTCAAACCTGTATACCTTTCAGAAAATTTATTTTTTTCAGAATTCTTACGTGGCCTTACCTTTTCTCCAGATTTTTTTAACACATTTAAATATTCAAATCGCTTTTGACGTATACTTGTTTCGCTAAGAGCTCGCAAAGATTTGTATGATAAAAATGATAAGGTTATTTAGTGAAAATGCTTAGAAATTAAAAAAAAGAAATGTTTGTATGGACTAAGTATGTGATGTTTTCCTTTCTATTATCTTCTATACATATAAAAAAATGAGTCTATTTTTACAACATTATCATTAACAGAATGTTTGACTGAAATATATATATATATATACATAAGTACAAAATGATTGCTTACAGTTGTTTCAACTCATAAGTAACATCCTGATCCAACAGAAAATCTTGCTTGTTTATATTATTACTGTTGTCCTTGTGAGATACAGTATACGTTTCCATGGACGATACACCAAAGAAGTCACATGACCCTGAAAGCAATTTATAGACAGCGTATGTTTCTAGTTACATCTAACCGGAAGTAGCGAAAAATCGTTAAAATCGCTATTTCCAGTGAGGAAATAGCGATTTTAACAATATTTCGCTACTTCCATGGATGATACGCCAAAGAAGTCACATGACCCTGAAAACAACATTGTAGACAGTGTGTTTCCAATGAGATGTAACAAAAGTTGAGAAATATTGCTACAATCACTATTTCCAGTGTGGAAATAGCAATTTAAACAATATTTCGCTATTTCCATGGACAATACACTTAAGAAGTCACATGACTCTGAGAACAATACAATTATCTGTTTCCATTTACCAAAAAAGCCACTCCGTAATTTGTGTGGACCGTATACATATTCAAGGTAAATCAGCCTTGTCAATCTACCCATTGCTTGGGACATGGAGGAGGGAAATCTTCTAAAGGAAATAGTTTGAGACCATAGGGGAGAAAATTCGTCTCCTTATGAGAATTGATTCAAATATGACGGGAAAATTTCTCTGCTACAGTGGCATCCCTTTTCATTTATTATAATGTCTAGTGGACTTTTTCATGGCTAACTGTTTGAGGAGATCCTCTATCAATATAAGGAATATCTGATTAACTCCAGTAGAATCATTTTTCTTCAGTATTTAAAGCATACAGTGAAATCAAACAGCGTTATTTACTGCGTCTGACATTGCCAGGATGCGTGTGCAAGGGCAGTTTAAAAGGGTACCCTAAACAAGAGAACCCTTTTAAACTGCTCTTATATAGAGTATATATTACCCTCTCGTTCATTGTAAGTACACTTATTCAGAACCCCCAAAACAGATTTACCTTTGTTTGAAAGCTTCTCTGCCTCTGAAAATTCAGGGAGCCTGGATTTGGAAAGACCTTGTGCAGTACTTCTCTTACTGGCGTAGTCTTTCATTGCCGCCGGGTAGTCTCCATTGCCAAAAAGAGGCTGAGCAAACCATCCAAGCGTAAATTCCTGTGCACGCGCAGTGGCTGTTATGTCATCACCATTCTGCGTTTTGGGTTCCATCCAGTGGGAATTGAAAGCCATACCAATGATACCTACAGAGAAATACTGAAGCTGTTACACGAAGTTCCTCAATTTGACAAAGCCCGCACTTTTTCTTATGAAACATAGCCTTTTATCGATTTACCTTTTTACTTACACTGAAGTGCTTACGTATTGGGACACCTTAAACCATTAATTTCCGTTTGTCCCAAATGGAAAATAAACGGTTATTAAGTGTTGCAATATTTAGGGACATAAGGGTATTTATTTGTTATTATCATTTTTCTGAAGTATCTAGCAGTAGCCTACTGGAATCTCTGTCTTCACATAATGCAGAAATCTAATGGTATGGTCGGTTTAAACATTAAAACGGATACAACACCATTACACGATAAAGGACTTCTACGCTTAAGGCGAGAATTTTCCCCATCATTAAAAAGTTATACGGATCACTGACTTCTGCTTTGCATTTATGACTATGACATGTAACTTGCATGACAAATGAATTTTCAACTGTTTGTGTCTATGTAAAGTACGTTAAACATACGTTGACGTTGACGTCATTGTTGAGATAAATTGTAAATTATCCTCAAACTGATCGTTGAAATAATGATTTATTGTATACATTTCACCCTTTCTTGACTTACATTACTTACATAACAGACAACACTGGATAGTTTTGACTATATGTATGTGACCTTGACCTCATTTCAAGGTCATGGTACACAATATAATCTTTGAAGATCACAGTGCTACTGTTGACCATTCTTCTTCTTTGGCTTACTGAGTATCGTTCCCCCCCCCCGTGACCCAGCTTCCCACTCATATATATTGCGTACTTGGATCACATAAGTCCGCTGCATGAAGGAAATGCTGGGTCAGGGGGGGGGGGAGTACTTGTACTTTAATTATAGCGAAGCGTTCTATTTTGGCCGTTTTGACCGGAAGTGTAACTATGATTTTGCATGTTTAAACGCCAGTCAGGCGTAACAAGAAGAAAATCATTGCTTTTTATTGTGATATGCGTGTATTTAGCATGCATTTATGACAAAAATGTATGGAATGAATGACTGGTTTCAATACTTTTATTACCTCAAAAGATGAGGTATGCGAAAACCTTGAATTTAGGGTAGGTAGGGTCAGAATGGATTATCTTCCCATGTCTTTGGGTCTGAATCACAAATGATCTGATTTCATACGGTTTACATATTTGTGGAAGCTCTGCTACATGTAAGAAAAATTTGCACACTTTATACTTTTGAAAATTCGGACCTGTCGCGCCGGTCTAATGGGGAAAATCCTCGCCTTAATCATAGAAGTCCTTGGCAGCAGGTCTTCAAAATAAGACATACTTGCTAAATATTGGAGGATATGACGAGCTATTGAATATGGGCTGGAAACACTTACATGTACTTAAAGGTGGTTTTTGCCACATCCCAATACCATCTGGCTAATATTTATAGTCGGGATCGACTTCTCTTGTGTGGTGATGATTAAACTCCTTGTCCTGTGTTGAGAATGTATTTTTAGGCCTGTCGAGCTACTTTATTCTATCCCATAACCTTGCAAGATTTTTTGGGGACAACAGATGATTGTGCAACATTCAACTTAAGTGCGCGAAATGACAAAACCAGAAAAGTGGAATGTGCGCCCAGCGAAGACTCAGATCAGCTTGGGCATCCGCCCAGTCTGATCAGAGTCTTTGCCGTACACTTAAAGGGTACATGTAGCTAAGGGTCTAAGCTACCTGCGTGCCGACAGCGAGGGCTCTGATAAGACTGGACGGATGCCCAAGCTGATTTGAGTCTTTGCTGGGCGCACAAGCCACTCTTTTTGTCGTGTCCCGTCTCATTTAGAGAAATTATCGTATCCTGAAAACCTCTGCGTATCCTTACCTTTTTGTCTTGCCTTAAATTCTGACTGATACATCTGGTAAACCTTAACATGGGCTCTCAGCAGGTTATGTCCCACAATATATGGTGCTGTTCCTGGCTCTCTGACCCCCGGGGCATAGACGCCATTGCCGTAGCCGGCGAACGCTATAGTTGCAGGTTCGTATATAGTGATCCAGTGTGTCACCTGAAAATTGAAATTCTAATTTTCTTTAGGATAAATGGGTAAGCTTCTATATTTTCCGCCATTTTTCCGAAGGTAACAGATTTTGTGATTTCTGTTTGCGACCCGGGAGAGACAGGTCCTACAAAAATGAAGTCTGCTCTAAAAGTTAAGAACATGCTCATTGTGGAGTATTTGTTTTTTCTTCATTAAGCGTTGACCCCAATTCAGAAGGGATGCAATATAGAAAAAAGTAGTTTTGCTTTCCCAGTAAGTGTACAAAAACTGAAGTATCTGCAATAGAGATTACTCCAATCGTAAACCAATGCACCTTCATTTGTAAATTTAATAAAGGTTATAAGGCAGAACAAGAAAATATTGTGATCATATTTTCGGCCAAAAACTATGAATACTTGATACAGTCATTTTACTTCAGTTAAAGTAACAATGGCATGATTGAGAGAAACTGAGGCACGCATGGAGTACGCATAAATGGGACACATCACTTGTCAATGAATACCTTTCGGAGCTAAAATAGAATGAGGCAGGTGATTATTTTGCAAAGGGAAATAATTACATTGAAATTTGCAAAATTTGCAAATTTCAATGTAATTATCTCCATTTGTAGAATATTTACCTCCTTTACTGTAGGAGTTGTTTAAGGGAGATAATCCAAATACGCCTTATACGTACACTTGCTCCTATTTCTGTAAACATCAGTCTTGCAAAGTCAACAAAATGGTCCACTGTCGTAGCATTCTTCCAGCCGCCATGGTCTTCGAGCGCTTGCGGAAGGTCAAGGTGATGCAAGGTCACGAATGGTTTTATGCCATGTTTCTGTAACTCAGCCACCAAATTTCGGTAATACTGTATACCTCGGTCGTTTCGGCTTGCCAGGGTACCGTCAGGAAAGACACGTGACCAGGAAATGGAAAACTGGTAATGACTGGCCTGTAAAACATATGATTTACACAATGTTTTTACTTTTGGCTGTTATGGATGCTGAGTTGCCACCTACTTGGGAAAGATCTGCTGATTCGGCTTAGCACTTGTAATTTATTGTTTGTTGGGATGTCTTGGTCAAAATTTTCCTTTGATGTTGGGGATGGGGTTTGGGATCTGATTCAGTCAGTTCCTGAAGTGTAGTTACTTTTTAAATTTACTGCACTTTAAAGACAACTGCGTCAGGAGAAGGCTTGAAATGAAAGTGGCCGAAGACGAGGAGGATAATAATTATTGAAGATTCTAATTTGGACAGGTGACAACATGTATGCATTTTGGTTTTATCCAATTTAGAATGTTGTTGGCATGCAGTCAGACCTTAATAACATATACCCTATGAGCGATCGGGACTGGATTTAAAATGTTTGATAATAATTACCGTATTAATCCTTTTAAACGCTCCGGGGGCATTGTATTTTACGAAAGAGGGGCGTTATTTAGAGCCTAAATTGTAGTTACCCAGCCACTGCCAAAATGCCTCTAATAGACAAGATTAAACTGAATGGGTATACATTCAGAAGAAGTAACTCTATATATTTTGCCACCCTTCTAAATAAGGGTGGAGGTCTACCCTTAAAAGGAAGATTTTCTCCTCGAGCGAATTCTTTCCTTTATGAGCAGACCCCATTTCAAAGCGCTACCTCATACAGGGAAATGAATAGGAACTCATGCAAGTTAAGTTAACATTATTTCCGGAAAAGAGTCAGGGGGCGTCTCTTTGTATGCATTCTTAGCTGATGCATATCTGTCTGATTAAAAATCATAACACGGTTACTCACCCCGATCTCCTTAATGTGTCGAACATCTTCTTGATATTTGTGGTAACTGTTACAGGCCGTATCTCCATTAGCTCCATTGGCAACAGATCCTGCGTGAGTGAAGCGGTCCCATATACTTTCACCCTTGCCTGCAGTCAGAGAAACTTAGATAAAACTGAGATGAATATATTAGTCTGGGGGCCAGTCAACATTTGCAAACAGCGAAATATCAGACCATCCTATGCTTCCGTGCAGTCTAATGTAGTCTAGTCTAGCCTGTCCGATAAACTTGCCATGTCGACTGAGAACCAAAGCACAGATGAAATGCATCTTTCCTGGTGCAAATAGTGATTTCTGAAAACGCATTTCTTTAAAGCAATACTTCCGGTAATTTGTCGTTTGAGCACCGCAGATGAAATAGATATTTTGTAATGGAAATGATGATTTATCAAAACGTATTTCCTCAAAGCAATACTTAAACCTGCAACCACACAACGTTGCAACAACATCAAATGCACGTTGATTAAACATCATGACGTTGAGTAAATATATTTTCCGTGGTAATTAAGTGGTGTATTCCAGCAAAGTTCCTTCTGATAATATGTCATTGGGAAAGCAGACAATAAAACTGCATATAAGTATGCGAAATTCTATCATGTAATTTCTGTCAGCAAATGTTGGTAAAATCAATTTTACATAAAATAACTTTAAGGCTTTCAAAATTAAACCGCAGATAAGTAAAACAGTCATCACAAGTGTAGGTATATAAACAAAGGTGATAAAAATTCATTTGAACATGACTTACCGTCCTCATTCCAGGCTCCCTCTATTTGATACGCCGACGACGACACTCCCCAGACAAAGACATCTCCAAACTGTGTGTCCGCTTGGCTTGAAGGCGGTCCAGCCAAAACACTAATATCAATTATAAATAAAAGAGAAACTATAAATAAACGTAAAACAGAATTTCCTTGCATTTTGAGATAGGACTCGTTTGAGAATAGTTTACAAATTTAACAGAATGAAAGGGTCATTCAAAAAGTAATACGGGAACCAGGAAAATCGTTTGACAAACAGCCAAGACTCTAATAAGTGCTGTCAATCGGTATTGAGCTGTGACTCGACAAAACCAACAAAGTGGCATGTGCGCCCAGCGAAGACGCAGATCAGCCTGGGCACCCGCTTAGTCTGATCAGAGTCTTCGCTGTCCGCATGATGCTAGCTTAGACCTTTCGCTGCCCTTTAAACGCATCGCAAGGACTCTGGTCAGACTGGGCGGATGCCCAGGCTGATCTGAGTTTTTGCTTGGCGCCATGCCACTTTGTTAGTTTGGTCGTGTCGCGGCTCATATATTAGATCAGCACAATCTGATCAGATCATTTTATGTTTGATTCAATAGCCGATGGACATGATGATTGTATGTAGTCTACAGTGAAGTCTCAGCTGAGAATGCACAGACGCATAGGTTGAGCAGGGTCTTTTTTATTCGCTATGCTATATAATGATGGGGTTGAGGCCAAGACAAAGAAATCTCAGGCCAGTTTTCAGATTATTCAGTCTTATGCGAGGCGTGCCGAGCATAAGACTTATATAATCTGAAAACGAGCCTGAGATTTCCTTGTCGAGGCCTCAAGTCCTTATTGATTATTTTTCACACCCATTATATTTTACAGAATCGAATACTCATTTAATACCTTAACTTCTTGTTGAAGCCATTCCTAAAAACTTGAAGCTAATTTTGTATTAATAGTTTGACATGTGTGTTAATTTCACTTGTGCATGCATTTTTTCATGATTGGAAGCTAATCAGAAATCTACAGTGACATTTCCTGTACATTACTGGGTGTCAATTTCATATTCTGCATGCAATTTACATGACAGATAGTAAGTTGATTTGTTGAATTAAAGCGTGTTATTAATTGGGATGTATATACTATATAGCAATGATTGACATTTTGAGACAGCTTTCTGAGCCTAGGCTGAGATAGCAGGCCGAGATAGAAAAATCTCAGACACCTCTAGAAAGAGATATTCTTGTCCAATGGGTGAGAAAGTGTTTTATATCCCAACTGAAGAGTAAGGGTGTTCTGAAGCCTTTTAGACATAAGGATAGTTGGTTGTCAGGAGCGCACTGTATCTTCGATGATATACGTGATAGGCGAGCCCTAATCTTCCTCTTTCTGTGCAATGTAATTGTCCCTGATTCGAATCAGGTACCCATTGGCAGCTTGATTGACACAGAGAGGTTTTCAGTCGTTGGACCGAAGTCAAAGGTTCAAACCACGTATTCGTTTACGGTGCCCCTCAAATGACATTAGCATTTAATATAAGACAATATTTGCTCGTATTTTATGACGCCCCTCATTAGTTATATAATTATGGTTAAATGTGTAAAATTACAATGAAACCAGGTAAGTTACAATGTAGATAAGATATACATTTGTATGTAACATATTTATAATTGTCATTCTTTATTGACCAGCAACCAACAAATGTTTGAAGTTTACCATCCATCTTGAGAATAGTGTATTGCAATGCTCTTCCGCACAGACGTATGTTACTTCAGGCCCCATCTGATGCAGTTCAAATATGCGAATTGAGTGGCCTTTGAGACTGTCAAAGAATTGAAAAAAACGAAGGATACTACTTATTTCAAGACAGTTCCATGTTTTCAAAAATGCCCATAAAAAGTATTATTTGACTCATACATATAGTTTGCTCGTTTCCATCGCTTTATGACACTTAAATTTGCATGTAGGTTGATGCGATTTTACGGCCTTTTCAATGGTGTTTTAGTCGTATCAAGACGATGGGAGATAATAATGCTGGGCTGTTTGAAATGGAACCGCGTCTACGGTTGAAAAGCTTTCCGCATACAACGGTAATCGAAACCGAGAAGCTACATGTAGCTTAGCAAGCGAGCGCTTAAATCACTGAGCTATCGGGGTCCCAAAATACAAATAACCGTGCCTATTATTTTCTCCATGAACTAGTCATTTTTCTATCTTACGAATGCGTTATAATATGCTCTATCGGCCGCTTTTATTTGAATGTGATCTAATAATTGACCTTTCATGCAAGCTGAATAGAAACTTTGGTATGTTCAATAAAACTGGATACTTTAGCTGGTGTTTGTTGATATCTTGCAGTGAATCCGATAGTATTTTCCCTATATATTGGGAAGCAGTACCTTGTTGGTATTTTCTTATCTGACGCTGTGTCTGGAAGAACTGCCAGAATTGCAAATGGTGTAGCCTTTATCAGTCTAATTGGGGTCTACAGCGTTTGCCCATTCTCCTTTGTACCGATATTAAGGACAACTATGGTAAATTTCTTATCGAAAATCTTGTCTGTTTGATTGTACAAGACTCGCACCTTTCATCGCCACAACATTACCTATCTCCTAAAACCCAAGTGATTTATTTGTAGAAGATAAATTGATAATAGACGCGAGAAAAAATACGCTTCGACCCGTGCGAAAAGCAAGATGCGCACAGACTTATCGGAATCTATATGAATTGCGGCCTACGAAAGGAGGATTTAATACATATGCGAACTGCAAAGGTCCAGAGAAGCCTGAACGGACCTGCAGTCTAAGCAGAGTCTTTTCGATTCGCACAAACCATGTTTGGACACTGAGGAATCTACGGGTACAAAATGTAGACTCTCACTAGACTGCGATGATTCACAGACTGATTTGATTCTTCGCTGTAAGCCACACTTTTGCGTGACGCGGCTTATTTGAGCCGCGACACGAGAAAACCACCAAAGTGGTTGGGCGCCCAGAGCAGACTCAGATCAGCCTGGGCATTCGCCCAGTCTGACCAGAGTCTTCACTGTCCGCATGGAGGTAGCTCAGACCCTTAGCTACTCTTTAAGCGCTTAAGGAAGACTTTGATCAAACCGGGCGGATACCCAGGCTAAACTGAGTCTGCGCTGGTCGCACAACTATTTTGTTGGTTTTTTCGTGTCGCGGCTCAGGTGTCGTAATGTTCCTGTTCTAGCAAAACTTCTATCTTTGTATTTTAATCACCCAAACCATCGGGTTTCGAAAATCTACAGGACTAGATACTAGAATGACATAAACATAAACAGATTCTTTTTGTATGTCACAGTGCAAGATAACGCCGAGTTTTATTTTTGCGAGGATTAAGAGAGATTATCACTTGATAGTGGAAGTAGTAAACTATCATAAATTCGAAAATGAAAGCGATATTGCTTCTGTTGCTATTGCTACATGTAGCTATTATTTGGCATACAAATGCAAAACGGGATGATTTCCATTTCGGAACGTTTCCAAAGAACTTCAAATGGGGAGTTATTACATCAGCATACCAGACTGAAGGAGCGTGGAATGAAAGTAAGTCAACCTTTTATTTGGAATTACAGCCCTTGACTTAAACTATACTGTTATTGAAAAAGCAACGTCACCGTCTGTTAATGTTATAATAACGTGGATGGAGCGAAGATGCATTGAAACGTCAGGTATACGGGCCGTTTACCTATTTTGGCTTTAGGATTTGGACCCGTTCCGATTGGGCACATAATGCTGAATCAACATTGATTCAACCTTGATTCAACGTATCAATCTTGATTCAACGTTGTGTGCTTGCTGGGATCAGGCTTTGTAATATCAAAATATGCACTATCCTTCAGTTCTTCACATAATTTCCCTCCTATGGCTCAGCTACAGATAAATCCCCCCCATCCCCCGCCCCGCCCCACGCCAACCGACTAAATGTGTAGGCCTACCCATTCACATTGATTGTTTCATTTTCCTTATGTATAGGTGGCAAAGGCGAAATCATCTGGGACAGATATGTTCATGATACGGACAAAATATACGGCGGTGCAACCGGTGACATAGCAACAGACAGTTACCATAGATACGATCAAGACATCGAAGCTATGAAGAAACTTGGAGTAAGTATTACTGCAAATTGTTTGTGAGGCGCAGGTTTGTAAGCGAAAGCAAGTTTTTTGTATTTTCAAACTACAGTCACAGAATGTGTACCATAAGGAGGCTGCTATGTTAATGGTGAAGTAACTATCAGTAACCATTGAAAGATAATCTTATCTAATGGGTGTTTAGATTGATTGATCGATTGTTTTGGATTTAACGGCCCTTTGAGACAGTATTTTAGTCTATATCGGGCCAGTATTTTAGTCTATATCGGGCCGTCTCCCAGAGAGAGGGAGAAAGAATAGAGAAATGATAGATGAGAGAAAAAAATGTCCAAACAACCCCCACCCGCACCTACTGCAAGCACGGTAGGCCCTTGTCCTACTACCATCCAAATCAGTAGGACGCCCCAGCGCTGTTTGGAACTAACTCGGAAGGAGTGAGTGTGAGGGGGAGGGGGCGGGGGGGGGGGGGGGGGCGGGAGGCTGCATTGTTCAAATGTGGCTTTAAGCTAACGTACACTCATAGCACGTAATAAGATAAGATAACATTCTTCCGTTTGCACTTTTAGGTCCAACAATACAGATTTTCCATAGCATGGACAAGGATCTACCCACACGGCAAAAATCTTACTTTGAACCAGAATGGTGTGGATTATTACAATCTGCTGATAGACAAATTACTAGAAGCAGGGATCGAACCGTTGCCCGCTCTGTATCACAAGGATCTGCCACAGAAACTGCAGGACTTTGGAGGCTGGCTGAATTCCACTATTGTTCAAGATTTCTGCAATTATGCTGCGGAATGCTTCAGGCAGTTTGGACACAAGGTAAATCTGAAGTTATGCATAAAACCTTAATAATAATGAGCCGCGACACGAGAAAACCAACAAAGTGGTTGTGCGCCCAGTGCAGACTCAGAGCAGCCTGAGCATCCTCTCAGTCCCATCAGACTCTTCGCTGAGGGCTGAAAGGGTAGCTAAGGGTCTAAGCTACCTCCTTGCGGACAGCGAAGACTCTGATCAAACTGGGCGGATGCCCAGGCTGATCTGAGTCTGCGCTGGTTGCACAACCAATTTGTCGGTTTTCTCGTGTTGCGGCTCATATGTTATCCGAAGTTTTAATTGCATGTTCAGCAGTTTAACTAGATGACCGCATTTTTTCTTGCGAATGCATATTTCAGCGAGTAAGAGTCAAAGTAAAAGTTCTCATAAAGTTGATTTGTTTATTGCATTAATGAGAGCCATGACCACCTCGCGATAGCTTTATTTTTATGAATGTTCGTATTCGCAAACGTTCACTGACACAGGTTGCATTCGGATTTCTGCCAATTTCACCATTGGCATGCCAATGCCGTTCAGAGTTTCACCATTGGCTCTACCATTAGTACCAATGGTACCAATATTGCCGACCATTGGCTTTAAGTGAATCTATTATAACCGCTCGAGTTGAGACAGGAAAATAAACCTTTTCCCCCACAATGATGAAACCAAACTAAAAAAACTAAAAACTTCTAATTACAGAAAAAATGGCTCGTCAATGGTGTCATTGGCTCTACCAATGGTGCTATTGGCTCTACCAATGGTGCTATTGGCTCTACCAATGGTGCTATTGGCTCTACCAATGGTGCTATTGGCTCTACCAATGGTGTCATTGGCTCTACCAATGGTACCATTGGCGCCATTGGCTCTACCAATAGTACCAATGACACCATTGGCTGCCGATACATGTACTGTTCCGGGCTCAATGGCTACCAAATGTACCATTGGCAGCTAATGACACCTTTGACAAAATTGCCAAAGTATGGCCTTTATCTCGGTTATTGCTGGTAAGTGTGTACAGAGCTCTAGATAAGAGGAGTATTTGATTATAATTTAGGGATAATTTTTTATTTTTTATTGAAACCAGATGTTGTGACCCCTCATCGGAACCGTCTCGTCGAGACGGTTCAGATGAGGGGTCACAACATATATTTTTATTCAGAATTAACAAAATTTATCCTTAATTATCACCAAATACTCCCTCTTATCTAGTGCTTTTGTGTTTATCTTCTTTTAGGTGAGAATATGGACAACAATAAATGATCCCTATAATGCAGCGTACCATGCATATGGCACTGGAAAAGAGGCTCCCGGTATTTATGGGCCAGGCGACAAGGTGTACCAGGCAGTCCACAATATGATACTCGCACACGCATGCGCATATCATTCATACAAGTCGATGAACCAGTCTGGTAAGTTTGGTTCAGTGTATGCTGAAGATAACACACAAACTGTACTGAACAGTGTATGTCCCAGAAAGACTGATCCACGTCTCAAAAAACGAAAGCTGATACTCTTCGGATCAAGATGGTATGGAGTAGTAATAATATATTTATTACATACATTGAACATTTATTTAGTAAATTTAAACAAAGCCGAATCAATTATAAATTTAGCGTAATGTAGTTACATCGTAGACACACGTAGATAGGCTTCTTTTTTGTTTGGAATTTAAAGCCGCAATACTTACATGCATTACAATTGCAGGTCAGATTGGAATCAATTTAGAAGCGAGCTGGTACGAAGCCAAACGGCCATCTGAGCCGGAAATTGAATATGCAATCGAACGTGCGCAACAATTCAAATTGGGCTGGTTTGCTGAGCCTATTCTGCTCACTGGAGATTACCCGGATGTTATGAAACAGCAAATAGCAAACAAGTCTAGAGTCCAGGGTGTACCAAACAGGTTACCAGACTTCAGTGATGCTGAAAAGGCCCAAATAAAAGGTAAAGTATTGGCTCAGAGTGATTATTGCTTTGCCTATCAGTCATGTACATGTATATGCCGAATGTTCTTCTGGTTACATTCTATATTTTTCTCTCTTTTTGTGGATTTACTTATTCCGTCTGTCTCGGGGATGAAATTACACAACATATCGAATATATTGGAGAACAATTTGTTCAGAATAACGGGTCGTTTATGTATCAGAGGCAGGCGCTCACCGAGCGCTCACAGTTGATCTAATGTATGAGGTACATGTATACAGTACACACAATTGAGTACAGCTTGGTAGTAGTAAATCGTTCAATCATAAATACTCAGAATCGGTCTAGCATAAAGTGAAAATATGAAGTACGTTATCTTTTCGGTTTTCAGAGCATCTCGCCTTTGATTAGACAAAGGAAATAAACTGTGATAGATGACATAGTTCGTGCTCAATATAAGAAAAACATTAATCAGAAGACTCATCCATCAGATTATATAACTACCCGTTTTTTGTTGTTTTTTTCTTCTAAGTTTCCGAATAAGCTTAGCGTTTACTTGTAAACAGGTACATGTACCAACTATATTTGCTATGACTGATACAACCAAAATAATGCCTAAGTATAGTTTAAGGCAACAGTTTTCTAAGCAGCTTCAGCCAGTTGAAAAAAACAACAACAAAAAAACATTTTTCTTGGCAACACATACGTTTCCCATTTTTTCCGTTCTGTATACATCGTATAATTTGTTATTGTTTTTGCTTAATGATTTTTAATTTTCTTTCTGGTGTCAATCATTTCAGACTGATTCTAAGTTTTGCATAATATATTACGTACTATTGTTGTTCCTTCTGTTTGAGTACATTCTGAACTGTGTTAATTAATGATATTTTTAATGAAGGAACCCAAACTACTCTCATATTAAATACATGCATATGTACTGAGAATCATGAGAACTACCTTCTGCGTACTTGATATACTTTTTTATTTGTTTCTTTTTCCTTTTCACAAAAATGTATTACTTGTATTTCTTAAGAACATTATGACATTGATTTGATTGATGTGTTGCTTAACGTCCACGGTAAACAGCTAAGGTCATGTCGGACGGTCAGTTAACCTAACCACACTATTCCTGGGCAGGCTTAGACCTCCTAAGCGGTTAACCAGTACTAAGTGCACATACTTTCGCCAGTAACTGACAACTGCCCTTCTTGAATCAGCGGAAGGAGAAACGAAAGTATGTGGCCAGACCAGAACCCAAGCCTCTGACTTATGAGTCACGTGTCCTACCGACTGCGCTACGCGGTCCGGCAACATTATGACAGAATACGAACGTAATGACAGGTGAAAATATAATATGCTGTGGGACTCCTAATGAGCCGGATTTTATGATAGTTTCTGTCATAATTGCTGTATATTTACGACAGTCACCTCATTAGAAGGCCTTACAGAGGTGTATGGATGCAACACGATATTTTGCTGCCATTTTTGCAAGGTAAGCTTACCTGGGCAACGAAATCCTTTCAGAGGAGCCCTTCTCTTAGATGACCAACTTATTTTCTCTCCCTTAAGAAGTTAATCCTAGAGGAGCAACTATGAGGCTTAATTAGCCGAAACCACGATCTTTCTTTTGAATGTATTCTCTGCTTTTGAAGGAACTCTTTAAGATTTTAATTCTACTTCGCTGCAGCTGGTGTTGTGTCGTGTGGCGGCCGTAAAACGTCTCCCCGTACAATATCCATAGTGCAGATTATATTCTATTTTCGTTCTTTGAGATCGGAGGATATATTTTGAGAAATTTGAGATTGGTTTAGACTCTTATTCTAGATCATCGTCTTTTATATTATTTGGACCCTTTTTGGTATTAATCAGTCTTCGAGTTGACTGCCCAATTAAAATTAAGAAATTACAGTATGCTTTTCTCTGGTTTCGTCACCATATATCATTATGGTCACTGATGAGGCTTTATCAGCCGAAACTACGTAGTCTGGCCCACGTTCCTTCTTCTGAATGTATTCTCTACTCTTGAAGGAACTCTTTTAATAAGATTTTAATTTTTCTTTCCTTTCAGAGATGATAGAGCTTCTTCCCCTGACAGTGTGACCATTTACATCAACAAAATAGAACAGGATTATCATCAAATCTTATATGAACCTCTGTTTTGATGTTTTAGGTAGTGCTGACTATCTTGGAGTGAATTATTTCTCATCATATGAGGTTGAGGTGTCCAAGGTAACATCAGCAACGCCGGATATGCTGAACGACGTTGATGCTATATTAAGCTACAACTCTGATTGGAAGAGGTATCATTATTAACTCAACACATAACCATCTGTTTGTTAAATTCCGAGGTAATGATAAAAGAAAAAAAAACAGATTCCTGAAATGATTCGTTAATAATATTTTGCCCTACCATGCCTCAGGGCACATGCAAAATGCATGAAAATGTATATCAAATCAGAAGCGAAAGAAATTTTCCTGAAACTTTCAAAACGTTATCAAAGTAATGATAGTTCATGTGGCGATCAAACCTTCGCTCAATGAGTATTATCTACCCTTGTCAATGGGTTTACACAGCGTGTCTAAAAACGTGATTCTTGCCTAAAACTGCTGTAATTTTTTTGCGTATCAAGGAAACGTTGGCCGAAAATTTGACTAAAAGAGTCATAATATGTGTAGAAATAACTTCCATTGTGAAGAATAGCTAAAGAAATGATTCTTAAATAAAACTGTTTGTAATAGGCGGGATAATCCGATCACCTACATGTATCCCCAAGGACTGAGAAAGCTGCTAAACTGGATCAGGACGCGGTATAAAGGGATTGATGTGTATATTGCTGAGACAGGAACCATGGATCTCACAGACGGTGTGAGAGATAAAACCAGGGTGGAGTGGATTAGAGAACACGCTGATGAGGTTTTGAAAGGTAGTTTTATCATAATTATTCTTTGACGTCCGGGCTACCAATTGTTGATAGATATTTTGATTTTTTTTTGTATTTCACAGTCCGGAGAGCGAAAAGAATACTACTGTGTGATCTATATTGTGTCAAAATAAGCCGGCTAAACTGGTTTCAGTTATCTGTCAATGTCTTTTGTACAGCAAGCTGACGTGTATATGTTTATTTGATCAGCTAAAAAACTATCATTTAAGTATTGCATTTTATCCTAAGCTCGAAACAGACGTTTGTTACAATAACTGAGCTTAATGTTCGAATCGAGCCATGCAAAGTCAGAGGGCCTTTGTTATTACTGCTCCGGATTATGGGCATGGGTAGTATTGTATTGCCATAACGTGAGTTAAGATGGGTGGATACACTGCAAGTGAAGCAAGTTTGCCTTTTTTCATGTATTGTTTCGCTGGGGTCAACCCTTCAAGGAAGAATTTGCTCCTAATGGAGCAAATTCTTTCCTTTAAGAGTAGACCTTATTTCATACGGGCTAGGTCGCCCATTGAGCAAACAATAAATCGCAAACGTTGTTTCCCTGGGTCACAACTGCAAAAGGTAAATGAATGTTCCAATCCACTTTAACGTATTATGCGAGATATAATATCTTCCAGCTTATGACTAAGGGCCTCGGGATGTACGTATTAACTGCATAATATAAAAACAAATGAAAAAAAAACAAACAAAAAAAAACAAAAAAAAAAACAATCAAAACAACAACAACAACAAAAAACTGTTTTCTACAATTTTTGTTTCAGCCATCGACATAGATAATTGCACCAATGTTAAAGGTTTCAGTGTCTGGACATTGATGGATAATTTTGAATGGTTACAAGGCTACTCGCACAAGTATGGGATGTTTGCTGTCAACTTCAGTGATCCAGAGTTGAACAGAACGCCAAAGATATCAGCTGTTCTATACTCCCAGGTTTGTCTTAATACAACCAATTTCAGTTCGAATGATGTAGTATCCATGTCGTCAATGGCCACCTTGATGTAAAGAAGGACCAAATATCTCTCCAGCGGGGTACCAGTGGATGTTTTGGTCTGCTTACTGCTGGAAGTTACCACAATAAACGAACTAAGTCTGCAATCACATCACTTCACTTCCGAATCAGCGGTTTGTAACAATGTCGCTAAGTGCATGTCTAGCACATGTACAGATGTAAACATAAAAGTTTAGTGAGGAATTAGCTACTTTCTCTTTTCACCATTTACAGAGCCAAATCCTACAAAAACTGGATCATGTGCTATTGAAAGATTTGCTTCGGCTTCCTGAAAGCGCTGAAAGCCTTTTTCTCATTTTTACAGAAGACTTTGTTTCTTCTCCAAATGATCGTCGAACGAATCTTTCCTTTATCTGACGAAATAACGAATGATGTTGCCATGAACTCGTTGATCCCTACAATGAGGCCGT
Source organism: Ctena decussata (assembly GCA_963989385.1). Lineage (NCBI taxonomy): Eukaryota > Metazoa > Mollusca > Bivalvia > Lucinida > Lucinidae > Ctena > Ctena decussata. The sequence goes on from OZ022511.1 coordinate 32,468,958, forward strand.
TTCTGAACTTGTTTCTGCCCTGATGGCCACGGCTGAAACAAAGCATTCTTTACTACTCGCGAGCACCTGATCACATGTCCTTTTATGGGGTCCATGTTTGTATATCAAAATATTTCGGATTTGTCGACGTTTATATGGTTTATATAAGTTCGGACTTACAATTTTGATATTTGACCGCTTTCTTTATTACTCCTGATATCTCAAATGAGTGTCTCTCGGTGCTCTTGACTTAAGTTGTTTTATGGAGGGGTAGCAAATAGTTTTGCATCATTGTTCTGATGATATTTGCTTCTTGTTTTGAGTTATAACTCTTACACGAAACAATGTTATTATATATTCTGCTACCATAAGAACGTTAGCCAGCACGTGCAGTGAAGTAAGAATTCATATGTATTATACATCAGTAGTAATATCCTACATGTAAGCACACGCACTTGTTAAATTGTCGGTGTTTTGTTATGATTTTGTAATATCACAATCTTTTATGGACTAACAATTGTAATCTATGCAAAACAGTGTTCGGTTTGAACCTTATTTTTATGTGTATAAGTTGCATTTATAATCATCAATACACACATAGAGCAAAGTATGCTATACAAATTGGATTCATAAGTAAGTAAATCTATGTCCGTATACTCGTAACGCAAAGACATGATTACTACCCACACATGATTTGGAGTTTCCTACAAACTTTAGGTATTTAACAGCGGAACTATCATAGTTGATTTATGAGGCAATGCTTAGGCTACCATTTGATTTATGTCAACAATTTCGGCTCCACCGGGAGTAGAATCGTCAACAACATTTTAAAGTGTTTTACAGCTTGAAGAATAGTTTTGTTTGGTTCCAACATTTTTTAAAAACTTTACTTACTTTGAAGGTTTACTCTTTTGCTTTGCTGTCTCGAAAAAGGGGTTTATGTACTGTTTGTTGATCAAAGTATGAAGCTTTTCGCATATTTTATAGAATGATTTTTTTTAACTGCAAATGTTTTGTTGCCTTATATTGAGCAGTAGTTATATATAGAGAATACCATGTTAGTGTCTTTTGATATCAAGTTTATCAGGCGAGACCAGAAACAGAGTAGGAATGGCGAGGCTTGCCGAGCCAGTCCGACGTGTTTCTGGTCGAGCCTGATAAACTTGATATCAAAAGACACTGGCATGGTTTTCTATTTATCATGCATCAATAGCAGCTTTTGAAGCGCCAAGAGCATCATAAAAATGAAAAACAAACGCGGTATTGTCCGACCTTGCTGACGTCGCGAATGCATTATGACGTTAGTCGGTGACGTCATTTAACCAATCAGACAGTGTTATCACTACCAACGTTAGTATGTAGCCAATCGTCTTCTGAGATCGATTCTGAAGGTATCGCCTGATAACATTCGCGCAAGCGCAGTTCTATAGTGACATGATATCACATTTTGTTATCATACCCCTGCTATCAGGTGGAATTTGCAGTAGATGCATGATAAATAAAAATACATGCACTTTGGCTTTGTTTGTGTTGTGCTGTGCTACTGAAGCTCTTCCACTGATGTCTCGCCAGCCAATAACTATGGAATCAGCCGAAGTAAGCACAGAAAACAATCGACCATCCGCAAAGTAATATAACTGTATACTCTAATTTAATTAAAATCTTAAAAGAGTTCCGTCAAGAGCAGTGAATGCATTCAGAAGACGGAACATGGGACAGACTACGTAGTTTCGGCTAATAAAGCCTCATTAGTGTCCCGGACAATATCTGGTGACGAAACCAGAGAAAATCATAGTGGAATGTCTTAATTTTAATTGGGCAGTCGATTCAAAGACTGACTAGTATCAAAAAGGGTCCAAATAATATAAAAGAAGATGATCTAGAATAAGAGTCTAAATCAATCTAAAAATTCAGATTTCTCAGAATATATCTTCTGATCACAAAGGACGAAAATAAAATAAAATCTGCACTATGGAGTATGTACTGGGAGACGTTTTACGGCCGAACAACACCAGCTGCCGTGAAGTAAAAATTAAAATCTTAAAAGAGCTCCTTCAAGAGCAGGGAAGGGAATAACTCTACATATAACTGTACAAAGTAAAAAACTGTACACTGTAATATAACTGTATATATAACTGTACAAAGTAATATAACTGTGCATTGTAATATAACTGCACATATGGTTCTACAGATAATCAAAGACAACGGCTTCAAACGAGGTTACAATGGACCTGGTGGTTTCCCGGCGGGAGAAATAGAAATGGAGGACGGGATATATTATGATAAATTTCCAGATGGTTTTGTATGGAGTTCGGCCACAGCTGCCTATCAGGTGGAAGGAGCTTGGAACGAAGATGGTGAGGATACGATAACAGTTTTTATATGATTCTTACGGCTCTTCCAAAAATATTTCACTTATGTCGAGCTAGACCGAGCTGCCCGTTTTATAATACATATGAAGATGGGAAGGTCATATGTCTTTCAACCTTAAAAATTAAGAAAAGAAATGGACTTTTCAAATAATTACCGTAGTTATCCTAAAATGGAACAGTTTGATTTTTCATTGCAGTAATGTGTTGCAAAGATGCTGATGAAATGGAAACAGTGTAGTCCCTGATCAGGCCCCGAGGTTATAAAACATTTTTCGTGCTCAACTCAGCTGAGCATGAAACTTTCTCTGCTGATAAATATAAAAATGCCAACTAATGTTGGCATTTTCATATTCATAAGCAGAGAAAATTACATATTCAGCTAAACTGAGCAAGAAAGCAACTGTACTTATCTGTAGTTTGCTATTTATAAGCAGGTAAAATTTCATGCTCAGCTGAGTTGAGCATGAAACAAGTTTTATAACCTCGGGGCCAGACTGTTCCTTAAGGAGCGACTGCTCCTTTAGGAGCACTGTTTGCTACGAACTTTCTGTTCCAACACTTAGAATTTCGCCGTGTGATTAATTTTGTTATTTTTTAATGATTCTAGCTGTGTTTATTTCCACTAGATTTGTTTTTTCGTTAATCCCTGCTTCAAGATCTCTTCCTCTATCCTCTTGTCACATACATGTACTCTCACCTTCTAGCTTTGCGGATGGTTGAAGGTATACTATTAGACGATTTTGTAAAAGTGACTGCTCAAAGGTAAATCATTTTATGATTATCTTTTATGCAGTTTATGCAGCAAAACCGACACTAGTGTCATCATTTTACTTGCTTTTCAATTCTCCTCTCTAATAAGAGTAGTTCTGGAGAAAGCGACTCCTTAACTCCGTGTAATATGCACTTGACTCCGTGCAATATGCAGAAACTATTGCGCGGCTACTTCAATGGAAAGTGAGTGGGGTCTTTTTAGGTATATAATAATGCTGTGTACTTGATTCGTTTTATTTCCAAGAAGGCCGTAGCTAGACTCTACGGCCGCTCAGACTTGGTTGAGTTTTGGCTGTTCGCACATGCGTAGAACGCCCTTTATGCGTGATGCGGCTTATTTATTAAATGCCCACAGTGCAAACACATACTAGATTCTTCTTCTAATCCAGGCAAAGGACCGAGTATCTGGGATACCTTCACCCATATTCCGGGGCATATTGACAACAACGATACCGGTGACATTGCTTGCGATAGTTACCACAGGTATAAAGATGATGTCCAGCTGTTAAGACAATTAGGGGTAAGTCGTTTAGTGCTGAATAGTTTGCAATGATGAGTTACAATACACATAGATCCATTAGATTCCATCTTTACGGATACCATGGACACTACCAGATCAGTGAGTTTTGCGATAAGATTATAATATGAAAACAGGCACTGCCTATAGCCGAGCACATCGCTTAACAATGTGTGGGTGGTAAGATAAAACCTCCCTATGGCTGCCACCATGTTAACTCTAAAGTTTCGGACAAAGATGTGTGATCGAAGTGTAGACCCTGGTCTGACCATTAACTGTAAGATTTGTTATTCAATTTCACAAAATGATGCTTTTTTATCGTTGAAATTTGAAATTTTTTCAAAAACAGCTGCGAACTCCGTCTACAGACTGATGGGAAACTGTCAAAAAACAGATTTCCCATTAGTAGTCTATCCCCTCGGAAAATGGACTATAATTTTTCAGTTCCTTCTCTATGGCGCTTTATTTCCTCTCACCCAACGGTCAGCCTCCTTGCATTTTGTGTGATCACAGAAGCGGTTAACGTTGACGCCATCTTGTTTTTCTCAAACGGAACGTTTGAGGTCGTTACGTAACGTAGCGACAGATAGACTGTACGCCCTGAATTTCTTATTTTTTTAGTTGATTTCTACTCTAACCAGTCTAATTATAACTTCCGTTTGGTGTCGTTACGAAACAAATTCCATTGACAGTAATATATCTTACAGGAAAAAATACGCCTTACCAATTCTCTACCATAGAGCTCCCGCTCTTTCGAATTGCAGGCGCTACGCGCTCGCCTGCAAGCGAGTGCTCGCTATAAATATTCACACTCATTCTTGTCAGATGTTTCTTGTATGTCCAAAAATGACATAAGTCTCGATTGTACTCCCCGTGGTAAAGTATCTAACAAAAATCATTACGAAAGACGGCTCAACCTTCAGATTTCGAGATAAATTGTGGGTTGATGTGCATATATTGGGTGATATAACTGGTGAAAAGTATATGTGAGTGTGTGTGTGTGGGGGCGTGTTTTTGAAAAATAACAGTAACAGTCGCTCCACAAAATAAAATATTACCGTTTCTGGTTCCCCGTTTAGCAATGCAATATAAACGAAAGCGGGCCTATAAATAGGACTTCACGCCTGTCCGTTGTAGTTTTGATAACTTTGCTGCACTCTTTAATTGCACACCGGGGGATCGGTCGTCAGACTCTATGATGGCCCCGACCTAAAGCTATATATTTTAGTTGGTTGGGACCGGAGCCTTTTTGTCTGTTGCTTGGTCCACCGGGGCTCAACTGGTGACCTTCTTTTGCTTCAGATTTCCAGTGGGGTTGTTTGGCAGGACAGGGATCTCCATCTGTCAGACGGCCCGTTGTATCTGTTGAGTCCTCGTCTTTGCTTCTTCATGGTGTTGAAATTTGATTTATGTGTTTACCGTGATGATTCATTGACGAGTTAGAGGGTTATCATGCGAACCGAACAACCAACTAAATGTTTTGTACCACTTCAGAAACTGAGGGTGAGGTTGGGCCTGTAAAATCGATTTAAGCCCCCCAGTAATTCATTACTGACCGTTCCAAGGCGGTAGTTCTGTTGTGGTTCTCTGTTGCCTGTTTTTGGTGTCAGAGTTTCTGTGATGTTTTACCTTATGTATGTTCTTATTATTTTTGGTTCGGTTTGGGTTGCTGAGTGGCCACCTTTTGGGAACAAGCTGCTCACTCGGTTGGCCATATGTTCTCAATGGTTTGAGGTTTGAGGGCTGGATTTGGATTTTGATTGTTTCAGTTCCTGGTCTTTGCACACTTTTTACTTTTTCTGTATCTTGATTATTTGTAATCTTAGTTGTTTCCAACTATGGTTTGAGGGCTGGATTTGGATTTTGATTGTTTCAGTTCCTGGTCTTTGCATACTTTTTACTTTTACCATTTGATTGAAAATAATCATATCGAAAGCAGGTCACTTTGTTTTCCAACTAAAACGACCCGGATTATTTTTCAACACTTTTTACGTGAAACTCTAGATGCTCTATGCTGTTTCATTTATCTTAAGTTGAAAGATGATTGGTATAATGTGAAATTGAATACATGTTCAACATAGCTCCAACAGTTACATGGTCACGAGTACATATAATAAATAAATCACTATGTTTCGCTTGATATGATCTATTTTGCAACTGATGTCGAGAATAGTGTTTTTAATTATTATTATTATTATTTGACAATTTATGCTGATCTATTTGATATTTTTAATCGGTTCTTTATATGAAATAATACATACAAGCGAATTTAAGTACTACTGTTTCTTTACAGACTTCCCACTATCGTTTTTCTATCTCTTGGCCTCGGGTTTTACCCGACGGTACTCTGGCTTCCCGGAACCAGAAAGGAATCGACTACTACAACAATCTCATCAATGAACTCTTGAAGTACAATATCAAGCCTATGGTGACCCTCTACCACTGGGATCTGCCACAGGCACTACAGGAGCAGGGCGATGGGTGGCTGAATAAATGTACTGCTGACAAATTTGCAGAATATGCTAAACTTTGTTTTGACGAGTTTGGCGATCGGGTAAGAACTATCTGACTTTCATTTTTGTGTCGTTTTGCACAAGCACCGATCATCAGGCGTTAAAGTTTGCATATTTATATTTTGTACCGTTTATCATAAGCAATCAGGGGGTTAAAAAAGTAAGTTATAAGAATAAGAACAGTTATTTTTCGGTCTTTTGCGGGTGGTACATGTAGAAACAGAGGTTTTCGCTAACCTACCATTGACACCTTTTCATATATCATTAAACATATTGGGCGCTTGGGGGTGTCCCCAAAATAGTCGCAAAATAGCAAAAAAGACCGTTAGAAAAAATATTTTTTAGAAATGAAAGATCCATACGTTGCTCAATTTGTATCAAATGCAATTAATTTCAAAACAACGAATAAAGAGAACTTCTGCAGCTAATTACATTTTGTACATGTATCTGACTAAAAGAGCAGTTGAGCTATACGCGTACCGTGTAAAAAATACAGTCTCGTTTATTTTTCCGTTCACTCGCAGGTGAAGCTGTGGATTACTTTCAATGAACCAAGACTGGTGTCTTGGAGTGGTTATGGAGAAGGAGGATTTGCCCCTGGCATGCATGTACCAGAGAAAGCATACATAGCTGCTCATAATATCATACTGGCGCACGCCATGGCTTACAGAGCGTACAACAGATCTCAGAACGGTATGCGACGAAGTTAAGGCCCTGTCACACTGTGCCGACAATTTCGGCGAGTTGCGGCGAGATGTGGCGAGATAAGACTCGCCAGAAATCGCCGTTGATAACTACGAGTTTTTAGCTGACTTTTTGCACAAACTATCTGTACGGGTGTTCTACGACATCTCTTCGACAGCTGTTCGACGTCTCTGCGATAGCGGTACGAGATTATTACGAGAACATGCGAATTTCTACGAGACCTGTACGGTCACCTTCGATAGCCGTTCGCTATAACTACGAGTTCGCAAGAGTTTATACGAGTCTTATACGATACAGTGCGAGTATATACGATATAGTGCGACATCCATACGGTATTTGTACGAGGCTTCTACGCTGTACTGCGATACTTTCACGAATTTCCTTCGAGTTTATACGATATTATGCGATTTTGCTATGATGTCTCCAGTGTTTTGGTGTATTTTGGTGCTTTCCAGTGATCAAACGCCATAATTGTTTTGCTGCATGGCGAAAGTATACCGACAAGATGATGCTGCAACTGCTACAAAAATTTAGGTAATTACTGAACTGTAGATACAAAAGGAATGTGAAAGGTTCATAATAAATGGTCTTAACCGCTTAAAAATAACCCGATTTCTATTAAATAAATGACAGTGTCGTGTGATCTCGCCTAATTTCCTGCAAAACCCGAGACAAACTCGCGCATTATCGTACATGAGTCGCATATACTTGAATAGATGTCGTTGGAAACTCGAGGTGTCTCGCAAACTATCTCGTAAGGAGTCGTGCATAACTCGCCTTGTTTCGTACTATATCGTCATGAATCGCAAGTCACTTTCTGATGGCGAGAACACACGAGAATGCGCGAGAAGGCTGACGACACCTGTACGAGTGAGTTGCGAGATTTGTACGAGTTAAGCCACGCCCACTCTAGTCTACGAGTTGTGGCGAGAATTTTAAACGGTTTAAAATTCTCGTAGACACTTCCCGACAATAGCCGACATACGCAGACATGAGTACGACTTGTTACGACATACCGCGATACCTCTTCGACATTCACACGACATCCGGCGAGTTTAAAAAAAAGTGGGCGGAGCTTAATGTCGTAGAACAAACTCGCCACAGTGTGACAGGGGCTTTAGGGTCAAGTCGGGTAAATTCGGATGGCAGGTTAATTTGGACAGTGCAATTGTTTCCTTCATATGGCAGTTGTTTGGAATTATTAAGTGGGCAAACAGTGAAAATCCTGATGAGACGGCTCTTTATGAGCCGTCTCATCTGGATTTTCCTTTTTTGCAATGGTATGTCCGAATTTACCCGCTGTCCGAAGTTACCCGACTCGACCCTAAACTATTTTGTTTTTATCCATCAGATAGCAAATACGCTTCACTTGCAATCGCTGCAGTTATTAGTGTGCCATGTGGCGGTCTAAAACGTCTCCCCATACATCAAACATAGCGCATTTTAAATCGGCGGGAATATTCTGAGGAGGAGGAATTAAGTAGCATTCCGTGTAAGGCTCAGGCAGCTGCAGTGAAAACCGTGGAAACTGACATCTCTCAGATTTGACTCATATTCCATGTATGGTTGCCTTTTGATGAAAAAGTAACTCACACAAAATATTTCCGGTTTCTTTCGAACCGTTACCATGATAACCAAGATAACACATTTTTCGCAAAAATCTGGCTTTTGTTGCTCGAAAAATCTTTTTTTAGACATATTTAATCAACTGTCTACTCCTTAACGTCCCATACTTAAAAATAATGATTTGTCTCATGTAGATATTTGAGATATATGGAGTGAAAATTAAAATTAAAATAAAGGTCAACCATCATTCTCTTTGAGTGAACTAAGCGTTTGGAATGTGGTGGGGTCAGCACTTTTTCAAAAATCACAAATATGAATGATTTTAAACGAAATTATCTTCCGTCAGCAACACAACACAGCAAAATGGCAACTGTACGCATTATGTCAGTTGTCAGCACAAATAAAGACCATATTCAGATATCTGTGTTTTGGGTCAATGTTCAAAGATAAATCCCCTTGCAGTTTACTACCATAACAAAGAAATGAAAGCCTCCTTATTTTATTAACCTTAGGTGATTCATAGGTATTTTATATGATGAATGTGTAAAAATGCATATAAACATTTATTAATACATGTTTAAGAATAATTACTCTTTGGGAACTTCGGAGATACATGAAAAGGACCTGAAATGGGGTCTGATTACCCCACCCACTTTCTTACACTGGATTATAATTCCAAAGCCTTCTTCATAAAAATGATATGTTTTCATTTCTGATGAAATTTTATGCATGAAACACTTTAATGTGAAGGTGGGTTTAAACATTAGTACACAGTTTGTACAGTGCAAATGCCGTTACTATGGTAATCATGATACACACATGTATTATACCTCTTAAGCATGATACAATGATCCTTTAACCTATCAATTTCGATACAAACTAGAAGTCAGTTTTCATCATTTGGTAGTCTGACTTTAGACACTTTTCCATCAATTACTTAAACGGGAACTTATAAAAATCGGGGCTGTATAGCCTCAGAGAATTAAGTTTAATTCAAAAAGATAATGGATATCAGTTTAAGAGGCATTGGCAGTTTTATCTGTGCAAATTAAAGCAGATAATATAACGCATTTATTCATTTCCTAAAGTATTAATAAGCAGAAACATATCTGGAGAATATGTATACCTGTGTTTAATCAATGTTTAAGGCATGTACATATGCAACGGGGTCTCAATACCCTACCCACTTACTGAAATACTTTAAAATTGAAATATGAATATTTTGATTAACATACAAAGTACTATCATTAATTATGAGTCACTTCTTTACCATTTTATGTAAATATGACATTTACTTTTGTTTGACACGCCCGAACATTTTATACGCATAGGCGAATTTTGGTTAAGCATTTTGCTTGTTGTCAGGCCATAACCATTCATAAAACATCTTTTTGTGGGAAATTTTCTGTCTGCCCAAATTAAGTGGCTACAACGTAAACGGTATATTTTGTAGAGGACCACTAAATAAACATGTTTGTGCCTTTTGCAAAAACGGGACGTATTATGCTACGCCGCTGGCGTCAGTTCGCCCTCGCCTTTTCGTTTCTGGATAACTCTTTTTTACAGTTTAATCCGATGGAGCTGAAACATTGTATATGGTAAGACTATGTAATGGAGCAGCGCATATTGGTTCGAGGTTACCCGCACAACCATACCACCACTTCCTATACATGTAATATGTATATGTAACCGTTTTCTTGTAGTCTTTGGCTATTTACATTATGGCAACCTGCTGGGAAAGAGCTGACACCTTTTTTTTTTTTTTGGGGGGGGGGGTGGGGGGGGGGGGTAGGGGAAGGGGGGGGGCAGAGCTGGTGGCTTAATTGTTTTTGTTCCTTTCCAGCCTTGTTGTTAACTGAAGATGAGGAATGTTATGATAGCGGCTTAAAAGCATTCATTTCATAAAAATAAAGACTTTTTTATAGTTAGGGAAATGTCTCAAAGGACATCTCATTCATCTTTGATTTGATTGTCACCATTCTTTTAGATGAACAGAACATGCATTAAGTCTACAACAACTTACATTCCTCCAACGCAGAGTTATTGACCTTGGTAGCCAAAAATGGCCATATTTGACTTTGTCAAAAGTTTAAACCGTTTAGCCAAATGAAACTAAATTTTTGTGTGTGTGTGTTTTCTCAGAATCAGAGAAATCTGAATAAGCAATATTTCTGATGACTGACCTTTTGCGGAACCCTTGCAAAAATAAAACGCAGCTGTGCATTTAAGCTTCGTAAAAGCCGGCTTTTTTACAGCTTTTCTGCGTATATCTAAAAAAGCTGTAGAAAAGCCGCGTTTTTTGAGAAACCTGCGGAAAAGCTGATTATTTTTCAAGAGAGCTGTAGAAAAGCTGTACTTTTTTGTGTGTGGTGCTTAAAAGCTTCGTTTTTTTTTGTCAAAAAGCTGCGACTTTTTAACTATTAGCTGTAGAAAAGCTGGATATATTCTATTCTTTTAAAGCATAAATTATTTAAGTTAAATACGCAGCTTTTGGAGCTGCAGAAAACCCGGGTAATAATTCAACTAGCCACAGACCTGGTCATGTCATCCACAACTAGAAGGTTGTCCAGGGACAACTGGTCGAGCCCGCTGTTTGCTATAGTGGCCTATAAGCATGTCAAGACTAAGTAACTGCTTCACTCTAGAAATTAGCCAAAGATCATCATGCTTATCCAGCATTTTCTTCTTTTTTTTTTCAAATTTTAACAAAGGAAAATAAGTAGAAGTGAAGACCCGGACGAGCACAATTTATGACAATTACAATATATGACCTTCAAGTGTGACTTTGACCTTGGACCTACCCAAACACGTATGTCACTTGAGACTTCCACTCATCAAGAAGAACAATTGTGCCAAATTCTTTTGAAATCCATCCATAAATGTAGAAGTAATGGCTCGGACAAGCTCATTTATGACCATTTTATCATTTGACCTTCAAGTGTGACCTTGACTTTGGACCTACTTGAACAAATGTTCCAAATGGCACTTTTACTCATCAAAGAGAACAATTGTGCCAAATTATTTTGAAATCCATTCGTAAATGTTGAAGTTATGGCTCAGACAAGCTCAAATTATGGTCATTTTATCATTTGACCTTCAAGTGTGACCTTGACCTTGGACCTACCTGAATAAATTTTCCAAAAAGCGCTTTTAAAGATGAAGGAGAACAATTGAGCCAAATTATTTTGAAATCCATCCATAAATGTAGAAGTAATGGCTCGGACAAGCTCAATTTATGGCCATTTTATCATTTGACCTTCAAATGTGACCTCGACCCTGGACCTACCTGAACCAATGTTTCAAATGGCACTTCTACTCATCAAGGAGAACAATTGTGCCAAATTTTTTTGAAATCCATCCGTAAATGTAGAAGTTATGGCTCGGACAAGCTCAATTTATGGCCAATTTATCATTTGACCTTCAAGTGTGACCTTGACCTTAGACCTACATGAACAAATGTTTCAAATTGCACTTCAACTAATCAAAGAAAACAACTGTGCCAAATTATTTTGAAATCCATCCTTAAATGTAGAAGTTATGGCTCGGACAAGCTCAATTTATGGCCATTTTATCATTTGACCTTCAAGTGTGACCTTGACCTTGGACCTACATGAACAAATGTTTCAAATGGCACTTCTACTCATCAAGGAGAACAACTGTGCCAAATTATTTTGAAATCCATCCTTAAATGTAGAAGTTATTGCCCGGACAAATCCGGACGGACGCACGCACGGACATACACCGAACTGACATTGTAACACCTATGTCTCGCTCACTGCAAGCGGGCTCGACAAAAATTCAAAAAAAAAAAGAAACGCAACTTTTGCGCAGCTCTGCAGAGCCGCGTTAATTCATCAACATTAATCTGGTATTATGTATTATTAAGCAATATTACCTTGTTGCTATGGCAATTTTCCCTGTGGGGGCCATGTGGCATAAAAATCTTTCCAAAAAACTTTTAAGTCATCATATGTAGAGAGTCAAGTAAAGAGAAAACATTGACTTTAAAGCTAAACATGTGGAGATAATGTTTGTAACTTGTTCATTTTTACTGGATTTGGGTTCTGGTAAGATTTAATTTTTCTAGAAGTTCATTTTGTTCTTATCTTATAAATTTTGCATTATTTAAGACCACAGACAGACAGATAAACTGACATACAAGCTGACAGAAAGACAGGCAAGCATGCATGCAGCCCCCCCCCCCCCTCCACACACACACACACTCAAACACACACACACAAAATGGGAAAGACTTGAATTTGAAGTCCTTTTGATTGTTGTTCTCCCTAAATTCATCATCATCTGTGAGTAAAAGTCAAGGGAATGGGATAAGCACTGAAATTTAATAGTTTTATGCTCAGTTCGTATTTTTGTCACTGCATGATTTCTAGTCAGCTGTCTGATATTACCATATCATTGTTGTTACTTTTGAAAGTTTTTTTGTATAGCACTGTTTTATCATATTAGTTTCAATTTGTTTTTATTTTTGACCTTTCTGTTTTTCTGTTCTCATCCAGAACTTTTAAAGACACAGATTTCTGTCAGATATGCAGCTTTTACGCAGGTCTGCTTTTCAAGCAGTAGAAACGCATCTTTGATGCATCTTTGACCTAAAGCTGCGTTGAAACTGCAGAAATGCAGTTTTGACGCAGCTGTAACGCAGCTATGACATTAAGCTGCATTTCAGCTACAGAAACGCAGCTTTAATGCAGGTCTGAATCAGAGCTGTAGAAAAGCTTCGTTAAAGCTGCGGAAAAGCCGGCGGTATTGGCACCTGCGGAAAAGCTGTGTTTAAAGGCAGCTTTTGAGTTTGACTCAGCTTTTATGTGACTCTGCGTCAAAGCTGCGTTAGAGTTTCGCTAAAGCTGCATTAAAGCCGGCTTTTCAGCAGGTTTGTATAAAGCTGCATTAAAGCCGGCTTTTCTGCAGCTCTGCGGAAAAGCTAGCTTTTCTACAGCTTAAATACGCAGGTGCCAATACCACCGGCTTTTGCGAAACTTCTGCACAGCTTTCAAAACTGCGCTAAAGCGGTAGAAAAGCTGGGGTTTTTTTCGCAAGGGAAAGTTACACTCTTGCTATTGTATTGCCGGACAGATGTAAAAATGCAGTAAAAACGCTAAAATCATTTTAAAGAATATTTGACAAAAATATCGAACCAACCATGTTTGATACAGTATTGCACGAATCAAACACAAGGATTGGCACAGGTTAAAATTTGAATACATGTATTATCTTGATGCATCAGATATTTACAGAGTACAGGTAATTCTTCTGGGTATGATTGTTCTGGACTAGACCATTGCTTTGGTGAAGAAGTCTGGACAAGACCATTGCTTAAAAATATGAAGAAGTTACAATTCATTTCATTTTTCAATATACCTTGGGGCCATCCTGTGTGTGTGGTTAAGGACGCTTTAGCACTTTATATCGCTTGTAATCTCCCCGCTGCAGAATCGAGCCAAACTCTGGTCATATACGAGACAAGTCGAGTTCTGCTTGCGAGTAGTCAGGTGGCTTTTCTCGGGATCTGCCGTTTCCTCACCACCTAACAACAGACTCGGCTAAAAATGAGTGAAGTAATCCTGACTGGTCATGAAAGCCCATATAAAAAGTTATTCTATGTTCAATAACCAGTTACACTTTGCAAATGGTTTGTCAAGTGCAGACGTACATGAAATATAAGCCATATCTGAAACATGTTGAGTTACACTGGCTGACTGAGGATCACATTCATTGGTGTAGTACTTACAGTGGGTGGGATAGTTAGACCCCAAAGAATATTCATTCCTTTCTGAGGGCTATCAGCAGTCATAGTTCTACTGGAATTAAATGCAATTGTTAAACATTAACATGCACTATGCTTGTCCAGTTCTTAAATTTTGAGAAATTTTCATGTTTTCAAACTTTTTGAATTTAATAAATATCACGGCCATTGATTCAGTAAACATTACTCAAATACACAGACATCTAATTTTATATCTAGATTGTTGTGGTAAAATTGATTTCATATGTTAAGGTTAAGGTATAAACACTCTTTAGAGTAAGTCATATATTTTGTATAAGTAGACATTGGCTTGAAAAAAGTAGATTTTTACCAAAGAATAACATGTTTTTGTTCAAATTTTTTCATCTCAGTTACCATGGCAACGGTTTTAAAGACACTATACATACTTTGTTTCAGTTACATTTTTAATTAAAATAAGTTCTTTAACATTTTACCAGCAATATCTTAGCCATGCTAGTTTTGACTAACCATCTAAGTTTCACATTGATTTTACAGTGCTTTATAAGTGGGTGGGGTACTTAGACCCATAAGAATATGCATTACATTCATTTCTGATGGTAACCAGATTTCCTGGTTCTTTCATATGTATTTATGAATGTTTATATGCACTTTTATTTTAAAAGATACCCACAAAACACAGACATCTGAATCTACATTTTGTTTGTGGTGACAACTGACTTTACTCAGGTAACAGCCGTTTTGCTATATAGTGTTGCTGACAGAAGATAAATGCATTCAAAAATGCTAAAAAAAACTCATTTTTGAGGATTTGGCAATAAACGCTGACCCTACCATGTTTCTTTCAGTGATAACGCCAACCCACACTGTGAAAAAGTATAAATTTCAATTTGAATAATTGTGGGATACCTCAAATATTTATAGTGTATAAACTGTATGTTTGAACATGAAATATATATGAGTAGATATTGTCTTAAAATTGTGCCAAAAACACGAATGATTTTATAAAATTGTGTAATTTTCGCTGAAAATGTGTTATACTGGTTTCCATGGCAACGGGTCGAAAGAAACTGGAAATATTTTGCATGGGTTATTTTTTAATCAATACTCAACTATACAATAAGTTTCAGCGATATCTGAGAGATGTCACTTTCCACCATCTGCCTGATCCTTACATGGAACGGTACTTAATAATTGCTTTAGATTCGTATTCTAGATAGATTGTTTTGTCGACTTCAAGCTGGGGCCCCTGGTTTGGTATATACCAGTCTTTTTACCCGACTGTGTGTTTGAAATTTACAAAATTACAATATGTTTTCCTCTGGCTTTCGACGCCAGGTCATTACAGAATTACTGATGAGGCTTTAGTAGACGAAACTACGTAGTCTGACCCATCTTCTTCATATGAATGCATGTTTTATTGCTCTTCAAGGAGCTCATTTATGATTTTTATATACTTGTTACTTTATTGCCGAGTCAGTTGTGATCAGTATAGCGATACGAATGATTTATAGTAACAAAGCATAATGTGCAGCTTTATTGTACCTCGTAGCTCATTTGCAGTGTGTATTTACGTATGCCCGTCAGTTTTTCACCTATCTTATACTCGCTTGATGTTAAAGCACCACAGAATCTGATATGGCAATACATAATCTCAGGATAGCGTTAAGCTTATATCCTGACGACACATAATGACTTCGGTATGCAAGAGTTAATTAAAATGGATGTCTTGACTTATTGCAGCTGTCCTTTCTTGAGTTCTCTCTATCTCATTCTCTCTCTGTCTCTCTGTCTCTCTCTCTCTTTAACATTTTATATTACCCGCCTCTCTCTCGTTCCCCGTCTTTCACTTCTTTATCAACTCAATGAAAAAGATTTGTTTTACCCCACATTTATCATCTTTGTGATAGGAGTGCCAATAAAAGATGTTATTCAAACTTTGACCCATGCCATACATCCGAAACTACTGTTTCAGTTTTATGAAAGTGTTTATTGTCCTGAATGGAAAGTGTGGCTCCCGTTGCCGAATCATAGTTAAGATTACATAGATTCTAGTTCTTTGAGATCAATGAATGCATTTAGAGCCATTTTGAAAATACACGTCTGCTTAAGTCGGTGCTAGAGGGCTTGGCTGTGTTGCACATTTCATAGTAAGTCATGAATTTTAAATAAACCGTGTCCGCTGTTTTCGCTTCTTTGGTGTATTCCGGGCTTCCATACGCTCTAGCCTTTCACGATTCACATTTCCTTCAGTAAAAAAACTAGTTAAAATGGTCCGTATTATAAAACTGGAAGATAGTGTGTTTTGACTCTTAACTGAGAATTAAATCATTTGAGAATAAATTATAGGTTTGGGAAAATCACAATGTTCCACTGTATGAAATTCAGATAGAATCCCACTTATAATTCGAGAGCAGCATGGCATAAACGGTATGCCATGCTCCGCTCAAACTATAAGTGAGATGACGCCTTAGATTTGTTTCAATAGCAACGATGCAATTACCAACCGTTGTGCTTAGTACCTCGGCAGAATCACGTCTCGATGATGTCACTTTCATCAATATGAAATCTTAGTCGCAATAGTAACAGATCCATGATGTCATCGGTACCGGAGCATGGCAAACAATGCATGCCATGTTCCGACAAGATTTTAATTGCAACCCAAAATTCTTTCAACTGAAACTTCTGATTTTCTCAAACAAGTAATTATCATCAAGTCATTTAACTCCATGTTTCTTATGAATGAGTTTATTGCTCTCGGTCAGTCCCTTTCTAACTTATAACCATCTACAATGTGTACAATCTTCATGTATGTTTGTCTTTAACAGTGTCTGTTTAGAGACAGCTCGACTTTCCCAGGTCTGTTCCTACACTCCCACATGAGTCCCGAAACAAAGGCAATTAAACTGACATTTATTTCAGTAAACATACACATTCCTCTCAATCTTGATTTCCTCATTTCTTCGTTAGGCTCAGTAGGCATAACACTAAGCGTTGGCTGGTCCGAGCCCTTAGACCCTTACTACCCAGTTGATCTTGAGGCGTCTGAAAGAGACCTGAGTTTTGGCCACGGCTGGTTTGCACATCCCATCTATATCAACGGAGATTATCCCGAGATTATGAAATGGAAGATTGGAAATAAAAGTTTGGAACAAGGATTTAATCAGTCAAGATTGCCGGAATTTAGTGATGACGAGAAAAGGCTTGTGAATGGTGAGTTAGTTAACCAGCAAGTATTTAAAAAATATATTTTTTCTTATTTACGCCACCCGGCCTACTATTTAACGTTGATTTTGAGAAGTATATATGTATTCTGAACACATCGGAGTTTCTTCCAGATCTTGAGGTTACCAGTCGGGTTAACAAATATTATATTCTAGTTGGAAACAATATCTGGAAAAAATAACAAGATAAAGGCAATAGTCACATCTAATTTTGTTGAAGTATCTCCACAAATGTAAAGCACTTTTCCAGACGACTGCAACTTGTTCCGTGTTTTCTCATTTGGGTCTGTCAGATAGATTTCCCAATTTAGAGCCCGGCAGAAACAAAGGAGGTAACAAAAAATATAAATTTGTAACAAGTCTGTTATTATTTTACTAACATCATGGTAAAAGTGTATTTTATGTAAAATGTTAAACATTTTAATTTAAAGTTAATGAATATTAAAATGTCTAAATAATAGGCCACAGAATATTTGTTTTGTACTAGAAAACAGCGTCCTGCATAAGTGACCCTTAGGCATGCTTGCTCCTCTAGTTTTAATGGTTTCTTGTAGGAACGTTCGATTTTCTTGGGTTGAACTTTTATTCCGCCAATTACGTGACATCGGACATTGGCACGAACAAGGTTACGCCCAGCTACTACGACGACAAAGATACAAAAGGAAGCAGTGATCCTGAATGGCTCGGGTAGGTTTACCAATATCAGACTGATGTGAAACCAGGATATGCAATTGTCAATGAGGATGTCCAATTAAAGATATTATGTTGCTTGTATACATATATATCTGACTTTGACAAATATTTATTATCCATTGTAACTGCATTTATATCATTAACCTGGAATCAAACAATTTCTTTTGTAATTTTTGTAGTATCAAAATCCGACCATGTAGCCATGTGCATGTAGTTATAATTTGTAATCGATGAAATCCCATAGAAAGGGAGGTAAAATAAAATTTGAAGACTAGCTTGCCGAGAAAGTATATAGAATCACCTTACTCATGGCCATATTAACCTTTTGTCTCATTTACTCAACATTTTAGATCAGGCTCCTCCTGGCTAAAGGTAACGCCGTTTGGACTACGTAAGGTTCTGAATTGGCTGAAGAAGGTTTATAACAATGTCCCTGTGTATGTCACAGAAAATGGTGTGTCGGACAGAAACGGGACTTTGGAGGACTATCATAGAATACACTTCTATAGAGGATATATCAACGAAATGCTGAAAGGTTAGATCGAATATTCTAACACAGTGCGTCTATAGAAGCAATGTGAAGTTACCGTTTTTTATTCTGCAACAATTCACTGTTTCGGAGCGCGTGAGTCTAATTGCTGACGTCATTTCAACTACTGACGTAATTTTGTGACGTTTTGAGACGTTAGACGGTGTAACGTCTCTTTTTCTTTCTAAAATCGCCATTAAAATGTACATTTGTCTTAGATACAGTTAGGAACATTGGCGGGAGCATGAACGCGCTGGCAGGAAGGTTGGGAGAGTTTGAATGAAAAGAATAGTTTTTCGGCGTTTTTGAGTGTTAGTTGTCGGTCAGTTGTAAGTAGATATATCACTCGCGCTCTGCGCTCGTGATATGATCTACTTTACAACTGACCTCCAAACAGTAAATTATTACTCAACAATTCATTGCTAGAGCTGATCTATTTCTTAAATATAAGTCTCAATAAATTTCTTAACACTGAATTTATTCGGGATTTTTTTTTCTTTTTTCTTTTTTTTTTCGCCAGTTGATTAAAACCTGAACTTTATAAGCATCGTGGATATTTAGCTTTCAGTGGTGAACAAGTATTTTATAAATAATATCGCGTCGATCGTTGGTATAACGAATGCTTGTAAATGAATATTACGCCAGACTGTTAGGCTTCAGTTAAATTGGAAAGTTTGTATGTGTATGTAAGTTATTTTAATGTCTATAGAAGTTGTGTTATACCCTGGGCCCAGTTGTTCAAAGCATAATAGGCTTAACGCAGACGTTAGTCAATGATTCTGTATTTCTTCTAGAGCGCATAAAATCAAGTGCGCGTTTTGAACAACAGGGCCCTGAGCTTTTGGAATTATTGAATTTTTTGTCCGTAGCACAGACAAAAGCTGTTTTCAACTGAAAGCTGAGCAGACATTATCATTTTTGCTTGCGGACAGTGGATCAACTGTTACAGCAAAAATCGTAATGCGGGAAGATTCGAAAATACGGCCAGGAAGGGCATCCGGCAGATCATTGTATCCAGTTATAAGACGGTCTTTTCCCCTTCCAAAACTATTTCAAAGATCTAGATCCGTCTTAGCAGACGGACCTAGATTTTTGGGATTGTATTGGAAGAGAAAATCCTATTTCATACATGAAGTTGAACTATTCATGACTGGTTTACATATTTTCAGTAATTTGGGAAGAGTAAAACCCGGCGTCTTATATTCGAATATTTACGGTAGGTGTTTATATGAATGTGTCGTAAGAAACTGTAGTACATGTACTTCTTTATTCGTAGCAATCAAACTAGATGGCTGCAATGTAAAGGGGTTCACAGCCTGGTCGTTTATGGACAATTTCGAATGGGGACGAGGGTATGCGGAGAAATTTGGTTTGCATTATGTTAATATGAGTGACCCTGAAAGACCGAGAAAACCTAAAGCGTCAGCTAGATGGTATAGCCAGGTAAACTTGTGATATAGAACGTATAGTAATTGAGAACCAAAATATTGAGATAAGCCTACACGTCTGCACAGCGTAAGAAAATGATTTGCTGTTAAAATCCACAATCTGTAAATTCAAGGATATCTCAAAGACTGTGCAGATGTATATGCTTTTCTGAGGTTTCATTTTTTGTTTATACTAAATCTTATAAGGTTGTTTTCATGGCATGTGTCGGACATTTTGGTAACTACAGGAAGAAAAAAATATATACTGTACTTCTCAACCTCTTAATATGACATTTCAAAGAATACTGAATCAGAGACTTATAAGTCGTCGAAAACTAATGAATGACACAATAACATGTGAAAATCATACTATATAATTGAGCCACATCTTGTGATTTCCACTAGTCTGGCTTTGGTTACAAGAATAGGCTCTGATCAGACTGCACATAAGTGCAGTATGATCAGAGCCTTCGCTTGTCACATTAGCCATCTATGGAAGTGATCCAAGCCATAGAGCCAACAGTGAGTTATTATTATCTCGTATAAATAATTAGGATGATCTGAATATCATATTGCATGGCTCATATTGTGGAGAACATTTACAAAGTTTCATGTTTATGTTTCCGCTTGGTCATAATCTTGAGTAGTTTCTTTGCACCTGAAATTACGTAAATTGTTCCTGCATGCAATTTTGTTCATTTAAATATCATTTTTCTTTTCATGTAGATAATTAAGGACAATGGCTATATACCGGGGTTACAAGCTGTCGGAGGACGTGGTACGGCGCCCGATTATCTTGGGAAATTTTATTATGGACATTTTCCTGCAGATTTCTTGTGGGGTGTGGCTACATCAGCATATCAAGTCGAAGGTGGAGCCAGTGCAGATGGTATAGTATTAGTATAATAAAATCGGCCCTACTTTTGAACTTAGAAAATTAAAGCTGTTTGTATTTTTCAGTCGAGATCATGCGATTGCTTAGTCGCAAACACTAAAAAAGAGCTGTCAAAAACAGTATGCAGTCATTTGCTTCTCTTGTAAAACAAGCAAAAGATCTGAAAGGTGACCTATATACCTTAAGCTGATATATATAGGACGTACCAAAATGTTTGGACAGCCCCTTGTAGAAGTGAAACATACTGTACGAGACCTTTGTCTGAATAGTACTTGCGCCCATGGTTGTTTAATCCCTTTTCAATGGATGGTTGGGTGACCTGTAATTTAACGTCCTTCTCAGCAGTATTTCTGTCATATCAGGACAATATGAAAGTGATAATGAAAGGCTTCGTGCAATGGAATCTCGTTTTCAGTTTGAAAGATTTCCGCCTGCACCTGGAATCGAACCCGGGACTGCAAGATCAGCAGACCAGCTTTTAGCCCACTAAGTAATAGACAGTCCTTATCTCTCCTTCAACAGGAACCACTCTTACATGGAAGAATTTGCTCTCTTTGTTGAAGAGAGCAAAATTCTTTTCTTTTAAGAGGAGTTTCGTGTAAGAAGGAATGCAAACACTTGTTCATGTAGACTTCAGTCATTTCCCTTGCAGGTGCATCCATACACCTTAAATGAAACGCTATGTCTTTGTTTCAGGAAAGGGGCAAAGTATCTGGGACAAGTTTTCCCACAAAACTGGGAATATCGAAGACAACAATAATGGGGATGTGACTGCTGATATGTACCACCATTACAAAGAGGACGTCAGGCGTATCAAAGCATTAGGGGTAAAACGTTATTTTTTTGTTTGTTTTATTTTTCTTGTTTTCTTTTCTTTTTTTTATTTTGGCAGAGTTAAAAAGCATACAGTAACAATTTCATACTCTTTGCTAAGCGCTTAAAGGGTAGCTAAGGGTCTAAGTTACCTCCATGCGGACAGCGAAAACTCCGATCAGACTGGGCGGATGCCCAGGCTGATCTGAGTCTGCGCTGGGCGCACAACCACTTTGTTTGTTTTGTCGTGTTACGGCTCGTTATTTACGAGCAATCTGATCTGGTTGTGCACTGCATGCTAAGATCTATCTATTTCCCAATATTTATTTTTACGGTTCATAAAATTTATGTGGAAAAATGCATCTGCGTTTGTTCGTTGTGGGAAAACAAGAAATATCTTTAAAAAAAGATAATCGGCTTAGATTATACAGAAGTGTGTATTGTGATATTTATGAGTCCGGTACATGTAAGATACCAAATCAGCTGATCAGATTCTACATACGGATGCGCATGTTGATATGCATATTTGTTGTTGGTGTTACGGTTTCGATTTCGGAAATGCTATTGAATTTTGATTGGGGTCTGCCTGTGTTGCACATAACAATGAGGATTGGTTGCCTGACCGCCCACATACAACCTTAAACGTGTGGCAGTTCCAACACAATATCAACAACTAAGCCAACAGCAATTATTAATTTCGTCTTCGATTTCTGTGTCAAGTTATTTTTGTTGGTTCAATATTTTACATGAGCGACATAACAGGCGAAACTAAAAGCGATTTGGACCGAAATATCTACATTCATCACGACACGGTCTATGGGCCAACAGTTAAATGAAACTGAAAGTAGAAAGAGAAAGCGAAAGTAAGCTCCTTACATCAAATTTCCGAATATATTGGCCAATGAAACTCTTAAAATGTAGGTCAGTAGTAAGGGTATACGACTAAAACCGATAAGACAATGACAACCTGCACTGAATACTCAGACCGATCTGTCCAAATACTTATATTTTACGGTTCATAAATATGGATAAAAAGCAAAGATCTGCGTTTGTTCGTTGTGGGAAAAGGAAAAAGCAATGACAATCTGATATAATAATTGTTAGCCTACGTGGAAGCTAACATATTTGACACGTAAAAATGAAACACAACAATCCATGATTTTATACTTTTATTTAAAGATACATTTGAAATATCAGGTAGTTCTTGTGCTGTATATGTATCTATTCGCTGCTATGTCAGAAGGGTTTGAAACAACCTGCAAGTTAAATATTTGTTAAAAAACGCTGTTGTATCAACAAAGTAGAAGTTTATATGGAGACGGTGTCCATTTTGATATGACATTTATGTAACAAGCCTCAGCCAGACCTATAAATTTTATGGCAAAGTCCAAAAGTTTATCATGTTCTGTTTATGGTCATAAGAGCAAAAATTAGGGATTCATCAGAAAAAGAAAATTATTTTGGTACACTTTAAGGGAAAGCAGTTCTACCCTTCTAATTTTTGTTTTTGTAGAAAACACGAACACTCAATGACGTAAAACCGTCTCTGTTTATCGATTGGAGGAACGTCATAATGCTGTTTTTTTTGCACTATAAAAATAACGTCATATTTCTGAGGACGTTTTGCTATGTCCTGCACATACTCATTTTATATTCTCATTATCCTGTTAGCCCCGCCCTGTACATGTAAGACGGAAGCATTTTTCACAAACTTAAAGCACGAATGACTCATAAGTATTATTTTTATTTTGACATTTTTAAACCAATGAGTAAATACAGTCAACTCTCGATATCTCAAAGACAAATTTTATTTCAAACTACTGATATCTCAAAGTAAATTTTCTGGTTCCAGAAAATTTACTTTCTGACATTAGTAGTTTGAGATCAGAAGAGTTGAAAAGTAAAGAAAAATTGTAATAATGTCCTGATATCAGTAGTTTGAGATCAGATGAGTTGAAAAGTAAAGAAAAATTGTAACTATGTCCTTACTATATTCTTTTATATAAGAGGGTGTTTTGAGATATAAGTGTTCGAGATATCGAGAGTTGGATAGATGGATGACTTGCGATTGTACGTCGTTTTCAACAGTATTTCAGTCATATCAGACGATGGGACGGTGATAATGAAAGGCTGTGTGCGATGGAGCCACGTTTATGGTAGGAAAGATTCTCGCCTCAAGCGGGGCTCAAACCCGGTCCGCTAACTCAGTAGGCCAGCGCTTAACCCACTGAGCTATCGAGACTCCTATCGAGAGTTGACTGTATACCTTTATATCACTTATTCCGAACGCAACATTTTCCGGCTTTGCAGATTCTTGCACCAGACTGACAGTCACGGTTACTGTTACAGTTTCTTCCCTTTCTTGTATATCCTGCTGGACAAGCATCACCAGCAACTAAAAATAGAACGATTCTGATGTAAAATGGCGCATAAAACTGTTTATTAGTTTTCATTCAAATATTAAACAGAGATACGACATGCAGATGGCTGCTTACCGCATACACATGTACATGAACAGTTAGGTATCATAACAAGCAGCGCGTCTGCATAGTCCTATAAAACATTCAACTTGTATTAACCCGAGAAATCTACAGGGCCTGGCGCAAAATGAAAGCTCTGGCTTTGCGATCAATCATTCATTTAGGGTCAGTTTGAAAAAGGAAATTCTACCGAAGTCGGTACTAGGAGTTATGGCCAGTGCCGAACATGTTAGGAACAGACTTAGTTAACCGAATCTGATATTTTCGTTTCTCTGGTGTATTCCTTGCTTTTAAAGGATCTGTTTGTTCCGAACTGATTGATTTTAAGCAATGTTGAACTATTTATGAGCTACAAACATGTACTTATAGACTCCTTGTTATTTGTGAAAATTATGAAGACGGCCTTAAATGCCCAAAAATTTGTTTGTGGCATGCATTCTATTAGTGTATAGAATATTGGTGAAACTGTACAGAACTGACAGGGCTACAATCAGAATTTGTCCTCTGCGATTATTATGCATTGCCCTCCCTAAAACGACCACCAAGGAGGTCAGTTTTCAAGCCAAAGCCACCTTTGTCAGTATATAGAATTATATTATTTAATATTAAAGAAAACTTTACAAAATATCTGAAACGCTTGGTGTTGAACTATAATGAAATTTTTAAGTTTTAACAATTCATTTAAGAGTACAATAGCGGGCTCTGCTAACCTAGTAGTTAAGAGCGGTACCCTTTTTATACTTGGACCGTAACCGCTGTGGGTCAAGCTTTCCACATTTTGACGAGCCCCATGTACCCTTTGATGTACAGTCGGCACGATATGATCAAAATACTCTTGAAAAGTAAAAACCACAGATAATTAATAATATGATAATCTTCATACCAAATTCCGTCACTGCACCCAGCAACACAACTAAGCAGAGAAAGAATACGGCGGCCTTCATCTTGGAATCTTCAGCAGCTTAGGTAACTAACGTCATAAAAGGAGCCTTTTATACCTCATCTGTTCATATTTAGTTGCCCCCGGGAGCAACAGCTGGCCATACAAATAAGCGACGGAAAGATATGAGCCGCTACACGAGGAAACCAAAAACGTGGATGTGCGCCAAGCGCAGACTCAAATCAGCCAGGGCATCCGCCCAGTCTGATCAGACTCTTCGCTAGCGGCTTCAAAGGTAGCTAAGGGTCTCCGCTACCTCCATGCGGACATCGAAGACTTTCATCAGACTGGGCGCATAACCGCATTGTTGGTTTTGTCGTGTCGCGGCTCAATTATGTATATGAAAGTTAGCTAATAGGTTGCCGGTGGACAGTAATTCGTTATGAGTTCCAGCCGACCAAGCAACTATTTAATTTTACAGATCGGACAGAAAAAAATACAGCTAACTTAATGTTTCGAACCACCGCATAGACAGAGGGCGAGGCTTGGATAAAGTAAAACTAGTTTCAGCTCCCAGTTATCTTTTGCTGACCATTCAAATGCGGTACTTCTGTTGTGGCTCGTCAGTGTTACTTGTTGTTCTGTACGCTTGGCGATGGTCTCTGGCAGTGTAGTCTCCTGAATAACTGCCCATTCTGCTTTCTGTTTTGTTTTGTAGTTTGAAATAAAGAGTAGGTAAAAATAGATGTTGCTGCTGTGTTTAATTAGGGTAGCTCAAGGACCACCTTTGTGGTAAAGATCTGCTCATTCGGTTTACCTTGCATGTCTTTCGTGAGCATTTGACAAGTTGTGTATGTGTGTGCTTCTTTCCCTTTTGGTTTTGGAAGAATGATGTGGAACTTGATTGTATTAATTTCTGATCATTGCCTGTTTTTACTTTTAAATATTAAAAAAAAAATCAGTTAATATAGGTTCGGCTCAGAGTTATCGTACAATTTTCAGTTGAAATCAAATATACATACAACAGTAAAACAAACATTAAGTATTATTTGAGTGTGCAAATCAGAAACTCTCCTTTATACATTAAACATCATTGAGAGTACGAACACAAATATATAAATGCTTATAGACATGCAATCAAACCATGCACATAAAGTTTAAAGATTCAAAACATCCAAATGATCACCCTTTGAATCAAACAAGTATTTGTAATTCCATAATTTAAATCACGTGCTATTGTTTGAAAAGATTTTCTTCGCTGTTAGATTGATTATCCTGCAACCCCATTGTCACCCTTTTTATGGATGCCTGGATATTAATTGGCGGAATATCTAGGATTTGAAATATTAATCTAACTTCGCTAGATTCTTGTATAAATAAATAATTGTTACTGTCCATTCTTTGCGCTATAGGCTTCAGACATACAATACCAAAACTGTAGGTTATACGAACTTAAAATTGGAAAACGGCATTATCTGACATTTTTTATTAATTTTTCTTGATGAAGGAATAACTATAATGCCCGTCAATGCATACACGTTTTAGAAAACATTAACCTCAGAGTCTTCGAATAATGAGCAAGGCAATGTATGGTACTGAGCATGCTTTTGCAGATACATTGTCAAATATGGCTTTGCCACCAACATTTACCTTTTGCATTTAGCATGTATTTGATTTTGCTCCTGACAGAATGTTTGCTACTGTGCAAAACTTATTGCACCAGCCACAATGTGTCTGCTTGGTTGATTTATGTCCTGTGAAGCAATGACATGAACTTATTTGTAACCACCGGGATGTTTTCCTCCAAAGTATAATTTGGTAAACATGAATATGTTATAAATGATAAGTGCTATAAAGTGTTACTCAATTGCCATGCTGACAGTCGTCTTGGACAGGCTGAAACGCTCAAGCTGACGCGCTAATTTCCGAAGAACAGGCTAATTTTACAGCCGGAAGGAGCTACAACAGAACCTTTTTTCACATCAGAATCCTGTGTGAGAAGTAGTTCAACATCAGTCTCTACCATGTCTTCATAGATTTCAAAAAATCATTTGGCAAGGGATGGTATGCAGCCTTATGGGCCGCCATGCGTAAATACAATATCAATGCAAATCTTCTTCGCGCCAATAAGCGTCTACATGACAAGGCTATAAGACTGAGTGCAGTTTAGACGAATTGCAGCAAGGGGGAATGGTTTAGAACAACAGTTGGAGTAAGGCAAGGGTGCCTTCTCTCACCAACCCTCTTCAATATTTTCTTGAACAAATAATGTCTGATGCCCTGGAAGAACTTGTATATCCAATAACCTGCGTAATTCCGAGTCAATCCGATCAAAGACCTGGCAGGAGTTGCGGACACAAGGATTAAGACAGCAAGGGCCATAACTTTGTAAAGAGCAGTCTGATTACAACTATCATACCACATGCACATCTTCATGTCACCTGGTGTTAATTTCAAAATTTCAAATCCTAGGAATTGTGAGCACAGATTTTCGGACAGACGGACACACGAAAATACACATACACACTTGCACACAAAGACACGCGGTCGAGGGTCATTTTTATAGCCCTCTCCCCCTTCGCCGGGTGACAATTAGCAGCCTAAATATACGTAAATAGTGTATACTATGTGCCGTAAATGACATGCATATATGCATCTTTTGTTCATAACTGCTTCATAAACTGAACACTAGGTATATGTAGTTCAAGGGATTATGGCTATGTTGTTCCTGACTCTGAATGTACAAGCAGATGATTATTAACACTGATATGCAAAAAAGGTCCTAACGATTGAAAGGCAGCTTTACATTTGTTGTTTGACGGGATGACAAATAGAATTATTCTAGCAGATGTTGGCTTAACAAGAATGCTTTGCGGCTTTAGGAAAATAATTTCATAATGAAAGCTAGTCTTACTATGTCCTGTATGGCAAGCAAAATGCACAGTAAGTCTTCAGACTTAATTTTTGGATTCAAACTTAATTTCTAAATCTTCAATAGGAGGTTTTACATTTCAATCCTAAGATTTTACTTTCAAATACCATGTTTAGAAAAAAAATCTGAAATAATTTCTAAAAAGTTCGATCATTTGCATATGGACACAGGGATTACAACAACGAAATAGAACAAAATATCTGTCCAAATACTTAGATTTTACGATTTACCTCTATTATGATGGATGGGCAGACTAGCATATAGAGTAGGATTAATATGTATTTAGCATTAGCCGGCTGTTGCAAGTCCACATCAAACACGAAATCCGTCATCATTTGGAATAACGTCTGACAGGCGATATACATGTATAACATGACTTCCAGCTAAATGGTTATATATATCAAAATGGCACAA
This sequence comes from Ctena decussata, assembly GCA_963989385.1. Taxonomy (NCBI): domain Eukaryota; kingdom Metazoa; phylum Mollusca; class Bivalvia; order Lucinida; family Lucinidae; genus Ctena; species Ctena decussata. The sequence continues at coordinate 32,497,411 of OZ022511.1, forward strand.
GTCATTATGGTGGCCGTGTTTATTCTGATTGCCAGCCTTTCAGGTTTTCAGGGTTCCGCTAAAATATTGTTTAAAATTTTTCCCTGACATAGTTGCTTCCGTTCCTTACTTGTTGGGCATACAACACTGCTCAAGCTATTTAAAGGCGCGTTGTATATAGTTTCCTTAACCCTCCTTATAGATCTCTTCATCATCAAAACTATTAACTCATTGCATTCTTGGTATTTTTGTCGTCTGCTGAAATTGTCGTCTGCATAAAAAATCAAGACTATTTTGACAATATTGGTCTAACTAACTCTTGTAGAAATGATGCCTAGGCAGCAAACAGGAGCGATCTCAGATCAGGCCCCACGTTTGTGGGGCCTGATCTGGATCCAAACTGTTTGTCCAGATACCCCTAAAGGTTGTTTTTTTTTCCTGCCTTTTCTCCTGGCTTAGCCCCTAAAGGGGTATCCCGAATGGAATGGGTTAAATACGTAAGACACCAATGTCTAAAAATAGACATTGATGCCTAACCTATCTGTTAGTTATGACGGTAAGGAAATGTATATAGAAATATAGAAATTATTTACAGTGCTCCTTAAATATTTTGAGCAGTTACATTTACTTCAGGACTAGAGCTAGTCTAGGTGAAAATTATCCCATACAAATTAGCTTCAGTCTCTTTTCTGTTTCTTTTTAAGCATAGCTACAACCGTGCCTTGAGGATTTTACTTGAGGAACTGGCAGTATATTAAAATTTCTATTATGTAGGTGGTTTCAGTCAGCAACCCTGCTACGACTTTTCTTAATCTGAAGTGTTTCAGATACCATTTCATCGACGGCGAGCCAGTCAAGTCTGGATTTCCACACAAACAAATAAATTTCGCTTGTTGTTTTTGGTGGCAACTTTGCAGTATTTGGAATTTAAGTTTTACCGAAAATCATATTTCAATTTATACATAATTCTACATGCTTTTTAGTGTAAACAATATTTTATTCAAAATACTGAACAAATACAAACAATACAATCTCACAAGAATATAACTCAATACAGTAGCTTGAAATGGATTCAGAAGAAAGTCTTACGACTTATATGATCTGTATCCCAGAAATTACTGTATATTTGTATATAACAAATGATTGGAAGCATACATGTACTACTGTCGATTGATATTTCAGCATAATAGTCTAAACAAATTTAGGAAAATTGAAAAACTTATACCGAATGAAAGCATTTTCAAACATAAATAGTCATACTAGTAAGTTTACATCATATTCTTAACATGTTCTCAATAAAATGTCGAATTGATGTTCCTGATCTCTTGAAGCTCCACGGGGAATGGAAAATGAATTGCAATCATATATTCTACTTTGTCTGTAGAGATGATAAAATACGTAGTCACCAAGAAAGTGTTATGAGCAAATTTGGGCCAAGGATACGGCAATTCTATGTACATTGTATATCATGCATATTGCCACACACACACACAAATTACTAATTAGATATTATGCAATTTCAAAACGTTTAGATTTTATCAAAAACTCTTGTACAGCTATAAATATTTGTCGGTTCTCGATATCAGTTAGTTGTTCACTACCGAAAAGAAGTATATTTAAAGTAGGCTGACAAATAGGAGTAATTTTATTAAAGAGTTCTTGTCTGAGATTATGAAAGCGTTGACAGTTGAACAAAAAATGACTGGTATCTTCAACCACTTGACAGACACAAAGTGGACTATCTATTATATTTTTGGAAAAGAGATGTTGATTGAGAGAACTACAAGTTGTTCTTAACCGTGCATGATAAATCTGCCCAAGTCTCATTCCGTCAAAATAGAAAGAAGGTATTTTCATTAGATCTGAGTTTAACTCGTGCTTAAAGGTAGCTATGCTTGGCAGATTACGTACATTTTCTGAGAGTTCGTTCCATTCTCTTACTACAGATGGTAGAAAAGAGTTATAGTAAAGTTGAGAGCTTGCGTGAACAGTAAGTAAATCTGAAGAGTTCCGGAACGGGTAATTTGTGGTTTCACCAATAGTCGGCGGAACAAGAGATGATAAGTAATTAGGAGATAAACTATTTTGCATTTTATAAAACAACAGAAGTTTATGCTTTTTTCTGCGATTTAACAAAGTTTCCCAACCAGTCTCACGAATAAGAGAATTGATTGAGACTAATTTAGTAGCTCCTGTTACGATACGGGCTGCTTCATTTTGAATTTTTTCAAGTTCATTTACCTCATACTGGGTGCAATTGTTCCATACAACATCAGCATACTCAAGAATAGGCCGAATAAAAGTAAAATATATTGTTTGAAGAGATTTCCTGTCAAGTTTAAATTTTAATTTCCTCATTACGTTTATGCGAGTCCATGCCTTTGATTTAATGTATTCTAAATGATCATGCCACGTGCAGTCGCTGGAAAATATAATACCTAAATGTTTATGCAAATTAACTTCTTGAATAGGTTGTTGGTTCATTAAGACGTGAGGATGGTTGGGTCTATTACGTTTTCTAGAGAAAATGACAGACTCTGATTTGGAAGGGTTAAAAGTAACAAGCCACTGGTTAGCCCATTGGTGTATTTTGAAAAGATCGGAATTTAATTGATATGCAGCTTGAACAGGATTGTCTACAATAATATAAAGAGTAGTATCGTCCGCAAAGAGTCTAATTGAAGAGTTTATGTTTTCAACAATGTCGTTAATATAAAGGAGTAAGAGCAAGGGACCTAATATCGAGCCTTGGGGAACACCGGCTTCGACTGAAGACCAGGTAGAACTTACACCAGGAATAACTACTCTTGGCTTTCTTTTAGCCAAATAATCTGTGAACCACTGGAGAAGAGATCCATAAATACCAACAGATTGTAATTTAAAGAGAAGACCTTTATGCCAGACCCTGTCGAAAGCCTTACTTATATCACAAAATATAGCACGGACTTCTTTGCCTTCGTCCAAGGCCCGGCAAAAAGTATTATATATATATCAACTAACTGGTTAACAGTAGAATCACCAGGAACAAAGCCAGACTGAAGAGTAGTGATTACATGGTGATCATTTAAGAAATTGAAAACATATTTATGTACAATTTTTTCAAGAACTTTACAAAGAGTATTGAGTAGGGATATGGGTCTATAGTTGGACACGTCGGATGGGTCATTCTTTTTAAAAACAGGAGTAACATTGGCCTGTTTCCAGAGGTTTGGAACTTTGCCTTTAGCAAGAGAGAAAAGGTCAGTGAGGGGAGCACATAAGGGTCGAGCAAGCTCTTTTAATAGTCGATTATCAATGGAGTCTGGTTCGGCAGCTTTTCCTGTCTTGAGTGTTTTTAAAATATCTTCAACTTCCTGAGAAGTGACAGAAATAGACTCGAGTTTATGAGGAGATATATGATTTACCGTAGGTAGAGTGGCATTACTATCATCCAATTTTGTTTGATCAGTGAAAAACATGTTTAAGATATTTGCTTCATCATTTTCATTAGTATAAATTATATCATCTTTGCAAAGTGGAGGAAGCGTCGATTGCTGTTCGGGTGTAATAAAATGTTTTAAAGTTCTCCACCAGTCCTTCTGATTAAGATGATTAGATTTTAGTTTTTCTGTGAGTTTATCAAGCTGATTTTGTTTAGATTGCCGAATTTCATAAGTTACTTTGTTTCGCACATTTTTATATGTCTCAAAGTCAGTGATATTTTTAGATCTTTTGTATTTATCGTACAATCGTTTCCGTTTACGCATTAGCCGTTTTATATTAGTAGTTAGCCAAGGAGGATCAGATTTTCGTATTTTAATATCTTTATTTGGTATATGCTTTTTTGCTAGTTCAGAGATACATTCCGTTATATTATTTGTATACGTGTCTATATTATCATTCTTAAGAGAGTTCCAGTCAGTATTATCTAAATCACGCGAAAAAGATAGATAGTCTCCCCTATCGTACAACCAAACATGTCTAGTATAAACGGGGGTAATAGGTTTATCAAAATTCAATACACAATATACAGGGCAGTGGTACCTTATATTTTGGTCTAGGATCGGTTCTCCGACTCCACTTAAAAGAATATTATTTATGTTAGATGTAAAGAACAGGTCAATAATAGAAGACGATGATTCCGTATGATGTGTTGGTTCATTAATAAATTGATCTAGACTGAAATGTTGACACAAATCGAACACCTTTTTTTTGAAGACGGCTTCAAAATATCTAAGTTGAAATCACCATTTATGAGTATATTTTGTATATTAGTATCAAATGCAAGTGATATCGAATCTTCAATGGACGACAGCACATCTTGGGTAGAATTCGGAGGCCTATAAAAAGTACCTAATAGAATTTTTTTGCTGTGAGTAGAAACCTCAATCCACATACATTCAATATTCGGAAGCTCAATATCATGTCTACGACGCGAGTGAACATTTTGTTTCACATACACACATACTCCACCGTGATTATCACCGACCCGATCACGTCTGTATAGATTATATTCATTTAGAGATAATGTATCGTTCGAAGTTCTTTCATCAAGCCATGTTTCAGTTAAGCATATTATGTCAAAGTTACTCAATTCAGATTCAAGAATATCTAATTTATTTGAGATACTCTGTACGTTGTAATGAACAATAGATAATTTATCTTTAACCACATTTAAATCATCAGAATCTGGCGATAAGTTAGAAGAGCTTGTGGAGGCTTCAGAATTCGGACCGGGATTGGGTTCAATACCTGCAAGAAGCAATAAGGACATTATTATCAAAATTTCAAAAAAATCTAGATGCTCAAGACCCTTAATCTTAAGATGGCGACTATAATGCAATCCAATCCGCATGCGATAAATTTCAATTTCTATCATTATGTAATATTATCTACTAGAGCCCAGAGAAGTTTAATGGATGCGGATGGATTCAATGATATACACGTAAGATCCATACAGATAGAATTAAGCATGATTAAGAATTCCCCGTGAAGCATCAAGAGCCTACAGCAAAGCGTTGCATATATAAAAAGATGCAAACTCATCACAATTTCAAGAAAGATAATTAACGAAAAATATTTCATTCCACGTATACGTTTTCGGGAAGAGGATTTACAGCTTTAATATATAACGTTACCTATTATCGTATCATAAATACTTTCGTATTCAATATGCACTCTACAGAAAACATTGTCAACCCAGCATGCACTCAACCCCGAGACAACACTGCCAGTTATGCATACATCGTTGACCCCACGCTGAATCATCGTTGATTCAACGTCAGTACGTCGAATCAACGCTACTGACGTTGAATCAACGCTGTCTCAACACTACAAAAACATTGTCAACCCAGTATGCACTCAACCCCGAAACAACACTACCAGCCATGCACACATCCCTGATCCCACATCGAATCAACGGTGATTCAACGTCATTACGTTGAACCAACGCTGACTCGACGCTGATCCAACGCCGTGCTTTTTCATGTAACAGACTTTTAAAAATTTGTGTTAGAAAAATTAAATGCTTCAAAGATAACACTAAAACAAAGTTATTAATGTATCTATACTAAAAGTATATACTGTCTTGTTTATTTTTGTTCAGTTAATAGACTCGTGTAGTTGTGAGAAGTAACTTTATTTTGACCCCAAAAAAGGACATAAAAAGGTTCAAACCCATAAGATCCTTGAAGAAGGTTATGCCGACCATTTTCTGGGACAGCAAAAGAGTGGTCCACATCAACTACCTGCCTATGGAACCACAATGAATTGGGAATATTACGATCTGCTGAAGCAGGTGCGCCAATCGATCATGGAGAAACATCGCGGATACATCTATCATGTGATTCTGCTTCTTCAGGGCAACGCATCAGTCTACAGCAGTCGACTTTCGATGGAAGCTGTGCGCGTGTGTGGCTACGAAAACCTCCATCTTCCACCCTTTTCTCCTGGCTTAGCCCACAGCGACTTCCACCGCTTTCTCAGGCTGAAAAAAAAATACAGTCGGCGTCTGAGATTTGAGGATAATGATGAGCTGACTGTTGATGTGGGGGGATGGTAAGGGGATCAAGATGTTGAGTTTTACCAATCGGGTATTAATGATTGGCAAACTAGATGGAACAAGTATGTGGAAATAGGAAGGGGACAGCGTTGAAAAATGATTTAGTCTAAATCCAACTATTCTGCTCTTTATATGTGAGGATCAAAGCATTTTGATATCCCCTCGTATATGCAATTTTAACAGACTTTTAAAATTTGCACATTTGAAGTTTTTTTCCTTCTCTGTTTTCAGATTAACCGGTGATATTATTTTTAATATGGTTGAAGTAAACAAACAGTCTGGTTTTTAATCGATAGGGATTTGATTTACTTTTTTATGTGTGTGTGTGTGTTTGGTTAGAGGCCGTAAACTCTCGTCGTGTACTTTGAAATACTATTGTTTTGGCTAGCGTTTTTTTTTATTTTTGGATTAGGCTCCTACGTGCAGAGGTTTAGGGAACTCAGGCACCAGGGCACAATAAGGCACGCCTTCATCAACTTTGCAAAGTCCATAACGGAAAGACCCTAATTGCAACTATATATAAATGGACACACCTCCATCTATATTTGCCCTTTTGTTCAAACACACGCAATTTTTGTTGCTGCTGACAACAAAATCTCCTTAAAACAGGTCTACTCTTTAAAGGAAAACATTTGCTCGTACAGGAGCAAATTCTTATCTTCTAGAGTTGACCCAAATGGACAAGGGAGGCAAAGCAAAAAAGAAATTAAAAAAATGCGTAATATCCTTAAGGTGTTCCCAATCACATTAACTTCTATTTGGCTAATTTTCAGGTACACCAATACCGCTTCTCCATCTCGTGGTCACGAATCTTTCCAAATGGTACCGAAACTCCGAATCTGGCCGGAGTTCAGTACTACAACAGCCTTATAGATGAGCTTCAAATTGCCGGGGTCGAGCCGGTAGTAACCCTTTATCACTTTGACCTACCACAGGCCCTGCATGATCGGGGAGGATGGTTAAATTCTGATATCGCTTACTGGTTTGAAGGTTACGCTGACTACTGTTTTCAAGCGTTTGGAAACAAGGTAAACGTTGTAAATTCATACCTGTCTTAATGGGACACTCTATTAAAGTGTCGCCTGTCTTTAGCAGCTACATTTTGATGACATTTGAACCAAACTATGATGCGAATTAACCTCTATTAATGAGTCACCGTCTTAAAGCAGTCAAATTTGTTTTTCCTCTTGGGTGACCCCTGAAGACAAGTTTTACTGTAATTACCGTTTACTATAATAACCTTTGCACGGTTCCTTAAACTGATGTAGATTCAAATAATATAATTTTAAGCATCGAAACGGCTCCATTTGAAAATGAATGGTAATTATACTGTGTGGAGGAACGAAAACGATAGTGTTGCAAATCATATTTTTAAACTCCCAATATAACATGGGAGGAGAGACAAGGAGTAAAATCCTTCTTTCTTCTAAATTTACATGCGATGCTCAATATTTTACATTTTTATGGGGCATTATAATTGCTTCATAAAAATATGAAACCATATTACGAATTTCAGGTAAAAAGATGGATTACTATCAATGAGCCTTGGAATATTGCCTACCTTGGTTATGGTGTCGGGACTCTTGCTCCTGGAATAGTGGGACCTGGAAATACATCATACATAGCAGGACACAATCTGCTAAGATCCCACGCCAGGGCCTACAGGCTATACCAGAGAAAATACCAGCCGTCTCAAAACGGTAAATAAACCCTTTCCTGTGTTAATATGCAACTGAAGGTGTGCTGTTTTCTACAGATACCGTAAATGTTATCAACTTTCTTTTATCAAACTATGCTCTTAAATAATGCTATCGCGACTGTACGCTATCAGAGAATTACATACGAGTTTTTCTTTATCCTATTTGGTCATTTTGGACACGTTCGGTGTAATTCCTTGGATAAACCCGATCTGTAACAAGGTTTTCCTCTGGCTACTCGAATATATGTATAAACATATATTCGAATAGTCCGAGGAATACCTTGCAATTCATTGCTCGGGTTTATCCACGTAATTATGCCGAACGTGTCCTTAGACACACTCTATATACCACCTTTCTCATATTGGGTTGAAGGCACCGGGAACCAATTCCCTCAGGGAACCGCGAAATTCAAAAAGGTTCAGGACAGCTCGGGACTATTATTGTCAGATGATGCTCTTTGATTGGTTAATACTGCTAATGGGATTGAAAGTGATGTTTTCGTGATATGAATAAATCAGTCTTGTTTGATATTATGAATATTCTAAAGAAATAAGCATTTTTGATATGGTCTGTGGAGCCAAAATTAATGACTGGTGGTTTTTAGCAAATCGTCTGCGGGATAGGTAGTTGCTGGCTATCAAAATCTTGTTGAGCTAGAAAGCGCCGTGTAAGGTGGTGTTTCTCCTAGTTTATCTTATTGATCAACATTTTAGCTTGAAATTAGAGCAAATCTGGATAGTGAAGTAACAGTGTATAAAGGGAGGCACACTGTACCATGCAGTAGGGTTCATAATAGAAGTCTATGGGAGAAACAATTAGTTCACGGTCCTGGATGGTTAAAATCTTTGTGGTTTCAGTGTTCTACACATAATACCGGCGTTAACAAATAATTTGGCGGTCTAAAATTTGAGATCGATTTAGACTATTATTCTAGATCTCTTTTATACTATTTGGATCCTTTTGAAATAATCAGTCTTTGAATCGACTGTCCAATTAAAATTAAGAAATTACAGTATGCTTTTTTCTGGTTTCGTCACCAGATGTTGTCAGGGTCACTGACGAAGCTTTATTAGCCGAAACTACGTAGTCTGGCCCATGTTCCTACTTCTGTATGTATTCTCTGCTCTTGAAGGAACTTTTTTAGATTTTAATTATGAGGAAGACAGATCTGTTCAGTTTAGCAGGGCGATTTGCAAGTTTAGATATAAATGTTTGTTTAGATCTTGTTGTTTATTTATTGAAAAGAATATTGTCTGCCTTTATGTTGATAATTTTCGTCTTTGTCGCCAAATGGACCAAAGCTCAGTAGCCGCCGAATATAACATTTTACAATAGTCCCCAGTTCTTGAAAAGAAATAGTTTGTACTAAAGAAGCAGATGCTAGTGTCCTTATTTTGTCTTTCTTGTTATCCCTTTTTAGACTTCAAAGCCGTTTTAGGATATTATGCAAACAGTGCAGACTCAGTTCAGACGCCCCGAACTGCGGCGTCTGATAAGGTCTATGCAAATCAAGATAAAAAATGCATTAACCATAAACCCCAAAAACTGGAAATTTACTCATCCAAAGGATAATAATGGACAAGTCCACTTTTTACCAAAGGGTTAAACTAGGGCATAACCGTGGAAGGGTATCTATACAGATAAAACAGTTTAATTTTGTTCATCGTACACATTTTGAACTTTTATTCATAGGAACATGTGGCATCACGCTCAACACAGACTGGTTCGAACCAAATGACGAAATGGAACCATCCGACTTGCAGGCTTCCGAGCGTGCCATGCAGGTAACACATTCGTAAGACATTACAGTCGAGCAATCATAGGCTTCCTAACTTCTAACTCGTACTGAAATTGCTGTCTAAATACGATGCTTTAGCGTTTTAGTCAGCTTTATGTTGACGACTTTAATCTAAATTAAGGAAAAAATGCATAATCTTGTATGACCGAGACGGTAAACTACAGGATTGTAACAATATTCAAATATGCTGTGTCAGTATAACAAACTGATGATTCAGAAGACTTTAACTTCCCTTTTCGCAGGATTGCAGTCATTTCGGATCGATGGAGTAATTGGTTTATGAGGTTTTGATTTAATGATCCAAAGACTCAAGAGTTGGACTCTCAGTTATATGTCCGTGCAATTAATGCTTCTGCAATTACGATCGCAATCACTTATATAAAGTTTAGTAACACATTTTGATATCCAGTTACGCCTTTTGGTGAAATGGCATGTGTGATTGATATGGAAATTATACTTGTTAGTGGATAAAGGTTCCTGCATTTTTTCAAGCAGCGGCAATATACAATATAATACTTTTCGAGATAACTATGAAAACGAGAAGTGGATCCCTCTATTACAAAATGTACCGTCAAGTGATATATTGTGCATACAGTATTTACATGTAGTTTATACATGTCTTTCTTCAGTTTAGACTCGGATGGTTTGCTAATCCGATCTTCGGTACAGGCGATTATCCAAGAATCATGAAACAGATGATAGCTAATAAGAGCATAGAACATGGTTTCCAGGCTACGAGACTGCCAACATTTACAGCCGAGCAACTTACTCTGTTAAATGGTAGGTACACTAATATGAAAAACTACGATGCACAATAACTCATCAAACTAAGGTTAGCATGCTTGAAACGTAGATCGGAGATTAAAAACTTAGGTTTCAAACTGTTAATCAAAAGCTGTAGCTTTTCAATCCTTTCTTCTTTTAAAGTTTTCAAATCAAGCTTCGAATTTCTTTTACCAGGCTTAAAAAATCTCGAGTGCTGTTAAGAATTTCACCATTAAATCGGATCTTCTTCTCACTAGGATTGCCTTGCAGAGGCGCTTCTAATGAGTGCAGCAACAATTATTTTGTAGAAGTATGAACTAGAACAGAATAATCATGAAACATTCAATTCATTTGAAGCCCTGGTCGTTATTTCTATACTTCGACAACTCTCAATACACATTTCTTAAAGGCTCTGCAGACTTTCTAGTACTGAGTTTGTTCTCGAATAGCCGCTGTTCTGACGCTGTTCCTCAGCCTTCTGAAGTAGACCATCTGAAAGACAGTGACGTTGTATGCCATCCTGGAAGGTAAGAAGGTTTTAACTTTGTCTCTCCGCACCTGTATGTTACTCCGGAGTAGACAATATGTTTCTGGTAAAATGATATTTTAGTCTATTTGTTGTGTTTATAGCTTAAGGAAAAATTCTTTTTAGCGTTCTCTGGTTTGTTTAAGTGATTTGTGTTTTACGTTCAAGTCTCCTCATACTTCTCATAAGCGCAATTTATATTTCCTGATCCTTTTTGGGGTTGGGGTCAGCGGGCTCGTTTTTGGCGATTCAAGACTAAAGTTTCGTGGAAAGGCGTGAGATTTTATGCACATTACATTGGGCAGAAATATTGAATTGAAGCTGAGTCTGGTATATTGGCGTGCGCGCTTTTTGTATGTGTATTAGTCTCTTCCAAATTCAAACTGTTTATTACAGAGTAAGGGCTCCTGTTTATTATATATTAGCTGTATTTTCAGCATAGTTTTCAGTATATATGCATTATTTTGTTTGGTCAGAGTGTAAATTTATAAATTGTTATAACTACCAATCTACCGCTGTATAGCAATGCCTGCTGGATCATATGATCCTGATGAATTTGTGTTCATCATGGGACTTATTTATTAATTTTGTATTATATTCATGTTTTTTGGTGGTGTTGTAGCTATTGTTTTGTTCTTTTCTGCTAAAATGTATTATTTTTCTAGCTGTTTTTTCTTACATGTCCTTATTTAAGGTGAATGGGTGCATATTTAGGGAAATCACCTCAGTCTTCAGTTTCTGTTTTTGCCTCCGTTCTTAATTGGTGATCAACTATTAAAGCAAAGAATTTTGATTTAGAAACGAATACGAAATCTGTTTAAGGATCAAATCCATTTTGGAAGGGCTACAATGACCAGAGAAGCAAACAAGAAGGCAAAAAATACCCCCCCCCCCTAAAATTGCAAAAACTTGGTGGTTTACCCATGCACCTTTTAAGTACCTTTACAGTCCAGATGCTCAGGCGCTTGCTATTCGGAAAGGACTAAACTGGGTGAAGGCGCATTACAGTGAGGTACCAATATTTCTAGAAACAGGTTTCTCTGATGATCCAGGGACAGTTAAGGACACAGGGCGGGTAGATGGAATCAGAGCCTTTTCCAACGAAGTCTTGAAAGGTTTGCGTTTCGATATTTGGCAACAAATTACAGAGGTCTAAATAAGGCTTTGTATTGAGGATAATCCAGACCCGAGTTTATAAAACTTTTATCCTGCTCAACTCAGATGAGCATGAAATTTTCTCTGCTGATAAATATTTAAATGCCAACTAATGTTGGCTTTTCATATTAATAAGCAGAGAAAATTTCATACCCAGCTAAACTGAGTAAAAAAACAACTGTACTAATCAGTAATGTGCTGTTAACTAGCAGGTAAAAGTTCATGCTCAGCTGAGTTGAGCATGAGAACAAGTTTTATAACCTTGGTGCCTGATATACTTTTCCAATGACTGCATATAAACGTACGTTGTGACAATTTTCCACCTCGCCCTTACAAAAGCTTCTTGGTGAGATAACATCTTTTTATGCAAAATCATGACCCCTGCAGCATCCCTGTTACTCTCTATTATCTGGACCACTGAAATAATTGTTGCGCTAACACAGCTTTTACGGTTGTGCATAATTTCATGCTTCCAGCCGCTATGTTCTAAGCAACAGTTTTCGCAACAAGTTAACAATGCAGCACATCTTTAATCGTTTCATTTTGTTATTTCATCGGTATAAACAACAGACTGGGTGCGATAATATTAAGCTGGTAGGAGCATAACATTTGTAAAACAGTTTGCATTTGGGAATACAACTGGAAAACTATTGCGAATTGAGTCACATTATGAACTACAAACGCAATTACTTTGGAAACAAACTAAACTTCAAGACATTTCTTTTGAAATGGGCACATATATGGGTCACATTTTAGGTGTATTCAATTTTGCAACCGCCTTAGAATTGTTATCTGGGCACTTATAGAACAGAAAATAGAAGATTTTTATTAAGACTAAAGGTTTATAGATGAATCAACGTTGTTCAGTATGTACTCAACGTTGTGTGCAACGATGCATACACATTGAAGAACATTAATGTACTGTCATGACGTTGATTTCAATGCTGATTCAATGTTGTGTGTCCAGTGGGCTGACTTCTAAAACCCAGTGCTAATCTATGATGTATCATATGAAAGTAAGCTCATAATCTAAATAGAAATTACAGCGTATTTGTAAGTCAACGGGTCTTGCAATATATATGAAATAGATAAATGTTGTGAACGATAAGATTTCTTCTTTCAGATATACCATTTTTATGATATTATTTTGCAGCGTTACGTCTAGACAGCGTCAACGTTAAGGGCTTTCATTTTTGGGCTTTGATGGATAACTTTGAATGGAACATTGGCTATTCAAAACGGTACGGACTTTATCATGTCGATTTCAATAAGCCTAATCGACCAAGAGTTCCAAAGGCTTCAGCCGGATTCTATCGACACCTTGTGACAGCCAACGGATTTGAGGCGAACACGACTGTGATGGGAGGGGCTCCATTTGAAGATGAGTTTCTGTTCGGCCAGTTTCCAGAAGACTTTGTCTGGAGTACATCATCGGCGTCGTACCAGATTGAGGGTGGATGGAATGAAGGAGGTCGGTACTTCAGTAATTGTAATACATTTGTTTACCTTGTTAGCAACAGTTACTAAAATAGGATCTGTTGCAATACCAGATTCGTGTGAAATTTGGGTGTCGACTCCCTGTGTAAAACGAATTACATGCATATCACCTGTCAGGATATACCATCCAAATAGTAATGCGAAATGTCTTAGCGAATATTTGTCTGATATGTCATTTCAGATCTTATCCCTTATTGTGAACAATATATATGATGACAGGTTTCAAACAGAGATTTGCGTTTAATGCAAGATAGAGCAGACTGTCTAGTGCAATCTGAGTCTCTAACTACACTGAGTTATGACTAATCATTTAGCTGAGATATTTAAATCATACCAGGAAAGGTTCATACAATGTACCTTGTACTGAATTGTATACCGAAAGGAAAAAGTAACGCATATTTTTGTAAAACGATCAAATTACTCACGTGGTAAGTAAAATCCATTAATAAACTATTCCAAAATAAAGAATTATAATAACTGAATGAACAAGTCACAAATTTAATAAAATTCAAATTGCACTTAAATCTCTGAAAAACTTGACAGAGGACCACAAAATCCACGTTCAAGTCAATACCGGGTGTGACCACCCCTTGCAGCAGTACCAGCTCTCACTCTTGACAGCGTAGAACGTATGACTTTATTGATCAGAGCAAGTGGAATGTTATCCCACTCCGCTAAAAGTGCCATTTCCAGGTCACGTACAGAACCAGGGCGTATGTACGGTCTTGCCAAGGCTTTGTCACACGCGCAACTGGAGCTTAAGTCTTCAAGGCGTGCTAAGTAGTGTACTCGGTTACCTGTTACCTGGAGCGAGTATTAATGTGAATGCAGTTATTTCCCTTAGACCCGCAAAACGATAGGTATAAATCGATATTAGGAATGCCATATCGCTGTCCATATCCCCGGATCTGTACAGGTGTTGAACTTCTCTGAAGCCGGTTTTTTGTCATCACTGTGTTTGATATTTCATCAGCATAATAACAATACGAAGGAGCTAGATGGAAACATTTCTATTTTTTAAACAATATGGTTTTTCTTTTTCTCAGATCAAATCTATTAACTTTTTTCACTTGCTCACTTTTGTTGTACTAAGTCTCTTTTTTTCCACATATTGACGTCAATTTTGTAAGGATTGGCGAAAAAATAGATCTGATTATTGGTCGTTTTAGTTTCTGACAACAAAAACAAAAAACAATAATACTTATAATAGATTATGATAGTTCGATCCCTCTTTGACGGTCTCAGCTTTATGGAAAGATTAAGCCTGATACAGATACCCATCCACCCACTTTTTTTTCGTTTCTTATCTTTTTTTCTTTTGCCCCGCCCATTGGGGCTCGCGAAATATATATTGCGTGCCTGATGCTTCTGTGGCAGCGGCTGCTAGACCTGAGTGTCATTTATCGCAGGCCGAGTTAATATAGTAGTCCTACAAATTATCTCTAAATCTACTAAAAATGACTAAAATATTATTTTCTGGGACGTTAAACCACAACTCAACAGCAACGACAACTTTTTTCTTTTGACTTTCTGTTTTGACAAAACTGTAAAAGTTTTATGCACATGCCGTCTTTCGGCTTTCTGCTCAGCTGCGTTATTTAAAACATATAAGTTTAAACATCCACGATTAGTATTTAAAAGCTGCCTTTTCTGCGAACAAAACAAAAAAATAAATATAAAATTAAACGAGTCGCGACACGAAAAAACAGACAAAATGGCATGTGCGCCCTGCGAACACTCAGATCAGCGTGTGTATCCGCCCAGTCTGATCAGAGTCTTCTCTGTCCGCGAAGAGGTAGCTTAGCCCATTGGTTATCCTGCCCAGGCTGATCTAAGACTTCGCAGGGCGCTATGGCACTGTGTTCGTTTTGTTGCGACGCTGCTAAAATTACTATTTAACACACGGTTAAAAAATCATCAGAAGACGATCTTTAATACATATCGGATAGAATATCGATTTCTGACTTTCATTGCCGATAGCGAGTGTTAATTTTGAAATTGCATTGTTTTGACAAGACATGTGACCGAATTTCACACCTTCAGACAGATAGCGTGTCGACAACAGCGGCTCAGTAGGCTTCTCAGTCGATGACTTTAGCAAACAATTAAATGAGCCTTAACATGACAAAACACAGCTGCATGTGCGTCCAGCGAAGACTCAGATCAGCCTGGGCATCCGCCTAATCTGGTCAGAGGCTTCAGGTAGCTCAGAGTATTATCTACCCTTTAATCGCACAGCAAAGACTGGGTGGCTGCTTAGGCTGATCTGCGTCTTCGCTGGGTGCACATTCCACTTTGCTGGTTTATCGTGTCGCGGCTCGTATGAGGAAAATTATGAAAAATGACCAGAAAAATGACCAGAAAAGAAGTGTCCCGGACTTGGCCGGACCAGCCAGACGGCTGACTAGTGCCTGCATTTTCGTATATTTAACTGTTTTTAATTCTAACTAAATTTAATCACAACATGAGAACATCTTGCCAATTTTAAATGGTTTGCGCACAAGCACAGCCTGATTTGATCACACATGTTTAAAATATTTTGATCAGAAATTCGGATCAGTTCGGTTTGTGCAGAAACGGGTTAGGTAATACAAACTAATACTAAAATTGACAAAAACAAAAATTATTAAATGATCATAGACTCAGACCAGTGTTTCGCAAGTGCATAGGCTGGTCTGAGTCAGTTTGCATATTGTTCGATCTACATTGTATATTGTTTAAACTTTAAACAAAAAAGATTGATCAATATGCAAACTGACTAAATATATGTTGTAAATCATGCCCGAAACTGTGAATAACTAAGTCCATAAATTGAATGTTGGAGCTTTATATTTCTTAGCATTTATCTTTGGTTATTTCACGATGAGTTCATTTCAAACTTTAATGAGATGACAATTACTATAACTGATAGGAGGTAATATCGGATTTTATGATCGATAATCGATTAATGCACGCTAAATAAACATGTTACTTATACTGTATACATAGCGTATTATCAACGTATTCCGATCAGCTTGCGCAAACTGTTCAGACACTGTTTGGTCTTATCATTTTGCACATATCAGAGGCTGATAACATTGCGCAGATGCACAGGCTTATTATCTTAAGTACTCATTTTAGCAGAAATACCAAAAATAGCACAAAAATTTTATCTTTAAATGATCCTTCCTAGCTTCACTTAAAACAGTTATATATTAAAGGGACAAAGTTTCATTATGAACAGAAATATTACTTATAAAGTGAAACAAAAAAATATTTATATAGCCTTGCAAGAAAAATGTTTCATAGCATTGTTTCCTTAGCAATGCTTACTATGCTATAGTAAGCGTTCCTTACACAGGGTTACGAGGAAATCTTCATCATGATTTAGTTTCTTACAGTCATCAGTTTTTCGACAATACTGTAATACCTTAAAAGAGCAATGCAGTGTATGTCTCTCCATGTCTCCTAATTATAAATGAGCAAATCTGCCAATACGATTCTGTGGCTTCTACGATCCTACCCTGTGATACACAAAACATATTTCGGTTTCTTTGATAAATTCGTCCCACCACATTCGCATAAATTTCCATCAAAACTGTTAGCAGAAACACTAGAAATTATATAATAACTAATAGATTAAATTAACATTACCATAAGATATGTAATTATTTGTTTTCATAGTTGAATTTTTAGCTTATTAAGAATTAAAAAAAAAACTACAATTAGTCGATTAACCGTTTTTTCACGTAAACTTTGATTGTTACGTTTCAGATTTTATTGACTTTTTTCTCTTTTTTCTTTTCTTGCGTTCTTCTTTCATTCAATCTTTCTTTCTTTCTTCGTCAGACTATATAAATATTGTTCCTTTCTTAATTACATGTAGATCATAAAAAGCACACCTGAAATATATAAACAAAACAAGAATACCAATAAAGGATGTGGTGTTAGCCGTTACGCAATATAGGCGGATTTGGACTTAGACTTTGTGAGACATAATTTTGAGCGAGGTTTTATCGAAACACGACTTTTTGTATGTTTAGAAATCAATGGAAGATACTTATAGTGTACGTATTTTATAATGAATTACATCAATGTAAACCTTATGAAAATCTCTCGATGGTGATAACTTATAAAAGTTTTATAGAAAATTCGATCATTTTCAAATTTTAGGCTGAACATAGCTTCTTGGGCATTTTCGACATGATTCGTATATAAATTCGAGTGATTGAGGCTTCAAACTTCTAAAGCCGATGGAAGAATCAAAACATGGAGTTATTTTATATATTTTTACACCATATTAACGGACAAAGACTGAAGTTTATGTTCATAACTTATAAAAAATTGTCGTACTATCATATATGTATTTAATTTAACATTTTACATTATGTTCCAATGTAATTGCATATAGCACTGGACAGAATTTCAACAGGTAAGCTCTCGGATAATCCCGTAAGTCGCTATCGGTAATTTCCGCTGTATTGAAGCATAAAGTTCCCTATGGCCGAGCGCTCCTAGGACGGTCCGCTGTGGTGCCAGTTTGACGCAGATGAGTCCACAGGCGACTGACTGTTGTTTGATTGACGTTTAAACACCTCCCGACTTCAGCTTGCGACAAGCCTTGCAACAGCAAAGGTACGGCTCCTTGGTGTTGGTTTTGACGTAGCCGTGGCCTCACGAACACGTTAATTTCTTACAGCAAATAACCTGTACATGTGAGGCGATCATACATAATGTTTTAAAACCAAAATTTCAATAATATCAGTTAACTGTATGATTCGGCACGAGGAAATGCGATTCTAAACCATAGTTGGGTTATTCAACAATTATTTCATCGTAGCAAAGAACGTTAGCATAAAAAGTCGGCCTGGTCCTCCAAAGGCTATAACGAACAAGAAAAATCTTTAAAAAAAGATAATCGGCGCAGATTAAATGGAAGTGTGTTTTGTTATATTTCTCTAGTTGAAGATTTGACAATATTCATGAATAAGTAAGCTATGTCGGTAGGCACCCGCAACCGTAATTTTGACACTGGGTAGCGACAACGACATATCTCAAAAATGAGCTGTCCAATTTGGAATTCCAAAATGGACCGCGCTCAATCTTGAAATTGACCTGATTTCAAAATAGTAATCTACATGTTGACCTGTTCGTTTGTTTGTTTGTGTGTATTAAACCGAAAGTAGAATTCGAAAGTAGAGCTTCGACGAAAAAAGTAAAGTCTTGAATAGCTGCGTCTGTTTTCGATAACATTTCGATTGTAAAATTACAAACAAAAGGAAGATTTTGAATTAAAATAGGACAAAGTGCTAGTATTCCCAATGAAGTACGGCGAGAAAAAACGAAGATTAAAAATTAATTGACCTTTGATATTATTGGCTAAATCTTGACATACGCGTTATTTGACCAATGGAATCTTGTGAAATGTGGAACAATATCGAAATTATACGAGGCTTTTCCTCGAGAAAATATATTTATAGTTTTCTATGCAGTGCGACTTTGAAATTTACAAATGTTATCTAATATGCGTTTCTTTTTCCTTTCAGTATATTAAAGCGTAAAATGAGCTGCGACACAACAAAACCAATAAAGTTGCATGTGCGCCCAGTGAAAACTCATATCAGCCTCTGTATTCACTCTGTCTGACTTTTCTGTGCACTTAAAGGGTAGCTAAAGGTAAAAACTACCTTCATGCGGACAGCAAAGATTCTGATCAGACTGGGCGGATGTCCAAGTTTATTTGGGCCTTTGCTGGGCGCACATGCCACTTTGTTGATTTTTTTCATGTTGCGGCTCATATATCAAATCAGATTCTGAAACTGAAAGTCAAATTACCGCGTGTTTAAAAAAAGCATAAGAAGAACCGATATTACTTTTGGTAATAGAAACCATATTGCGTTGTCAGCATGTTTGATATTCAAAGTAAGGACATGACATACTATACCGAGGGCTTAGTGCAAGACTAGTTTAACTCCATATTTTGAAACTTTTCAGGAGAAGCAAAAACTGATTATTATACAAAATATTTATATAAAATTTAACACATTTACATAACATATGGTAAGAAATGCTTTCATTATTCAATTTTATTTATTTATTTTTGTTAAATTAGGGTTTTGTGACTTAGACTACTTTTGCGCTGAAATGTACAGTGCAAGACTAGCCTAACTTGAGATAGACTACTTTTTCCAATGCACAATATAAGTGCATTATAAAACAAATTTTAACAACTAATATAGTCTGAATGCAAAAACTCAATAAGCATGAGCTGTGAAACAGCTATTTAACAACTTTAAACATTTATAAAGAACAATCTATATCACTTTTATTTTGTTAGTGCAACACTATGCTAACTTCAAATGCACTTTTTATTAGCGCAATACTAGTCTATCTCAAGATAGACTAGTCTTGCACTAAGAAAAAAGAGGAAAATATTTTGAAATGAAAATATTCCATGTTTTGCTACAAAACCTGTGTACTAGAGTGTTAAGAAAACACTGTACATAGACCTATAAACAGTTAAAGAATATGAGAATTTGTATCTAAATTTATAAACATTTATCCATTGCATGCCCTATAAAATCCAATTCCTTTCATTGAAGTTAGACTAGCTTTGCACTGAAGATTTGACTCATCTGGCACCTAGACTACTTTGACTGTAGGAATTTAAGCATTTTTTTTTGCAAAAAAAAAGGATTTTAATATTTTCATAGAATGTGTATTTGACGATCAAGTTTTCAAAACTGCAAAAAAGTGAATTTCTGAAAAATTGTGAGTTAGCATAGTCTTGCACTGAGCCCTCGATATGCTTTAAAATCATTAGACTAGAATTATTGCTTTGTATAATTGAGATGAAAAGAATGTACTGGCAAACATATTAGAATTTCATAATAGGCTGCATTCTCAGCATGGCGAAAGAGACTACCATATCGCGATTTGAACAACAATAAAATCATTTAAGGTAGACGAATAGTGAATAAAAATATTGGTGGGGCATTCATTTCATTATACCAGCTGAATAACCCAAAGGGCTATAAAACATTTGGATAAGAAAAGAAAATTTTTAACCGTTTTATTTTCCTAAAAAATAAACTTTTGTATTTATACATACTTTTTTTACACATTTTCCATTAAAATTCATGTCTCTAGCACATGGATGCACTTTCTTTTCTGCAAATCGTATAATCTTTAATATAGGATATTAGAAACAAACTGGTAAGAAAAATTGCAATTATCTTGATAATAAGTATATTTTTACATTTTTTTTTAAAATGCAAGAAAATTGAATTTCATGAAAAACGTCATGAAAATATATTCAGTCGATGGGGCATGCTTATGCATATTGTTTTAGTAAAACTTACATTGTATGATACAGAATTAAACAAAAAACAAACATTTCACCGTTTAGTTTCCTAGAAAAACAACGTTGAAGTTCAAAAATATCCCCCAAAAAGACTGCCCAAATACTGCACCTGCTGCAAGCACAGCCGGTCCTTGCCCTGTTATTTATTTTCCTGTTGTTCCGGGTCTACCATAGAGTAATGCCTCAAAAATGCGCAGATGGAATTAAAATTGTAAAGACCTTGATCATTCTGGTTCATAAGGAACAGTCTGATCACGGTTTCCACTGTTTGTACAGAATTATCTGCCCGAAAACTTAGAATCTTTATGGTAGACATTGTAAGTGAGTATGAATGATTTCACCATGAACAATAACTCTGTTATGTGTTTAAACAAGTCAATACAGAGTTATTGTGTATCTAAATACCTTAAATCCAAAGTGTTGATAAAGTACTAACTGAAGAAAAGGTGCGTAGACGGACGAAAGGAATATGGACCGATACCGAGTAGAAAGATAAGAAAATATGTTTCCTGTCTTTTTATCAGGAAAGGGCGTGAGCATTTGGGACACATTCTCTCATAAACCTGGAAATGTTAGAGACGACTCTACTGGAGACGTTGCTTGTGACAGCTACCACAAATATGGTGAAGATGTCAATCTTTTGCGGTCATTGAAGGCAAGATTTCATATTTTCGTATATAAAGTCTTATTATTTATTTGGCAGAATTGTTATTAAAATGTTGGCTAGTGTTTGGTAGCCAGTTTACACAAGAGACAGCTATACAATATAGCCGTTACCTGTTTGCTAAACCATTCGACCCGAATTCCTACTTTTAAAAAGTTAAGTTGCTCAAAAACTACAAATTATTTCCTTTTAGAGCAACACCTACCTCGCTATGAAACCAGAGGAAAATGAACATTGAGGTGTTGCTGTACACCCTAGATGTTTTGTCGAACTGCTCGGTAACAAAGATTGTGCTCTTGTATTTTCTAAACACAGAAGTTTACTGTTATCACATTCTATCCTAATAATGTTAAGTTATAAATTTTAAGATGTCATAGCATTGGGCCAGTTCGGCGCGTTGATGAACTGGTAATTGTAGCTACAGCGTATCAAAATCA
Source organism: Ctena decussata (assembly GCA_963989385.1). Taxonomy (NCBI): domain Eukaryota; kingdom Metazoa; phylum Mollusca; class Bivalvia; order Lucinida; family Lucinidae; genus Ctena; species Ctena decussata. The sequence continues at coordinate 32,519,314 of OZ022511.1, forward strand.
TATCACACTGATATATACGTCGGTGGCTTGTTTGTTAGTCACTGGGTATCGGTGGCTTCACAACTCCATCTTTACTTTGTAACTATTCCTTTCAACACAAGCTGAAAAAAAATACTTAGATAACAAAAATAACAACTCATGATTCTGGAACAGACGAGAAAGTGGGATATTGTGGCGATATGTTAAAAATGTATTCGGGATATATCTGTTGGATATTGGGAAATCACAAAGGCATGGACTTCTCAGTGATACTATAAAGTGGACTTAATATTTCTACGAAAGATAATATTATGTTTCAGGTAACGCATTACCGTTTCTCCATCGCTTGGCCAAGGATATATCCAATGGGTACTGGTACTGCGCCAAATCAGCAAGGTATTGACTACTACAACAAGGTTCTTGACCTGTTGTTGGCAGCTGGGATCCAACCGATGGTTACACTGTATCACTGGGACCTACCACAAGCGCTTGAAAATCATGACGGTTGGTTAAATGAAACTACGACCACTCTCTTTGAACAATTTGCTAATGTTTGCTTTAGAGAGTTCGGACAGAAGGTAAACCATATCTTCTGGCTTAGTTGATAACTATGAACCGGAATTATTTTCACAAATAGGTGTTGAAAGAACATAATATCCGAAGTTCTGATTTTTTTTTGTTAATCTAATAATTGTTATTGTCATTTGCCCTGAGCAATGCGACTCTCTGTTTATTATTTTACCTCCCTTTTCAAGATTGGTCAAATCTTAAAAGAAAGACATTCTTTCTTTTAAGATTTGACCAATCTTGAAAAGGTCTCGTCGTCAAGGAAAGCAACTATGAAGTCATGAAAACTGTCTCCGTTTGAAAAACTCATGTACCGGAGAAACAGTGAGGTCTTTAATAACTTCACTTTCATAAAAATCGCAAAGTTGGCGAAAAAAGTTTAAGATTTACAGCTTCCATTTTTTGTTTGTTAATTTATATATGCTGTTTTATTTTACTGTATGTTGTTCTTTATTGTAGTTTAAATCTCCTAGATTTTGAAAGCTTGTCATTTTTACAGACATATGAATACGGCTTTGTTTTTTAATCGAAAGCTCATTTCATGTCAAAAAATAAAGAAAAATGCGAACAACCTTGTCAATGACTAGCTTAAAATTCTGCGCTGATTTTTCTTATTTTGTTCTTATCTTTAAAGACTTTGTCGGATATGAACCGGCGTGTGACCAGTGGTAGCCTTTTAATAACAATTTTACCGTGTAACGTATGGTATTTGGTTATTCTATATTTGAGTATAACTTGTCGTTAAAAAACGATTTTACTTTTAACCATCTTGACACGATTCGACCGTGCAGTTTGGTTTTACCACAGCCGCACAACCCTCATCAGTTCAGTGATGGGATCATAAGTATATTTAATGATTGTTCTTATAACGGACTGACAGAAATTGTTTCGGATTTGTTCAAAAGGTTTTCATTGATTTTCTTGAATTTAGGTTAAGTTTTGGATGACGATAAATGAGCCCTGGGTAGTGGCATATCATGGCTATGGGAGAACCCATAGAGCCCCTGGACTTGGTCTCTCGGGAACAGCTGACTACATAGCGGCGCACAATCTAATCAAAGCCCATGCAAAGGCCTACAGGTTGTACAATAGAAAGTGGAGGCCACTACAACATGGTTAGTAAGCTTTGTCGCACACGTTATCATATAAACTGGCTATACTAGAATAAATGAGCTGCGACACGAGAAAACCAACAATGTGGTTGTGCGCCCTGCACAGACTCAGATCAGCCTTGGCATTTGCCTAGTCTGGTCAGACTCTTCGCTAAGTGCTTAAAGGGTCAACTGAGCTACCTCCATGCGGGCAGCGAAGACTCTGATCAGACTGGGCGGATGCCCAGGCTGATCTGAGTCTGCGCTTGGCGCACAACCACATCGTTGGTTTTCTCGCGTCGTGGCTCAAATGTGGTATGTTGGCAAAAGGAAACTACCCAGTCATTTACTTGTTTATACTTGTGCATGAATTTTTGTGCATTTAGGATAGGTGATAGAGAACAGTCATTTAGAGTCACGTTGAAACAGAGTTATGCTTGAAAGATGCCTGAGTGCATGAGCTGTATTGCACAATACAATTCTGCGTATGAAATGACTCAATAATGCCTTGACTGTCATTTTTGTTACTTTGCAGCTCTCATCTTTGATACTATCCTTGCTTCAGAGGCGTCTATCAACATTGACTTTATCAATTCGCTCAGCAACTCCTTGTTTATGCCGGTTTTATTTAACGGACTTGTTAGGAAAATATTAAAGTGCTTTGTATATTGTTGTACTTTAAAATACCTTTTTATTCCTTATGAGTTGATGCTGCATGTACAGAATGTCTTCGGTATCCAATACTTTCACGATTATGTGAATATTACAGTCAGAATGCGTTTTCCAAATGCGTTATCGCAAGTTTAAATATGTGTCCATGTACTTTTAATTTGGGGTTTTCCGTGCTTAACCTCATAAACGCCCGATTTGGTTACCGATATATATAAGTTGTCTTTTTTTTTGTTTTTGTTTTTTTTATTTGTTTATTTTTTTGTTTGAAGTTTCATTTTAATTCAGCTGAATTATTCTGCGTATAAAGTAGTTTTACACGATTAATCTAATGAAATTTACTCTGCATGGTTAAACGATTTGAGCAGTTTTAGTTTTGCAAGTGCAATTAATATGCAGGTAGTCCCGGTTTTAACTCAAATGTATTTCTAATACTACTATTAGGGCATGTTGGTATATCGCTTAACAGCAATTGGCTATTACCTAAGAACCCATCTGATCCTGAAGATATCGAAGCTTCTGAAAGGGCCCTGCAGTTTCACCTTGGTTGGTTTGCGCAGCCTATTTATGGTACTGGAGATTACCCACATATAATGCGGTCACGGGTAAAGATGAGAAGTAACGGACAAGGGCTGACCAAATCGCGTTTACCAGTCTTCACAGCGGAGGAACAGAAATATATTAGAAGTAGGTACATTGTACAGGTGCCCGTGCTTATTTAAATATATGAATGGACTTGGCTTTTAGAACTACATACTAAACTTGATATTTAAAGTCTACATGTACTCGTTTATCACTTATATTTTCAAATGTCGATACTGCTTATATCTACTGAAATAATTTGAAAAAACCCATCTTTTTATTTTGAATATGAATGCATCTACGTCAACCAAAATCACACAACATATATATGCTTATTCCTGATAAAGTCTGTATCTCGAACTTGAAATTGGGCAATTGAATCGGCCAGGAATTAGCACAGGCTCCTCGTTTCTTAGACAAGTATAGACACACATTAATCACTGTATGTATACAGTTTTCTGGTGCACTATTTCTATTACAATATCAAATTGAATTTTAAAGATTTTAAGTCGGTCTGAAGCTTTTTTTTTTGCTTACCGCGCCTGATAAGCACAAACAAATGCAGATTTTGGGACAGGCACATACAACTCATCTGACATTCAGCAAAGCGGCAAACTGAGATAAAGATCCAGAGGTTATAACGTTAACTTACGTCTATGCCGTGTCCGTGATAGTTTTTGCGCGACGGCTTCGACTGCATTGGTTATTGCAAGCCAACGTGGATGCCATAGCAATATTAAGACACAAAAAAAATCGCCCAAAAGAGCAAGGCATACGATATCATAGGCCATACAAAAGACCGATTTGGGGAAACAACATTACTTTTGTATTTCTGACGAGTAATGCTCTTTTGCTGATGTCATTCAATTAAATGGTACAGTTAATCTGTGAAATAAATAAATTTGATAAGTCTCAAGCATTTTATCATAACGTATTTTTCACTGTCACGAGAGAAACGATCATCAGACAGCAATAAGAAATGGACGTTTTTAAATCCTCTCAGTATATAGTAAAAGTAAGCTCTCTTATGAGATGTTAGTCAGGGCAAGCGGAATTCAATTTTGTCACATTTACAAGGTCCATTTATTTTAAGAGTACTAACTTGTACTGTTTCTGATCTTACATTTACTTAATTTTTTCAAAATTTCATGACATACATACATACATACATACATACATGTGTCATAGGATTTGGTCTTTAGGCTAGGCCTATATTTGCCCTCTCCTACAAGAGTAGGATTGGATTAGAGTAGGAAAGTAAAAATATAGGCCTAGCCTAAGGTGCAACCCCATTAAGATGTATGTATATATGTATGTGGATGGATGAGATGTCATCCTACATGTACCGTGCATATGTAGGCGGGTCTTTATATGCGCGGTTCCCATATAACTCAGGACTGGTTTTCCAGGATGCAGTTCAACTGGTACACGTAATATGTTTTATCATATGACGTGTCTTACTCAGTGGACAACGTCGGGTCATAAAATCGCATGACCACACGTGTAATAACACTTTGGCATGTACACGTAACGTCATTGACAACGTCCATATCAACAATGCCGTTATCTTATTGAAATAATGTTCAGTTTGAAGACGTTTTAATCCCATTTAAAGGGTCATATAATAAACATAATCTTATACTCGTGGTCATTTCATATGAAATTTATGAAACTCGCCGAAGGCTCGATTCATAAATTTCATACGAAATGATCACTCGTGTAGAATCCGCTCTTAGTCTATCTGTATCAAACTGGATTTTTGTTTCACAGACTCAGCCGACTTCTTTGGAATCAACATGTATTCGTCGAGCGTGGTTTCTCCTTATGAGTATAATGTCTCAGACGTTGGTTATTACCCCGACATGGGAGTGAAAGAGGAGAAAGATCCCAGTTGGCCAAGGTAAGTAGAGACACCAAAATCGAGTCGCAGAGAAACAAAATTTGCAGCAAACAAGATAGTAAATAAACAGCATATTGAGTGCATCTCCCTGTTTTCCCGTGATTTTTACATAGGAGAATAATTTTGTGACTTCCATCTTGCATTTTATTCAAATAAGAGTCTACTCTTAAAGAAAGAATTTGCTCTGTGAGGCGCAAATTCTTTCCATTAAGTGTTTATCTCATTTTGGAAGTGGGGTTGACGGGTGGGGGGGGGGCAAAATGACAATGACAGTGTTGCTTCCCCTGGAAGTGTTCCGTTTAATGGGCAAAATAACAACAGAGTAGCAACAGTAATAGTGTTAAGCGAACGGTTTCAACTCCAAGAAAGACCCAGGACCTACACACAATTATATTTCTCCCTCAAGGCCGTCAGATCTACCTTTAAAGGTAAGGTTTTCTTACACCAGACAGCAAGAATGTGCTTTTGAGAGCGTGACTCTTCCCCTGAGTTAAATTCTGTTGTTGGTTTTTTCCTCAAAAATTATGTCCCCGCTATTATTTAAATACTACTTTATTCAAATTAGTCAAAACAACTACGCACAAATTAACTCACAAAGCTTACTCAACAGGTTTTGATTTCAATCTTCAAATATTATGAATATGATCGTTCGCCCTAATACGGGAAATATGCACCAGGGGCAAGGAGATTCCCTACAACCATGAATTTTACTCTGGAGGAACAGTCTGAAAAAGACTGTTCCTCCAGAGTAAATTTCATGGTTGTAGGGAATCTCCTATATAGAAATTTAGCCTTAGCAACAGCATAGCAACGACTTAAGTCCTTTTATAAATACGGCCCCAGGAAAGCATTTGTTTGTCTAGAATGGATTTTTGGTTTGAAGGAGAGGCTACAGTTTAACTAAAATTGCCCCTTCTTTAGGGTTTTTATATACAATTAAAATATGTCCAAATTTTACAAAAGTTACGTAAGGAAACCAATATTTGCAGACAGTTGGCCCCTGCAGAGAGGTTCATATATCTTTTCATAATTTTTTTTTTTTGGGGGGGGGGGGATTCTGGCGCACAACCCTTCAATGAACATGAAGTCGAAGGCCTGTTTTTTGTAAGTGTGGCCTTTATGATTTCATACATGTCTCTTGATATGGTCAATTATACATGACACTTTGATAGTATTACATGCAAGCAGCTTCACAAAACAACAATAATCTGTCTTAAAATACCGCTGCTGACCATAAAAAGATTGAGCCGCGGCTCGACAAAACCAGCAGAGTGGCGTATGTGCCCAGCGGAGACTCAGATCAGCCTGGGCATGCGCCCAGTCTGATCAGAGTCTTCGCTGTCGGCATGGAGTAGCTTAGATCCCTAACTATACATTACGCGCACAGCAAAGACTCCGAGGCCCAGGCTGATTTGAGTGTTTGCGTGGCGCACATGCCAGTTTGTTGATTTTGTCGTGAAGTGGCTCATTTCTTACAATATTATAGTAGGTCCAAACATTATCTGTTCTTTAAAACACATTTTTTTATCCGAGCTTCTATATTTTACTAGATCAGCTTCCGGCTCGTTACGTGTAACACCGTTTGGGATGCGAAATCTTTTACATTACATCAAAAGATCCTACGGCAACGTACCCATCTATATCACAGAAAATGGCTATGCTGGCAATGGTAGCCTTGAAGATATCGGCAGAACAGCTTATTACACAGAATATATTAATAACGTCATGAAAGGTAAGTGTTCTTTAAATTATTACATGTTTCAAGCAATAGGCTAGACCTGTTTCAGAGATATTGTAATATGTTATGTATTCTTTTTTTTTTGTAAAGGATCATTCGAAGAACAATACTATAGTGTCGGCTGCACCCTTTCTTCGATCAAAAAAGATCATTCAGGGGGTGGGCATAATGCAGGTTTGTCTATACTGTAAGGCATTAATAGTGACTGCTAATGACATGCTACACTGTAATAGAGCTGACTTACATCAACAAATCAAAGGCTATCCATCAAAGACTTTGGTGTTAAATCTATCTGTCGTTTTCAAACAATCACCCTTGAATACAAAGAACACTAAGAAGAGAAAGAAAGTTTTCATGTCATTAACTGCTAAATTTGAATTTGCAATTGTCACAATGGGTATTTCTTGAATTGATAAGACCCTAAGCATTTCAGGGGATGCGTCTATGAATTGCGAAGTTGAGCTAAAATGAAATAGCTGTGAACTTCATATTGCATTTTCATAGGGGACACAAACGTTTCGCTATTGTTTATGTTTTGGAATTTCGCAAATTATACAGAAAATTAAACGTTCAATAACGCTGGCTAATTAAAGGTGTATTGGTAGATCTTCAACTCCAAATTTCTCTTCCCTATTTTGCAAAGAGTAGCATTTTTTTTACTTTGCTTCCCAGGCCAATTTTAGCCTTCCAGAATGGGATCTACTCTTAAAGGAAAGAATTTGCCCCTCTAAGAGCAAATTCTTTCCTTTGAGAGATGATCCCCTTTTTGAAGGGAGACAAAATTTAATGTGAAACACGCACAGTTGCTTTCCGTGGAAGTGTAAGCATTAACTTTAAATAGTTCTTGTAATTATGATTAAAACCACGTTGCAGCGATCAATATCGACAAAGTCAACGTCAAGGGTTACACGGCTTGGTCATTGATGGACAACTTCGAATGGGAGAAAGGATATTCCGTCAGATATGGGCTTCACTACGTCAACTTCTCAGATCCCGACCGGCAAAGGATACCAAAGGCTTCAGCAGGATCATACCGCGAGATTATAATGAGGAATGGATTTCCGCAGGAACCAGTGAAAGCCCAGACAATCCCTTATGAAAATGAGTTTCTGTACGGGACATTTCCGGAGGGGTTTATATGGGGCACTGCAACATCAGCGTACCAGATTGAAGGTGGATGGGACGAAGATGGTATGTCATAACATGTTGATGCAGTTACGTTTCATATACATGCATGTAACTGGACAAATACTGAACCACTACACGAAGACTTAGATCAGCGTGGGCATCCGTCCAGTCTGAACAGAGTCTTGGCTCTGAGCTTAAAGGTACACGTAGGTTAGGGTCTAAGCTATTTCCATGCGGACAACGAAGACTCTGGTCAGACTGATGCAAAGGCTGATCTGAGTCTTCGCTGTGCGCACATTCCACATTGTTGGTTTTATCCTGTCGCGGCTCATATATAGAAATCTGAAAACCATACGTCAGCAGTCACCCTTTGTTTTAATGTCTAGATCAGGATCTTCCTTTTCGCTTTTTAGTTGCGAAGGCTTATTTAAATACTCACTGCTGACACAAATATTATGTGAACAGTAAATACTCAAGTCAGCTGCCACAGCTGCGTGTTTAGTAGGAAGTCCAGACTGTTCATGGGAACCGAGATGATTGATTATACTGCGCGGACTGATCTGAGGCTTCTGTGTGCGCGAATGTTTAAATGCAAGAGTACCATTTACATGACCCTGTTTCCATTATCACATTGTAGCAAGCAAAATATGTTTTCATTTTCAACACAGTCCATGTTGGTGGTCAAAAACACAGTCTGATGTAACTATGATCTGTTTATAACCATAATTTCTATCTTACTTCACAGCAGATTTTTCTTTATCTGGCCTCAGACCTGTATTTTAATGACAAGCCTTCCAGGCCCAGAGGTTAAAAAACTTGAGAATAAACTCAAACTCAAAATAAAGCACACTGATTTGCTGCTTCCGAGCAACAGCTCGGAAGCAGCCAATCAGTGTGCTTTATTTTGAGTTTGAGTTTATTCTCAAGTTTTATAACCTCGAACCCAGGATGTCTCATCTTTGAGCATCATGTTTCAATAAACGGTCATTGGAATCTTATGCAATCAAAATGTATCTTTTTTGACAAGTCGCCTTGATGCCTTTACCTTTTTTACATGAAAGCACTAACCTTTAGGTCAAAATATTTTTTTTCTATCTTGTACAGTTTTACGAGAGCATACATGACCATTTTGTCATGTCCTAATGCAATATGTCACGGTAGCTCAGGGGTCATACGCTCACATGCTTTTTTACCTGACCCGGGTTCGATTTCCGCAAGAGGCGAAAACCTTTTTAATCGTAAACGGGGTTCCATTGCACACAGCCTTTCATTGTTCCCCTCCCATTGTCCTTATATAACTGAAGTAGTATTCAAAAAGGACGTGTAAGCCATCCATCCATCCTAATGCAATATAATAATTCTTGTTACTAAGCTTATTTGGTTTATAGTGGCTTAACTTATAAATCAGGGAAAGGACCAAGCATCTGGGACACATGGTCTCACGAGGGCAGGATCGCTAATGGTGACACAGGGGATATAGCCTGCGATAGCTACCATAAATACCAAGACGATGTATTACTCCTCAAGAAACTTAAGGTTTGTTCCTTGTTTGAATAGTGAATAACATGGTCAAACCTTTTTTTGGTTACTGTAAAGTAAATCTAATTATAAAAATACATAAGACAACCCAGTTTCAAATATTAGATATTTGATGTAAGAAAGCATTTGCTTGAAAATAATTTTGGAGGCGACGTTGTTTCATTTTCTACCTAAAAAATAATAAAAAAAAGAAAATAAGATAATAATAAGAAAAGCAAGAATAAAAAGTATACTTGGAATTATCTTCAAATGTCGAGCTACCAAATTTCGATAGGGTGTGAATCGCTAACTGCTTGAGTACCCGAGGTTAAAAAAGTTTAGTTCAGCTGTGGAAAGCAAAATGTGCGTATGAACATGTAGGATTCTGTCAATTTCCATTTCAGTTTTAAATAAGGTGTGGCAACGAAGTGGTACGTCACGCTATTACGTTCGTTGCACGGAATTCATTGTTTTTATTCACTTTACTTCCAATGTAGTTATTCTTTGAAAAGTTGCCGCCCGTTGATTAGGTAAAAAAATGTAAATAAATAAAATGAATTCAAGTCTTTAACCCCCATGGAAAGATGACAAATAATGGATCGCTTCCATAGGTTTTTACCATTTAATTGTCATACACTTGTTTGTAAATAAATGTCGTTTGCAGAGTCATCGAAAGCTGGCTCAGTTTGGTCATTCAAATTATAATAATCGAAGTACGATGCCTGTTTATTGTTTTTGCCAAGAGGTATACATGTACATGCTCATATTGTATTTATACTTTAGGTTACTCATTACCGGTTTTCGATATCATGGCCCCGTATTCTTCCGGATGGTACAACAAGAGTCATCAACCAACCAGGAGTAGCATACTATGACAACCTTATCAACTCACTACTGGACGCTGGAATCGTTCCGATGGTAACCATGAACCACTGGGACCTTCCTCAGGCGTTGGAAGACTTTGGAGGCTGGACAAACGATTCCATCATTGATGTATTCACAGACTACGCTGAAGTTCTGTTTGATAAGTTTGGAGATCGTGTAAGCTAAATTTTGATTGCATTATTAAGACAGTGTTTGACAAAATCAAAATTACTATTGCAAATACAGACATATAGGCCGGTAAAAAGACTTATTGCCTCCTAATAGCTTTTATTAGTCTGTTATTTTCAAATCTTTGGCGTATGCCTTGCTTCTAAAGGGTTTAACTATTAAGAACTTATTCATCTTCACTGTGCATCATCATAGTGTAAATGATATTTTCCGGTCCTTCGGTATCATTGACGCCATTTCGGGTCATTTTGAAAAAAGTTCTGCTTAATAGGCGGATAATTTGGGCGTGGCCGGTGTTGCTATGTCTGTAGTTCATATATTGCTTGTAATGTTCAGGCTAGCCCGTTGACCACCTACATGGGAAATGGCTGTTCACATGGCTGCCACTGGTATTGTCTTCGGTGGTGACTAATTTTGTGTTGTCTCTTTCCCACATGGTGTCTCGGGTTGGATCTGCGTTTTGTAATAGAACAAGAAACAGGCCACTGTTTATACCAAATAAAGAACTTTAACATGATCTCGATCCTCTTATACCAAGATCTCTAGGCTGAGACACCTCGTAACTCTCGAGATATACCCTGCGTAACGTTGTAAAATTGAGATGAAATATGTTCTGGCCTCCGCTTGGATAGCGGACAGACCATGTTATAACAAAGATATGCTATTGGCTTACACGAAATGCAAAGTCAGCTGAAGTGGAATTCGTTATATTGATCCATAGATCGTAGTCGTGAATGGTATACAAGAATAGGCTATTTATCATGCTTGTACCTAACTGTTTCATTATTATTATTATTATTATAATTATTATTGAAAATCTTTTTTTTTCTCTTTTATTATAATCGGTGTCTTCAGAGCTTGATATACACATTAGACGGTTCATGTACAGGAAGTCAGGGAGTTAATTGACGTATTATAGAAACAATTTTCATTTTGTGGATGTTATCGATATGTAAACGTTGGCGAATCATTCACACGAACTTGATGAAGGGTTTTATGTTAAGTTTGTGGGTGATGGGCTTTAGTTTACGCCGGCGTTTACACATCCATAAAATCCACAAAAATAAAATTCATTTTCTATAATTAAAACTCGGTCATTTTGTAATAAAATTGTGAGCTTTACCGAGTTTTTTTAGACACTGCCGCAAAGAAAAATATCCAAGTAATTCCAAGTTTGTAGTTCCGGAGATTTATCGAAGTGTAAACGCCGTTTTCTGTATGCTCTTTAACAGTCAAATTGTACTAAATTAGCAGTAGAACGTTGAGTCGGAATTAAACATCAATAAAATGCTGGTAGAGATCATCGTGGGTCTACCATCTATATTTTTCAAAACAAAATCACTTGATAATCATATATAGTTCAAAAATATTGGTAGCACACAAATCGTGTGACAATAAATACTTTTAAAAATACATGTATCTTCAGTAACCTTTTTGGATTACCTGGTGTTGCAGGTGCAGTTCTGGATGACGCACAACGAGCCATGGGTAATTTCTGTGAATATTTATGGAAGAAATCCTAACACTGGAGATACGGATGTATATACCACTGGACATAACTTACTGATAGCCCACGCTAAAACATACAGAATATATGAGTCAAAATATAAGGGCAGACAGAAAGGTACATGTAAACCCCTTCAATTACTTCTTCAGTCGAACTGTTTTTATGAAACAGAACATAACACTTAAACTGCACCCTGGAAAGTATGTCTAGTTGAAGCCAAATTCTATTACTGTTTGTTTATTTGGACAGTTGAATAATTCATATTGTGAAAAGAGTATTCCTTTAGGAAAAGCAACTGTAACTTGTGCCATTTGGCCACCTTCTCAATGCTGGTCAAATCTCAAATGAAAAAGCGTCTTTGATCATCCTGATAAGCAAGCAGGAAGCCAACACATGTTTCCCTTTGTTAAAATATTCGGCAACATTTCGCCTCAGGTGCAATAATAGGAATACATTTAGATTGAGTGTTATCAGAGTATTACAAAATGTACAGGCCTAGGCCTATATTTCTGTTCGAACGACTTGAGGTGAGACAATCAATATTTTGGTAAATAAAAAGAAACAAAAATTTAATATCTTGCTTTTCTTTAAATGCCGAAGTCATGTCTTCTTTTCTTTTTCCGATTTTTTTCTTACTTACTGACATTAACCTTTTGTCGATAGTCTTTATTTCGACTTCCAACAATCGACTTGTTTTTGGGTGCCAATTATTGAGTTGACTTAGATTATTATACAACCTATTAGACAGAAATACATACAAATATTCAAAACCTATTTATCATATGACGTCGCATCAGACAGTGTAACAAAACCATGCATCAAAACGATAATCAACTGGTGGATTAAATATGCAAACTACATGCTCCTGTATTATTGAATTTATTAAACTCGTTGGGGGAAAACCGATAAGATGCCCGGCTTAGCCTCACAACTTACCTTTTTCCCAACTCGCTTAACAAATTCAATAATGTAAGATCCTTTATATTTACCTGTTACATTGTTGCAGGAGTAATTGGAATAACCTTCAGCCATGCCAACGGTATTCCAAAAGACTCAACCAGTTTGTCTGACATAGAGGCGGCCGAGAGATTCAATCAGTTTAGTCTTGGCTGGTGGGCAAGTCCCATATACGGTAGCGGGGATTATCCAGATATCATAAAATGGCAGATTGGCAACAAAAGCCTCGAACAAGGCATGAACAGGTCGAGCCTACCAAGCTTTACAGACGAGGAAAAGACTATTATAAAAGGTACAGCAGTACGTGAAATCGAGGTGTTTTCGTTACAATTTTATTTTCCTGTATAACTGTATAATTCAGAAAAAGGCATAAATGAAAACAATTCAAATGCGTACGACATATATAAGTCCATGACCAAACTCATTCGCTAGATAAAAGCATCGTGAAAATATCATTTAATGTGATTTGGAACACTGTCAAGGGAATTAACTTTGTCATTTTTGTTATTTTTTTGCCGCAAATCTCAATGGAAGTCAACCTTAGAGAAGAATTTACTCCTCTTGGAGCAACTTTTCTTTAAGAAATGACCTCGTTTTGACAGGGCTATAACGTCTAGGAAAGCAAACAAGTAAACAAAATTTGAGCCGCGAAACAAGAAAACCAACAAAGTGGTTGTGCGCCATTCGCAGACTCAGATCAGCCTGTGCATTCGCCAAGTCTGATAAGAGTCTTCACTGTCTGCATGGATGTAGCTTAGACCATAAACAACCTTTAACGCGCACAGCAAAGATTCTGATCAGACTGGGCGGCTGCCCAGGCTGATTTGATTTTTCGCTGGGCGCACAACAATTTTGTTGGTTTTCTTGTGTCATTGTACAGTAGCAGTTCATATTTTGAGAATTGTACTTCATAAAAATATTCCTGCATCTAAGTTCATCGGCCGTAATACTGGACAATCAAGACATATTTATCCACTTTTGTATAGTCAAATCCACATTTTAAAGACTACTACAGATTCACAGTTTTCCTAGGTCTATCATCCATTGGCATATTGGCCCTACCAGCCCACATATAGGTCCTTCCCACCATGGCGCAGTTCAGTAGTGCTGTCTGCCGGGTGATCCATGTCTCAGCCATGTTTCAGTTTTTTATCTTTTAACTATATCATAACTCTTTTTCGCACTATGAAAACTCATGTAAACACTTTCCTATACTTATGTTTCAGCTAAGTGTCTTTAGAACTTGGTTTATCGGAAGCCATCCGATGTCCTCCTCGGGGGTTCTAAAGCTAGTTAGATAGATACATGTAGATAGATGCAGTTGAACTTCTATGGCTCGGAGAGGTTTGAGACCATGAAAATTAGTTCCAGCCAAAGGTAGTTCCAGCCAGCCAGTTTGTTTCTATATAAATTGATTTCTAGGGACTCAAGATTGTGTTCCAGCCAGGCACGCTAAACATGCCATCAGGATTCGAGCCTTTGAGGACAAAATTACTATGGGCATAATGCTGTAAAAATGTAGATGGAGTTACAATTCTTATTCTCTGCTGATTGTCTGATATGCTTTATATTTGTAACAACTTCTGTGAAAATATATTTTGCTGTTTTAAAGCTACAGAGTGGATGGACACAGCTTCCGTACACAAAATTACAAAGGGGAAAAGTTCTGTAAAAAAATATAGGCTGAGTTAACGTTCCTGTCCTCTGCATATTGTCTGATGATGTTTCTTATTGGAACCAATTTTTTTGAAAGTATCTTAAACAGTTTTAAGGTTATAGAGCCGACACGATTTCTATATAGAAAATTACAAAGGGGTATAACTCTGTAAAAATGTAGATGGAGTTATGATACTTATTCTCTGCACATCATCTGATAATGCTTTATATTTGTGCAAAGTATTCATAAACATATGTTTATGTGATTTAAAGTTATAAAGCAGACATGATTTCTATACCAAAAATTACAGGGCAGAATTCCATAGAAAATGTAGGTGGATGACAGTCTGATGATGCACAAGTATTAAGTTTCGTGAAAATATCTTAAACGGTTTCAGAGTTAAAGAGCGTACACAATTTCGAAAGTTAAATTTATAAAGGGGCATAATTCCACAAAAAATGTAGATGGAGGTATGGTTCTTGTTCTCTGCACATCCTCTCATGATGCTTTATATCTGTACCAAGTTTCGAGAAAATATCTCAAACGGTTTCAGAGCTACAGACCTGACACAATATCATGCTTAAAATTACAAGGGGACAAAATTCTGTAAAAATGTGTGTGGAGTTATGGCTTTTTTCTCTGCATATTGTTTGATGATGCTTTATATCTGTACCAAGTTTCGAAAACATATCTCAAACAGTTTCAGAGTTACGGCAATTCCATATACAATTTCCATACTTAAAATTATAAAGGGGCATAATAACGTAAAAAAGTGTGTGGAGTTTTGGTTCTTGTTCTCAGCACATCGTCTGATAATGCTTTATAACTATACCATGTTTCAAGAAAACATCTCAAACGGTTTCAGAGTTACAGACAGGACACGATTTCCAGACATAAATTACAAAGGGGCATAATTCTGTAAAACATATAGATAAGGTTATAGTTCTTGTCCTCTGCACAATGTCTGATGATGCTTTATAGCTGTATCAAGTTTCGAGAAAATATCTCAAATGGTTTCAAAGTTACGGACCGGACACAATTTCCATACTAAAATTTACAAAGGGGCATAATTCTGTAAAAATGCATGTGGAGTTATGGTTCTTGTTCTCTGCACATCGTCTGATAATGCTTTATAACTGTACTAAGTTTCGAGAAAATATCTCAAACGGTTTCAGAGTTACAGACAGGACACGATTTTCAGACATAAATTACAAAGAGGCATAATTCTGTAAAAAATTTAGATAAGGTTATAGTTCTTGTCCTCTGCACATCCTTTGATGATGCTTTATAGCTGTACCAAGTTTCGAGAAAATATCTCAAACACTTTCAAAGTTACGGAACGGACACGATTTCCATACTAAAATTTACAAAGGGGCATAATTCCGTAAAAAATGTAGTTGGAGTTATGGATCTTGTCCTCTGCACATCATCTGATGATGCTTCATAGCTGTGCCAAATTTCGAGAAAATATCTCAAACGGTTCCAAACTTACGGACCGGACTCGATTTCCATACTAAAAATTACAAAGGGGCATAATTCCGTAGAAAAGTATGTGGAGTTATGGTTCTTGTTCTCTGCACATCGTCTGATAATGCTTTATAACTGTACTAAGTTTCGAGAAAATATCTCAAACGGTTTCAGAGTTACAGACAGGACACGATTTTCAGACATAAATAACAAAGAGGCAGAATTCTGTAAAAAATTTAGATAAGGTTATAGTTCTTGTCCTCTGCACATCCTTTGATGATGCTTTATAGCTGTACCAAGTTTCGAGAAAATATCTCAAACACTTTCAAAGTTACGGAACGGACACGATTTCCATACTTAAATTTACAAAGGGGCATAATTCCGTAAAAAATGTAGTTGGAGTTATGGATCTTGTCCTCTGCACATCATCTGATGATGCTTCATAGCTGTGCCAAATTTCGAGAAAATATCTCAAACGGTTCCAAACTTACGGACCGGACTCGATTTCCATACTAAAAATTACAAAGGGGCATAATTCCGTAGAAAAGTATGTGGAGTTATGGTTCTTGTTCTCTGCACATCGTCTGATGATGCTTTATATTTGTACAAAATTTCGAGAATACATCTTTAACCATTTCAGAGTTATGGCCCGGACACGAAAAACTGATGGACGGACAACAAAGGGGCATTATTCTGTAAAAAATGTAGGTGGAGTTATGGTTCTTGTTCTCTGCACATCGTCTGATGATGTTTTATATTTGTACAAAGTTTCGAGAAAATATCTCCAACCGTTTCAGAGTTATGGCCCGGACACGAAAAGCTGACGGACGGACAGACGGACGGACAGACGGATGGACAAGCTGATTACTATAGGGCCTCCGCCGACTTCGTCTGGCGGGGCCCTAATAATGAATACTTTCAAACATCTAGTGAACAACCTCTTATTAATTTCCTGTTAAGCTTCTATGCGCAGACCAGCTAGAAGTAGGATCGGTCGAGACCCTCATATATACATGCTACTATATATTTTCAGGTAGCGCTGATTTCCTTGGGTTACAGTTATATACATCAAATCTCGTAACAGCTTCCGTTAGCCCACTGAATCCTAGAAGTTATTACAATGATAGAGATGTTGTTACATCTCCTGATCCATCGTGGTCAAGGTATGTTGTCTTAAGCTTCCAGTATGCCTGGGGTCGTATTTATAAAACCACTTAGGTCGTAGCTATGCTGTTGCTAAGGCTAAATTTCTATGATGGAGATTCCCTGCAGCTATGAAATTTGCTCTGGAGGAACAGTCTGAAAACGACTGTTCCTTCAGAGCAATTTTCATAGTTGTAGGGAAACTCCTTCATAGAAATGCAGCCTCAGCAACAGCATAGCAACCACTTAAGTTGTTTTATTAATACGGTCCCTGAGCTAAACTAACAGTGTAAAATCTGGGACTTTGTATACAGACAGGTCGTATAGCATTCGGGCAATTTGATTTCCATTACATTAGATTTTGTGTAACATGGTTATATTTGTTCCCTATCAAACTATAATATTTTACTTTCAAATATTGTCCGAGCTTTACATGGGAGTTACATGCATGTTTACCATATATCGCGAGTAAAAAATAAGTACTTTCGTTTTTTAATATTTTATTTCAAAAGTAATGTTATTGTTTGTCTCTGCCTCTCCGACAGTGTAAGATGTAGGTGGAATCACTCGGGTATGTCACAAAATATATATAATACGTAAAAGTAGGTTGTACTATTATAATACAGTAGCGTTTAATATGATATACAACAGTTAATGTACCAACAGATGTCAGACAAGGTAATGCGACATACCATTAAGGTAAATTGGTAGAGTTTCATTGGCACTTAGTCTGATATTTTCGTTTTTGCCTCAGTTATCCATATATATTTGGTTCAACTCTTATATATGCTCTCCTATGCAGATGCTTTCCTTTCAGAGTAGACTCAATTTAGCAAGGGCACCCAAGGGATCTCCGGTTGTCGGAAAACGTTTCTGTTGATTTATCTTTGATTTTATCCGTGATTTATTTGCTTCTTGTGCTGTGAGGAAAAGTTCATGCTGACCGAACAGCTAACATTGTTTCAAATCACTGCAAAAGCAGAGGTCGAGGTTTGAAACTAGTAAAACTAGTTTAGTCCCTTCTACCCTAGTAATTAATGACTGACCATTCGAAGGCTACGCTTCTGTTGTGGTTCCTCACTGTAAGTTTTATTTCCGCTTTTTGTGGTTCTAGAAATGGAGTCACTTGTATAGCTGCCCACTGTGCTGTAGTTTTGAAACAATTGAAATTAGGTAAATAGAGATGTTTCCCGTTTTTCGTATACATTTGTAATTTGGTCTTGTTGTTCTATTCATGCTTTAATTAATCTATTGTGTAAATGGCAGATTTGTGTTTGCGCTGAACCATTGGAGATGTTAAGGGCAGGATTTGGATCCAATAATAGTGAACCCTCCACCTCACGCCCCCGCCCCCACCCACAGTTAATCATTACTGATCGTACCAAGATGGTACGTCTGTTGTAGCACCTAAATGTTACGCGTTCTTATGTCTCCTTTTTTAGGTCTACTAGAAATATGGCCACCTGTATAGCAGTTCACTTTGCTTTCTGATTTGCTTTATACTTAAAAATCAAATACGTAAAAAATAATGTTACTGTTGTTTTTAATTGGGGCAACTGAATGCCCACCTGTCTGAGATAGGGCTATTCATTCAGCAAACCGAGAGAGGCGCCGTGGTCAAGTGGTTAGAGTGACTCCGACTACGGTGCAGAAAGTCGCCAGACGAACGTGAGTTCGCGGCTTACCGTCGCCATCTGACGACTGGAAAACTTTATCTTTCAACCCAGCAGTAAATGAGTACCTTTTTTCGAATCAGGGAAGGACAAGGCAGTGAAAGGAGAGAGATGGGCTCCGCCTTTCATTTGCTGTGCCCAAGATACAGTGGGTCTCTAACCCCCACTGCCCCGACGGCTATTAGTCTATTAGAATTTTTTACCTTTTTAAACCGTGTGTGTCTTTCGTGAACTGCTGTCAATTATGTATATACTTCTTTGTCCTTTTTGTTTTGAGGGCAGGATGTGGGATCTGATTGTATTAATTCCTCATCATGACCTATCTGTTTACTTTGCCCTCCGTGATGCAAACAAAAGGTCATAAAAAGTATTCCCTTTTAAAAGAAGGTTGAAAAACATGAATGTGTACATGCAAATCGAGCCTTTGTGTAATGCATAGGCCGCCTTGGACCACGTGCAGCGGTATCTTTTGAAATAAACATAGAATTCTAAGAAATTCTATGTAGAAGTTATGATGCAAATTAAATGCGGAATATTGTCGCTGTCTTTTAAATATGTTCCAGTTCTGGATCTGACTGGTTATGGGTTCATCCCCAGGGAATACGGCAAGGCTTGAACTGGATCAAATCACATTATGGCAACATTCCGGTCTATATCACAGAAAATGGATTATCGGACAATACCGGGACACTTCAAGATCAACACAGAGTCGATTATTTTAAATCGTACATCAACGAAGTTTTGAAAGGTAAGTTTTTTATGAGTTTCAAAAAATAATAAACAAAAGAAAAATAAATAAAGAAAAAATATAAAAAAAAAACAGGTTGTGTCGTCTCTGTGAAAGTACAAAAACGGATAAGATACCTAAGTTTAATCGATTATATCCTTTTTGTTATTTTATTCAAGTATTTAAATTCGATAAAATTTAACGGTTTGAAGATTCTCAAATTGCTTTTCTTTATATTTCAGCGATTCGTTTGGACGGTTGTGACGTCAGGGGATATATTGCTTGGTCGCTTCTTGATGATCTTGAGTGGATACGAGGATATTCAGAACGTTTTGGACTTCATTTTGTTAATTTCTCCGACCCTGAACGGAAAAGAATACCGAAAGCTTCAGCGGCATACTTTACTTCTTTAATTGAAGCCAATGGATTTCGTAGACCATTACATTCCATAGATAGTCCTGATGGCGGGACAACTGCCAAGCCAAGTGAAAAAGACAACTCATGCGTTATAAGTCATATCCAACACAATGATAAAACTAGTGCAGTGGCTGTGTTACATCTTAATATTGTTAGTTTTATTCCACTGATTGTGATAATTCATCTGATTTACTGTACTGCTGATTAAAATGATTAAATAGATAGGGATGCTGGGACAGCGAAAGTGACTGCAGTGAAGATAGACTTGATTAAATAGCGTTGAGGTGATCGGACTAAGTGCGCGTTTTATAGGTATACTGAATGATGGAGGCATATGATGCATGAGCTTTCCTACAACAACACTTATGTTAAATGGGTACACTGCATGGATTTACACTATTCTTACTATTGGAAATAACTTTCCTGACTTTCTGTTTCGTCCCATGAGAGGTTGACCCTCTTTTATTTAAGAGTTTTACTCCAGTTGAGAAGGGAGACAAAACTGACAGTGGGTTGCTTTCCCTGAAAGTTTACCCATAAACTTGAAACGTCGTTGAATGCAGGGACCGTATTCATAGAGCCACTTAAGTCGTTGCTATGCTGTTGCTAAGGCTAAATATCTATTAAGGAGATTCCCTACAACTATGAAATTTTGTCTGGAGGAACAGTCTTTGTAAGACTGTTCCTCCAGAGCAAATTTCATAGTTGTAGGGAATCTCCTTCAAAGAAATTTAGCCTTAGCAACAGCATAGCAACGACTTAAGTCGTTTTATGAATACGGCCCCAGGTCGTGAACGCTATGCATAAGCGGCCATAAACCACTTTGCACTAAATTGATTTTGTGCTTTTATAGCATTATAAGAACTGATTTTGTGTTTCTAAATTATAAATTCAGTGATATAAAAACATGAACATATATAAAATACATCCTCATTAGCAAGTGTGTTTATTAGTTTCTGTTATTCAAGTTGAAAACAGATATGAAAATATAAGCCACATGCACATGTAAGTACATGTTCATTTCTTCATTGTATGTTATCCAAATGCAAGAGAAGGGTGTTCTTTTAGTGATAAAACAACATACTAAGCTCCTAATCTGAACATTTGGATATGTGATGTTATTATGTTAGAAAAAAAAGATATTTTTTATTTTTGAAAAAAACATTTGGTTTTTGTTAAATATATTGCACGACCCGTCAATGTTGGGCGATAGGCCAATTTTGACGAGTGCTCTATATTCACTCCGACTTTATCGAATATTGAAGAAACATCTAGTAATTGGTCATTTCGATAAATCTCTGTTTTTCATTTGTCACTGAATGCACACCTCCAAATTAATAAGTAAGTAAATTTACCAGAACGGATCGGATCGGGCCCAATACCGGATCGGACCGGAACGGACCTATTTCTGTTCTATTTCCAGCCGATGGTTGAGATATTTAGATGCACACAGGCAGATTAACTGCGGTCCCTACCCATGGCTTTGTCCGGGATTTGGATAACGCATGGTCATGGACTCTTGGTATGTCTCAAACGTCCAGGTGAGAACGTGTTTTGAAGATAATTTCTTTTCATATCGAATGAAACCATATGTTATAACCAGTTTAACAGATACGAAGGGGTGACAGGGATAATTTAGGGAAAATTTCCCGTGATAATTCATAAAAACATACCTTGTGATGACTTTGCGATTTTACGTCCTTTTTAACAGTATTTCAGTCATATCAGGACGATATGAGGGTGATAATGAAAGGCTGTCTCATAGAGACGGCTCTAATGAGGAGTCAGAACATATGATTTCATTGAGAAATAAAAAATATATATCTCAGTATTATCCTCAGAACCTCTTTGATAATCCTTTTTAGAATTGGCTGGACAAGAAGGGAGGTACATATTTGCATTTCAGAGTGATCTGCTTTGGAGGTGTGTATTAATACACGGAAATTTCATTTGTTGTGGGAGATGGGTACACTTTCGGGGGAAGTAGTACACTTTCGGGGGAAGTAATTCTAGTCTGTCGGAGTCGGCGTACGTTTAAGTTTTTAAGCTCATATTTTTTCCATTCCCCATCCACATTTTCTCAAACAGAGCCAAATAAAGAAAAGGTGGAAATATTATTTTCTTACAAAAACGCATTATATGGATAAATAAATCAATAAATGAAACTGTTTCCGCTCCGACATATTAACTCGCTTTGTCCAGACCGAAAACAGACTGCGCGGGCCGTGCATAGCTGCAATATCTGATTTAATCTAAACATTCAATACTGATCCGCATTTGAAAAATCATAAAACTTATACCGTCTTTGAAAATAACTGTATAAAAGGGCATACTAGGCTATGCATGACCTTGCACACGAGAATTAAAAAGCATGTACCATTGTCCAAAATCTGGTTTTCTCAAATAAAACAACTCCCTGAAATGATTTAATTAATCTATTGCCACTATCTATTTATTATACCAGACCATCAGTTGGTTCTTGGCGGTGGAGCAACTTGCACATCAAATACGGTAACCATATTGTGTGACCACTTTGTCCGAGTATGTGTTTTCCTATAATTAGTAGTATAATTATAATTAGTACATTTCTACTCTGGAATGCTTGTATAGCATAGAGTTGTCAACTGAAAGGGAATATTGAAACGAGCATTCTGCGAATTTCACACAGAATGTCTTGGATCTGAGATTCTGTTTATCACATAGCAATGTTTCTTTGTATATGTTCTACACAAATTTATTCATCAGAAACTATGTCGGTTTTAGGTATGACCTGATACATGTAATATTTTTTCACGTTACTTTGTGATAAGCAACATGCAATCCTATGGTTTATGCTATGACGTAGATACCGTTAACGACGTTTGGTAGGCGTAATAAAGTAAATGGACAATAAATTTCTTGTTGAGTTATCACGGGCACGATAATACGAATTAAGATAATCCGAGAAACACTGTAATAAATAAAAGTGAACAGCGACCCTCAGAACATGTAAGGACAAATAAAAAATTGTGGAATACGATTAAATCCACAACGATGAACGACAAAAGAGGCATAATCATGAAGCGGACACCGATAATCGTACCGGGGGTGTACCTCCAACGACTCAGATCAGCCCCGGCATTCCCCAAGTCTGATCAGAATCTTCACTGTCCACTTAAAAAGTAGTCAAGGATCTAAGATACATCCATGCCGACAGTGAAGACTTTTATAAGACTGGGCGGGTGCCAAGCTGATCTGTATCTTCCCTCTGGGCGCAAATGGCACTTCGATCGGTTTGTCGTGTCGCGGCTCAATTATTTTATCCGCATTTACGCTTCCTGATAAGTGGTTCATCAGGAGAAACAATATTATATACAATCGGGAACCAGAGTAAAGGAACCCACTGATAGGACCACTGTCGGTAGCCAGACTCCAATGTATAAGACAGGCCTACTGCAGTTATATTGAAGACGACTGCAAACTTTTCAAGTCAACTACAGTTGAGCTTACCCTCATGCGTTCATTGATCTACGAAACATCCATATTATTGTAACCTGTATTTGAATAGTTTCGAATATATTTATAACTATTTTTTATATGGACTTAATGACCCTTTGAAGAATATTTCACTTATAATATGGAATGAAATGACTCAAGAATGATCTTTTGTTTGAGAAAATCTGAAGTTTCTGTTGAAAGAATTCCAGTTTTAAATGTTGTTGAAAAATTGGCGGAATATGGCTAACGCTGTATCCCATGCTTCGCTACCAATGATTTCATTAATCTGCTACCATACAGCTCAGAGTTCATATTGATGTAAAATGACGTCATTGAGACGTTATTCTGTCAAGGTATTAAGCACAACAGTAATTTCATAAATGCTATGCTAACAGATCTAAGACGTCATTGGTATCGGAGCATTGCATACAATGTATGCCATGTTCCTCTTGAATTATAAATGAGATGCATACTGAAATTCATACAATGGTAAATTGTGATTTCCTCTAGCCTATAATTCATTTTCAGATAATTTGAATCTCTGTTTAAAGTCGAGCAGATCATTAAGTAGACTGGCTTCGATCTGAAAGTTTGAAAGCTGAAATTACCTAATGCCACTTTGTGTCCTCATACATGTAAAAAGCCGCGCCCGACGGGGCAAAAGTGAAAATAAAGTTTCGTATCGGACGTGACGTCAGCAAATAAAATTGACGTAAACACGAACTGGGCGCTATTTTCCAGTCTTAGTTTCTGCACTGGTTACTCCGTAATTATTGTAGAATATGTAGCAAAGGTAAATGATAATTAATTGTCATTCATGCAATTAATACCGCGAAACACCAAACTCGTGTTCGTTTTAAACTTGCTTTTCAATTACAGTCGAGGACAGAATGGCTGCCAAACTGTTTTGCTTTCATAGAAAAGGTACTTCTGGCGCACGCGGATTCTTAACTCTGTGTAATATGCACTTGACTCCGTGCAATCTGAAGAAAATTTTGCATGGTTACTCCATGGCCAATGTCAAGTGAATGGACATCGTTTAGGTATAAGCTAATATTACAATATTGTGTGGTACTGCCTATTCAGGCGCCAATATGAATGAACAATTTTGTGGTGTGCACTTTTGTTTTATTAGAAATATATAAAAAATATTTTAGACAGATCTTCATTTCTGCACTGCTTCCTGATAAGATAATTCTCAAGCACACACATTAGCATTTGCGTCGTACATCTGCAAAAGAAAATGCTTCATATAGTAATTAAAACTAAAATATTTTGTAAAGATATTTGTTGCTATTTATTTTGTATAA
This sequence comes from Ctena decussata, assembly GCA_963989385.1. Lineage (NCBI taxonomy): Eukaryota > Metazoa > Mollusca > Bivalvia > Lucinida > Lucinidae > Ctena > Ctena decussata. The sequence goes on from OZ022511.1 coordinate 32,543,874, forward strand.
AATCACACTTATCATCGAAGTTCACGTAAGGTAATAAATGTTAACAATCCAATAATTATGGAATCTGTTTTAAATTTTAAATAATTTGAGCTGCTTGTGGTATCCTTTTGACTGTTACTTTCATGGCGAATGACGCATTCTGGTTTTACGGCAGCAACTTTCCCTGTTGAACCCGAAGTTTGTGTAGACTCTGTAGACTCAGAATTTCCACTGGTTACTTTACTAGTCAGTCTTGCAACTGTTGTTGCTTCAACACTTCCTGGACTAACCATAGTGTTTCCTTCTCTGAGAAAACCATTGTTTTCAATTATGGACCTGTAGAATGCTGCAGATGCCTTAGGCGTTCTCGGTCTTTCTGGGTTAGAAAAGTTAACGTAATGAAGGCCAAAATGTTCAGTTGTACCCATCATCCACTCGAAGTTGTCCAACAAAGACCAAACTGTGTATCCTCTTATGTCGCACCCATCTATATTAACGGCTGTAATATACCAAAAACAGAATAATTGAGTTTTGTTAGGTCGGCATGACTGAGAACCTGGTATGATTGCCACATAATCCGCCTCCTACCCCACCCTGCGACCGTTCCATCATGCTTATCAAAATCTGTCTGTAGCAAAATTTCTATCTAGACAAGTATATAACAGAAAGTATATAATAAGCCGGTTCATTTAAAGCATTTCTGTTTTTTTACTGAATAACATACCCTTACCCCACAACTGGTTGTGATAAAACCTGCACATTTGGTTGGGTTTGCGGATTTCAAAATATATTAGCCCGGTAGCTTGAACATTTTATAATTTATATACAGACAAAGTTTGATAGGTACACAAGCCAATAAGATATTAAGCGTGTTTGAGGCTCTGCTAAATGCTTATTTCATTTACTATTATTAATTTATTTTTTTGCTGTCAGATTTTACGTTTTGGGGACATTTTTCCAGTTATCTCAATATTGAAGAGGCATATCTCTGCGCGTATACAAAATAGACACATGCTGTGATAGTCATTTTTTGGGGGTAAAACAACAGCGCCATTTTCAGTTCCAGGTATAGTTTTGGACTAGTTAATTTTGATCAGTTGAAATTGTTTGTATCGCATTTACAGATCTGCAAACTGAGTGAATAGGAAAATTGGAAAGGCTTTGCACAATGCACATCTGGTCAGCAGTACTGTCCCCATCAAAAACGTATAATAATAAGCCTAACAACAAGTGTTGTCAAATGTTATTGAAACGAAAACCTGGTACTCGTTTATTTAAAGAAAGGGCTTTAAAATACATATATTTTGCAGATTTCCTTTCTGAGAATACACAAAGAGAACTCATTTCTGAGGGTCCCCATTCGCTTTTCACCTGTGCAAGCTGATTTCAATACCAACTGTTGACGTAACTTAAATGTGAACGGTAGATATTTTAATTAGCCTCACATTCTATGAAGACTGGTAAGGTTCTTTATTTTTTTCTTTTATTTGTTTTTAACTTTCTAGAATCGCAGATTTTTTATACAAACATGGAAAACTCTGGTTGGACTGTGCGGGCTGAACTGAGTTTCCTTGATTTGCAAATGATGAAATGCATGAGTACCTATTTTCCTGGCCCTATGTCAATAATCACTTTAAATAACAAGAGGTCCGCTGAGCGGGGCAATATACGCCCGTTGGGGCTTAAGTTGGAATGTAAATAAGAGATGACAGAAGTTTGACAGTAGCTTAAATCTTCAATAATAAGGCAGATGTAAAACTACAAAACAAACGAAGCCAATATGAAATTCCTAGACAAAATGACATGGGGACATGATTCCATCAGAACTGCCTGTAGGGTTGTGGTTCTGTATCTCTGCATATCATCTGATATTTGTACAAACTTTCTGAAGAAATCTCAAGCGGTTTTCAAGATATGGAGCAAACACAAAGCTAATATGAAATTACTATAGGAAAAATACAAAGGCGCATAATTCTGTCAAAACCGAATGTAGCGTTGTGCTTCTTTTCTCTGCACATTGTCTGATGACGCTTCATTTTTGTATGAAATTTTTATAAAGAAATCTTATACGGATTCCGAGATATGGAGCTGGAAAATAATGTTACCCTTTGACCTTTAACCGCTAAGTGTGACCTTGAACTTTGTCGGACGTTGTTGGAATATGAGTTTTGCACTTTACACGTTGCCTCGGTAAGATGAACATTTGACTCAAGTTTCAAAAATATCTTTCAAAGGGTTAAGGAGATATGGAGCGGACACGAATTTGATACAAAATTACAATACGAAAAATTAAAAGGGGCGTAATTTTGTTAAAATTGACAATAGGGGCATGGTTCTATTTTTCTGCACATTGCCTGATGGTGTTTTATAGTTATACAAACTTTCATGAAGAAATTTTAAACGGTTTTTGAGATATGAAGCGGACACGAAGCTTCTATGAAATAACTATACGAAACTACAAAGGGACATAGTTTCATCAAAACTGAGAATAGGGTTATGGTTCGTTTTTCTTTGCACATCGTCTGATGGTGCTTTATATTTATACAAACTTTCAAGGGGAAATCTTAAATGTTTGTTTGAGATATGGAGCGGACACAAAGCTCATATGAATTACTATACGAAAAATACAAAGGGACATGATTCCGCCAAAACTGAAAGTAGGGCTATGGTTCTTTTTCTCTACACATCGTCTGATGGTGCTTGATATCTATACAAACTTTCATGAAGAAATCTTAAACGGTTTTAAGATATGGAGCGGACACGAAGCTTATATGAAATTACTATATGAAAATTACAAAGGGACATAATTCCTTCAAAACCGAAAGTAGGGTTATGGTTCTTTTTCCTCTGCACATCCTCTGATGGTTTATATTAGAACACACTTTCATGAAATCTTAAACGGTTTTCGAGATATGGAGCGGACACAAAATGTTACCATTTTACCTTCGACCTCTAAGTGTGACCTTGACCTTTGTCAGACATCATTAAAATATAAATTTGCACATTGTCTTGATAAGGTTAACATTTAACCCAAGCTTCAAAAAAATCTGTCACGGGGTTAAGGAGATATGGAGCGGCCACGAAAGGTTAACGGACGGACAGACGGACGGACAGACGGACGGACGGGTGCCGCGACATGTTTGAGCGAAATTTGTTAACATTTTTCAACACAGTTCTATGTAATGTACAAAATAGAGTCTGATTTAATTATAATCATAATATATATAACCATATTCATGTTTTCTTTTAAACTTTAAAAGCTGATTTCCCTCTAATTTTGTCCTATGTTGTTTAAGTCATAAGCTTCCGAGGATATCTTAACTCTGAGCAGCTGGTTTCAATAAACGGTCATAAGGGTTTTCTGCAATCAAACATGTGTCTTCAAAGCAAAATATTTTATACTAAACATACACACTACCTTTCAAGACTTCGTTTATGTATGCTTTGAGATAGTCTATTCTATGTTGATCATGGATTGTTCCATTATTGTCTGACACGCCATTTTCAGTAACATAGACTGGAACATTATCATAGTGTTTCTTAATCCAGTTTAATCCTTGCCGTATTCCCCATGGTGTAACCTTCAGCCATGATGAGCCAGATCTACGAACATAAAAATCAATGCATGAATGATGTGTACATATGAAATGAGCCGCGACACGAGAAAACCAACAAAGTGGTTGTTCGCCCAGCACATACTCGGATCAGCCTGGGCATCCGCTCAGTCTGATCAAACTCTTCGCTGTCTGCATGGAGATAGCTTGGACCATTGGCTATCCTTTAGGTGCTTAGGGAAGAAACTGATCAGACTAGGTGGATGCCCAGGCTGATCTGAGTCTGTTCTGGGCGCACATGCCACTTTGTTGGTTTTGTTGTGTCACGGCTAAAATAATATCAGTAGATTGAAACTAACGTCAAAATCATATTTCAGGAAAATTGAAGTTCTACATATTTTAACTTATTTGTATCAACGGCATTAACTTTAACCTAGATGAGTATATCAAAAATCCGTAATGCACTACCCATTAAATACTGGATTACATGTAACGCAGGCAAATAAGTATGCAAGCCGCCTAAAACATTCAAAATGGAACCTATCATTTAGTTCATTTGGTTTACATGTATTTTATTTCAACATTTTGACTACAATTCTGAGTACACCATTATATTGTAACGGTTTATGTACACTATTATACGAACAGAGGCAAAATGCGTATATAAATTTTGCTCCTAAGCAAATTTGCCTAGCGTACTTCTTTAATAAATTAGCAGTTCCAATAGTGGATTAATGAGAACTATATGCCATTTGAATAAAGTTATATACGCTAATATATGTGCAAGAACATTATCATATTTTTACTTTGATCTACATTGTCATTGTAATGTAAAAATGTTATATCATACCCGGGCCATGAGGGGTCCTGTGTCTCAACAAAGTCTCTATCAACATCAAAACCAATGGGAAATAATGGATTAGCTTTGGCCTCAACAATAGTTGATGTATACATCTGATAACCGAGAAAATCAGCACTGCCTGTTTAATAAAGACAAACCCTTAATTACAATTTGGAAGTAGGAACACGTATTAGATCAATTTGACTGGTGATTTCGTCTAAGTGCTGCATGTTCTACAGAATTTGCCTGTTTTTTTTGTTTGTTTTTTTTTTAGTTAGTTTGTTTTATTTTTAGATATTCTGTATATGTATTATAATACCAATTGATCTACTCTTAAATATCTATTTGCAGTTTATTTCTAGAAGTTATCAAATGGGAGACTTTACAACTTCTTGAAATAAAAGCTTGCTGAGGTTTGGTCAAATAATTGCACGTTTGTCTGGCTTTCAAAATGTATCCAATCTAAAATGCTTAAATATCATTTATGTTAGATCGTGTGTTTTTCAAGGAACACTACACTCACAGATTTAATTACGATATACCTTTGTTCATTCGAATCTCATCCTCTGTAAATGCAGGTAGCCTTGAAGTACTCAATCCTTGTTCTAGACTTTTGTTTCCAACCTGCCATTTCATTATGTCAGGGTAATCGCCGGTACCAAAGATAGGACCTGCCCACCAGCCAAGACTGAATTGGTTGTACGTCTCAACAACTTCCTGATCAGCTAAACTGTTAGGATCTTTGGGTATAGCGTTTGTGTGGCTAAGTGTGATGCCAACAATGCCTGCAACGACGATGAAAGATCGGACATTCCCTCTCAATAATCAAATATTGTTTACTATTGCAGATCGCTATTGATTGTGAAACTTGAAAAGAACAATGTATATGTATAAATAAAATGTATTTTATACATATACACCGTTCAACGGATAACTTTCCATCTATCTGATACAGACAGTCGTTCCATACACTAATTTTTTCTGGTTTTCCTATTTCTATCTTTTAAAAGATTGACAAGTCGCAAAGTTACAACTATTAAAGCAACGTTTCTAAGTAAAATCTTCGTGTACCTAAGTTCAATTGCGATCAATGGTTGCATTATTATTAATATTATTCACTGGGAAAGTACGGTTCTGCTCAAATTGGCGCCACTACTTCCCGACCATATAGAGTCTTACGCCTTATGATAACAACTCTATGAAACAAGATCTTTTTTTTGTATTTTGTCACAAAGAAATTATTCAAGAGTTTTGAACAAAGTTATCGTTAGGAATACATTATATGATGATGACAACACTGCTTTTATTATGATTCCCCCACATTACCGACTACTAGAAGTTTACACAGACATTTTAAATTCATAACGGAAGTACTTAAGATGCAGCCCTTTACAGCGTTTTAACAATTAGTTTGAATTTGTTTGTATGTTAAATAGAAATTTAATAACAATATATATGCATATGTCATAGGCCTAAATCTTATTTTAATCTATAATTGTTCTCTTTCAGGAGGGCGTGGTCGTGGTCGGGCGATGGTAATGCGTAATCTTCAGTGCTGGGACGTCCTACTAATTTGGATAATAGTAGGGCAACGGCCTGTTGTGTTCGCAGTAAGTGCGGGTAGGGTTTACCCACTCCTCGTGTAACAATGTGTACATTTCTCCATCCAAAACTTACCTTTTTGTGACATCTTATACTTTTGCTGATACAATCGGTACGCTTTTGTATGTGCTCTAATCAGATTATGTCCGGCTTTATAACCTTGTCCTCTGAGCAAGGGAGCGTGGTCAGCTGTCTCATATCCATGATGTGCGATTACCCAAGGCTCGTTATGTGTCATCCAGAATTTCACCTAAAACATGAATTCAAAAAGAAAGAGTCCCACTTTGAGTGGCAGTTGGTAAAACAGACACATCAGCTACTTAATACAAAATATCATATAATGTTCAGTTCCAACTCTGTTTATTTTCGCAAACATATTTTGAAAACAAGATCACGAATTCATAATGAGTTATGCTATAAAGGTTACTATGCATTGCCAAAGATCGTAAAATATTTTCGAAAAAGGAAGCAGGATTCCCTGGACATTAAGGTGCATGGATACAATTGCTGGGTGAGGAATATTGCCACTTTTATTTTGCGTCGTTTCACAACTGGGATCAAGTCTTGGAGAAAGAAGAGTAAAGCGGCTGCCACGTATTTGTAAAACTTAACCGGAAGACTCTAAAATCATTTTTTTCTGTAAATATAGCAGGGAAAACATGACGATGTACCCATATACAGTCAACTCTCGATATCTCGAAGTCGAATCTAATCTCAAATTACTGATATCTCAAAGTAAATTTTCTGGGACCAGAAAATTTACTTTCAGATATCAGTAGTTTGAGATAAACAGGAGTTAAAGTTTGAATAAAATTTTGGAATATGAATAAACTAGATTCATTGATATCAGAGATAATTTTAGATATCAGTGTTAGAGATATCGAGAGTTGACTGTACCATTAAAGATTTGCATAAGCTTACCATAGATGATACGATCGCGATTTATCATATTTACATACACAAAACTATTATGCGTTTGTACAATGATATATACATACATACCCTGTCTCCGAATTGTTGGAACATTAAATCTGCATATGCGGCATATACATCAACAACAGAATCATTCGTCCATCCTCCCACATCTTGAAGGGCTTGTGGTAGGTCCCAGTGATTCAGAGTTACCATAGGAATAATTCCAGCGTCAAGCAAACCACCGATCAGTTCATTGTAGTAGGCTATTCCAGGCTGATTGATAGTTTTCGTAGTACCGTCAGGCAGTAGGCGAGGCCAGGAAATTGAAAACCGGTAGTGAGTTACCTGAAAAAAAAGAACAGAAGCAGATACTAAAAGTTCCATGGTTTGCGAAATCACCACCTCCATAATACTTGTTAAATGGGCTTTAGGTGAACAAGAAAAAATCGGAATTGGCCAATTATGTCTTATAGACAAGGAATTGGCTCAACAGATACAAACGGTCTAATCCTGTACCCCTTTGTAGAAGACAATACAATTTATGGATCGTTTAAATGAAGCTAAACAAAACAAACACACCTGACTATGCACACAAGTTGTTATATTGATATTATATTGTTTCGGGAGTTTATTTCGTAAATTCCGGTATGCTTGAGAAAAGTACATTAAGTTTCACAAACGACTGTCAAATTATTAAGCTGCCAGAAACGCTCTTTCACCAGTATATTCCAAAGATAATACCTTCAGGTTCTTCAAAAGCTGGATATCTTCTCTGAACTTGTGATAGCTATCTGCCGCTATGTCCCCGGTCTCGTTATTGATAATTTTACCCTGATGGGAGGCTGTATCCCATACACTTGGACCTTTGCCTGAAAAGACGGGACAAGGTTATTCATATTGTGATCACGTAGAATAGAATAAACATTAACATCATATATCTGAATTAGTATTGTTGAACTGCGTGTTAAGTATTTCTGTGGAACCGAATTAAATATATCGAATATGATCCTCGCCTACGCACATTACTGAAACATCGTGTTTAAACTACACACATAATTTATGTTTTCAATCACGCACCCCTGTACGTTCTATGTAAATTATATGTTTCATCAAAGAGACAATGTCCTATGCTTGCCTCCAAAAGATTTGAACGTTCAGAATATTTCAAAATTGACCAGACTATGTACATAGCTAGTGAATTTAGGTGGTACCTCCAACAAGATGCTGAGCTAAAACTTCTTGCACAACCACAAGCATAACTTTAAGAAACTTAAAGAAAAATTCAGCTGTGGCTTTCTATAGAATCATGATAGGAGGCAACATGTGTCTTTTCAATCATAATGGACATGACATATAATTCATCATAACTACATAATTTCAATTGCGCTAGTGGAATGATTCAAACCATGAGAAGTTATATTTTAACAGAGACATTAAAGATAAACAGTCAATACCATCTTCATCCCATCCGCCTTCAATCTGGTAGGCAGCGGTTGCGACTCCCCATTCGAAGTTTTGGGGAAATTCGCCGTATAGATATTCATTTTCATATCGAATAGCCTCTTGTTTAACTGGATCCTCTACAAATCCGTTCTGCAGGATGATTTCACGGTACGCTGCCGCAGAGGCTTTAGGCGTCCTCGGTCTTTCTGGGTCAGAGAAGTCTACATAATGAAGACCAAATCTCTCCGAATATCCCCTTTCCCATTCAAAATTGTCCATCAGTGACCATGCTGTGTATCCTTTAACGTTGACACCGTCCACAGTTATGGCTTGCAAAATATAAAAGAAAAGAAAATGCAGACTGCTACCGTTAAACGAAATTCTTCGTAATAACTCAGATTAATTGATATTACTCTAAAATGGTTTTCCAGTGGCACTCAGATCACCGATATGACGTATGACGAAACGGAAAAGTATGATTAGATTCGTCACATTGCATTTAGGTAATCTATTTGCTACTGAAGGGTAGGTGGAAAGATTTTAACACCAGTGTAAGTATTTTATAAATTGGACAGGTTATATCAGTTGGAATAAATGACACACTATACAAAGGCTTTCTGCGAAACATAACCATTTGTAGCGAAACCTCAGCGAACAAAAATGTAACTGCATGATATAGAACATCTAAAGCCCAAATCAGACATCCTAACAAGCAGAGATTGAATATAATTCTAGGATATGTATTTCAGCGGCTTAGCTGGATCTAGCAGTTTGCAAATATAGGTGTTTACATTTGTGGCAGTGTGTTTGTCTTTGCGTGTGAAAGAGGAATGACAGGCTTGACCCAAATTTAGGCTTAAATATTTTTTGTTTGCCCTACCTCTACTCTCTTACCTTTTAAGACATTATTGATGTATCCCCTGTAGTAGTTTACTCTGTTTGTGTCCTGTTTTTCTCCGTGATCAGAGAAACCGTTCTCCGTAATATATATCGGGATATCCCCGTACTTGTCCTTTATCCAGTTCAATACTTTACGGATTCCAAATGGAGTTACCCTGAGCCAGGATGAGGCAGACCTTGTCGAGAGAGAAAACAGGCCAAACATTTATTTCACCAGTACAAGTTAGAACAAGACAAATATAAAAAATCTTTTCACTCGTCTTTTATATCTTGAATGGATTTCTTACATCTAATTAGATAAATGTATTCAAGTACAATTATTTCTGATAAGCCAAGATCACGGTACATTGCAATAATAACTCTTGCAGATATCTGAATATTTCCTCGTCAAACACATGCCATTAGAAATCACTTAAAATAAACGGGGACATTAACACAAGCTACTCTAATCATCATGATCATTTATACAAGCTGATCAGAGCAGTACAAAGAATTCGCTCCTACGGGAGCAAACTGTTTCCTTTAAGGGTCGACCTCAGTTGGAAGGGGTGGCAAAATGATATTGCGGGTGTTTCTTCCGCTCTAAGTCTATCAAAACACCTTAAATCTTTTCGTGTCTTACTTACTTAGGCCAGCTGGGATCCTTATCCGATGTTGTCCCAACATCAACCATGTCATACCTTCCACCGTCAGCACCAATAGGAACATCATTGTCCGACTGGCGTTCAGTTGTGTAACAGTTCAGGCCAAAGAAGTCATAAGAACCTTTAAATGAAAACATTTACAATATTTTCATGTTCGTATAACTCTCCCGGTGTGTGAGCTCCAGAACAGCTTTGTGGTTATTTAAAATAGCCTTGCGTCAACACAGCCAGTAGTTTTTATGCTCATGCTTCAATTCAAACAAGAGGACCATTGGTCCTGTAGCTCACCTGAGTCCATTCAGCCTCAGTACTCTAGGGTAAGTTACTCTAAGGCAAATTGGACACATAGGTGGTATCATACCTGTGACCCTCAGGGTGGAAAACGAAAAAGACAAGAATCATCCAACCTGGCCAAAATTTGAACTGGTCCGATATTTTATGGCTGTCCTAGATACTTGCCAGTTTGAAGAAGTTACAGTCAAAACTAAAGATGCTATGGCCCGGACAACATTTTCCCCATTATAAGTCTATGGGACCTTTTTGTTGCCATGGTAGCCCCAGTTTTAAACTAATCTCCCCCAAAACAATATTAAATCAATCCCCCTCCCCCCCAACAATGCTACATAGAAAATTTGATCAAGATTGGCCACTTACTTTAGCAAATATTAATGCTTAAAAGTGTCGACGTACAACGGACCAAGCCTACTATAAGCTTACCATGTGTGCCTTCGGCTCAGGTGAGCTAAAAATAGTAACTGTGACCTTGACCTTAGAATGCTGAAATGCAAACTTGTTCAAGATATTGTCATACTAAACATTTGTGTGATGTTAAATCAAAATCGGTCGATAAAAATGAAAGCTCTAGACAAAGTTTTTCTAAAAATAGCCACTGTGGCCTTAACTTTGATCCCAGGACGCTGAAACGCAAACTTGTCCTAGATATTGCCATACTTATCAATTGTGTGAAGTTAAATCGAAATTGGTCCATAAATGAAAGTGCTAGTGCGATGACAAAGTTTTTCTATAAATAGCCACTGTGACCTTGACTTTGATCTCAGGATGCTGAAACGCGAGCTTGTTCAAGATATTGTCATACTAAACATTTGTGTGAAGGTTTTAATCAAAATGGGTCCATAAATGAAGGCTCTAGAGCGATGACTAAGTTTTTCTAAAAATAGCCACAGTGACCTTGACCTTAACCCAAGAACGCTGAAATGACAACTTGTCCAAGATATTGTCATACTTATCACTTGTATGATATCCAATTGAATTCAGTCCACAAATTGAAGGCCACACAGCGATGACAAAGTTTTTCTAAAAATAGCCACTGTGTCCTTCACCTTGACCCACAAACACTGAAACGCGTTCTTGTTCAATATACTGTCATACTCATCACTTGAAGTACAATTGAAATCATTCCATAAATGAAGGCAATAGAATGGTGACCAGACACCATTTTCCCCATTATAAGTCTAAGGGAAAATATTTTATCGTTCAAGGGCAAGTAACTCTAAAAAGAATGATCCAACCTAGCCCAAATTCGAACTGGTCTGAGATGTTTTAACTGTCCTGGATGCCTTCAAGTTTGAAGAAGTTGCTATCAAAAATGAAGAAGCTAGGGCCCGGACAACATTTTCCCCGTTATAAGTCTATGAGAAAATATTTATCGCTCAAGGGCAAGTAACTCTGAAATGAATGATCCAACCTGCCCAAATTCGAACTGGTCCGAGATGTTTTGACTGTCCTGGATATCTGCAAGTTTGAAGAAGTTGCAATCAAAAATGAAGAAGCTAGGGCCCGGACAACATTTTCTCCATGGTAAGTCTATGGGAAAATATATTATTGCTCAAGGGCAAGTAACTCTAAAAAAATGATCCAACCTGGCCCAAATTCTAACTGGTCTGAGATGTTTTGACTGTCCTGGATACCTGCAAGTTGGAAGAAGTTGTGATCAAAACTGAAGAAGCTAGGGCCCGGACAACATTTTCTCCATTGTAAAAGTAAAAAGTATGCAAAGACCAGGAACTTAAACAATCAAAATCCAAATCCAGCCCTCAAACCATAGTTGGAAACAACTAAGATTACAAATAATCAAGATACAGAGAACATATGGCCAACCGAGTGAGCAGCTTGTTCCCAAAAGGTGGCCACTCAGCAACCCAAACCGAACCAAAAATAATAATAACATACATAAGGTAAAACATCACAGAAACTCTGACACCAAAAACAGGCAACAAAGAACCACAACAGAACTACCGCCTTGGAACGGTCAGTAATGAATTACTGGGGGGCTTAAATCGATATTACAGGCCCAACCTCACCCTCAGTTTCTGAAGTTGTTCGGTTCGCATGATAACCCTCTAACTCGTCAATGAATCATCACGGTAAACACATAAATCAAATTTCAACACCATGAAGAAGCAAAGACGAGGACTCAACAGATACAACGGGCCGTCTGACAGGTGGAGATCCCTGTCCTGCCAAACAACCCCACTGGAAATCTGAAGCAAAAGAAGGTCACCAGTTGAGCCCCGGTGGACCAAGCAACAGACAAAAAGGTAAGTCTATGGGAAAATATTTTATCGCTCAAGGGCAAGTTACTCTGTGAAGAATCGTCCAACCTAGCCCAAATTCGAACTGGTCCGAGATGTTTCAGCTGTCCTAGATATCTGCAAGTTACATGAAGTTGGGATCAAAAATGAAGAAGCTAGGGCCCGGACAACAGTTTCTCCATTGTAAGTCTACGGGAAAATATTTTTTCGCTCAAGGGCAAGTAACTCTGTAAAGAATCGTCCAACCTGGCCCAAATTCGAACCGGTCCGAGATGTTTTGGCTGTCCTGGACATCTGCAAGTTACACGAAGTTGCGATTAAAATGAAGAAGCTAGGGCCCGGAAAACAGTTTCTCCATTGTAAGTCTACGGGAAAATATTTTTTCGCTCAAGGGCAAGTAACTCTGTAAAGAATCGTCCAACCTGGCCCAAATTCGAACTGGTCCGAGATGTTTTAGCTGTCCTGGATATCTGCAAGTTACACGAAGTTGCGATCAAAAATGAAGAAGCTAGGGCCAGGACAACAGTTTCTCCATTATAAGTCTATTGGACCTTTTTGTTGCCATGGTAACCACAGTTTTTAACCAATCTGTACCAAAACTATATGCAATCAATCCCCCACCCCAATCATGCTACACATAAAATTTGATAAAGATTGGCCAGCTACTTTAGCAGATATTAATGCTTAAATGTGTGAACGGACGACGGACGACGTACGACGGACGACGGACGGGGACCAACCCTATACTATAAGCTCACCTTGTGAGCCTTCGGCTCTGGTGAGCTAATAATTGTATGTTTCCCGTAGCTAACAATTCATTATACTTTAAGGCTATGCCGCTTGGCTACACTGCTCAAAATATTTAAAGGAACAGCTGATATTTTCCCGTAGACATAACTACAACATATACCCAGTTCCACGGCCCACAAATTCGATCGCCAAAGGCCAAGAATTTCTCATTCCTTTGCAGTGTTTGTAAGAACGATTGAAGTTTAAGACAACAAGAATTTCAATACAACTGATACCATGATCATTTCCATGGAACAAATTTTGCATTTTTCGATTTTTCTGAAACTGAGGCTTTTTTCTGAAAGTCTATAAAATCTCATGAACATAAGTTCCAAGTGATCCTTTCAAACAGGTCACCTTGTAAGACATTCAGCTTTATAGGCAAACTGATTGAGATGACTTTGGGTGTAATTTTGATGCGGTTCTCCTGTTCTGAAAAAAAAATACATTTTTTACCAAAATTTCATTTACAAAAATCAATCCATGGACATAGGCAGGGCAATTATTGGTTCAACACTTGTGCTGTCAGTAGCCTCGACTGTCTTTAAAAAATGGCAAAAATTGGAAATTCCGTGTCTTTGTCGAGCGAAAGTAAATGGCCCTCAAAGTGGGCATGCGTTGCACTGTCGTCTATGGAAAATATTTGACGCTCCTTTAAATATTTTGAGCAGTGTGTATAAACCAAGTCTTCAGTAATAACACTATATATTCGGAGGTATCTAACAAATCAGCTTTCAAATACGATAAACGTTAATTAAAGTTTAGAAAATATAGCCGTACTACCATTCTCAATCTGCTACAGTCAGTCCTCCCAAGTACAATATCGTGTAAGCTACAAAGCACCGGATAAACCTTTTCAAAGCAACTTGAAGTGTTGCATTTTTGATACAGGGGCCTTACTAAGAACCTGACATTACCAAAACAAGCACATCTAAAAAACACTATATAACCCATAAATTTGTAACGATATGAGGTTAAATTAAAACCATGTTTCAAATAAAAGCCAAACACAAAATTTTCAGACACAGAATACTCCCTAAATGCGAAATCAGGGTCTGCTATACATTGCGATATTGGCCTTATCAAATTTTGTCAGTCATCATACGGTTACTGTCGAAAAAGACAAGAGGGGAGTTAATAAGAGTGGAAGTATATTTCAAGAATTAATACGATAAATGACAATTGAGCCGCGACACGAGAAAACCAACAATGTGGTTGTGTGCCCAGAGAAGACTCAGATCGTGCTGGGCATCCGTCCAGTTCGAACAGACTCTTCGTTTAGTGCTCAAAGGGTAGCTAAGGGTCTGAGCTATTCACATGCGGACAGCGAAGACTCTGATCAGACTGGGCGGATGCCCAGGCTGATCCGAGTCTGCGCTGGGCGCACAATCACATTGTTGGATTTGTCGTCTCGCGGTTCAATTATATTTTACACAGTTTTAACACTGTGAGGAAACGTAAATACATAATTTATTATTAAAATTTTAGACCTTTTATGATCTTCTTGTCAGCATCAGTAAACCTTGGTAGGCGTGATTCGCTCAAGTTTTGTGCTCTGCTTCGTGCATCGATCCTAGTTCTCATAACATCTGGATAACCACCATCTCCAAATATAGGATTGGCGAACCAGCCTAGTCGGAACTGCTCGGCTCTCTCTGCAGCATCCCAGTCAGCAGGATTCATTGGGTCCTTTGGAACTTGCCAGTCAGTGTTTAATGTGATTCCAACCTTTCCTACAAAAGACGGTCGGGGGCTGTATTTATAAAACAATTTAAATGGTTCCTTTGCTGTTTCTAAGGCTAAATTTCTTCGAAAGAGATTCCCTACAACTATGAATTTAAAGAGTAACTACAATTCAGGAACTGACTGAATCCGATCCCAAACCCTATCCCCAACATCCCCTACAACTATGAAATTTGCTCTGGAGGAACAGTCTTCAAAAGACTCTTCCTCCAGAGCAAATTTCATGGTTGTAGGAAATCTCCTTTATAGAAATTAAGCCTTAGAAACAGTAAAGCTACGACTTAAGTGCTTTTATAAATACGGTCCCTGTTTCCGAAAATAACTTGTTCATCTGAATATAAATATTTTCATTATCAAATAAAAACTTGAATTGCTTTGCTAGAACCTTCAAAATAGATTTATCATGCATCTGCTGCATAATTCACCTGATAACAGGGGTATGATAACACGATGTGATATCATGTCACTGTAGAACTGCGCTTGCGCGAATGTTATCAGGTCATGCCAACAGAAGCGATCTCAGAAGACGATTGGCTGCATACTGACGTTGGCCGTGATATCAGCGTTCGATTGGTTAAATGACGTCACCGATTTACGTCACAACGCATTCGCGACGTCAAAAAGTTCAAACAAAACTGCGTTCATTTTCTTTTGTTTGACGCTCTTTACATCTGAAAATCTTCTAATGATGCATGATAAATAGAAAACCATGTAAGTGTCTTTTGATATCAAGTTTATCAGGCTCGACCAGAAACAAGTCGGACTGGCTCGGCAAGCCTCGCCATCCCTACGCTGTTTCTGGTCTCGCCTGATAAACTTGATATCAAAAGACACTAACATGGTATTCTCTATTTACACACTGGTAGTTTATTTTACAGTAAAATCCCTTTATTAAGACCTCCTTTCAGACTGCCTTGAAGTGGCCTTATTAGTGAGGTGGTCTTAATATTGAATGTACAATCATAAGGAAAATGATATTTGGGACTGGCAAACATTGGTCTTAAAACGAAATGGTCTTAAGTACGGGTGAGATTTTACTGCAGTAAGAAATGGCTTTAAGTTGTTTTCTTAAGCTTAAACCAAGTGTGTGTGTGAAGTTAAACGTGTCCAGTCATCTTTAAGCACGTGGAGGGAACGCCGCTTACACCGAGTACAGATACAAATGATATTTATAATCACTGATGCACATGCACGTTATTTAAAACGGGTACATTAATGCTAAAACGCCTAGCATGCCATTAACACAGGGTATAATCGATTCCGCCAATTGTCGCTTCCTGCAGAGACTGTACATCATATTTGGCTTCCGCCGAGACTGTCCGTGAACTCTTGCTTCCTGCAGAGACTACTGTCCTCGATAAATAGCTTCCTGCCGAGACTGTCCGCGTGATTCTGCTTCCTGCCGAGAGCCTCGGCAGGAAGCAGAATCACGCGGACAGTCTCTGCAGGAAGCCATTTATCATGTACAGAAGTCTCGGCAGGAAGCAAGAGTTCACGGACAGTCTCGGCGGAAGCCAAATATGATATACAGTCTCTGCAGGAAGCGAAAATTAGCGGAATCGATTATACCCTGTAATTAAGTGGATCCTATTAACTGAAATACGCTAATTCAACGATAGTCGGTTAAATTCAGAGTTAATTCGTTTTTCTCCTCAGTAATTCTTCGTAATACACTCAAAATCAGAAAGCCAACCTTTTTGGTAAAGGGAAATCTGAAGGAGAATTGATGCACTCTCAGGGCAAGCAACTCTGGCATTTTCATTTGGTCTCCCTTCTACATGATGGCAAAGCCTTAAAGATTCGGCTCTATTTTCGAATGGCTACATCATCCACGGAAGTAAAAAGGAAGACTTAGGCCCAATTTTACATCGCATTAGTACATGGATTAACATTCAGAACACCAAAGTTTTACATTGCGCCTTATGGTAAAATGGACCACAGATTTGTTATATACTGAGTTATATGTGACGTGAAATCGGGCCTTAGTCGCAAAAAAAGTTGTTTCGTTTTGTAAAATTGGCCGAAAATCATTGAGCTGTACCCGTTTCTATCTAGTGTCCGATAAAAGAGAGATAAGCAAACAGTGCAGATCCAGACTAGAGGCCGCAAAACCCGGAATCTGATCACGATATACACTATTGGAATAAGACTAATGGGGATTTCTTCTTATAATAAAATGACAATGGTAAAATTAAACACAGTCAGACACCCCTAAATGGACGAATGAACTTATCCAATCTATAAGGACAGACGAGTCCACCAGGCACAAATCGGTTTATAAGAACGATAAATACGTAGTGGTTCTATAAAAGAGATTGATATAAGAGACCATAAGATGTCACGTACTAAGCATTTCTCAGGACAGATGTTACGGAGATGTTTTAAAATTCAGGAATGATGCCCTTAAAATACGCTGTATGGCCCATACCGTATTTCTTTGGTAATACGCCAAGGATTTTCCCCTCTTGTTCAGTCCTAAAAATCTAGATCGGTCTTTTAAGACGGATCTAGAATTTTTAAGTGAATGAGAAGGGAAAGCCCATCTTAAACAATTGTCAAATTTGAGTCTGTCTTATAACACGGAACTAGATTTTTTTGGATTGTTTTGGAAGGGAAAACCCCCATCTCTTAGTAGAATGTCATAAAACTGAATCACATATTTGCTGTAATTTTAGAAAGATAAAGTCCCGTCTTATAACAGAGCAAATACGATATGAGCCGCGACATGAGAAAACCAACAAAGTGGTAGTGCGCCCAGCGCAGACTCAGATCAGCCTGGGCATCCGCCCAGTCTGATCAGAGACTTCGCTGTCCGCATGGAGGTAGCTTAGACCCTTGGCTACTCTTTAAGCGCTTAGCGAAGATCCTGATCAGACTTGACGAATGCCCAGGCTAATCTGAGCCTGCGCTGGGCGCACAACCACTTTGTTGGTTTTCTCGTGTCGCGGCTAAATACAAAAATACAATACTTACCGCGTTGAACTGGTTTCCACTTTCTCTCATAAAGCCTATACGCTTTCCCGTGTGCTCTGATAAGATTGTGGGCTGCCGTATAGTCAGCTGTCCCCATCAACCCTAAACCAGGGGCTTTGCTTTTTGTCCCGTAGCCAAGATATGCAACGACCCATGGTTCATTCAGGGTAATCCAAAATTTTACCTGAACAAAATAAAACATCATTCGTATTTCAATGGCGTTGTAAGAAAAGGCGAAAGATGAAATAATGAAATAGGGTAGAGCATACACTTTTATACTTCTTAGTGTCTTAAGATGAACGTGTACCTTTTCTAGGGAAGCAACTCTGACATTTTTACCTTTTGTATACATTCACAACGGGAGCCAACTCTTAAAGGAAAGAATTGTTCCGATACGAGCAAATCATTTTCTTTATTAGTAGACTTCTTTTCTGGAAGGGTTTCTCTGTTAACGGAGGCAACCAAGAATACATACAAGATGTTCTCCTTTGAGAAATTGCGGAAAACACAAGAACAATTAATTCTTGGCGTAAATAAGGAAAACTCTGTAACATATCCCTCCTCTGCTCCATAGTACTCCTCTCTGTTAGACACATCCTCGTTTGCAGTACTAGAAATCAACCTTCTTTGTTTGCACCAGAAAATTTTAAGGTTAAGTAATGATTGCATCATTTTTAGGAAGGGGAACATAATTTGTGACTCCTGTTTAATGTTTGCTTGCTCTCCTAAGGGACCAAATTCTTTCCATCAAGAGCCAACCTCCATATTAAAGGAATACAAGATAAATAAAAATAGAGTGGCTGCCTCTGAAAGTGCATCAATTCACCTAAAGTGCTTCTTGTAAGCTGCACAAAGCTAGTAAAAAACACTAAAAACAGGTTATTGTTCGTAAGTATTGACCTGGCACTCATTTATTTCCGTCATTACACTCGGATGTTTTCGTTAGTTTTAGCGATGATTTACCGGAAAATACTGCTACTTGAATATAATAGAGTCAACCGTTTCCCGATGACGCCATAGCGTAGTGGTGAAGGCTTCCAACTCCAGATACAGATATCATAAGATCGAATCTCAGCGCACTCGTTTTTAGTAATTTTCAGTTTTTACTTTTTCTTCTTTATTTTTAATGTTATGAATGAAAATGCATACATTTTATGCCCCTGCCATGACATTGTTATAGGATTTACATCATGCGAAATTAGAAAGATATTGTATCTCGTTCAATAGTTGAAGAGGGTTGTCGGGTTGGTCATGGTGCTTCTCGGTCGCCATATTAGTTTGGCTGATAGTGCGGCAAAGGGCTACAGTATAACTGTGCTTGCAGTAGGTGCGGGTGAAATTTTTTGGATATTTTTTTCTCGCGCGTATCATCTCTTCTTTCTCCCTGCTTTTGAAAGACGGCCCAATATAACATAAAGTACTGTCTCAAAGGGCCGTTAAACCTAAGACAACCAACCAAGCAACCAACTAAATTAATAGCTGAAACATTAAAATTTTGTGCCGAGCATGGCAAGATTGCCCGCTGGTTTTACGCAAAGAAAAAAATATTAAAACGACGGTAGTGAGATTCGAAACCATAACTCCAAGTTTAGAGGATCAATGCCTTATCCACTGTGCCACTTGATGCAGTGATATTTTTCCTGTTTAATAGTAGATCTAATGTACATATTGACGCTGCTTTTACCTGTTTGTGATCGGACACCGTGAATTAATTTACGGAGGTGAACGGAATATTCATGAGTGCCAGGTCAATACTTACGAACAATACATCCAATGTGTTACATGTAGTTTGTTACCTTTGCATGATATCTGTTGAGTCCTCGTCTTTGCTTCTTCATGGTGTTGAAATTTGATTTATGTGTTTACCGTGATGATTCATTGACGAGTTAGAGGGTTATCATGCGAACCGAACAACCAACTAAATGTTTTGTACCACTTCAGAAACTGAGGGTGAGGTTGGGCCTGTAAAATCGATTTAAGCCCCCCAGTAATTCATTACTGACCGTTCCAAGGCGGTAGTTCTGTTGTGGTTCTCTGTTGCCTGTTTTTGGTGTCAGAGTTTCTGTGATGTTTTACCTTATGTATGTTCTTATTATTTTTGGTTCGGTTTGGGTTGCTGAGTGGCCACCTTTTGGGAACAAGATGCTCACTCGGTTGGCCATATGTTCTCTGTATCTTGATTATTTGTAATCTTAGTTGTTTCCAACTATGGTTTGAGGGCTGGATTTGGATTTTGATTGTTTCAGTTCCTGGTCTTTGCATACTTTTTACTTTCACAATACGTAGCTGCGATAGAAAGATAACAACAAATTATATTTTACCCTGTCTCCGAATGCTCTGAAGCATTCATCAGCATACCGCTCAAACACGTCAGCTATCGTATCATTTAGCCAACCGCCATGGTCTTCAAGGGCTTGAGGAAGATCCCAGTGATATAGCGTAATCATTGGTTGGATCCCAGCTGCCAGTAACATGTCAATAACTTTGTTGTAGTAGTCAATCCCTTGTTGGTTAGGAGTGGAACCAGATCCGATCGGGAAAATTCTCGGCCAGGCGATGGACATACGGTAATGTGTAACCTACGGAAAAATAGATACTGGTTAGATGTCTTAAATAGTGATCCTGCCAGCTTATGGTTAGGCAGATTTGTCCGCTCATGACATCATTGTTATTGAGTACTCGACTACAAAGTCTATCGTATTTCTAAAGCTCGTGTTCATGTCCAGGTGATTTAATCATATTGACTGAACTTAAGATGATCGTGCCGAGTTAATTTTGGTTTAGGATTGGTTCAAATGCTGTGTATAACGCAGTCATTCAAAACGTTCTGATAAACTTGATTCTACTCGAATTTTAAGTATGCGAATCGAAGGAGTAAACTATGCGCTTTCGTTTACAAAGACGAGTCATGAAAAGACTTCTGCATTAAGTAAATGCAAACTGCGCATTGCCAGACCAGCCTGCGCAGTTTGCTAACATTTGAACCAAAACAGTGGCATGTGCGCCCAGCGTAGACTCAGATCAGCAGGGACATCCACCCAGTCTGATTAGAGTCTATGTTGTGCGCTTAATGTGTAGCTAAAGTCCAAAGGTAGCGCAATGCGAACAACGAAGACTCTGATCAGTTTGGGCGGATGCCCAGGCTGAACTGATTCTGCGCTGGGCGCACAACCACTTTGTTGGTTTTCTCGTGTCGCGGCACATAAACATTCGTTTTTGAACATACCTTAGTCTAATCATTTTCATACGAATTGCGTATATTCTGACCGTATTGCTTATTGTACGCAATGCCATGCTATTTCGGCCATGCGCTGTTTTCAGAGTATGGTATTAAGTATGGTATTCAGGTATTGCTATAGTAGAAACGGTATTAATCAAATGTTCTGCTGGCACACCTTTTGTAATACTCAAATGTCATTCATTCTGGCATAATACCTTCAAGGCTCGTAAGAGATTGATGTCTTCATTATACTTATGGTAGCTGTCGCATGCCACATCACCCGAGGCATTGTTTACAACATTTCCTGGAGTGTGAGAATAGGTATCCCAGATACTTGCTCCCCGGCCTACAAAATGTCTAATATTAGCTACTTTTTAGTTAGTTTCGATGACAATGTTCTCAAACACACGATCTGTTCAAAGTATGCATCGTTATGCTTGGAATATGGACTATGTCATCCTTAAAGATTTTGGTTGCTGTGCTCTTATCCACCTTTAAAGGAGTGGGTGGGTGGCTATTTTCTGAATGTAGGCCAGGCTAGTGTAACAATATTATATACTATAGATTGTTGAGCTCCTCAGACATGTTCACATGGCTAGGCAGATACACATTTCACTACCATAGAAACAGCAAATATTTAAAAAGCCTGTCTATATTTTCATTACATTTAGTTATAAAATATGTTGTTTTATTTATTTTTTTCACCAAAAATTGTAGTCTCTGCGCTTAAACATCAGAAAATAAAAATTTAAAATCCAGTTATGGGAAATTTTAAAACAACAAATTTTAAGAGAAATCCGTGGGTATATCGAAAAGCTATTTTAGACTAGTTTTATAGACAGGTTTGCATTGCATTACAACGATCAGAAGTTCTTTATCAAATTATGCAACACATGCCAGCCACATTGTAGAGATGTCTGTGTAATGAACTATTCGTGAAAAGGGACATTGAGCCATGTGCGCACTAAATAACTAAAATTACTCTGAATTTTCAACCCACGCTGATAAGGGTCTTCACTTTCCATGTTTCAAGTTTTAGATTCTGCAGCACTTATAGATTACATATTATTATGCGAAAATGATAAAATTCCGACTAGACAGCGCAACGCCAATCTGTGACATAATTATGCCTCCGATATGGTCTCTGACAAGAAATACATCAACAAATCAATTTACCTCCTTCCTTAACTCCACCCTCAATCTGATATGATGCCGTCGCTGTACTCCAGATGAAACCCTCGGGAAACGTGCCATATATGAAATCATCTTCATGCGGCATGCCTCCAATAACATTCGAGTTTGGTTTAAATCCATTGGCTACTACAAGATTTCGGAATAAGGCCGCGGATGCCTTTGGGGTTCTTTGTCTTTTAGGGTCATTAGCGTCGGTATGGTAGAGTCCAAAATGTTTGATTGTTTCTGTCTGCTGACCAGAGTTGTCCATTGGAGAGTAAACCATTAACGCTTTTACGTTGACTTGATCTAAGTTCACGGCTGTGGATTGATAATAAGCATATATTAAACATATCTTGTTATAGTTCTAGCATACGCAATATAGTCAGATCGCAAGTTCTTAATACTGTTACAACAATTAGTCTTTCATGGAAGACTGTCAAACTGGATGGACAAAATAATACAGGCCCCACTTACTAACGGGGGTTTCTGAATATCATTCGAAAAATGTGCACAATCAGCTTCGAAACACTAACAGAAGCCGACCTTATTCTTCTAAATCAAGTAGCGCAAGATCACACGTTATGGTAATGTCTTACGCTCAGCAGGCTTAGCCAAGACACGTCTAAATTAAAATCTTAAATAGTTCCTTCAAGAGCAGAGAATACATTCAGAAGAAGGTACATGGGCCAGACAACGTAGTTTTGGCTAATAAAGCCCTGACAATATCTGGTGACGAAACCAGAGAAAAGCATACTGTAATTTCTTAATTTAAATTGGGCAGTCAATTCAAAGACTGGTTAGTATCAAAAAGGATACAAACAATATAAAAGACAATGATCTGGAATAGTACAAAAAAGTTGCAAAGGTAAATTTCAGGGGAAGCAACTCTGCCATATTAATTCTTGTCTCCCTTCTCAAGGGGCCAACTCTTTAAGGAAATAATTTTCTCCTTTAGGAGCAAATTCTTTGCTTTCAAAGTTGACCCCTTTAAGAAAGTGTCCTTATCCAGGAAAGTAATTATCTCCAAACTGTCTTCAAAACCATCCACATAATATGTGGGTTCGATTTAAATCTCAGTATACCTTTAAGAACTTCATTCGCATAATCTCTGACGAAGATAGCCCTGTCTGTATCGTTGCGAGTCCCCGAATCTTCATAAGCGGAAATGGTTACATAAGCCGGTACGTTGTTGTAGTGAGCTTTTATCCAATTAAGGACTTTGCGCAAGCCCCATGGTACCACATGCTGCGATCCAGCACCACTCCTGTAAGCAAATATATGTTAGAAGAAGCATTAATGCTATTCATGTACACTCGAATGCTAATTTATGCCGCAAGATCGAGGTATGATTATCAAGAGTTGCTGCCTGTATAATTTTACATTCGTTTTTCGGCCTTAAGTATATAGAAAATACTATTTTTTCTGAACGCTTAGATGTGAGTTCATGCACTCTGATTTTAAAGTTGGGCCTCTTAAGTCATTTAAGGTGAAAATGCATACTCTTTCTGTTGTTACACCTTTGATTCCTTCTCATTTACAGAAAAGAATCCGCAACCATCCATCCCCCTCCCCTCTCTCTCTCCCTCACACCCTGTCATTTAAAGTATGTGAAACCTTTTCTTCCTTTCACAGCAGACGACATTTTTGAAAGACTTAGTCATACAGAGAACCAAACACACGGTCACAAAAGCAGTTCGCCTTTGTAGAAACGGCGAGGGAACATGTTAGTGTAATATTTAAATGTACCCGTTTAGATGGATGTCAAAGCGGAATGTCATGAGAAATTATATCTGGTGCATGCCCACACCAGCATGTGAATATATACAGGCTTCTCAGAGCAAATGATGCTCAGTTTGTTGACAATTTTCAAGTTCCTGTAGTTTTTCATTTAACAAATGTGGGTTATCACTGACTAGACTGCACATGTGAGCATGTGCAATTCGTGTATTCTAGAATACAGATTTTTTCACAAGATGGTCACATAAAACGAGGTATTTACCCCTTCCAAGTTTTATCTGCTTTGCAGGAAACGTCCCAGCTCTTCGTTGTCATTGTGGAATCTTCCTTCTCAGTACACAGAAATGCTGTGTAATGGCTGATGCCTATGAAATCGGCAGAATCTGTAACAAGATATCAGTTTGGTCTCGACAAAGGTGACATATGACATCATTCTTAATAGTCATGACAAAAATTAGCCTGGACAAACAACGCATGAATGGCGTCGAAATGAAGTCGCACTGACGTTGTACTGACACGACTTTTATCAGACTGCGTGGATGTGCTGGCTGACATGAGTCTTAATATCGTATTCACTCATGTCATGAGGTCCTTTTTCACATGACATCCATCATTTATTACCTTTGCTTGTCCCATTATAGCTCCTTAATATTAATTGACCACTTTAAAAAAAAGTAGACTCCTATTAGACTATGCATGTGCTTAAAATAGTTTAAATCTTTTACGCCGAAAATATGTTGAAATTTTAGAATTAAACAATAAGTTCATATTTATGACCTTTAATTATACGAGCGAAGAAAAAAATATATATAATAAAACAAATAAATAAAATTGATAGCTGCTAGCAGCAGACTTGGGACCAAGCAATAATTTATTTTGTCTTGTCATTATGATTCGTTTTGTTCAAGTGGAAAAACAATCTTTATCTCAGGCTATAACACCGATATTCAATGTTATTATTTGAATAAATACTTGCAAACCTTGATGTATGTTAGTTTCTTCCATCAACATGATCAAAACCGACTTATTACCTCGCTGTTAATGGTAATCAATGGTCATCGAAAACAGAAAAAAAAATTCAGTGAACCTTTAATGAGTTTTATTGCATCACTTGAGACAACAGCCAACTGTGATGTGTCATTTCCTATGGCCTCTTTGACTACAGTTGGATAATCACCATCGCCGAATATTGGATTGGCAAACCACCCAAGCTTGATCTGTATTCGAAAAGAAATACAAAACGCTGATTCCAGCATTTTATAGAGTTATGGCAATAATTGGCCTGGCCTTGAAGCGTCTGTATTCCAGTTTCAGGTACATATACTAACACAGTAAACATATAACATAGAAACACCTAAATGTGCTTAACTGTTCTTAATTATTATATCTACACAAAACCAAAAACAACGATTCATTTATATAAACGAGATCACACTGCATATAATGTTTAAAAGAAGTGAAACAGTCATAAGAATTAGAACCGCTAAGCTCTGCTTGTCAGCCAATTTGCTCCGAGCTGACCCCTAATCCTAAAAGTGAGCTAATTCACATTAAATTTTTGCACTTGTAAATGATCTTGTTAGCTATTCTGTCAGCAGCAAATTAAATCCAAAATGAGCCGCGACAGACAAAACCAACAAAGTGGCATGTGCACCACGCGAAGACTCAGATAGTCTCCGGGCATCTGCTGTCCGCATGGAGCTAGCTTACACCATTAGATACTCTTTATTGTGTACAGCGAAGACTCTGATTAGACTGGGCAGATGTCCAGGCTCATCTGAGTCTTCGCTGGGGGCACATGACACTTTGTTATGTCGCGTGGCGGCTCTTATTACGAAATTATCATTACATCATATATATGTCAGCATATTTTCAAAAAGGTGCTTTGATTGATTGATTGTTTTGGGTTAACGGCCCTTTGAGACAGTATTTTAGTCTATATCGGGCCGTCTCCAAGACAGGGAGAAAAAGGAGAAATGATAGACGAGAGAAAAAATGTCCAAACAACCCCCACCCGCACCTACTGCAAGCACAGTAGGCCCTTGCCATACAATGTTCAAAATCAGTAGGACGCCCCGGCACTGGCTGTTACACACAGCTGCATCGCACCACCCGACCACCCATCAAAAAGGTGCATTCGGTTTCTATTGTGAATGCAAGCTTCGTTTGTAAAGCGTGTTTATACCTGCATTGCTCTTTCCGACGACTCCCAGTCTGATGGTTTAAATTCGTCTTCAGGTTCATACCAGTTGGTGCCAAGATTTATTCCTACCGTTCCTGAAGAAGAAGACATTATGGTATACAGTTTAGATAGCCCCAAAAAAGTAAAAGGTAAAGAAACGCAAAGAAATGTGTACGACAGAGCATATGCTGAGATAACTCATTAACTTCAGCGAGAGGAATTGGACAAGCCATGCTCCATCTCGTATACTACACTACCCTCTCAGAGGGTAGATCTTGCACGTTACAAGGAATTTCTCGGTTAAGATTTTGATGCATGTATAAAAGTTGTAGTTTAATCAGCTTTGTGGAAATAATTTTTTGAATTAGTTTTATGTGTAACAGAACACAGGTCTGGCATTTCATTTCTGGGTACGAGATCAGTCGGAGACTCAAAACATTTAAACAAAACTTAACTCCTTAATGCCTAGCGTCCCATAAAAGGGCTATTGGCAAATAGTGCAGACCCATATCAGACGCCGCAATATGCGGCTATTTATCAGGATCCAAACTATTTGCACAAGACAAATGGGGTTTTCCTAAACATAATATAAAAATGATAAACATAAACTAAGGCACCCCTTAATCGACAAATGGACACATCCAGTGTTTAAGAATAGGAGAGTCCACAAGGCAAAAATGAAGAATTTGTTCAACTCAGTTCTGGCCTACTAGTCAGTCGTGAAACAGTTACAAGTTAAGTTGTCCTCCATGCACAGTTTACAATGCAGTCGTGTTGTAAATATTTTAATATCAATTTGTCCAAACTTTTTTTTTTCTTGTGATAAACTTACAGGAATTATGCCATGAATACTGAACTTTCCGAAAGAACAGACATACAGTACAACTTTATAAAACACTTACCCTGTTGTGATGCTTTGTATTTCATTTGGTATAATCTATAAGCACTGGCATGCGCCTTGAGCATATTGTGTCCAGCAATATATGTGTTGTTTCCAGAGAATACGACTGGTATGTTGATATTCATGACTTCCAAAGGATCGTCCATAGTAATCCATGTTGAAACCTATAAATGAATCGTTTATGCACTGTATGCCGTGCTCAAAGACTACTGACGTCATATATTTGCGACCGTAGCAAGTGAGCGTTTATATTGATGTCTAACTGACGTCATCGAGACGTCATTCTGCCAAGGTACTAAGCACAACATTTGGTACAGTACCGGCAGCGCAAAACCGTACACTTTTCGCGTTTTGAACGCGTTTCGAACGCGTTCCTCGCGCGTGTGTATGAAACGCGTTTCGGAACTCGTTGATGCGCGTACTCACGCGTTAAACGCGTTTTCCCAACAGCCAATCAACTCGGCTTACCTGAAACCCGTAAAAACGCGTTTTGACTTAGATTTCGCGAAGAAAATATCAACCAATCAGGGACACTCATTTGCGTTTGCCAATGACGTAGAAAACGCAAAAATCGCGAATCCACCTCAACCAATCAGAAGCCAGAGTTTGCGGTTCTCTCAGTACGCGAGTGGGGAGACATTTTTCTTCAGTTCGCATATTAAAAATTATTTTATTAATGTCAGGTTCAAATTGGTTGTTATCAGCTAAATTAATTTACTGCTGGCGTTTTCTTCATGTAAAACTAGACAGCTATCAGCCAATTCTTGTATTAGCCAATACTGAGTTGAGTGCTGAGTGAAAACTGTTTCGCTCAATGTAGAATTCATATTTTTCAAGAACAAACGAATCTCCGTATGGATTGACAGATGATTTGCGATTTTTACGTCCTTTTAAACATTATTCTAATAATTTCAGGACGCTAAGTGGTGATAATGAAATGCTGAGTGCAGTGAGACTTCATTTACACCTCAAGCGGCTATCGATCCCGGAATCATAACTTCACGGGGCTACTAGGGCTCCTACAAATCTACGTAGCGAGTTTCGCTCCGTATAAATGGCGGAACCTTTTCCACCGAGATACCCCCTTGCTAGATTTTATTTCGTCTGGAGATTAAATGACGACCTCTTTAACCTCTCTCTAAATCAACTGATGGTAATGTGCACAACCCGTGGTGAATGTAGAATAATCAGTTTCTGGTGCCAGAAGAAATGTATGGAAATGAAATTGGTCATTTCTTGTAGAATGATGCATATTTTTATCAAACTACACCATGTGGTTAAGAGTTATGAGCAATTTCACTTACTAACTACAGCGGAAGGACAAACAGACTGATGGACTTGCACAGTGATAAAAGTGCACACCTGTGGGTCGTGCAATACTGTTTAGACTTTCGTCACCGTTTTGCATGCCGGTGGCTGGACAATGTTAAAATACATAAGTATACAAAATTTGAACCTTATATACCACGGGGTTCACGAGTTATGAGCATTTTCACTACGTGACCGTAAATTTTCAACTTGTGCTCAGCAAAGCCTCGTCCATCAAAAAAGACGGTTATGCATGCGAGTCGTTAGATAATGTTGACATGTATCAAAATATAGAATGCGGTTCAAGAGCTATAAGCGTTTTCGCTAGCTGGTAACGGATGGACGGACGGACGGACTCACACAGTGATTATAGTGCAAACCTGCAGGTTGTGCAATAAAAAGTTTTGCATACCAGTGGCTGGGCAATGTTAAATTTCATAAGTATACAAAATTTGAAGCAAATATACCAAGCGGTCCAAGAGTTGTGAGCATTTTCAATAAAAGAGCTCGACCGGCCAAATTGATGCTCGGTGAAGCCTCGTCACTGTTTTGCAAACCACGGCTGGGCAATGTTAAATTACATAAGTATACAAATTTTAAGCAAAATATACCAAGCGGTCTAAAGGTTATGAGCATTTTCAATAAAAGAGCTAAACCGGCCAAACTGATGCTCGGTGATGCCTCGTCACTGTTTTGCATACCAGTGGCTGGGCAATGTTAAATTACCTAAGTATACAAAATTTGAAGCAAATATACCTAGCGGTCCACGAGTTATGAGTATTTTCAATAAAAAGAGCTCGACCGGCCAAATTGATGCTTGGTGAAGCCTCGTCACTGTTTTGCATACCAGTGGCTGGGCAATGTTAAATTACATAAGTATACAAAATTTGAAGCAAATATACCAAGCGGTCCAAGAGTTGTGAGCATTTTCAATAAAAGAGCTCAACCGCCAAATTGATGCTCGGTGAAGCCTCCTCACTGTTTTGCATGCCGGTGGCTGGAGTATGTTAAAATACATATGCATACAAAATTTGAACCATATTTTCCACGGTGTTCAAGAGTTATGAGCATTTTCAGTAGTTGGCCGTAAATTTTCAACTTGTGCTCAGCAAAGCCTCGTCCATCAAATAAGGTTGTTATGCATGCGAGTCGTTAGACAATGTTGACATGTATAAGTATGCAAAATTTTGTCAAAATATCCCATGCGGTTCAAGAGTTATAAGCGTTTTCGCTAACTGATAACGGTTTTCGCCAACTGATAACGAATGGACGGACGGACTCACACAGTCATTATAGTGACTATAGGCAGGTTGTGCAATTTCAGCTAGATTAATCAAAACATGTTAAAACGCGAGTCAGGTGCAGTGGTAATGGGGTGGGGTACTTCCCTAACTGGTGACTTAACCCGCAATACACACAACCTTTTTTCAATGCTCAACTCCCCTAAACATGAAATCAACTATTGTATACCACATCTGGCTCAGGGCAAACAATGCTAAATGAACAATTTAAGAGGTGAGCTGAAACAAAATTTACATTGAAAGCTCACGACACTGACACTCGATCAAGTATCAGCTAAAATCTTGTAAAGATAAAGCAAACTTCAGTAGAAACTTCATATGCCTACAATCTTGGTTTCACTTGTCCTCTCTCCAGTTCATACCTTAAGCCCCATTCTCACTGTCACAGTGCTCATCCCGGTATCGCCCAGTGAAGAAAAGCAGGTATACCGTGATGATCCTTTTTCCTAAAGAAATAAATGGCATTCTCACATTACCAACGTACTCATGGTGTATCCCCGGTCTAGAATTTGTTACATACCGGGACATTACACCCCATGTCACCGCAGCTTCACCATCTGTAACCGTGGTGGAGCCGGGTTCATCCCACATGAACCGTATTGAACCGGATCAGTCGCTAACAAAACTGGGATCTACCGGCCCTAACCGTAGGTGTACTGCCATTTTTCAGGTATAAACAGGGCTTGTTCCCATCCCTGCCTCCACCGGTATGAAATGGGGCTCCTGAGCTGAGCAAGCCAAAGGCCAGAGTTCAACATCTTACTGGAATGCTAAAGTTTATCATGGTAAAGGGAGGGTGGAAACCCGGACCTGTCTCGGAAATCCCAGGATTAAGCTGGTTCTTGATATCTTTCCTGGTGACTCTTGGTTGCATTAAAATTTTAAAACAACCGGGGCAGTTAGCCAGATCAACATGGTCACCATCTTTAACCGTGGTGGAGCCGGGTTCATCCCACATGAACCCTATTGAACCGGATCAGTCCCTAACAAAACTAGGATCTACTGGCCCTAACCGTAGGTGTACTGCCATTTTTCAGGTAAAAACAGGGCTTGTTCCAATCCCTGCCTCCACCGGTATGAAACAGGGCTCCTGAGGCAGCCCCGGATCCAGGGGGTGGGCTTTGGGGCTTCAGCCCCGCCACTTGGGTCCGGCTAGATTAAAATATATGTGACATCTCATTAGAATCGCCTTGGCGAGGCGATTCTAATGAGATATCACAACATATATTTCAAGGCCAAAAAAGACATTATAAAAAAATCTCATCAAATTTATCCCTTATTATGTCATATTTCAACCCCCTCTCCCCCGCCCCCTCCCTTCCCAAATACATATCGACACCTCCCAGCCCCACCAGTTATCCAGAGCCCCACCAATATGGGGTGGTCTGGATCCTGGCCTGTGAGCTGAGCAAGCCAAAGGCTCACCGTAATGCTAAATTTATCATTGACGAGGGAGGGTGGAAACCCGGACCTGTCCCGGAAATCCCAGGATTAAGCTGGTTCTTGATATCTTTTCTGGTGACTCCTGGTTGTATTAAAATTTTAAAACAACCGGAACAGTTAGCGATCAACAGGGTTCATCCCGCAGCATCCAGGATGTTTACGGTGCTGCCAGGGTTGTTCTGGTTTGACAAGGTTACCCCCAGATCAGGAACTGGGACTTACCGGGGATGCCAAACCGAAACAATGAGAATGGGCCTTTAGCAATAAGGCAGTGGGGAAGACTGAAAAGAAAAGGTAAAGATCTCTAAACAGCCTATTGGCTGTAGCGGCAGTGGGGGTTAGAGGCCCACTGTATCTTGGGAACAGCATATGAAAGGTGGAGCCCATGCCTCTTCATTCACTGCCTTATGCATCTTTGATGTGAAACAGGTATCCATTTACTGCTGGCTTGACAGAGTTTGCCAGTCGCTGGATGGCCTGATCCGGGTTTGAGTCCATGACTGTCCAGCAACCTTGTGCATCGTTATTGAGTCACTCTAACCACTAGACCACGGCACCTCTCTGGAGACAGAAAAATTGCATTAAACTGGTCTGTTTCTCCCTAACAGTTACACATACACAAACCTGACTAAGCTTGGACAAGCAGACAAGCCTATAGATCAGTGTAATCTAAAAGCATACGTAAAATCAGACCTAGCATGCATGATGGATGGATAGATGGACAGAATGACTTGCGAGTTAACCGCAGCCCTTTCAACAGCATTTCCATAATACATAATATCGAACATATGGAAGGGCAATACTGAAAGGGCAAGTGCCATGGAACCAGTATCTAACATCAGTCCAAGCATTAGTATCAACTGACTCCATTGTGGCACTGTGAAATTATGTCTACATAAATATAAAACTTTAACCAAAATCTTTAAGACAAAATTCTAATAATTTATTCAGCATCAAACTTCATTATGCACATCTTCTATATGTCTGTAACAAATCAACAAAGTATTCATAAGATCCAATGATAGATCTAAGAGAAGTTGAATTTACAAAGTATGCACTACAAGTACATGTATCAACTATTATTTAAAACATGCAGGGGTCAGAAAAATGGCTAGGTTCAAAACCCTGTCAGTTTAACAAAAAATATTTTTTTCCGTATCAAACTTCATGCATATATTCAATATGTCTTTAACACTTTAACAAATCTGCATGGTATTGTAAATAGATCCACTAAAAGCTACACTGAACATATGCGGAGATCTGAAATTGGCTACGTTCAAAACCCTGTATATTTGTTGAAAATATTTTTTCAGCATCAACATCTTCAATATGTCTGTAACCTATTTGCAAAGTATTTAAAGGATCCACTGAAAGCTCTAAGAGGATTTGATTTAACAGCGTATATACTATCAGCCATAATACATATAATTGTAAGAATTACAAAGTGACATAACTCTTGCAATACTGACCTGTCACCCCTTTTTTCCTACCAAACCTGCATTTGTTTAGCAGCAAACGTTTAAGATACTGCATTGCTTAATGTGAATGGGTACACCTCAACATAAGCCACCATTTTTACAAAGAGGAACAACTTTGCTAACTTCCTAAATACTTTCCCTGGCAAAGACACTTTTCCATATGGGGGTTACTCTATTTAAAGGAAAGAATTTGCTTCCCCTAAGAGGAGCAAATTCTTCCCTTCCCTCTAAGAGGAGCAAATTCTTTCCTCTGGGAGTCCTCACCTAACTTGAGCAGGAGAAAAAAATTAAAATGGCAGTGATGCTTTCCCTGAAAGAGTTTTTTTATAAATATGAATTTTACAGAATCATTAAGCAGAGGTGGGCGAAAACCTGAGCTCCTGTGGACACATCACCTGACCTTTCATTAGCAGAACTAGACTTTCTCACATGTGCACGGCTGGGGCTTGAACTCACAGTGATGATCATGAGAGACCACATGCTTAAGAGTCAGCACTCTTATCCATTAGGCGGCACAGGCCAACTTCTGAAAGTGTACCCATTTACATTAAGCCAGTACCGAAGCTCAATGCATCAAAAAACTTCTAAGTGTAAAGGAACTACAGACCAAAAACTACTATTGAGGAATTGATAAGGGCATTTACTCTGTCAGAATATATCGAAATTTGTCCATTTATAATCCCAAGTGAGGCATTCTCAAAACTAAAGCACAAGCTACATTCAAAGACAATCTGTGTAAAGATACTCGAACTAAAATAAAGTGCTTACAGACAGATCGTCAGACATGGACAGCCAGTGGGAAAACATAATACACCGCCACTAACATGTGGAGTATAATCAGTATAATCTTGATTCTTCACATACTATTGCTCTATTTCATTGATTATAAATTTATGTCTCCTGGAATGTAAGAGGGACTTCTTGTTTTCTGTTACTATACACATGTACAGATTACACATTTTACCCAAATGGTCATTCTACATAGGGTATGACAATCAACATTTGTAACACATGGCAAACCCTGAGTGATCAATTTGCCATTACTGTCTCCTTGCGTGTGGTCATGCATTAACTTGTCACTATTTATTGCAGAACTCCCTTATAAGTGAGTCTAACTGTATTATGATGTTTGCCTTTCCGTTCATCCCAGTTTCAGGCTCTCTGAAGTATGATGCATTCCAGAACAACTTTCAAAGTAAGAACTGTTTCATAACACCCTGCTGTATCCTTCTTTCAGATTTTTGTATGCCAAGGTGAAATCTATCCTGATTATATTAAGCAACATTTGAGTAAATGTTTGAGAACCTCACTATTACAATAAACAATCTTTCCTTACATCTGAATTTTCACACAGAGTTGCCACTTATCCTCCACTTCATAATTCCCTGTCTTTTCTGTGATACTTTACAGTTTTCCATTCCCTTTTTTATAGAGCCAAAGGTTAATTTAACTCTTTACTTCAACAGTGCTAATTGTATTGGATATTGGGGGCTACTGTTACATGGAAGAATTTGCTCCCCCAGGGAGCAAATTCTTTTCTATAAGAATAGCTCTCAATGAGAAGGAAGAGGCACCTGAACTATCTCTCTAGAAAGTATATCCTTTTTTCTCTTGAACAGAGTAAAAAGATTGAAGATTGCTGTAGTCATTAATTTTTAAAATCCCTGACTTTTCAAGTCCTTTCCCATTTTCCTTACCAACCACAAAACTCCCTGACTTTTCCTTGACCTGGAAAAAACTTTGTTTTCCAAATTACATGTATTTTACCCTGACTGTGGCAACCCTGTTCAGGATGGACTGGTCAAGTTGTGTGTTGTTTTTTTTTTTATCGTTTTTTTTCCGTAACTGCTCCAACAGCAACAGTTGCTGTCATTTTATCTTTAAATAGTATGGATACACTTTCAGGGGAAGCAATTCAGCCATTTTAAGTTTTGCTGCCCGTCTCAATGGTGGTCTATTTTTAATGAAATGAACTTGTTCTGCTGAAAGCAAATTCTTTTCTTTAAAAATAGACCTCATTTCAGAAAGACTTTGTCATCCAGGGAAGCAGACTGGAAGTCACAAAAGTTAGTCCTCTTATAAAAATTGTATGAAATCTTGGCAGATGTAATTCCATTCACTTTAGATAGTCAGTGAGAGCTCTAAAATGGCATAAACCGGAATTGGCTGCCATCAACACATTTATAGGTACTTTCAGTTTAGATTTACATACACCTTTTTCTTTTCTATTTGGAACACATTGATTGGTCTTGTAACTTCAGGCTCATAATTTATCTGTACAAAATAATGATTGCAGCAATTTCAGAGTAACTAAGGTTTTCTTTTGAGCATCTCTATTTATACATCTCTTCTTGACAGCTGCTAGTTCTTTCTGCTTTCTGGAGGAAAACTCTTCAAATAGACGGAGTTTCAAAACCTGCAATGAATAAACATGTATTTGTTACTGGAATGAATATGCATATTTTTGACCAATACTTTGTTTCTAGAAGTCACCCTACTGATCAAACTTTTAAAGCATTGTTTTCTTTATAGTCCGGTGGCTTATGAGTGAATTTTTGGATTTGTGGGCACTTTCGCGGCATGACGGGCAACCGGGCTCATTGAAGTCAGTAAACATACCTAAACCCATTTTGCCCGGTTGCCAGCTCAACAGACATTATATAAGGTCAAAATGAGGTCAAAGGTCATTTAGTGCATTTTATATACCAGTTTGTGAGTGAATTACTCAATTTAAAGGCACTTTCGTGGAATTAGAGGCAACTATGGCAAATGAAGTAAGTAAACATACCATAAAAGCTTTTGCTATATTGCCAACGTCCTATATAATCGTAACTGGGTCAAAGGTCAGTAAGTACACTTTTGTATAATGATTTATTATACCATTAATTCTAAAACAGTCTTTTGAGTTACCAATAGCCCATAAGCCTGCCACCACCCATCTGAAGGAGAAACTTTCTACACTGTTTGTTTTTCCAAAAGAATATAACATCATTACAAGATATAATTCTCTGTTGTCTGACTGCTGGTGCGTTTGACAGTCATCACCAATTTATATACGTTACCATATAAATCTGCTGGATTTGTCTGTTCCTATACTTCTCATTCAAATAATTATTGAAACGGATTTAAATCTTGCTGTAAAATTTGCCTTGCTTTTCTGTACAGTCATAACAGTTATCTCCTGTAGAGCATAACTGTAACCTACGTTACCGAGTTTCCCCCAGCATAATGGACAAACTATTATATTTTGGATAAAGTTACCATTTTACTGAAACCAGCAAATATTTACCGTCCTTTAATATTAATGCAAGTAAAAACAAAAATATGGGTGTATCAAACCATGCAGAATCTTGCAGCGTTGCATACGTTACCGGGCGTATGCTATCGGAAATTATAAACCAGAAACATGGAGAAGAAGCAATTGTTTGTCCCAGGCATCTATATGATATTGCTTCGCAGACCATTGTTCAAGCTCTATTTACCGAAAATCTTTATACAGAATATTGCATCACATCATCTGTTAAGGATCACGGTAGGTCACTGTAGTACCAGCTCATAAGCTGCTGTCTATAATATCAATGTGAAGTATTTTAGTCAAGTAGCTCTGGCACTACGTAATTGAAAGTAACAATTTATTGACAGAATTTGAACTTGTACTACAGTGTTGAGAGAGCAAATTCAGCTGAAGCACCGATATAATTGTCTCTATATTGGTAGTTTTCATGTAGTCCAATAAGATAAATATGCAGACAGAATAAAATATGGAATCACCGAACGGTGAGCAATGACTCTCAAGAGGCTCTGTAGTGACCCGAATTTCTAAAACCATGTAAATGCATCCTCTTTTCATGCCCTGTGCTGGTACAACAGTCTTTTGTAGATGTCTGGAAATCGACTGATCTGGATCCTGCCCATGTTGATATAAAATAATGAACCGCCTTTACAATATCACCAGAGGTATTTCGTACATTGAGCAGGTGCCATAATCGATGCTCATGTTTTGCAGTGGCATAGATAGGTAACATGATGTCTGTTGATGTCTTCCAATAGCTTGATTCGACACTACAGTGTTAACAGGCATCTTTTAATAAATTAAGATGCTATCTTTTTTATCTGTAGACCTCTTTGTAAAGCCTTACCTGCAGTGTTAAGTACGTTACGCAGTATGCATTAGCAAACATGGATATTAGTATTATAGAATGTGCATTTGTGTCTGCCACTACAGTGGTATTTAAGCATACTGGCAGAGGTCATTTGGTGGCCAGAACTGGTATTAATACTCACACAAGATGACTAGTAGAAGAATGAGATGGTAAAACGTAAATGTCCTGTAATGTTCTTAGCCGGCACAGCAGTGAAAAACGTGACCATGTAGTAGGTTAACCTTGGATAACAGTCGCCTTTGCTATTTTCTCAAAATGCTTTGACTATCCCAACCCATTCAGATGAGCTGAGATACCAGAACAGGTTTAACAGTAGGTGATTTGATGCCTGGAGTTTGCATTCGAGTAAATGTCTTATACTTGTAAGAGCTTGAACAACAGTTTTAGAAATGTTTCATAGTAAATTGTATTGATGAGTAAGTACCTATAGTGATTTGTAGTGTAGCTATAATATTTTCACCCTTTCCCTTCCATACATACATAAAAATGTAAAGAATAACAACACTTCAGGAACTGACTGAATCAGATCCCCAACCCTATCCCCAACATCAAAGGGAAAGATTGAAAAAGACATCCCAACAAACAATAAATTACAAGTGACAAGCTGAGTCAGCAGCTCTTTCCCAAATAGATGGCAACTCAGCTATCTTTACTGAATTAAATAATTTAGACCAACAGAAGGGTAACAACAGACTAAGCAAATTATACGAAAAACATTTAACAACTATCTTTACATATTTTCTATTTTTATTATAGAAGGGTTAAAATGACAACACAATAAATTATAAAGCACCGAACATAAAACACATGCAACCGCAACGAAAGTACCGCCTTGGGACAGTCAGTAATAACTACTGGGGGAGGGGGGGGGGAGGGGTTATAAGTCTATATATATTAACACCTTGAATTATAGCTGGCTTTATTCACTTATGATGTCATAACTGTTAAGCGACAAATGTAGCATTAAGATTCCTTGAGAAATAAGGTATTAACTTTGGAATTGGGGATAGCTTAGACCATTATTACAATTTCACCCCACTCCCTCCCCACCTCCTTGATTCATCTGGTTTCCTTTGTATTTATATACATGTAGTAAGCAACATGTTTTTTCTCAATATTTTACTTGTACCGTATGCCTATTTATATGTAGACAAAGTTTCAAGTCACTTTTATGACCTTTCTTAGAAATCAACAGATTTCATGTACGAAATTAAATTACTTCCTATAACGTAAACTACAAAGACTAATGACTTTTAGTCAATTAAATTCATTATGAACCTCTAGGAGAGGCGGTTCAGATGAGGACCAACATAATGTCGTATGGCCATTAGCAATATTTAGATTCGATTTATTATATATGCTTCCAATAAACTTCCTATAAACCTATAAACATGTCTGTCTTAACGTTAATTACATGCGATTCTGTAAGACTGATACAAAACGTGTATGTTACAGTTTTGAACAACTTTGCATGTATAACATAAACTCCCTTTAGAATCAAAAGCACGAGTCAATGAGTTTCAAAATTTCTGTCGACAATTTGTTATGTTCTTGATTGAACATATAAAATACTTTTGTATACCTGAAAACTTATTCTCGACATGTTGATATGTATGTTATGTCTAAAAGTATTTTGAATATGGATCATTACCCACTTTGTAAAGTTTATAAACTAGAAAACATCTATAAACACAAAACATGACTAATACCACATATTTTTATGTCATTGACTCTCTTAATATTAATTTATATGCCTTATTTACCATTTTGGTAACGTAAACTACATGAGATTGATTTATCTGTATTGTGTTTTATATGCTTCACAGCTCAGTCTTAAAATTCTTGCATAATTATGTGAAAACACCATAAAAATATTTTTATGGCTTTAATATTAAGTTGCATTAAATTTCAGATGGCAACTGTAAACAATTATGTATTGTAAACAACACATGCTAATGAAACCAACGTTTTTTACGTAAATGCTGAGCAAGAAATATTTGATAGTTTGCTTATAAAGATGAAATTTACCAAGTTTAAAAATCGTTGTTCATATATTTATGCAGTGTAGTCCTTGATTTATAGAATATTAAAGTTATTTCTATGAATGCATGTATTTTCAGAAAATAAGTGTACAGACGGACACAAACTTAGCTTTAATTAAACAGAAATTGTTTAAGATGCTTTACAATTGTCGCACGAGGTTTTCAATGGGTTCAGCATTTAACTGCGGTGATATTTATATCCCAAATGTACAATAACCATTTTCTAAACAGTTTTTCGTGTTTTGCACTTAATGACCTTTGACCTCGTTTATACGGTACACAATGGGTAATCAGGTTTGGCAACCGGCAAAAAATAAACGAGGACATATCGGCAAGTATTTTTAGCATGGTTGCCAATCATGCCGCGAAAGTGCCCTCAAAGTCATTTTCTAGAGCTCTTTTCTTGAATCCGCCACCTGACTATTATAACTCTTTCGATATTACTAACTGCATCATTCACCCTCAGCCTGCAAGAGCTCTTGATTAGCTAAAAAGGGATGCTGAACAAACTCCTGTAGCCCTAAAGAGAGATAAATAAATAAATTTCGGGGACAATGCACCATTTTCCTTATTTCTAAACAAAACAGATGATTCTGTTGAGAACCACAAAATATGGTGTGGTGGAGGAGAATGAAAACAAAGTACTTACCATGAAAGAGATCTGTTCTTGATAACCAAAGCATGGTTTGCCTGGAATTCTTCTCTAGTAAAGGACAGGTGACTATTTCGAAGTCTGTTAGTTTCACCTGGAACATGAATGAATTTGATCAACATTGATATAAAATGCAAGAGGCTTCCTCGTTTCATTTTTATACGCCCGTTTTGAAAATAAGACCTGTCAGTGGGACAGGATAGCTCGCCTGACAGTGTTTACCATTAAATTTTGTGTCTCATATTGATAATCTGTTCAGTTTATAATAAACTGTATTTGACTATACATAATCATATGTTGTTTTATTTACTAATTTGGTGTGTTAAGGCAGATGGCAGTTCATATCAGGGATACAGACTAACTAATTTTTCATAGGAGCAAGCTGGGCCCCTAAAAACTGAAAATTAGTCGCCCATCCAGAAATTTAGGGGACCACATTTAAAATGTCAGAAACACAAGAATTTTTTTTATTCAGAATCTGCACGAGATTTGCACTGTTTCCGTAGGCTTTGTGGTAAATCCTCCTTTCTTCTGGGTTTTGCTTTCTTTTAGCTAACGGGTGTGAAACACCAGCAATGTATCGCCATATTATGCGTGAAAAATTTACAAATGGTCAGGATTTTTGCTGT
Source organism: Ctena decussata (assembly GCA_963989385.1). Lineage (NCBI taxonomy): Eukaryota > Metazoa > Mollusca > Bivalvia > Lucinida > Lucinidae > Ctena > Ctena decussata. The sequence goes on from OZ022511.1 coordinate 32,584,041, forward strand.
CAAATGGAGGAGGCAGCCATGTTGTTTTTCAACAGTGAATAAAATCTAACACACAAGTATGACAGAACACCAAATATTCAACGCAGATATCGGTGCGGCAGTTTGCAATGCCCTTTGAGGTGGCGGATTTTACTCCAAAACGAGGGGACACCAATCTAAGGCAAAAACAGGCCAGACACTCGCTGACAGCTGATGATCGCAAGCTGGGCAACTGTCATGTTAATTTAAGGGGCCCACTCGATTCTTTACTCGCAGTGGGCCAGTGGGCGACCGCTAGTCTGTATCCCTGCATATGCTTTGATATAACTGAAAAGCATTGGAAAAATGTTGAGCGTCTTTAGCGCCATTTTCTGTTATAATGCTATTCAAGTATGAAACCCAAGCTAGCAAAAGTGTCACAAATAACACTACAAACGACTTCCAACCAAGAAAAGCCTTATCAATTTCCCATGTTAAGCTGATTTATGATATTGCTTTTCGGTTAGACAGGCCCGACCAGTACGTGGACACTTTTAAGTGTGTTTTACCTAATGTTTAAGGCTCCAACGTGTTCCGGACTACCAGATGGGCATGCAATTTTAGGAAAATCATTGTGCTAAATAAAGACAAAAGGAACATGAGAAAAAAATTCATCTGTGCATGCTCAACATAACGCTGTTGAGGTCATGCTATTTGCTGTATCAAACAGACTTATCATACCAGTACGCGGACACCTTAAAATCTGAGAAAACTGAGATGACATTTATACGCTGCAATTCTAATTAAATTATTGATACGTGTAGTTAACAAAAATGTAATAACAACTTAAATGGCTGTTCTAATTTCATATTGACACATGGCTGTTTGCTTTGCCTGTTTGCGTGTTTGGCACAGGCAAACTGAAGCATCGATTGTGATACCGGGCTGCATCAGCCCTGCAAATGGGGAACTGTGTTGTGCAAGTGTAAAAGTGAATGACAAAAAGATAAAGAAATGGCGCCTTGAAAAAATGTTACAAAGTCGGTTGAATTTAAAGAAGTATCTTAGAATTTATGAGACGCCAAACACAAAAGTGTCCGCGTACTGGTAGTGTCCGCGTACTGGTCGGGTCTGTCTATTCAGGTGCTTTCCGGTATTTCTGTGTTTTTCGGTTATTCTATGAACCCGCTTCCATAGAGGTGTATGTATTTAGCTATAAATCTCAATATTGAAAATGTTTGCCTCAACAAGCTCTGAGGTCTGGCTGCACCCCTGCCCCTGGGGTATGAAACTTAAAGGGACATGCTAGTCCATGCATCATCTGTAGGGAAATAAATCAAATAGTGGTCGGCTAGACTTTCCTTTCTATTCTTCAGCCAGGGTAATTGCTGCATTCCTAGTTTTGAAAAAGCTAATACTTGTAACTAACGAGAGTTCCCTTAATAATGCACGAGTTTGCGAAATCCGAACAATAGGTCCAATCGAAATAATAACACTACGGTTCAGAATCGTGCAGATTTCAACAAAAGGAAGAAGACAGAGAATATGTAAAGAATATCGGTAAGCCTTCACATGAAGCGTGAAATCTTTACACACCATTTCGGTCAGAAATAAAAATACATGACAATTTCTTTGGAGTTTTCATCTGATTTCAGTCGTCGTTGGTTGTCTTTTGGCACCGAGGACAGCAAATCACCGACATTTCCGTTCCGGAAAGCAGGCGTCAAAATACCGAACTTTCTTCTTCTGTATTTTCCGCCCGCCTGTTACAACTGAAGTTTGATGGGTCCAAAGACAATCATTTACTCAGACTTTAAGACCTTTTGATCAGGGAAGCTAGTCCCTAGCCCTGACAGAAGAAGTGAACTTAGTAACCGAATCCTACCAACATAAAGCATACCTTAACAACACTACCAACATAAAGCTCATACGGACAGAACGGGACCTCAGTTGAAAGTCCCTCCAAAGGACCGGGGAAGCGGAAGACCGAACCTGCGATCCCTGAATTGGTAGTTTTGCGCCTACGACCGTTATTATACATGAGATTCAAGTGATGTTTGAATGACAACGATTTTGAAAGGGTTCGGATTCTTTGGGTCAAAATCCTTCCGCTTTCACAGACCCCCCCCCCCCCCCCCCCTCCCAGTGCGTTACGCTGAGAAGCCCTGCAATGTACAGGAGCAGAAGAAGAAAAAACATATATATGAATAAAAAGATGTGACGAAATTCCAGGAAATTTATATAATCTAAGTTGTTAGAAAACTCTCCTTCTCTTCATCTCTCTCTCTCTCTCTCTCTCTCTCTGTTTCCATCCGATAACCTCTTCACATACCCCGTAAGTCAACTTTATCATTCTTCTCATTTAAGAAAATAAAAGAAAAATAGTTTTAGGCCATCGGGTTTTAGGAATAATAAAATCAACAGCATTAAGTGCGAATGTGTCTTTAGACCAGAGTATGAACAATATTGGGAAGTGCAAACATATGCATATAGGTAAAGTGAACGAAAACAATCATGGAGAATACTATATGATGAAAAATAACCAAAGAGTTAGCATAGCGACCATCCAGGAAGAAGGAGATCTTGGAGTGACAGTAGATAACCAATTGAAATTTGTATCACACATTCAAACTTCAGTAAAAAAAGCCAATAGGAATTTGGGCATTATTAAAAGAACTTTTTCGTATATGGATAAAACAGTTTTTCTGAATTTATACAAAGCATTAGTGAGACCACATTTAGAATACGGTTCAACAGTTTGGCCAGTTCTGTACAAAAAAGATCAAATAGCAATAGAAAATGTTCAACGCAGAGCAACAAAACTTGTGCATTCTATCAGAAACTTGAGCTATAAGGAAAGGTTACTACAATTAGGACTACCATCACTTCAGTATAGAAGAATAAGAGCGGATATGATTGAAGTATACAAAATAATGAATGGTTTTGACAAGTGTGACAAGGACCAACTTTTTACCCTCCAACCGTATCGGCGAACCAGAGGCCACAAGTTCAAAATTTTTAAACGTCAATTTAGATTAGATATCAGGAAGTACTCATTTTCTCAAAGGGTAATTGATAAATGGAATAATCTCCCAGAATTTGTAGTAGAATCAAGTTCAATCAACCAGTTCAAATCAAGAATCAACGACCACTGGAAAAACAAAGAAATAAAATTTCAGCCAGACTGCTACACCTACGATGCGCATGCGCCAACAAACCAGACACAAAATACCAGAATGGATCAGAGAAGCGGAAGCTTATAGAGGATCTCTACAACAGTAAGAACAGTAAGAATACATATATTTCGTCAAATAATTAAAAAACGCAAATCCTACTTTCACTATTTACCTGTATAGCTGGTATTCAGTTCATTGGACAAAAGTATAAAGGAGGCCGGGAACCAGGCTATATGCGATCCACACGCGTTTGGCAAACGCACTTTTCATTGGTCTAAACAGCAAACGCGTGCGAACGCGAAGCGACGAAGAAACGCGAACTTATATCGCTGTCCTGATTGGCTGAAACGATTTTCGCGTACACACGCGATTTTCGCGATTTTACGGAGCAACTCGATTGGTTCTTTCGAAAACGCGTTTCTAAATCGCAAAAACGCGTTCGTAAAAACGCGTTTCGAGCGCGTTTCGAACGCGAATTTCTTGCGAAGCGTGTGTACGGTTTTGCGCTGCCAGTACTGTACTTCCATAGTTACTAGATCTATGGCGTCATCTCACTTATAATTCGCGAGGAGCATGGCATACGCCATGGCATACAGTGTATGCCATGCTCCTTTCGTAGCATTACTAAGTGTAAAAACCAAAGATGATTTTATTCTTGGATAATTGTCCATTGATTAAGAAGCAAGCCTTTTCGGCCGAGATAGTTTTGTATTTATATTGTGTACTTGTAATATATATTAAAAATAAGATGAAACACACCGTCATTTAGACACTCACAAATTAGGCAATGAATGTATACACCCGTCTATCTACCCAACGACCACGAACGTCACATGACAGACCGTTGGCACAGGCCCAGCGGGAAGATGAAGTCGAAATGACGTCGAACTGACGCGATGCGAAGTCATTTCGACGTCTGTCCGACGTCATTCTAACGCCATGTGCCTGCTGGGGTTTTTCGACAGTAAGGTCATAAACGGTGAAGTCCAAAACAGCAAACAATTGAATTCAGAAGTGAATATCTTATCCACGATACGCTCACAGTTTTCACGTACAAGTGGAATAACGCTCTGCAACATTGTATTTGTATATATCCTTCGAGTAGTTTACTTTCTTTTCTATTGATACTTACCTTATTTCCAAACGTTTTGAAACAGAAGTCAGCATAGTTCTTGAACCAGTCAGAACTGTTTGGATGTGACCAACCACCCATATCTAGCAGAGCTTGCGGAAGTTCCGATTTGTATAAGACCACTACTGGTTGGATCCCGGCTTTGGTAAGTTCGTCGATAATTGAGTGGTAGTACTGAACATAAGCAGAATTTTTAGATCCGGTTCCGCCGGGAAACAGTTTGGACCAGGAAAGAGTGAACTGATATTGCTTAACCTGCAATCAATGAAATACATTCAATTGTTTAGTTTTTGCTATATGTCTGAGGGAAATCAAATTGCTATTTAATATTATGCTGGACAAACATTTTACCGAACAGAACCCCAAACGCAACTTATGGAGATCCTTTGATATCTGGTTTATCCTTCTGTAAAATATATACGAGCCGCGACACGAGAAAACCAACAAAGTGGTTGTGCGCCCAGCACAGACTCAGATCAGCCTGGGCATCCGCCCAGTCCGATCAGACTCTTCATTAAGCGCTTAAAGGGTAGCTAAGGGTCTAAGCTACCTTTATGCGGACAGCGAAGACTCTGATCAGACTGGGCGGATGCCCAGGCTGATCTGAGTCTGTGATGGGCGCACAACCACATTTTTGGTTTTGTCGTGTCGCGGCTCATATTATATACCAGCAGTCAGGCATTGCGAAGCGAGTTATGGGCAACTACACGTGGCTCTTTCTGGCATTTGGGAAAGAGGACAAGTCCTTGAGTTAAAAAAGAAGCATTAACATGCGCAATAGACTTTACCGGAATGACTTGTTTGGTCATATTTATACCTTTACTATCATGAACTGTGATAAAGAACTTTACTGCATACTTTTCATAGTGAACATTGCATCTTATGTAATATTCCGGATATTTACACTTGCTGGTAAAGAATTAAAAACACCTTGTATAAACAGTATATGGTCAACAATTATCGACCTTGAAACATTAGAAATGCATGTAGTGTATTCTAATTTCCAGTAGAATTATTTCTGCTCCTGTCGGTTTTCGACATTAACGGGCCTGTCCGTGTTGCTCCTAGAAAATATATTTCTATACAGATTCGGAAAATGTGCCCTTCATAACTAGGTAATTGATCCTTTTGGATGTCTAGTTCTGAGTTTGCTAAAACTTACAACAAATAACAACTAAAAGGGTACTTAATATTCTCGTTCATACTACTGCGTGAAGTGCCTACTAACGAAAGAGGAACTGTGTCGTCCTGGTGTTTTCTTATCAAACTGTACCTTATCATCATGGTAAAGATCCTACTTGATTTTATGACTCTGTAGGAAGGGAAGAATCCATATTTACGACCGCGGGGTAGATTCATGGGATAACATAGGTCCAACAGAGTAAAGGCTGGTCAGAACATTCCATAGGGACACTCTAACCTAGGTCTAAACAGTTTTCGATTGTCTGTTTTAATGTTCTAACATTCTGGCACACTCTTACCTGCAAAGCTTTTATGAATTTCACGTCTTCCATATAGGGACTAACGCTTCCCGCTTCAACATCTCGTCTCACTGTCTGGGACCCAGAAATTTCTGTAACAAAATATAGTTTAAACAGTAAAACACTTTTCAGTTTGCCAGTGGTAGCAATAAGGATCAACATGACATTTGAATGCTTTATGAAGCTATATAGATGTATAAAATAATCTGAGCCGCGTCATAGGAAAAAGTGGCATGTGCGCCCAGCAACGACTCAGATCAGCCTGGACTTCCACCCAGTCTAATCAGAGTCCTGGCTGTCCGCATGGAGCTAGCTTAGACCCTTGGTTACCTTTTCAGCGTACAGCGAAGAATCAGATCAGACTGGGCGGATGCCTAGGCTGGAATCACTTTGCTTGCTTTCTCTTGTCGCGGATTAGATGTATAAATAATCTTCAAGCGTTCGAAATTTCAGCAGATAATCAATACTTTATAGACGGTCAAAAGATACATCGATGGACAGGATCTCTATAACTGCACCACCAAAAGCTCCACAAAACAATCAAAAGTCCAGGGGCCGTATTCATAAAACGACTTAAGTCGTTGCTATGCTGTTGCTAAGGCTCAGTTTCTATGAAGGAGATTTCCTACAACTATGAAATTTGCTCTGGAGGAACAGCCTGAAAAAGACTGTTCCTCCAGAGCAAATTTCATAGTGGTAGGGAATCTCCTTCATAGAAATTCACCCTTAGCAACAGTGTAGTAACCACTTAAGTCGTTTTATGAATACGGCCTCAGGAAACATTCTATCCGTGTATGGGGAATTAAATGCTTTATTGATCATTAAAAGTTTGAATATTAGTGCACAACGTTTGCTTTGATGTAAAAGCACTGGTGGAGTGATCACAAAACTCCTGCAAGTGAGAGAACCGAAATTACGTTTGCCCACTTTCAGGAGTTGTGTGATAGCTACAACAATTATTCTTTTTTATCATATGACGTCGCATCTGAGAGTGTAATAGAGTCATGCATTAAAAGCGATAATTCACTACTGCTAGTGGATTAAATATGCAAATGACGTCGTAACGTTATACATTGACGTCCATAAAACGTCGCGTTTTCTAATGGCGAAATCGTGACGTTTGAGTGCAAATTTTGCTGATAAAATGCGATTTTAGTGTCATATGATAAATAGAACCTTGCATTCGTGCTCCTGTATTATTGAATTTATTAAACTCGTTGGGGAAAACCGATAAAATGCTCGGCAAAGCCTCGTATCTTATCTTTTTCCCCAACTCGTTTAAGAAATTCAATAATACATGAGCACTCATGTAAGATCCTCTATGTAAAGCTAACCTTTGAAATAATATGCTTTACACACATACCATTACATGTATAAGGCGAATGGTATTGTTTTATTTTTGCAATTCAAATGCAGAAGCAAATTCTTCCCTTTCATTAGAAGCCCTTGTGTGAAGGAAATAGAGGATCTTACATGAGTGCTCATGTTTTATTGAATTTATTAAACGAGTTGGGGAAATCTTATCATTTTCCCCAACTCGTTTTATAAATTCAATAATACAGGAGCACGAATGCAAGATTCTATCTATCATATGACACTAAAATCGCATTTAATCAGCAAATTTTGCACTAAAACGTCACGATTCCGCAATTAGAAAACGCGACGTTTTATGGACGTTAACACATAACGTTATGACGGTATTTGCATAGTTAATCCACTAGTGGATTATCGTTTTTAATGCATGGCTTTATTACACTCTCAGATGCAGCGTCATATGATAAACAGAATTATTTCCTTTCTGAGTAGCCTGTGTGAAGTGTGTGAAGATGAGTAGCTCTTGCGTGATTTATGAAGGTGAATAACCTTAGTGCGAAGGTAAGTAGCCCTTGTGTAAAGGTGAGTAGCCCTTGTGTGAATGCGAGTAGCCCTTGTGTGACGGTGAGTAGCCCTTATGTGAAGGTGAGTAGCCCTTATGTGAAGGTGAGTAGCCCTTGTGTGAAGGTGAGTAGACCTAGTGTAAAGGTGAGTAGACCTTGTGTGAATGCGAGTAGCCCTTGTGTGAAGGTGAGTAGCCCTTGTGTGAAAGTGAGTAGTCCTTTACTGAAGGTGAGTAGCCTTTTGAAAAGGTAAATAGCCATTTTTTGAGGGTGAGCAGCACTTGTGTGAATGTGTGTAGCCCTTTTGTGAAAGAGACTAGACCTTGAGTAAAGGGAAAGTATTCATTCCTTTCTAAGAAGCCCTCGTGTGAAGTGAAGCAAATACTTCCAGATTAGAGTGACGTCTCTTTGAAAGGTATCAATACACTTTATACTTACCCATCTGATATGTAGATGTGGCAACCCCCCACTGGAATGTGTCAGGAAATGATCCGTAGTAGAATTTTCCAACATAATCCGGAGCCGTACCCCGCCCACCTTTACCGGGATATCCAGGTAAGAACCCATTTTCTTCAATCATCTGCAAAAAAAGTGCTATAAATGATCCCCTAGCTCAGGACATAGTAACCTAGTACCCTAATTTCATACAGTTTTAACAAGATGGTTTCATTATAGGGAAACTACTGAATAGACAAACAGTGAGGACCCTGATCTGTCTGTTAATTTAGTGACAATCTGATCTCAGTCTGCACTGTTGATTCATGCTATTTGTTCTTAACTTAAGGGTCATAACAGCTTCAAACTACATATTGACTAATGTTATTATTTTTTTCCGATCCATAAAACTGCATATCTAACTGTAAATAGAGATCAAGTATTATGAAGTCTGAAAGAACATGAAAAAAAAAAAAAGCATTTTAACATGTTTAATAATATAGTCATTAAGGTAAAACATCACACTATGACGCAGCGTTACAAATACATATATTCCAGGAATGATGTAAGGGGACAGTGCAACGGTGATTAACCAGGCAATATCAAAGATTATTAAACAGCAAGTAAATAAATCATATTTTATCATGGGTTTATAATATGCAGTAATAAATCATCAAATTTGTTTAATATTAGCCATTACATTTACTCTAAGTTTAAGTTCTGAAATACATCTGATGATGCAGCATTATTATTCCAATCACGTCTGTGATTATAATGCAACCTTCAATTCCTATATGAGCCGCGACTCAAGAAACCAAAGTGGCATGTGCGCCTCGCGAAGCCTCAGATCAACCTGGCCATCCGTCCAGTCTGAGCAGAGTCGGCATGGACGTAGATTAGACACTTAGCTACCCTATAAGCGCAAAGCGAAGAATCTGGTCAGACTGGGCGGATGCCCAGTCTTATCTTAGTCTTCGATGGGTGCACATGCCACTTTGTTTGTTTTGTCGTGACACAGATCATACATGTTTTTTAATTTGTGCATTCAAAAATTTATGTTTCAATTTAGCATCTGTAAAACAAGCTCGTTACCTGACTGTACCACCTGGCAGATCCCTTGGGGATCCGTTCTCTGTTCGGGTCACTCATATTGACATAATGAATTCCAAACTTTTCTGTATAACCAGCACCCCATTCAAAGTTGTCCATTAGAGACCACGCAGTGTAACCCTTCACGTTGCAACCATCCAGTCGAATTGCTAGAAAATTTGAAATATACGGTGAGTACCATACACTGTTTAGCTCTTAAGATTAAGCCATACAAGCTCGTCAGGAAGCATATTTTTGTGACACTCTTTCTCAATCAGCCAAACTACAAAAATTGTGAAGTTCTGAACTATAATCATTTCAACTGTAGGTATGTTCGGAGTTTCGCCATAGGTGCCGTCGTTAATTTTACCATAGATATATTGGTTGCTATCGGTAGTCAGTGATACACAACGCAGGCTAGAAACTCCAAACGGATAGTGGTTGTCATTTGCATATTTCCGTTTTTGGTAAAAACGTCGGCCATTGTTTATAACAGCTTTAAAATAGAACTGAAACAGGTACTGTAAAGTAAGAGCTAACTCAGGAGTCCAGTGAAAATGCACATAAATACGAAATATACCGTAAACGCGGTAATTTTTGCGGGTTCAAATTTTCGCGGTTTATGCTCAAAAACATACACCTTAATTTTCGCGATTTTTATTTTTCGCGGGCAGTAACATGCGTAAAAAGTAAAACGGTTTGTTGCTCACTTGAGCCAGTTCGTTCGTTAACCTGCGACAAGGCCGCAGGATAATAAAAGAACTGGCTCAATGGAAAGTAGAGCTACCAGAATTTACCGAAGCAAACGAAAAGAAATATATGGACACTGTGTGTATTAGACACACTTTGTCAAAAACAGGAAATTATTTCGTGATTTTAATAGTCGCGGTTTCGAAGTGACCGCGAAATACCGCGGAAAAAGGAACCCCGCGGAAATTACCGCGTATACGATATTTTAATTTGGCACACTTATAATCAACTAAATTTGTGTGTTAACCCATTGAAACTGAAAAATAAAAAGAAAATAGTATTTCCTTCAATTTCAATGCTATCTTCTTTTCCTTGTTATAGTAATGTTCCATGCATTATTTGGTTCTGATTCAAATCAGTTACATAATCTTGTCATATAACAAATAATTAGTTGCAAGAGATTTTTGTAATGTTTTCAGCGTTCCTTACCCTCTTTATGGTCAACAAGTACAAAAAAAGAATAATGCTCCCCATGGAGGAAATACTTTCTTTTGAGTCTCCGAGTAAATTCCATTGTCATGTAAAAGGGCTTTTACTTCTAGAGAATCAACAAAAACACACGAAAAAATGTTCCCCATTTAAAAATGAAGCAGGAAAGCATGCAGATATACCCATATACATGTACTTTAATTGCATTTCCACACGCCAAAACCAACAAAGTAGCATGTGTGCCACGAGAAGACTCAGATCAGCCACGGCATCCACCCAGCCTGATCAGCATCTTTGCTGATAGCTTACAGGGTAGCCAAAAGGCCAAAGCTTCATCCATGCCGATTGCAAAGACTCTGATCTGACTGGGCGAATGCCCAAGCTGATCTGAGTCATCGCTGGGCGCACATGCTACTTTGTTGGTTTTGTGATGTCGCAGCTCAATTACCCTATATTCCATTCCTACAATATAACATTCTAATCAAATAGATACAAGTTTTACTCTTTACCTTTCAGCATCTCGTTGATATACAGTCTGTAATAGTGTATCCTATGATAGTCTATGAGAGTACCATTTTTGTCCGATATACCATTCTCTGTGACGTATACAGGAACATTATGGTATTCTTTCTTCAGCCAGTTCAAGATCTTTCTCATTCCAAAGGGTGTCACCTTCAGCCAGCTGGAACCTGATCTAGAGAAAGAGCAAAGTCAATGTTCCAATAAAAGTTTGAATATATAGAATTTAAGAGACGGCTTGAATAAATGAATATGCATATGCAATAATGGATTTTTGACAACCCGAATAACCGATAATTTATTTTGCATTAGCGCTAATAGGGAACTAACATAAATCAACTAATAAAAACACCATTTCTTGCTTTATCGTTAAGGCGCTAATAGCTTTTTAAAGAACATTTTTTCAATATTTTCTTTTTCTGTTAAATTGGTCCTTTTTAGACATGAAGAACACTACCATAGCTCCCATTTGTTTCTATGGGAATGTCAGTGCTGAAAAAATCTTTTCTGTGTTCAAACAATTGTTGTATGATTGTACGAAAGAATTATTTTAAGGCCCTTATGAGATTATATGCATGTTTTAATTCTGCGTTATTTGGCATAATTTTTGAAGATGTAAAGTCAAAACATTTTGGTCTTTTTTTTCTATTTTCTGCATCGACTGTCGTTAAATTCGCAATCTTCCGACCGCGGAAATTTTTCCAATATATGCCACCGGAGCCATTGTTGGAGATGGATGACAATTGTGAGATACCATATTTTTATTCCTCCGCGAAAACTGTCTCTCTCATTTCATAAGTGCAAGAAATGCTACATACGAATCTAAGTTTAGAGAAAACATAATAACCTTTTTTGTTTTAAGAAAACAAATAGTTAATACAGTCAGATTTCGGTATATCGAACACTTATATCTCAAGTACACTCTTATACCAAAGAATAAAGTTTGGGCACAGTTCCTATTTTTATTTAAATTTAAACTCCTTATATATAAGCTACTGATATCACAAAGTAAATTTTCTTGGACAAGAAAATTTACTTTGAGATATCAGTAGCTTGGTATAAACTTCGAATATGACATATCGAGAGCTGACTGTATGTTACCCGAGCCAGTTAGGATCTCCCTCCCCTCTGTTGTCTTTGTCGTCGTCGTAACTAGGATTATCATGGTTTGTCCCAACGTCAGAGGTGACATATCCGGATGTGTAGAAGTTCAGCCCCAAAAAGTCGAACGTCCCTGATATAAAAGAAAAGCTGATTTCAAATACATCTTTCTCTCTTGCAATAAGTAATCTAAGATTTAGGGTTACTCAGACAAATTATCGCGTCGCGTCTTTCTCGCTAACATTTGAGCCGTATCATGTAATTTTCAACAATGTGGCAATTTTGTCATGTGATATTCACATCCTCCTTCTCATAGATACAAGGTAATCCGAAACCTCTCCACCGACTCTATGGCTTGTGCCACTTCCACAGAAGGCTGTGACAAGCAAAGCTCTGATCAGACTGCCACATTGATGAAAATCATTTGATGTGGCTCATTTATACTCTATTGGTTCAATTTGGCTATTTACACTCTTTTAGTTCAATTTGGCTCTACCCATCTATTCAGATTGTACTTTGTCACGTATTTACTCTTTTCTTCCACGAGGCCAGAACGTTATCCTAGTTTTTAATACTGTCTTCTAATGTCTTTATTCTTAAATTGAACAAAGTATAGCAAGGAGATTAGATTGTGTATGCATTTTGCATACAAGATCTAACCTTCTAGCTCCAGTTTGCTGTAAACTGTAGCATAGTTTTATTATGGAATATGTATAGTTGGTAAAGATTGTTCAGATTTTCATATTGCGATACAATATTCCTTTTACAGATATTGCGATATGCCAAATAAACCGGTATCATGTACATGTAACAGCCCTATTTGAGGAGGTTCAGTGTTACAAACTCTATTTCCAGTCATAAAACGACACTAATATTTTGGTGTATTCCTCGCTTCCAAAGGATGCACATTTCAAACGAGCCAAACTACACGAACATTAATTGTGACCTAATGAATTTTATTTGTCAACAAAATGAAACTAGACCTGAGGCACATCACATAAAAAAATTGAAAATATTACCAAGCCATCGTTCGGGACGGTCAGGCAGATGCTGAACAATAGCTCTACTTATATGAGCCGAGACACAAAAAAGTGGCATGTACGCCCAGTAAACACTCAGTTCAGCCTGCGGAAAGCGAAGACTCCAATCAGACTTGGCGGATGCCCAAGCTAATCTGAGTCATCGCTGGGCGCACATGCTACATGTACTTTGTTGGTTTTCTCGTGTCGCGGCTGAATGATACTTGTCTGGCGATCTGTTCAAAAATTTCATAAACTTAAAAAGGCAAAGATTTTGAAAACTTTATACTTGAAAAGGGTATATATACTTTAAAAGATTAACACAGTTACTATTACTGAATTCTTGCCCATTCTGTATACATCTAACCTGGACATTGAGCAAATGCAAAATACGGGATTGTCGCAAATAAAGTTAATCTGTAAGGGCACTTAAGAAAGTCGAGTGCAACTGTTACCTTACTAATTTCATCACGGGATCGGTCGATTTTGTCATTAAACGACTTACAGTCAACTCTCGATATTTCAAAGTCAAATTTTATCCCAAACGACTGATATATAAAAAGTAAATTTTCTGGTCCCAGAAAATTTACTTTGAGATATCAGTAGTTTGAGATATCCGGAGTTGAAATTTAATAGAAATAGGAAATGTGTCCAAACTATATGCTTTGATACAGGAGGCTACTTTGAGATACCACTGTTTGAGAAATCAAGGTTTGACTGTACTGAATTTCAAGCTCAGGCAATGTTAGTAGAAAAATGAGCCGCGACACGAGAAAACCAACAATGTGGTTGTGCGCCCAGCGCAGACTCAGATCAGCCTGGACATCAACCAGTCCGATCAGACTCTTTGCTAAGCGCTCAAAACGTAGCTAAGAGCCTAAGGTACCTCCATGCGGACAGCGAAGACTCTGATTAGACTGGGCGGATGCCCAGGCTGATCTGAGTCTGCGCTTGCCGCACATCCACATTGTTGGTTTTCTCGTGTCGCGGCTCAAATATTGCGGACATTTAAAAAGTAAAACCCCTCACCGTTCACCATTGTTTTCTCCTCGTCGGTAAATTTCGGCAATCTGCTTTCACTAAAGCCTTGTTCTGCACTTTTATTTCCTACTTTCCATTTCATAACATCTGGATAATCTCCATTAATATAGATAGGATGGGCAAACCAGCCGAGGTCAAAGTTCGCCGCCCTTTCTGATGCTATAAGATCTTTTGGATTGTAAAGGTCAAGTGGTTCGGACCAGCCAATATTCAGAGTTATGCCAACGGAGCCTGAAAATATGGTACATTTGTTTTAGTATTTGTAGTTATATACTCGTATGTTACTAGATTTTTTATCAAACAGTTGCACTTATTAATGCATTTGATCAGTTCGGACGCTATAAATCATAGAATGACTGATTTGATTTATAAAATAGATATACATGAATCTTGAACATAATAGTATTAAATCCAGTTTCTTTATATTTAGAGTAAATAACACATATGATAGTAATGAGCTGCTGTATGTTTTCGTTGGTAAATCATAGAAGAAATTCTTAGAAAATATTTTGCAACATAAACAAATGAAAGTATACTTTAAGCCATCGATTTGAGATATCGATTGTACAAAGATATGCACTTCCTAGCCAATCTGTAATGATACAGTACATTAGGCCATAAGTGGCTTGGCTGTAACGATCCCAGTGGCCCAATATGTGTCTAAAACGAAGAGCCTTGGGATGAGGTAAGCGTGGTTTGTTTGAAAAGACAAATCAAAAATTCAAATACTGATTAATAGCAAAATCGTATTTTGCAATAATAGAATGGGAAAAAGTGCATAATCGGCATGCATGTCTAATGTCGCTTTTAAAGTGTGTTGTTCAGTAATTTTACCAGTCTTAGACCACATTTCTGCAACTTAGTCAATATATATATTGCAAAATTCCTGACCTGTGCCTTCAAAAAAAGTGAATACTTTCTTTTGCCTCTTAGTATAGAAGCCAAGAAGCCCAACTTGAGGTTTTAACTTACCACCTTGCGATTTGTTATAAGCTCTGTAAGCCTTAGCATGCGCCAGTATAATATGATGAGCAGCAATATAGATTTTAATTCCAGGTGAATAAATCTTCGGAGCAAAAGCAGCGTTCCCATAACCAAGGTAGGACACAACCCAGGGCTCGTTGAATGTTATCCATAGCTTTACCTGAACAGATTTGTTGAAACAATATTTTATCAATCAATTCACATGTATAATGTACAATGTAAAGTAAAAAGATAGGCAATGAGTATCCGGATCTGACTGTGAGCAACAAGCTTACAATTGCCATCTCCTGGACAGATTAACAAACGTTACCTAAGGTTGGGTTAAACAATATTAGTCAGGTGGCGGATTCAAGAAAAGAGCTCTAGAAAATGACTTTGAGGGCACTTTCGCGGCATGATTGGCAACCATGCTAAAAATACTTGCCGATATGTCCTCGTTTATTTTTGCCGGTTGCCAAACCTGATTACCCATTGTGTACCGTATAAACGAGGTCAAAGGTCATTAAGTGCAAAACACGAAAAACTGTTTAGAAAATGGTTATTGTACATTTGGGATATAAATATCACCGCAGTTAAATGCTGAACCCATTGAAAACCTCGTGCGACAATTGTAAAGCATCTTAAACAATTTCTGTTTAATTAAAGCTAAGTTTGTGTCCGTCTGTACACTTATTTTCTGAAAATACATGCATTCATAGAAATAACTTTAATATTCTATAAATCAAGGACTACACTGCATAAATATATGAACAACGATTTTTAAACTTGGTAAATTTCATCTTTATAAGCAAACTATCAAATATTTCTTGCTCAGCATTTACGTAAAAAACGTTGGTTTCATTAGCATGTGTTGTTTACAATACATAATTGTTTACAGTTGCCATCTGAAATTTAATGCAACTTAATATTAAAGCCATAAAAATATTTTTATGGTGTTTTCACATAATTATGCAAGAATTTTAAGACTGAGCTGTGAAGCATATAAAACACAATACAGATAAATCAATCTCATGTAGTTTACGTTACCAAAATGGTAAATAAGGCATATAAATTAATATTAAGAGAGTCAATGACATAAAAATATGTGGTATTAGTCATGTTTTGTGTTTATAGATGTTTTCTAGTTTATAAACTTTACAAAGTGGGTAATGATCCATATTCAAAATACTTTTAGACATAACATACATATCAACATGTCGAGAATAAGTTTTCAGGTATACAAAAGTATTTTATATGTTCAATCAAGAACATAACAAATTGTCGACAGAAATTTTGAAACTCATTGACTCGTGCTTTTGATTCTAAAGGGAGTTTATGTTATACATGCAAAGTTGTTCAAAACTGTAACATACACGTTTTGTATCAGTCTTACAGAATCGCATGTAATTAACGTTAAGACAGACATGTTTATAGGTTTATAGGAAGTTTATTGGAAGCATATATAATAAATCGAATCTAAATATTGCTAATGGCCATACGACATTATGTTGGTCCTCATCTGAACCGCCTCTCCTAGAGGTTCATAATGAATTTAATTGACTAAAAGTCATTAGTCTTTGTAGTTTACGTTATAGGAAGTAATTTAATTTCGTACATGAAATCTGTTGATTTCTAAGAAAGGTCATAAAAGTGACTTGAAACTTTGTCTACATATAAATAGGCATACGGTACAAGTAAAATATTGAGAAAAAACATGTTGCTTACTACATGTATATAAATACAAAGGAAACCAGATGAATCAAGGAGGTGGGGAGGGAGTGGGGTGAAATTGTAATAATGGTCTAAGCTATCCCCAATTCCAAAGTTAATACCTTATTTCTCAAGGAATCTTAATGCTACATTTGTCGCTTAACAGTTATGACATCATAAGTGAATAAAGCCAGCTATAATTCAAGGTGTTAATATATATAGACTTATAACCCCTCCCCCCCCCCCCTCCCCCAGTAGTTATTACTGACTGTCCCAAGGCGGTACTTTCGTTGCGGTTGCATGTGTTTTATGTTCGGTGCTTTATAATTTATTGTGTTGTCATTTTAACCCTTCTATAATAAAAATAGAAAATATGTAAAGATAGTTGTTAAATGTTTTTCGTATAATTTGCTTAGTCTGTTGTTACCCTTCTGTTGGTCTAAATTATTTAGTTCAGTAAAGATAGCTGAGTTGCCATCTATTTGGGAAAGAGCTGCTGACTCAGCTTGTCACTTGTAATTTATTGTTTGTTGGGATGTCTTTTTCAATCTTTCCCTTTGATGTTGGGGATAGGGTTGGGGATCTGATTCAGTCAGTTCCTGAAGTGTTGTTATTCTTTACATTTTTATGTATGTATGGAAGGGAAAGGGTGAAAATATTATAGCTACACTACAAATCACTATAGGTACTTACTCATCAATACAATTTACTATGAAACATTTCTAAAACTGTTGTTCAAGCTCTTACAAGTATAAGACATTTACTCGAATGCAAACTCCAGGCATCAAATCACCTACTGTTAAACCTGTTCTGGTATCTCAGCTCATCTGAATGGGTTGGGATAGTCAAAGCATTTTGAGAAAATAGCAAAGGCGACTGTTATCCAAGGTTAACCTACTACATGGTCACGTTTTTCACTGCTGTGCCGGCTAAGAACATTACAGGACATTTACGTTTTACCATCTCATTCTTCTACTAGTCATCTTGTGTGAGTATTAATACCAGTTCTGGCCACCAAATGACCTCTGCCAGTATGCTTAAATACCACTGTAGTGGCAGACACAAATGCACATTCTATAATACTAATATCCATGTTTGCTAATGCATACTGCGTAACGTACTTAACACTGCAGGTAAGGCTTTACAAAGAGGTCTACAGATAAAAAAGATAGCATCTTAATTTATTAAAAGATGCCTGTTAACACTGTAGTGTCGAATCAAGCTATTGGAAGACATCAACAGACATCATGTTACCTATCTATGCCACTGCAAAACATGAGCATCGATTATGGCACCTGCTCAATGTACGAAATACCTCTGGTGATATTGTAAAGGCGGTTCATTATTTTATATCAACATGGGCAGGATCCAGATCAGTCGATTTCCAGACATCTACAAAAGACTGTTGTACCAGCACAGGGCATGAAAAGAGGATGCATTTACATGGTTTTAGAAATTCGGGTCACTACAGAGCCTCTTGAGAGTCATTGCTCACCGTTCGGTGATTCCATATTTTATTCTGTCTGCATATTTATCTTATTGGACTACATGAAAACTACCAATATAGAGACAATTATATCGGTGCTTCAGCTGAATTTGCTCTCTCAACACTGTAGTACAAGTTCAAATTCTGTCAATAAATTGTTACTTTCAATTACGTAGTGCCAGAGCTACTTGACTAAAATACTTCACATTGATATTATAGACAGCAGCTTATGAGCTGGTACTACAGTGACCTACCGTGATCCTTAACAGATGATGTGATGCAATATTCTGTATAAAGATTTTCGGTAAATAGAGCTTGAACAATGGTCTGCGAAGCAATATCATATAGATGCCTGGGACAAACAATTGCTTCTTCTCCATGTTTCTGGTTTATAATTTCCGATAGCATACGCCCGGTAACGTATGCAACGCTGCAAGATTCTGCATGGTTTGATACACCCATATTTTTGTTTTTACTTGCATTAATATTAAAGGACGGTAAATATTTGCTGGTTTCAGTAAAATGGTAACTTTATCCAAAATATAATAGTTTGTCCATTATGCTGGGGGAAACTCGGTAACGTAGGTTACAGTTATGCTCTACAGGAGATAACTGTTATGACTGTACAGAAAAGCAAGGCAAATTTTACAGCAAGATTTAAATCCGTTTCAATAATTATTTGAATGAGAAGTATAGGAACAGACAAATCCAGCAGATTTATATGGTAACGTATATAAATTGGTGATGACTGTCAAACGCACCAGCAGTCAGACAACAGAGAATTATATCTTGTAATGATGTTATATTCTTTTGGAAAAACAAACAGTGTAGAAAGTTTCTCCTTCAGATGGGTGGTGGCAGGCTTATGGGCTATTGGTAACTCAAAAGACTGTTTTAGAATTAATGGTATAATAAATCATTATACAAAAGTGTACTTACTGACCTTTGACCCAGTTACGATTATATAGGACGTTGGCAATATAGCAAAAGCTTTTATGGTATGTTTACTTACTTCATTTGCCATAGTTGCCTCTAATTCCACGAAAGTGCCTTTAAATTGAGTAATTCACTCACAAACTGGTATATAAAATGCACTAAATGACCTTTGACCTCATTTTGACCTTATATAATGTCTGTTGAGCTGGCAACCGGGCAAAATGGGTTTAGGTATGTTTACTGACTTCAATGAGCCCGGTTGCCCGTCATGCCGCGAAAGTGCCCACAAATCCAAAAATTCACTCATAAGCCACCGGACTATATTTTATTAATGAGTTCACATGTATAATGTTTAATGTAAGGTATCCGAATCTGACTGTAAGCTACACTGTAAAAATCGCGCTTAGCTATAAAACACAAGTGGTTACATGTTTAGGTGTAAGCATGTTTAGGAATATGTCAGATAGCTCAACATGTACGCCTTTTCTATTATTTTCCCGGACAAAGTCTGCTAAACACGTTTTATTCGCTTTTCGGATGAATCCATTCTCTCTTTTCCCCGTTGAAGCACGAAAAAAAAGAGACGAAAATGTTGACAGAGGATATTTTCAAAATAAAAGGTAGATATAACCAGTTTTGTACATGTTTAATTTCTAAACATAAACCTAATCATGTTGCAAAATGAACATGTTACGATTTAAACACATAAAAAATCAGACTGCATTTTTCGCATTGATTCTAAACACATTTTTTACAGTGTACAGGCTCACAGTGGCCATCTTCTGGACAGATTAACAAACGCTACCTAAGATTAAAAGTAGGGTAAACCAATAACAACTTATGACATCCGATGTCTGGGAATCAAAAGTATAAGAGACGCTATTATTACAGGGGCCGTGTTCAAGAGAGGTTAAACCAAAGGCTGTATACCCTGCATATGTTGAATGCAGTGCAAGTAATTTGTAAACATGATTCCACGTAGAAAAGTGCATTTATATTACTGCTACATTTGCAATGAAGTATGTCTGAATGTTAGATTAACTAGAATGAAATGGTTGTTTAAATGCGTGTAAACAGGTTTAACGTTCTGAGTGAAATATGCCTTTTGGAATTTGGAACAATGTACAAGTACTTACTCGATCGCCAAACTCATCAAAACAGAGCTTAGCATATTCTGCAAATCTGTCAGCAGTAGATTTATTCAGCCACCCTTCACCCTGATCTTGTAGTGCCTGGGGCAGGTCCCAGTGATAGAGGGTCACCATAGGCTTGATATTGTACTTCAAGAGCTCGTCGATGAGGTTGTTGTAGTAGTCGATTCCTTTCTGGTTCCGGGAAGCCAGCGTACCATCCGGTAAAACTCGGGGCCAAGAGATGGAGAAACGATAGTGGGAAGTCTGTAAATGCAAGAGACATCGTCTTGAAAGAAAAGCAAACTCTAATGTTAAGGAAAAAGTGACATTTACTAACTAATGCGTAGGTTCCTCCGGCCCGGATCCAGGGGTGGGCTTTGTGGCTTAAACCCTGCCATCTGGGCCTTTGTGTCATGTATAATATGTACCCCCACCCCCAGATAATAAGGAGTATCTGATGACAGTTTGAGATAATTTATCCATATGGTTAGATCAAAATATATGTTGCGACATCTCATTAGAATCGTCTTGGTGTGTGACATCTCATTAGAATCGCCTCGGTGAGCAATTCCAATGAGATAGCACAACATATATTTCCAGGCAAAAAAGCAATCGTCAAAAATTCTCATGAAAGTGATCCCTAATAATGTCATACCTTTTCATGCCCTATCCCACCCACACATACATCTCGGCACCTCCCAGTCCCACCAGGTATCCTGAGCCCCACCAGTACGTGGTGGTCTGGATCCGGGCCTATTCCTTCGACTGATACGGATAATAAAGAAAAGTTCTTGAAATGGCAGCAATAACACAGCCTCCTTTTAGAACATATATTCTCAACAAAGTCATTCCAAAAACGAAGGCTCCTCAAAACGAAAGACTTCACTCCTCAAGGCAGCAAAATCGAATCGTACGATAAAATGGGAAACAGATATTACCTCTCCTGAAATTAGTTCGAAGTCGTTTCCTGTTTTTGTTACATTGTATGAAAGATAATCGACAAATGCCACATTAATCCTTAATTCTACATTTGTAACACAGTGCGCCTATAGAAGCAATGGAAAGTTACCGTGTAACAATTTACTGTTTCGGAGCGAGTGAGTCTAATTGCTGACGTCACTACAATTACTGACGTAATTTTGTGACGTTTTGAGACGTGAGACGGTGTAACGCCTCTTTTTCTTTCTAAAGTCGCCATAAAAACGTACATTTGTCTTAGATACAGTTAAGAATATTGGCGGGAGCATGGACGCACTGGCAGGAAGGTTGGGAGAGTTTGAATGAAAAGAATAGAGATTTTCGGCGTTTTGAGTGTTAGAGTTGAAATAGTTCAGCTCTAGCATTGAATTGTTGAGTTGTAAGTAGATATATCACTCGCGCTCCGCGCTCGTGATATGATCTACTTTACAACTGACCTCCAAACAGTGAATTATTACTCAATAATTCACTGCTAGAGCTTAACTATTTCTTAAGTTTAAGGTGTATGGATATACATTTACCCACATTTTTTTCCGCCAATATTTTTTAACAATATGGAGCAAGATTTGTGTCACTTCATGTTTACTTCTGGACGATAATGACCTTCCAAACTGGGGTCTTCTCTTAAACGACAGACTTTGCTCCTAAAGGAACAAATTGTTACTTCTAATTTAATAGGGAGACAATCATGAAAAAAGCAGTTGCCTCCCTTTGAGAGTGTAAACATTTACCTAAATACTGAAGAAAATTTGGTTCATACCATTACAAAGTTTAGTATTTATGATACAGATCTAATACGGGGAAATGACGACGGGCGAAAAAAAAAGTCATTGGTGTTTATTTCGTATATTCATACCCTTAGCCAATGCGAGCGTTACAAACGGAATCGCCTTGCACTGTAAGCAAAAGCATATTTTCACACCTATGTTATACATAGAGAATATCATGCTACATGTAGCGGCTTTTGATATCAAGTTATCAGGCGAGACCAGAAATAGAGTAGAAATGGCGAGGTTTGCCGAGCCAGTCCGACGTGTTTCTGGTCTCGCCTGATAAACTTGATATCAAAAGACACTTACATGGTTATAGAGAATACCATGTTAGGTCTTTTGATATCAAGTTTATCATGCGAGGCCAGAAACAGTGCAGGAATGCCGAGGCTTACCTGATATCAAAAGTTAAGTGCATGGGTTTCTATTTATCATGCATCACTAAATTTTTAGGCGTGAAGCGCGTTAAAGAAATGGAAAGCAAACACAGTTTTGTTCGAATTTTGTGACGTCGCGGTTGCATTATGATGGAATTCGGTGACGTCATTTAACCAATCGAACTTTCATATCACGGCCAACGTCAATATGAAGCCAATTGTCTTCATAATAGCTTCTAAAGCACTGCCTGATACATGTATCATTCGCGCAAGCACAGTTCTTAAGTGACATGATATCACATTATGTTATTATACCCCTGTTATCAGGTGGAGTTTTCAACGACGCGATGCGTGCATCAACAAAGTCTTCAATCTGTTTAGTTCACTTTTTACTGCTGGTTCTAACATGACTTTAACGTTTGGCCCGTTGAACGCATAGAAAGCAAGGTCATGTGGAACTCTCAATCGGAACACCGCTCGGCCAATTCCGTGAATCAACATCGGATGTATGACGTGGGACTACTTACACGACTGTTGTTAGGAACAACGATATTTATAAACAAAGATGGCCGCACTGTCGCACCGAGTAAATAATAAAATGAGAAGAAGCAAATGTATTTTCTGTCTCGTCATTAATAATTGACTATTTTGTTTTAACAACAGCAAAGCATTAAATGAATGTCCGTGCAATAGCTGAAAAAGGTCGCAGGTCGAGAATGAATTATCATTCGTAGACCTAGATCAACGGCTTCGGCGTATACTTTCGGCCGAACAACAAAATGTTGGATTTTGCTGCATATTGCTCCGCCGTACATACATGTACGCCCGAGGTCTGATTCAAGGAATTGGCCGAGGAGTTCCGAATGGTGGAAATCTGTGATCAATCACGTTGCTAAAGTCGAGACGTGCAAATTATGCGCCTCGATGACGTCGAATGTAAACATTTGCTTCTGTAAACGGCAGCCTCACAGAAAGTCCTTTAGACACTTCGCAATATATGGCATTTTCATTATATATATTGTTAGAATCGAAATATTTTTCCCTACCCGTGCATTATTGTTAAGTAGCACATGTGCTGTCTGACAGTTACGAAGATAAATTGACCTCGGCTTCGCAGTTGTGAATTTATATTTTCTGATCTGCCCGCCAACAACATTTGTTAATCAACTATAATTCACGGGTAAGGATATTTTTTCTTAAATACAATCAGATAATTGTTACACTTACCCCTAATGCCCTTATAAGCTGAACATCCTCCTTGTACTTGTGATAACTGTCACATGCTACGTTGCCATTATCATTATTAGCGATCATCCCCGGCTGCTGTGCGACCGTGTCCCATATACTCTTGCCCTTTCCTGAAATACAGTACGTTTGCAGTAAGCAGGCAAAGTATGACCGCCGATGCAAAGCCAAGACATCGTTTTGTTTCAACGTTATAAGGACCCATTATGAGATACGTGTTTGAAGATCATGCTATGTAACTGCGCGTGCCAAGATAGGCCGACAACAATGGCAATGTATACGTAGCTACACCACTCCCAAAGACACGACAGCTGGAACTATAATGATAGTTCAAAGCGGTCCAACAGTAACGCAGACAGAGCCCGTATGAAGAAAATGCCCACAACATATATTTTGGCTAGATCAGTTTTAAGTTAATCAGCTGCTTGCAAAACGATCTTTTATATAAAGACAAGAAGCAACAGAAAAGAGCTTTGTATGTATATCTACACCAATCTCATTAAAATACACGAGAAATCGATGTGGTGACTGGCCGAAGGATAAAGCCTTGTAATGGAACACATGCTTTCGTAGCTGCACAGAATGAGGCAGCAATGAAGCACTGTTTGTATGAACCGTGATTAGATTTATATTAGATTAAACATAAATTATCGACTCAATATACAATAGCACTGAACACCACAAGTTATAACAACGCTAGCTAGTCCTCTCCCTACTCAAACAAGAAACACTATGACTATGGTACATTAGTTAGTTCAACTCATGTCAGCAACTATAGTAGTGAAAGAAATAGTCTGACCTATTTATGACCAACTCATAAAATGGACTATGTAAACAGTGTAGACTCAGAACAGACGCCACAGAACGTGGTTTCTGATCAGGAATTACATAGTTTGCATTAAATACATGGATTTCTGAAAACCAAAATGACAACTATGTCAAGTCAGACAACCTATCTACATATTCAAAATGGAACTGTCCAAAAGATGAGGCTCAATAGTTTATTGGGCATCAATAGGTTCAATTTCTTACCATCCTCATCCCAGCCCCCTTCCACCTGATAGGCAGCTGTTGCTGAGCTCCAGATGAAGTCTTTGGGAAATGTATCGTAATATAACCCATCCTCCATCAGTATTTCGCCTGATGGGAAGCTGCCTGGGCCATTGTAGCCAGGTTTAAAACCATTATCTTTGATTATCTGAAGGAAAAACATTTATTTCTGGAGACTTTATTAGTAAACTCTGAAATACATCATACGTATTTCAGTACTTGAAAAGAAAATACATAAGCAATAAACGAAGGTATTTATTATATGCCAATTAAAACAGTTCGAATAAAAACATCGTAAACGACTGCGTAATACCCCGCCACTGCAAACCAATAGCCCTTCTTTTATCTTTTATACATATTTATTATCATGACATGAAACTCATATTACCTTGATAATGTGTTGTAACAGAAAGCTTATGTTATTTCAATCATTTCTATGAAATTTCATCAAGATATAGTGAAAATCTGATTTTATATAGATTTTTTTTCATGATTTCATATATGTATACAGCTTGTGTCAGGGGCAGATAACCACTGGGGGGACAAAATTTTGATCATGACAAAGAGCAAGCTTATGTTATTTCAATCATTTCTATGAAATTTCATCAAGATATACTGAGAATCTGATTTTATATAGATTTTTTTCATGATTTCATATTATGTATACAGCTTGTGTCAGGGGCAGATAACCACTGGGGGACAAAATTTTGATCATGACAAAGAGCTTATATTAATATGATAATTTGAAACAAGTTTCGGAGAAATCCCTTTCGACTCTCATTTTATACACTATTTTTTCATTATATAATACATGTATATAGCCCATGGGCAGGGGCAGATAACCCAGGTGGACAAAATTCTGCTTGTAACAGAAAACTTATGTTACTTTGATCATTTCTGGGAAATTTCATCAAGATATTTCATACTGTAAAGGAACTACAGACCAAAAACTATTTTTAAGACCAGGCCAAGGGCAATAACTCATAAGAAGATATTGAAATTTGCACATCAACAATCCCAACCGAAATCTTCCCAAGACCAATGCATATGCCAAGTTTGAAATAAATCGGTTAATAAATACTTAAGTTATCCAACGGAAACGAAGTGCTCACGGACGGACAGACGGACGGACGGACAGACGTATGTACGACGGACGGACGGACAGCCAGCGGGAAAACATAATACCCCACCACTAACCTGTGGCGGGGTATAATAAAAATGAACAGGTTTTTTAAATACGCTGCTTGATAATGTTGGAAAGGTTTGATGTGTGTCTTACACTCATAGAAACATGTATTTTTCTCTTCTTTTATTCTTTATACTTTATACAATTTAAGCAAGTTTTCTAAAACCGGTGGAAATAATTCAGGGGTAAATTTTCATATTTATTTTTTCTAAAGTAAGCAGAAAATAATCAAGAAATTTAATATTTCTTACTAAAAAGAATTGTAAATTTTGTTCAAGCTTTATTCCTAAATTTTACAATCATTTGGAAATGAAATGGACTCATTTAGACATACACTGTTTTGTTTCAATTTTATGTGCTTGCTGCGGACAAACCTGAGAATATAGCACCGACGAAGCTTTTGGAATTCTCTTAAGTTCAGGGTCGCTGCGGTCAACATGAAACATGCCATACTTGTGAGAGTACCCTTCAAGCCACTCAAAATTGTCCATCAAAGTCCACACACTGAAACCCTTGACGTTGGTACAATTGTCCATTTTTATTGCTAAAACACATGAAAAATATGTATTTAGTTAATAGCTACATGTATTAGTCGGGTATCATAAATTCCCAATTATACGACAAGCAGTTGTACTCTAAACGAGTAATAACGACATCCAAGCCGTCCCACAGACGCCTAAGTGCGGAACTAGTATGACAATGTATACGTGAGTCATTTAGTTTTGCACATACAAATAACAAATATACCATTGTCAACTAGTGGCTGCCATTTTATCATGTTTTTTATGGTTACGATAATTATCATGGAAGCGAGGGTGCCTTGAGATGTTTGTTTGCTATTCGCTTGACGGCCTTTCTTACAGCAAAGAGGGTGTGACACCGAAGACAATGTCTTTATTCCATGTCTCGCGGCACTAGTTTTGTAAGAGAGAACTAAACGGCGAACAGCTGAAAGTATGACACTGCTTTGTCATGCTATCCTCCGCTGCATTATATGCGAAGTAACAGTCCCCATGTATACAAAATACATGTTATTCAATTGCTAGAAATTTCGGCATGCAGCCGGAACACAATTTGTCGACAAATGGTGCGTCTACTTTAACATTTTAACGGATACGTGCCTATTTTATTTCATGGCTACTTTCATAGAAACAGGAGGCCGTGAAATGTAGCAATACTTATTGTTCTGCGCAAAATCTTGCATAAATAAGTCACTCAAAAACTGATTCTTGAAACTATAAAGAATAACCTTTGAAAATTCACTGCCTTTTTCTTATGACCATAAAATAATCTTATAGAAAACTGTTCAGTGATCATAGTTAAGCATTTTCTTTCGATTACGGATTGTATGCATATATGAGCCGCGACACGAGAAAACCGACAATGTGGTAGTGCGCCCAGCAAAAACGCAGATCAGCCTGGGCATCCGCCCAGTCTGATCAGAGCCTTTGCTGTCCGCAAGTTGTTAGCTTACAACCTTAGCTACCCTTTGAGCACTTACTGAAGAGTCAGATCAAACTGGGCGAATGCCCAGGCTGATCTGAGTCTGCGCTGGGCGTACAACCACATTGTTGGTTTTGTCGTGTCGCGGCTCATATATATAATAAGCACACCTTTGAGGACTTCATCTGCATGTTCTCTAATCCATTCCACTCTTGTCTTGTCTCGTACACCGTCCGCTAAGTCCATAACCCCAGTCTCAGAGATGTAAATGTTCGTTCCGGCATAACGTGCTGTGACCCAGTTTAACAACTTTCTCAGACCGCTGGGGTACATATATGTGGGCGGGTCGTCTCGCCTGTATGAAATGTAAAGATCAGTAGTATAGCGAAGATGCTAAGTAACATAGCTATAATTGTGGCATTTTTTCTTCTTTTTATTTAATAGTTATATTTAGTACATGTGCTCATTCAACACTGCTAAATGGTTCATCTTCTCATGCATGTCTGAGATATTTAGTTTATATCGTAGTGAAAAACAATTTTTCTGTTTCATGTAGAGACAAACAGCGTTTGCATACTTCGACCTAATGCTAGAGCAGGTGTCTCTGAAAATAATTTAAATATTTTTGACTTTAAAAAGCTTACTGCACAGGGCATGCAAAGTTCACTGGGGCTTTATCATCTGGGCAACTACGCTTGACTTAATTATAATTTGACCGCCCATGTGCGAAGGCTGATCTGCTGAACATGCGCAGATATCATTTACATAAAACGACAATTTTCAACGATGCTGCTTGTGTAAAAAAAGCAGAAACAACGAATTACCTCTTCCAATTCATGTTGAGACTAAACAAGGCATCTACGTCATTCAGTAAGTCTGGTTCCATGGTTGTTACCTTCGAGACTTCTACTTCATGAGAGGAGAAATAATTGATGCCAATGTAATCAGCCGAGCCTATAACAAAAAATAATACATGAGCTAAATAAAAAAAATAAAAGCCCATCGGCCAAGTGTCACCCGACGTTTGAAATGTGTCACAAACTTCAGCCCTTTATTCTGTTTCAGAGTAAATGTATGGCCAAATACAGAAAATATATATATTACAGAACCTGGTATGCAGATGATAACTGAACATAAGCAAAGACATATACCCAATTACTGAGCCTCTTTATAAAATACTTAAGTTCAGAACGGGGCATATATGTGTAAATTCAGGTTACTGAAACTATTGGCCCTTACAAAATGATCAAAACATCAAGACTGTATACCCAGTACAAAACAACAAGAGCCATAATCCTGCTTATATGAATCTGATGAAAAATGAACAATGCATTTATGAAAATTCAGCCCATTAATATGAATAGTTCTGGAGTTATCCCTTTTACCTTTAAGTGAATGTCTATTATCTATGAAAGGGAAATAATTCTGTCACTTATGATTCAGCACATCCTAACAATAATCAGAATAATCAATTTACCAAATGCTAATAGCATACCAAATTTCAGCTCTCTCGGTCAAACGGTTCAAAAGTTGGAAAAATGCCAAAAAATGACAAAGGGCCATAACTTTGTAAAAAAATAGAACAATTGAAATTCCAAAATCACATGCACATCTTCAGATCATGATGAAACATTCTGCACAATATCAAGTCAATCTGATACAAGATGTTGCAGGAGTTGCGGGGACAAGGTCTTAGTCAGCAAGGGCCGTAACTCCATTAAAAATGGCCGAAACAAAAATAAACTACCACATGCACATCTTCATATCATAAGAATACAATCTGTAAAATTTCAAATCAATCCGATAAAAGATGTAGGAGGAGTTGCGGGGACAAGATTTCGGAAGGTCTGAGTCAGCAAGGGCTGTAACTCCATCAAAAATGGCCGAAACAAAAATCGAAAACCACATGCACATCTTCATATCATAAGAATACAATCTGTAAAATTTCAAATCAATCCGATGAAAGACGTAGGAGGAGTTGCGGGGACAAGATTTCGGACGGACGGAAGGACGGACGGAAGGACGGACGGACGGACGCACACACGGACGGACGAGGGTCATTTCTATAGTCCCCCTCCGCCTACGTCGGGTGACAAATAGCTTGAACGTTTCTGCGAACAGAAAAAAATCAAATTTTATACGATATTGTTGAGCCATTTCAGCAGCTGGTTTTAAGAGGAACTTTTTTCTCTGTCCTAAGTTTTGGTCTTTCAAACTAAAATCGATATCGCATAACTAAAATCTGACTTACAGGAGTTTGCACTAACCCATTTTATTAACATTTTTTGTTTGGGGGTATGTTATCTAATAGTAGAAATATTTCAACTGGTTTCCAGCGGATGATTAGGTACATTTAAATCTTTCTCGATTTACAATACAAAACAAGGTCTACATGTTTTTTGGTTTTTTTTTAAAGAAGTTTTTCATTTTCGAAAGGTTAAGCTTCGATTTTAAGGCTCCAAAAAAGATCCAAACTGATTAAATGATTATGGTGCTTAATAAAAAAAACCTTGTTAGTAACGTTACCTTTTATAGTTGCTTTCTCTTTTGGCGAAATTACCGGAAGTCGATTGGACACTTTCTGAATCCTAGACTTGTTCGCCATCTGTCTCTTCATTACATCCGGGTAGTCTCCAGTCAGCAAAATAGGCTCTGCAAACCAGCCTAGCTCAAACTGAAAAGCCCGCTCAACCGCTTTACTAACTTCCGGCTCTGTCGACTTCTTGGGCTGATACCAACTGGCCGCCAAATTTATTCCAACTTTACCTAAAGAAACACACAAAAAACTGTAATACATGGGACAAGCCGTGGGAAGAGAGTTTTAACATGTTAAATATAATATATCGGATGCATTATCTATAAAAGTATGCCCAGATATTTAAAAGTTGTCTTATTGCGTTGCTGTATGCGTCTGTGAAGAGGAAAATGGCGAACCTGTGAGTATAAAACTAACTAGTTTAAGCTATTGTCCGTGCCAAAACGGAAACTTTAGGTTCGAATCATGCTTGTGCATTTCTAGCATTGTGGTAACCTGTATAAATGTCCACTTTGCTTCCTGTTTTGTTTGACAATTTAAAATAGAAAATAGGTGAAAAAAGATGCATTGTGCTGTATTTTGTATAGCTAATTGCCGCTTGTTTCCGCTGTATTGGAATACTATTATCAAGCATGCTATGTTCCGTATTATTATTTGCATTCAACCTTCTTGCTCTTTCGATGTCTCCAGAGGGGTGATGCTTTGTGTTTCGGGCCTTTCCTGTGTATCTTGATATATATTTTTATAAATCAACTGCATATGGATTAAATATAAGACGCCACACGAAAACAAAGTGGCAAGTGCGCCCAGCGAAGACTCAGATCAGCCTGGGCATCCGCGGCTACCCAGGCTGATCTGAGCCTTCTCTGAGCGCACATGCCACTTTGTTGTTTTTTTCGTTTCTCGGCTCATATCATTCATAGCTGACACTGATTCAAGTTTAAATAAAATTTCTTACGCACTGACCAGTTTGTCCCATAGATTTGTATGTTCGATAAGCACAGGCATGAGCCAGAATCATATTGTGGGCAGCTTGGTAGACCTTGTTTCCGGGTCCATAGATACCGGGTGCTTCTTTACCAGTGCCATAGGCCCTGTATGCAGCATTATAGGGATCCTGTATTGTAGCCCACATCTTGACCTACAGAATAGGAATTTGAAATTATGGATTTTGCGTCACAAATATGTACCATCGTATAATCGTTTTCTGATTCGTTTATACTATTTTCCTCCCTTTGACATTTTTGCTGGTAGAGCACTTTACGAATGTTAGACCTCTAGAGGCGAAAGTGTCTAAGGAAGAAACAAGTCTACTGCAAGGTTTAGCTTTCTGGTTTTCAGCATTTGTGAAACAAAGATGGCGAACCATATTTTATGGCGGCTCAGTTATGTTCATTTTTCTGAGTATTCTTTGCCTTGTGTCAATTTAAATATTTTGAATAACTTTAATAAATTATGCTTTTAGCAAATTTTAAATGATGTCTTCCAATCCAAAGTTACCATACAGTACTTCTATTGACTGTATTACAATGTACATGTACATAGGCGCGTACATGTTGCTACATTCTCATTTTATTCTGACAAGTAAGACATAATTTCAAAGCGCAGTCTTTAAAACTCATATTCCGAATCGGCAAGCCGGACAAGCCTGCCATTTGCAAAAATAAGCGAATGGACGAACTTTGTATGTGGTCAGTAAATTTTTGACAGGCCAAAATAATAAAAACATACATGTATAAAGCAATCGTGAGCTGATACCTTGCTTCCATATTGTTTGAAACACTCAGCTGCATAGTTACAGAAATCTTGAACAATGCCTTTATTCAGCCATCCCCCGCTATCTTGAAGTCCCTGTGGTAAGTCTTTGTGGTACAGTGCTGGGAGTGGTTCTATTCCAGCGTCTAGTAGACTGTCAATAAGCCGGCGGTAGTGTTCGACTCCTGCACTGTTTAAGCTGGTGTTTTTACCGCTAGGGTAAATTCTGGTCCAGGCGATGGAAAAACGATACTGCTGGACCTACATTGAAAAGAAAAGGTAATATTATTGAAAATACATAGACGGTGTCATGTTAACAATGATAATTGAGCCGCGACACGGAAAAACAAACAAAGTGGCATATGCGCCCAGCGAAGACTCAGATCAGCTTTGCATCCGCCCAGTCTGATCAGAGTCTTCGTTTTCCGCATGGAGTTAGCTTAAGCCTCTGGCTACCCTTTATGCACACAATAAAGGATTTGACAAATTTGTCGGATGCTCAGGCTGATCGGAGTCTTCGCTAAAATAGCATGCCACTTTTTGGGTGTTGTCGTATCGCGGCTCATATTATGCTTGTATGTATGAAAACAGGATGACCTGATCAAACTGGTAGATACTCAGGCTGATCAGACTGGTTTTGTTCTTATGTGTATTAATTTACCAATTTGCAATGTGCGGTTAGACAAATACATTGCAAAGTTTTGAAAGCCTATCTGAGCCGAGACATGACGTAACTAAATATGTCTTTTGGCATGAATTGCAAACTGCTCGTGCCTTGACCATTGCTTTAGGTCTGGTTTGGCCATGTGCTGCAATTTTGTTTTCGTTTTGTAACTACAAAATCTAGTTCATTCTTAGCACTAAGCGGGAATTTAGGTACATTTGTAAATTGGTGCACATTCAGAGGAAACAACCCCACCATTTTCATTTTTTGCCTCCGTTTTCAATCACAGTAAACACGCAAAGAAAAGAAATCGCTCCTTTTAGAGCAAAGTCTTTCCTTTACAAATAGGCTCCTTTTTCATCCATAGAAGCACAAAGGAAGTCGTAAAAGTTATTTCCCTTTGTAAAACAGCGGAGAGGCATGGGGGTGTACTCATACACCTTAAGCAGTTGGTGTATGGGCATTTCGTATATGGGCCGCGACACGACATAACAAAGTGGCATGTGCGCCCAGCGAAGACTCGGATCAGCCTGGGCATCCGCCCAGTCAGATCAGAGTCTTCGTTGTCCGTATGGAGCTAGCTTGGACCCTTAGCTACCTTTTAAGCGCAAAGCAAAGACTTTGATCAGACTGGGCGGATGCCCAGGCTGATCTGAGTCTGTGCTGGGCGCACAACCACTTTGTTTCAAGCCAAGTCCTTCAAGCCAAGTCTGCTTTGTTTTTTCGTGTCGTGGCTCATATGTGAGCAAGCGCAATAGGCATACTCCCGAAGACATATTTTCACACGATAGAGTTTTACCCCCATGACAAAACGACTCATAAAATCATTTTCATCACAAATTCTAACAAGAAACATCTTTAAAAAAGATAATTGTCGAAGATGAAATTCGTTTTTAAACAACTTTTTAGTCATGTCAGGACAGATCCACCGCTTCCTGGTATTATCAGTACTTTTTGGTTATCCCCTCGGGGATAACCATATTAAGATTGGATTTCGTACTCGATTGTACGTCGTTTCCTTTTGCTTTGCTTTCGCCGTTTCCTACAGGTCCCACTATCTCCCGGTACTTCTACATTTGGTACACCCTACAACAGGGTTCTCGCCAGCATCGCTAATGCATGATCTTTATAGCTTACATCTTAAAACCCTTTATGTCATCTTATACAAACAGTTACCTGAAAGTTCAGTTAGCACTTTACAGTGCAGATCAATAACAAGTTCTACTTGATTAACGCTAAATGCAGGTTCCACTATTTACCGGTACTTGCTGCCATAGTTTGGCACACCCAGCTGCAGGGTCCCTTCCAACATTGCTAACACATGAGCTGTAAAGCTTATCCTGAAGACTTCATCTCGCCTAACACAAGAATCTCACCTAATACAAGCACTTACCAGAGAGTACAGTCCACTTACGAAGAGCCATTACTTAACAATACAGGTCAGCTAACAAAAGTTAATAACACTGAAGCTCACCTGTTACAAGCAATCACTAGACAAAAAGAAAAAGCTGTCAAACTCGCCACTTACCTACACTTTTAACAAATCCAAGAATACAATAAAATTAACTTGTATTGCTGCCATTTTTCTGCTTTACCACTTGCATCCTATAGATTCATTTGCTAAGGGATAACCTTTCAAGCTTTTTCAAAAGCTAAACTTGTGTAAAGTAAATGTAGCCTTGGTCGAGTTCGATTACAACTATTGTCTGGCGATAGTATGTCATGGC
Organism: Ctena decussata; assembly: GCA_963989385.1. Classification (NCBI taxonomy): domain Eukaryota; kingdom Metazoa; phylum Mollusca; class Bivalvia; order Lucinida; family Lucinidae; genus Ctena; species Ctena decussata. The sequence goes on from OZ022511.1 coordinate 32,618,007, forward strand.
AGAAGCGGATCAACTCGGCCTGCTTTCTGTAAGCCTGGGGTCTTCACGGCTCCTGGGTCAACTCGGCCTCTATTCAACTCGTCCGGGTCAATTCGGCCTGCTGTCATTTGCATCCTCGCCCCAACCTACGAAGATGGGCTGGGCCAGGAATGACCGGAAACACAATAAACGAATAGAGTTTGTTGGGTTGTTGATTTAATAAGAAGTCCTTCAAAATGGTGGACAAAACATGAATTAAAATAAAGGGCAACCCAATAATCCCTAAACGGATAACTGCAACTGCAGCTAGACTATGGTAACGGGACGTTCCGGGCCTACAATAATACAATGGCGCTGGGATAGCCGGACCAAGGTGCAGGGCAATTATATTTTAATTGTTCCATAGTGCCAGAGTTTTAAGATTGGGGTCCTTTACCCTGTGAGATTTTCTGTAGTATAGGGTCGAAATAAGAGCAATATTGTTAACATCAGCTAATCATCACAGGTCTCTGAAATGTAAAAATTCCATTTCTGTAGGTGGGGGTTGTGGATACAAATGACTGGCGCATAGATATATAACCATGCGGCACCATGGCCAAAACTGATGTTTTCCTTACTCATTTTCATACAACTTCGATATCCTAGTTTATTTGTCACCAGTACGATTTAATGGCATGACTGAACTGCAAAAATACCGATACCTCACCAGGAGCTAGCTGTAACCGGGGGAACACTTATTAAAAGTCTATTTCTTAGCTTTTTCTGCCTCATATTTTCATGATTTTCCTTGACTTCGTTTGGCCCAATTCCTAAGGGAGTGAATTCGTGAGTTTGTGAGTGAGTGATCGTGTGTGCAATTGAGCGAATGAGTATCAAGATAAGCCTGCATCGAAAAAAATCCTTATCTAGAAAATCTTATCGCCGATGCAATGAATTGGTTTCAAAACTCAATGTCAGGTTAAAATCACTTTCATATGAAGGCCTATCGGAACCAGAATTTGATGGTGACTTAGTATACAAATTCAAAAAGATAAGGGGTATGTCTGATTTTTTGTTCAGCTTCGAAAAGTAGTTTTTTGTTCACATTGTATTTTGTTCAGTGCTAGCACTAACCAAAATCAGGAAGTCATATGACTTCCAAAGTTTGTCATTTGGAAGTCATGCTGAAGGATAGACTTGGTTTCTTCCAGAATGTCCATATTTATATTGCTTTCTCCTTCATTAAATACCATAATTACAACAAATTTAACTCATTATTTAAGTCAATATTCACTTTATAAATGGTAGGTTATGATAAAAATTGGAAGTCACTGACTTCCTGGCATTCAGTTTGGAAGTCACAGACCAATTCTTGGGAAGCTCTGACTCCCAGACTTCCACTATTGGAAGCACTGTTTGTTTCCTTGTAATTTTAGTTAGAAATACATCAGTTGTTGATGAAAGAAAACTGATTTCTGGCGCGGCAGATCGGAAGCGCGGTGCGGTTATGGCTTTCATACTAGACCTTTAAAAACACGATTGGAAAACTCGAGTGCGCCTGATCTACGGCTGCTCAAACGGGTCATGAAATTTGCAAATACACTTTTCGTCATTCGTTATTATTGAATAAAACACGTCTATCCGCAAATAACGGAGATTAAATTAAAAAGGAAACGAAGCCAAAATAAAGTTTATATTCATAAAACGTCATTTTAAAACTGTTTCTTTTCACAAATGGTAGATTGTGTTTATTATCCCCCATACAATAGAAACCCGGATGCAGGTCATCCATGCTCTGATATGTCTACGACAAATAAGATAAGAGATAGGCCCCTACTTCACTTGTGTTGTGCAACAATACAAAACTTGTCAGTGTTAGGAAGACTGATATGCACAGTTAAGACACAACAGTAGGCAATAGGCTTATTTGAGCCGCGACACGACAAAACCAACAATGTGGTTGTGCGCCCAGGGTAGACTCAGATCTGCCTGGGCATCCGCCCAGTTTACTCAGACTCTTTGTTAAGAGTTCAAATGGTAGCTTAGGGTCTAAGCAACCTCCATGCGGACAGCGAAGACTCTGATCAGACTGGGCGGATGCCCAGGCTGATCTGAGTCTGCGCTAAGCGCACAACCACATTGTTGGTTTTGTCGTGTCGCGGCTCAATTTTTTTATTATAAATTGCTGACGTTGATATTAAATATCTATACAGTTTTAAGCCACAACACTTGAGATTCAAATTAATCATACTCTTGTGCCAACCACATGTCTTGCAATTGTACTGAATTTTTCTAATGAAGGTTTGCTGTCTAGTTTATTGCGTATGTTTCTTGCTCCGCCGGGAGCCGCATCGGAAACTACGTCAAGAGATAATTCGAACAGAAAGAAAAACAAAATAAATGCAAAATTTGACAAAAAGCAAATGCCTCCACCACCATTATCTGCGCTTTACCAGCAGTGCCATTGCCTCTAAACCTTGCTTAGTTTAAAGGCCCCCTTGCTCTATCAGCATGAAAAATTTTATCATGAAGCAATGCTGCAAGGTTCTCGCTATTGTTTCGTCATTGTAAATGACCGTGATTAGCCAGCTTTAAACAAATAAAACATCCTTGAGTTTCACAGAAAACAGGGTTTAAAAACTTATTTGGGTCATTTTAGTTGGCAACTAAAATGACCTACTTTCGATTTCAATAAGCTAAATAAAATGGTAAAAATACAATGTACAGGCGTGGAATCCCAATCACTATCTCGCCAATCTTTACATAGCATTGCTAGACGGGAAACCAGACTAGGAAATTGAAATGTTATTTTTCAAAAACTTGTTTTCTCTCCTTTTTGCCAGTTATATGGCTCATTATATGCACGTCAACCCAGATTTTATTACCAAACGCGAAGTTTGTTGAAGCGCTTTTTACAATGATTTGAGTTCAGACGTTTTCACCACTAATAGGACTATGGATACTTTAAGCCCCGTATGACCTAGAACTGAAGGTCACTGGTACCTAATCGTATTCTTGGCTTGTTCCAACAATATACAGTCAAACTTGCTAATGTGGTCACCTCTATTAAGGGGTCACCTGCCTTTAGCAGCCACCTGTTCTGGGTCCGTAGAACCAAAATACAGTGCAAATGAACCTGTATTAAGGGGTCACCTGTCTTAAGCAGCCAATTTTTGGGCTTCCCTTGGGTGACCCCTTAAGACAGGTTTGACTGTATATCTATCTGTCCATGTTTGGTAAAAATCTATGCACTGGTTCAAGAGTTATCTTTAAGGACCCCTCCCCAGTTCCCTGCTGGTGAACATGCCTCCTACATGTATGACGCCTCTCATAACTGTATCAAACTTTTAACCACAACATACCCCAAGCCGCTTCAGGGCCTCAATATCTTTGTCGTATCTATGGTAACTGTCAGCTGCCACGTCGCCTGTGTCGCCATCAAGAACTTTGTTCGTTTCATGGACAAACTTATCCCATATGCTTTGCCCTTTACCTGCTGGGTGATAAAGGATACAAATGAATGGCATTAGCTTAAACATTCACCAGACTGTTTGTTTTGAGAAGAACAAGAAAAAGAAAGAAGAAGAAGAAAACTGTGGAAAAACAAACCAACCTCACCTTCCTAAAACTGCTGCATTTTTTAAAAAACAATCAGGTGTTGAAAGTCTTGGGCTGCAAACGTAATCCTCACAAAGAACCACATTCATTCAAGAATTACGTTTGCATCCGCTATATTTTACGTTTATGTCTTTTGTTTTTAAGAAACAATTATTTAACTGGTTCTATCTTTTATATATATACTTACAGTCCTAGATGTGCAAGGTTGCTTACACCTTGAGACAAAAACATTCTAACCAGGTGAAACTACTCTTAAACTACTCAATAGTGATGGTTACTATCACAGAATACACAACACCAGTTGCAGTACATGTAATTCGACGGACTATCGAAAGCTGGATCGCCCGAAAGCCAGAAACAAGTCAAAGAAAGGGGAAAGGCAGAATGAAAAAGTCAATGTCAGTAGTAAGTATAAATCTGCCCTACTTACTTTCATTCCAAGCTCCCTCTGTCTGGTAAGCTGATGTTATAACGCCCCATTTAAAATCATCAGGAAATGTGTCGAAATAGAACTGGTCCGCAGTTATCGCAGTAGCAACAGTTGTTACGATAATAAAGGTGACTGTTAATTTCATTTTCTATTGATTTATTGATTAACTTATTTATTTGTCTTTCACTGTTTCTATTTGGAAAAAGTCCTTAATTCATTATTTTGTTTTACTTTTTTACCTTTTTAACTCTTGCTTTAAACGAACAATTTGTTATTTTTATTATTGGTGCTTTGAAAATCTCTGAATTAAATCAGTTTTTGTTCTCACTTTTTTTTTTATGTATTGCAGGGAGTCCCTACAGAACACCTTGAAATGCAGAGTATTTTAAGACTGTGTTTAAAAGTACTTAAAAGGCCTGAAATGATAATTAAAAAAGACTAATGAAGTTTGTTATATCACTCCATATCCAACTGTTGAATACCAAGTTTCCAAATCTTTTCATCCTTTGAGTTAGATAATGATTTGCGCCTTACTTAAAATAATGTAAATGTTAGGACACTAAAACAACGAACTGTTACACAATAATTGTCTTCAAATCTAAATTAGTTGATGTTTGTATATGAAGATGCGTCAATAATTAATATAATTAATCGCAGAATATAAAACAGCAGAGACCCTGATCAGAGTGCTCATATGAGCACTCTGATCAGGCTCTATACTGTTTGCTAAGATAGGCACCTTGTCTCGTTATCTAAGGTAACAACGGTAAGAATTATATCCCAATTAGACTGTCATAAATGCTCATCTCAAACCACTTTTGAGAACTGACATGAGATAACGTACTTTTCCCCTTGCCCAAACAGAGAGGACACGGATCAGTATGTGAATCCTCACAATCTGATCAGAGTTTACTTTTGTTGTGTCAATAATCTAGGGATCCACAAGTGTCTGTATGGAGAATATGGACGAATTTCCTAGATTGGGAAGATGTACAAGCAGATCGGAGTCCTCGCTGTTCGCACGATCTTCAAGGTACTTTTTCGCAATGCACATTTGAAAATACTTTGGGTGCATGGCTAGAAAGGGGCAAATTCTGAAGTAGCGCGGGTGAGCTTGATAAAAGTATGAAATCATGCCTGCGTTGGTGTTCGTGGCAAACTAGCCCAAGGTTTGCAGGTTCAGAAACTATGGACCCAATGCACTGGATCATGAAAAACGGCGTCATTTGCGAAAAAAAGGGAGAGCTCTGATTATTCAATGCGGATATCAGAGCCTAGTTTTTTTTTATATAGAATTCTGCAGATCCAAGCATTATTTTGAACATATGAGCCGCGACGCGAGAAAGCCAACAATGTGGTTGTGCTACCTAGACCCTTAGCTACCCTTTGAGCACTTAAGGAAGAGTCTGATCAAACTGAGAGGATGCCCAGGCTGATCAGAGTCTGCGCTGGGCGCACAGCCACATTGTTGGTTTTCTCGTGTCTTGGCTCATATACAAAAATATTTGTCTTCATTACATTTAGATGTATATTTTTACCGCTAAGTTTTAACCCCCAACGTGGGTATTCTATCGCTGGTGCAGATTACACATTTTACGTACTTTGATTTCGACTTTTTGTCTTCATAATCTCAGCTACATTAAACACGTATTTTCTTAGGTGGTTTGAACTCATTAGTCCTATATGTTACTATTTCAATGCTTTTACATTATTTATTTTGCTGCGACATATTCATAAAATGCGATTACAGTTACGCGGATGCGGGTGACACTTTCCCGCAAAGGGTAGGGTATGTTTCCCTGATCAAATCAGATTTTCTGTACAGCACGGGCACTTGTTTCTCAAGATTCATTGGTGAGTTAGGAAACCTTCATGCGGACCAAACAGCTACTTAATGTTTCAAACCACTGCAGAAGCAGAGGGCGAGGTTTGGGTCCAGTAAAACTAGTTTAAGCCCCCCACCCCCAGCCCCGGTAATATTTTGCTGACCGTTCCAAGGCGGTACTTCTGTTGTGGTTCCTTGATGTTATATTGTACTGTGTCCGCTTGTCTATTGGCTCTGGCGGCTTGGTCACCTGTATTGCTGCCCAATCTGCCTTCTGTTTAGTTTTGTTTTGTAATTAAAATAAAAAATAATAAAAAAATAGATGTTGATGCTGTTATTGGGGTAGCTGAATGACCATCTGTTTGGGAAAGAGCTGCTCATTTGGTTTACTGTGCGTGTCTTTCGTAACCTTGTGTTAATTTCTGTGTGTATGTGCTTCTTTCCCTATTGCTTTTGAGAGCGGAATGTGGGATTAGGTTGTATTAATTCCTGATCATTGCCTATCTTTTTACTTTTCTTGATAAGAATATAAATGTATAGTAAATGCAGTTGACGTTTACTAGTGTGTACATGTATTTCAATTCTCCTATTTATGTTCCCCCGCGGAACGGATCCATAGCCGCAATAACGGGGCGCCGATCGTCCGTCCATTTTCGTCTATCGTTAGTCTTATTCGTCCGTCAGTCCTGCTCATAAAAGCCCTAGGCTGCTTGCATGCGTGGAAAAGATGTACATTAGCAGGGTCCCAACTAGCTTTCCGTTCAGTTCAGTTCAATTCACATAACGACGTTCCCCAAGTGGCTCAGCGGTACGTAACCATCGTTGCAAGCACTTGGCACCGAGTGTACGTCCGAATCCCAACGAGCGGGGTGATGGTCTGAATATATAGTGTTGTAGCCAAAGTGTTGCTTACTACGCGACAAGAATAAATTCCCCTTTTTTTTTGGTAATATTTATGCGCATTCTTTAAGAGCCGCAACTTGGAAATTGCCACATGGTGACGAAAAGAATCAGCCCAGTCTGTGGTGACATTTATGCGCTCACAATATGTATAAACAATCTTGAGCATCATACACTGGAGCGCCGTAAAGTGTGCGAAAAGAAATGACACTAATGGGACTGCATTCGCTTTTACCAAGATGGGGTGAAACACATTTTTCCTTGCGCATACCTCGTGTCGTGATAAAACCAGTCTTATGTCATACGCAAAACACGCGTGTCTGGACTAGACACATGCGCAATAAGAACAGGATAGACAACAATTGAGTTTAAACATATCTTGGTACCTCCTGGCTGCGTATACATACATATTTCGCTGCAAACATTATGGGCTGAACACACATTTTTCCTTGCGCATGCCATTTGAGTCGTGTCGTAATAAAATCAGCCTAAAGGCTTATGGTTTATGCAAAACACCTATGTCCAGACCAGTCTATGCACTAGTACAATCAGAACAGTGTAGGCGCAATAAGTATGCCTTCTGGGAATCAAACGGTGCATTGCACTTACTCAGACAGACTACGCAGTTGCATAGACTTATCTTGGTTCCCGCTGTTTGCGTATAGCGTCAAACATATTTTGCCCGCACTAGGCTCATAACGTTCAACACAAGAGATGAGCATAAAATGCACGTGTGAAAATGACCGACCCCTGATTATCCTGTTTATCAATGATGTAACCTGAATGCCGCACCCTCGGAAAATTGCCACATGCGACGAAAAGAATCAGCCCAGTCTGTGGTGACATTTATGCGTTCACAACATGTATAAACAATCTTGAGCATCATACACTGGAGCGCCGTAAAGTGTGCGAAAAGAAATGACACTAATGGGACTGCATTCGCTTTTACCAAGATGGGGTGAAACACATTTTTCCTTGCGCATACCTCGTGTCGTGATAAAACCAGTCTTATGTCATACGCAAAACACGCGTGTCTGGACTAGACACATGCGCAATAAGAACAGGATAGACAACAATTGAGTTTAAACATATCTTGGTACCTCCTGGCTGCGTTGACATACATATTTCGCTGCAAACATTATGGGCTGAACACACATTTTTCCTTGCGCATGCCATTTGAGTCGTGTCGTAATAAAATCAGCCTAAAGGCTTATGGTTTATGCAAAATACCTATGTCCAGACCAGTCTATGCACTAGTACAATCAGAACAGTGTAGGCGCAATAAGTATGCTTTCTGGGAATCAAACGGTGCACTGCACTTACTCAGACAGACTACGCAGTTGCATAGACTTATCTTGGTTCCCGCTGTTTGCGTATAGCGTCAAACATATTTTGCCCGCACTAGGCTCATAACGTTCAACACAAGAGATGAGCATAACATGCACGTGTGAAAATGACCGACCCCTGATTATCCTGTTTATCAATGATGTAACCTGAATGCCGCACCCTCGGAAAATTGCCACATGCGACGAAAAGAATCAGCCCAGTCTGTGGTGACATTTATGCGTTCAAAACATGTATAAACAATCTTGAGCATCATACACTGGAGTGCCGTAAAGTGTACGAAAGAAATGACACTAATGGGACTGCATTCGCTTTTACCAAGATGGGGTGAAACACATTTTTCCTTGCGCATACCTCGTATCGTGATAAAACCAGTCTTATGTCATACGCAAAACACGCGTGTCTGGACTAGACACATGCGCAATCAGAACGGGGTAGACTACACTTGAGCGTAGACATATCTTGGTACCTCCTGGTTGCGTGTACATACATACTCACTGCAAACAGTATGGGCTGAAAACACTTTTTCCTTGCACAGGCCATTTTGAGTCGTGTCGTGATAAAATTTGCCTTATGGTTTATGCAAAACACCTATGTCCAGACTAGTCTGTGCACTAGCACAATCAGAACAGGGTAGGCCCAACAAGTATGCCTTCTGGGAAACAAACGGTGCATTGCACTTACTCAGACAGACTACGCAGTTGCATAGACTTATCTTGGTACCCACTGTTTGCGTAAAGCGTCAAACAAATTTTGCCTGCATAAGGCTCAAAACGTTCAACACAAGAGATGAGCATAAAATGCACGTACAAATATGACCAACCCTTGATTGTCTTGATTATCAATGATGTAACCCAAATGCCGTTCCCTCGGAAAATTGCCACATGCGACGAGAAGAATCAGCCCCGTCTGTGGTAATATTTTTGCGTTCACAAAATGTATAAACAATATTGGGCATCATACAATGGAGCGCCGTAAAGTGTGCGAAAGGAAATGACACTAATGGGACTGCATTCGCTTTTACCAAGATGGGGTGAAACACATTTTTCCTTGCGCATACCTCGTGTCGTGATAAAACCAGTCACTGACATACGCAAAACGCGCGTGTCTGGACTAGACGCATGCGCAATTAGAACAGGGTAGACGACACATGAGCGTAGACATTTCTTGGTACCTCCTGGTTGGGTATACATACATAATTTGCTGCAAACATTATGGGCTGAACACACAGTTTTCCTTGCGCAGGCCAGTTTGAGTCGTGTCATGATAAAATCAGCCTAATGGTATATGCAAACACCTATGTTCAGACTAATCTGTGCATTAATAAAATCAGAACAGGGTAGAAGGCAATAAGTATGCCTTCCGGGAATCAAACGACGCACTGCACTTACTCTGACAGACTAGGCAGTTGCATAGACTTTTCTTGGTACCCACTGTTTGCGTATGCAGTAGCGTAAAACATATTTTGCCCGCACATGGCTCATAACGTTCAAGGCAAGAGATGAGCATAAAAAGCACGTGCAAATATGACCAACCCTTGATTATCAATGATGTAACCCAAGAGCAAACAATTACCGCAATGATCCTAAATTTTGGGATACATGTATCTTAGAAATCACTGTAGAATCAGATCAAGATGTGCAATGCGTCATATGCTAGCAATATTTATGACACACTGTCGGCTAGTATTAGCACCTGTTCGATTTTTAGAATAATTACTGTATCTATCCTCCATTCTCGTTCCTGTATTTCTACTGACCTAACCCAAAATACTCAATTCCGTTATTAATTGCGCAGCTAGATGTAGTCCCACGTTTTAATTAATAATTGTTACATGAGACAGTTAACAGACAAATTTTAAGTTTTCTTTCTCGTATAATCGATTCTGTATTCATCAGTAAGCAATTAAAACACCAAAACTATCACATAAAATACTTGGACCCATATTAATATGTAGTCTAGAAAAAAGTAAATACGACGTCTTATGGCATCCATTGAAACATTCGCCTATAGCCGCTGGTATCTCTAGACTGTCTCCAGTCGTTATGTTTTATATTTTACAAGCCAGAAAAAGAGAAATAACTCAGTCAGGAATAGATTTCACACAACATTATTGTAGAGTTATCTGAGAAAAAAAGAGCCACATTAAGACTTGTACCATTTGCATACATATAACCATTTAGCCTGGGAGCCAGGCTACTGGTATCTCTAGCGATCTAAATTTTCGTACAAAAATATTTAGCAATTTTTTCCGAAAGAGGCAAAAAGTATTCTTTGACATCTTCTATCACTCAAATCTGTTTGGTATAGGCCATTTGTCAAAGTGGAGGGCAAAATATTGATTGAATATGATTGAATGAATTTTCTTTGAACTCTGAATACCTCATTCTATCATCTTAAGCAGTCCATATATGGTCCTACATTGTAGTCCATATTGTTACTGAAAACGGACTAAATTCAGTATCCCCCGCTTCTCTGGTCTTTCGGCCCAGGTCCTGTCTCCATATGACCTCGTTGTTGGCGGGACGTTAAACCCGAGTTCACCCACTTACTCAATAAATTCAGTATCTTTAGTTAATATATAGGTCACTGTTTGATATGGCTGCGCTTACTCAGATGTAATGTTGAGCAAAGCAGTGTAAAAGGGCAATGATCAAGACCTGATACAATTAAATTCCACATCCCATCCGAAATATCAAATTGGAAGTAGTAACATGAAGCTTGTTTTAGAACCGGACATTTTCTTTTACGTTGAAAAATCGTAATAAACGCAGGCCGCTATACGGCAGATGCCAATATGCATGCCTGAATTTTGTGCAATTCCATTCCTAGATACACATTACAATTTTCAGCTTTTCCCAGTGGATAGCCAGTTTTCAACAATGCTATTGTGGCTTTGCCTTCTAGAAGACGTATATATCGCAGTCTACTATCTATCCGACTTCCTCATGCATTAATTGCCCTAACTCAGGTTATTACAATCATGTATCTAACATTTTTCCATTTTTAGCTCACCTGAGCTATACTAGTCATTGTCCGTCGTCCGTCGTGCGTCGTCCGTGGTGCGTCGCCGTCGTCAACAATTTGCTTTAAATGACATCTTCTCTGGAACCATTAGGCCTAGGGCTTTGACATTTGATATGAAGCATTGTGTAGTGGACTTCTACCAAGTTTGTTCAAATAATGGCCCTGGGGTCCAAGGTGCCCTGCGGCGGGAGATCTTGTGTTCAAAATTAAACTATACTAAAAAATCTTCTTCTCCAGAACTACTTCGTGCAGATGCTTGAAATCTGGTATGTAGCATTGCCTAGTTCTCTTTTACCAAGTTTGTTCAAATGATGGCCCCAGGGTACATAATGGCCCCGCCCAGGGTTCCTGAGTTTAAACCATAGAAATACATAAAATTATATTCAAAAATTTTCTTCTTCAGATCCACTAGGCTAAGATGTTTTTAATTTGGTATGTAGCATTGCCTAGTGATCCTTAACCAAGTTTGTTCAAATGATGGTCCCAGTGTCTAAAATGGCCCCGCCCCAGGGGGTCCTGGGTTTGAACCATAGAAATACATAGAAAAATATTCAAAAATCTTCTTCTTCAGAACCGCAAGGCTCAGTGAGATGCTTGAAATTTGGTATGTAGCATTGCCCTGTAGTCTTATTCCAAGTTTGTTCAAATGGTGGCCCCAGGGTCCAAAATGGCCCCATTGCAGGGAGTCTAAGGTTTGAACCATAGAAATACATAGGAAAATATTCAAAAATCTTCTTCATTAGAGCCGCAAGGATCAGATGCTTGAAATTTGGTTTGTTGCATTGCCTAGGAGTCCTTTACGAAGTTTGTTCAAATGGTGGCCCCAGGGTCCAATATGGCCCCCGGAAGGGAGTCTTACATTTTAAACCACAGAAATACATAGAAAACTATTCAAAAATCTTCTTCTGAACCACTTGGCTCAGATGCTTGAAATTTGGTATGTAGCATTGTCTTGTAGTCCTTTATCAAGTTTATTCAAATGATGGCCCCAGGGTCCAAAATGGCCCAGCGGCAGGGAGTCCTGGGTTTGAACCATAAGAATACATAGAAAATTATTAAAAAATCTTCTTCTTCAGAACCACTTGGCTCAGATGCTTGAAATATCATATGATGAATTGCTTGGTGGACACCTACGAAGTTTGTGTATATGGTTGCCCTTTAATCCTAATGGCTCTGCAGAAGGTGGGGGTCTTGGGTTCGAAATTTTAATATACTTGAAAATTTTCTCCAGAACCCCTTAATGCAGATGCCTGAAATCTGGTATGATGCGTTGCCTAGTGGTCCTTTACCAAGCTTGTTGATGCGTTGCCTAGTGGTCCTTTACCAAGCTTGTTCAAATGATGGCCCTAGGGTCTAAAATGGCCCCGGCCCCAGGGGGTCCTGGGTTTGAACCATGGAAACTTCTTCTTCAGAACCACTTAGCTCAGATGCTAGAAATTTAGTATGTATCATTGCCTAGTGGTCATTTACCAATTTTATTCAAAGATTCAAAGATGTTGTCCCGGGAAGGGGGGGGGGGGGGGCAAAATAGTTCCGCCAAAGGGGGTCCTGGGTCTCAACCATAGCAAGATAATCAAAAATCTTTTTCAGAACTATTTAGAAATGGTTGCAAACTATCAGGTTTGGTCAAATGATGGCCCTGGGTTGACCTTTAACCTTTGTGCTCAGGTGAGCGATTCAGGGCATATTGGCCCTTTTGTTTCAAAAGAAATAAGATGTTTTAGGAAATGGACTTTTATCATTTTAAGATGTACATGCATAAGTCCACTGCTATGTCTTTTTTCTTTTTTACCACTTTTTTAAAAAAAAAGACACAACTTTTGTTACTCCTGTATTGCTTCTTGGATGACGAAGCCCGTTCACAATTAATACTATTCAAAGAAACAATTTACTCTCCAGGGATAATTGAGCCGCGACACGAGAAAACCAAAAAAGTGGTGGTGCGCCAAGCACAGTCCCAGATCAATCTGGACATCTGCCCAGTCTTATCAGACACTTCGCTAAGCGATTAAAGGGTTGCTAAGGGTCTAAGCTACCTCCATGCGGACAGTGAAGACTCAGATCAGACTGGGCGAATGCCCAGGCTGATCTGAGTCTGCGCTGGGCGCACATCCACGTTTTTGGTTTTGTCGTGTCGCGGCTCAATTTATTTCCATTAAGAGAATCTCCTAATAAAATACATGTAGTAGGCAAATTCTTCTAAGTAAGACGGGTTCCGATAGGCTTTAAGATACATGTAAATGGTTTCACTTTCAAGGGAAGCAACTCTACTATCTTTATTTCTGTTACCTTTATCAATTGGGACCAGCCCTTAAAGAAAGATTTTACTTCTTCGGAAGCAATTTCTGTTCTGTAAGAGAAGACGCCATCTTGAATGACCTTCGTGCGCCAGATAAACAAACAGGAAGTCGCAAAAAGACATTCCCTTTAATTTTGAAAATATGGTAGCAAACATGGAAGTGTACCAATACACCTTGTGCTGATTCATACAGAAGAGGAAAAGATAACCTCCTACAGCACTTTGTTCCATTTAAATATAAAGCCTTATTTCAGACCTTTCAGTGCTTTATCACGTATTTTACTTATCTCTAAAGAACAAATAGTCTAGTGTTCTTATCAAGACAACACGTTCCAGTTGGGAAAAGATTGGAGTTGGTTTTATGCTGCATATGGTCACGGATTGTATACCCTTTCTTTCACCAGAATGAGGGTAAATATGTTTGCTATTATAGGTCGTTTGTGAAAAAGTGGAGGGCACAAAATTGTTTTATTTTTTTTATTACTCAATAAGTTTTCATGAAACTTTGCATACCTTAAGCTATTACTCATGCGAACTCAGGCAAGGAAATTCAGAATTTTCTGACAATTAAATAAAAAATTGTCAGATCAGCTACATGTTGAAACATTGCACAACCCGCAGGTTTGCACTATAATCACTGTGTGAGTCCGTCCGTCCGTCCGTTATCAGTTAGCGAAAACCGTTATCAGTTAGCGAAAACGCTTATAACTCTTGAACCGCATGGGATATTTTGACAAAATGTTGCATACTTATACATGTCAACATCGTCTAACGACTCGCATGCATAACAACCTTATTTGATGGACGAGGCTTTGCTGAGCACAAGTTGAAAATTTACGACCAACTACTGAAAATGCTCATAACTCTTGAACACCGTGGTAAATATGGCTCAAATTTTGTATGCTTATGTATTTTAACATAGTCGAGCCACCGGCATGCAAAACAGTGACGAGGCTTTACCGAGCATCAATTTGGCTGGTCGAGCTCTTTTATTGAAAATGTTCATAACTCTTGGACTGCTTGGTATGTTCGCTTTAAATTTTGTATAGTTACATGTATGTAATTTAACATTGCCCAGCCACTGGTATGCAAAACAGTGACGAGGCTTCACCGAGCATCAATTTGGCCGGTTGAGCTCTTTTATCAAAAATTCTCATAACTCTTGGACCGCTTGGTATATTTGCTTCAAATTTTGTATACTTATGTAATATAACGTTGCCCAGCCACTGGTATGCAAAACAGTGACGAGGCTTCACCGAGCATCAATTTGGCTGGTCGAGCTCTTTTATTGAAAATGCTCATAACTCTTGGTCCTCTTAGTGTATTTGCTTCAAAGGGGGGGTATCAATAAGGTGGGTTTTCTGCATCCTACCAAAGTTTTATTTTTTTGACTGATGTTATACTCTAGTGTGTCTAGTTTATTGAACCATATGTGACTTTGCGCGGAAAGCCCTACTTACTGAGCTATGGGTCCACAGAAGTGGGTGGGGTAATCCAACATGGTTTTAGCCTGTCTTGTAAAACATTCTCATTTGGTAGAAGAGTACAGCAGACAGACAGGATTTGATAAAATGATTAACAGAACATCTAAACTATATTTCCATATCATTTTATTTGGTCTAATTTGAACACATGTTGTCAAAAAAGACTTCCTTTGACATTTAGCATTTTTTTATATTTTTGACCTCAATTTTCAATATTTTTTGATCTTATTGTTAAATGAACAGACATGTTATCATCAAACTCATGTCAAGGAAGTACCTAGAGAAGGACATTCAGATGATGTGACCAGAATATCACAATAGCATAGTTTTCATGGTCGACTGAACACATAAACTTGCTTGGAAGATGGTTTTCTTTCTATTTTGACCTCGAATTACGAACCTTTGGTCAAATTACTATTTTAACTGCTATATTATGCCCCACGCCCCTGCCACTAAAGGTGAGGGAATACATATTGGCTTCAGTGCGGATCTCGTTGGCATCTGCAATCGTGTTTGTGTCACATATTAAGTCCTTCTGTGACCTTGGAAACAAGGTCAAGGTCATCAAAATCTGTCCTTGACCTTGTTTCCAAGGTCAAAGTATGTGACCCAGACACAGATGCAGACGCCAAGGAGATCCGATCTGAAGCCAATATGTATTCTTTCACCTTTAGTGACGGGGGTGTAGGGCATAATATAGCAGTTAAAATAGTAATTTGGCCAAATGTTCGTAATTCTAGGTCAAAATGAAATGAAAAAACATCTTCTGAGCAAGTTTATGTGTTCAGTCGACCATGAAAACTAGGTCATTGTGAAATTCTGGTCACATCATCCGAATGTCCTGGTCAGGGTGCTTCCTTGACATTAGTTTGAGGATAACTGGTCTGTTTATTTAACCATAAGGCCAAGAAATATTGAAAATTGAGGACAAAAATATAACAAAAAAAGTTGAATGTCAAAGGAAGTCTTTTTTGACAACATATGTTCAAATTAAACCAAATAAAATGATATGGAAATATAGTTTAGATGTTCTGTTAATCATTTTATCAAATCCTGTCTGTCTGCTGTACTCTTCTACCAAATGAGAATGTTTTTACAAGACAGGCTAAAACCATGTTGGATTACCCCACCCACTTCTGTGGACCCATAGCTCAGTAAGTAGGGCTTTCCGCGCAAAGTCACACATGGTTCAATAAACTAGACACACTGGAGTATACCATCAGTCAAAAAAATAAAACTTTGGTTGGATGCAGAAAACCCACCTTATTGATACCCCCCCCCCCTTCTGTATACTTATGTAATTTAACATTGCCCAGCCACTGGTATGCAAAACTATGTAATTTAACATTGCCGAGCCACTGGTATGAAAAACAGTGACGAGGCTTCACCGAGCATCAATTTGGCCGGTCGAGCTCTTTTATTGAAAATGCTCATAACTCTTGGACCACTTGGTATATTTGCTTCAAATTTTGTATACTTATGTAATTTAACATTGCCCAGCCACTGGTATGCAAAACAGTGACGAGGCTTCATCGAGCATCAATTTGGCCGGTCGAGCTCTTTTATTGAAAATGCTCATAACTCTTGGACCGCTTGGTATATTTGCTTCAAATTTTGTATACTTATGTAATTTAACATTGCCTAGCCACTGGTATGCAAAACTTCTTATTGCACAACCCGCAGGTTTGCACTATAATCACTGTGTGAGTCCGTCCGTCCGTTATCAGTTAGCGAAAACGCTTATAACTCTTGAACCGCATTCTATATTTTGATAAAATTTTGCATACTTATACATGTCAACATTATCTAACGACTCACATGCATAACCGTCTTTTTTGATGGACGAGGCTTTGCTGAGCACAAGTTGAAAATTTACGGCCAAGTAGTGAAAATACTCGTAACTCTTGAACCCCGTGGTATATATGGTTCAAATTTTGTATACTTATGTATTTTAACATAGTCCAGCCACCGGCATGCAAAACGGTGACGAAAGTCTAAACAGTATTGCACGACCCACAGGTGTGCACTTTAATCGCTGTGCAAGTCCATCAGTCTGTTTGTCCTTCCGCTGTAGTCAGTGAGTGAAATTGCTCATAACTCTTAACCACATGGTGTAGTTTGATAAAAATATGCATCATTCTACAAGAAATGACCAATTTCATTTCCATACATTCCTTCTGGCACCAGAAACTGATTATTCTACATTCACCACGGTTTGTGCACATTATCATCAGTTGATTTCCTTGATCTTTCAGACCGGACGTTTGTTTGGTACAATTTTTGGAACAGCCAGTGTTGCAAAGAATATTAATATGCATCCCTTATATGGGCATTTACTCCCTATTAAGCTGAGGAGAGACAGACAGAAAATCATTTTCAAGTGATTTGCCCATTAATGCTAAAGCCTCTTGTTTACCTAGTAGTGAGTGAACACATTTCAGACCACATGGTAATTTGTGAATGAATAATAGTATTAGTATAGTAACTATAGAAGCAACAATGGCTGTTGTACCTTTATGGCTACCTCCCATGTAAGAATAGCTTAAAAGAGCGATGGGAAATGGTAACGATTAATAAAGTAACTTTTTATTTAAATGTCAAAAAATTCTGAATGTCCTTGCCTGAGTTCGTATGGGTAGTTGAGTTAGACATGCAAAGATTCATCAAAATTTATTCAGTAGTAAAGAAATTAAATCAATTTTGTGCCCTCCACTTTTTCACAAACGGCCTATATCTGCAAAAATGTAATGTGTTTTGGAGTATTAAATTCGATTGCTCATCAGTTGTTTTGTTCATGGATATATGCCAAAACAAATTATCTTAAGGTGTATGGGCACACTTCCATGTTATTCTGCTTTTTCTTTACAAGGGGAAACAACTTTCGTGGCTTTCGTGGTCAGGGAAAATGAAAGAGTCAGAATGTGTTCAAATAGTGACCGAAAATGACAAACAACATGTGCATATATAATGATTTATCTTCGAAGTCTTGAAAATCTGTCATAAATATATCAATATAAAGATATAAAGAAGTATATGTTAGCTATTAAACTTCTAATTTATGTTGAAAATAGAAGTAGGGTTAGTCAGTATTATAAAGAAAATAGAAGTAGGGTTAGTCAGTATTATTATTTGTTGTTTTTATTCTATTTTTTGTTTTAAATTTTATTTATTCGTATCAGTATTAGCTATATTCTCAAGAACAATATTTTTCAATAGAGCTTCAATCCCTTGTTTTAAACACCGGCACATGATATTTGCTTTTTTAACTTGTACTAAACAAGCTGCGGTAACAGTATATATATTTTTAAATACACCCGAAAAAAATATTAAAGGGTCGAACATTTGAGTGTGCATTTCTGGGTCTAGCGATATTTATCCAACTTTTGTTTTATATGGCGAGTTAGAATTTTTATAGCACGTTGTTATGCCATCAATTTTAAAAGTGTGTACCGTTTTATTTAAGCACAGCACTCCTCCAAATCACATTACCCTCAACATCAAAGTTGTCAGAAGTCCATAAGGAGCAAATTCACCAAAATTTTCGAGTTTGCCAATTCTTGATTTTTTGCAAAATTGCTCGATAGTCATTAAATTTAATAATTTAATCAAAACGTCA
Organism: Ctena decussata; assembly: GCA_963989385.1. Classification (NCBI taxonomy): domain Eukaryota; kingdom Metazoa; phylum Mollusca; class Bivalvia; order Lucinida; family Lucinidae; genus Ctena; species Ctena decussata. The sequence goes on from OZ022511.1 coordinate 32,636,508, forward strand.
GCAGGCTGTAACAATTTAAAAACTCATAGCCGTTTTAGAAGATATGCCCGACCAAACTGGCACACTATCGATTCTATATAGGAATTCAAAATTTTAGGGGTAGTCGACTGTAAGCTGGACTTGGTCAAGACAAAGGCTATAGGTTCAAACTTCATGTGTATAAAACTTGCAATATGAATAAAATGGAAGGTAGAAATGGTTTATTTTACTAAATGTTTGAAATGTTCCAGAAATCTCAGGGTAAAAGTTTGGCCCCTTAATTATTTTTTTTCGAGTATATATTTATACATGCATCAGCCATTGGGTTGGACGTACATGTAGATAATGTCAAAATCTGTCCTTTTCAGATACTTAACAACAAACAAATTGGTTTCATTTATATAAAAAAGGAATTTCGTCATTGCCTACGTCTAAAGCCCAGTTTAGTATGCATGTACTTCATTGTACATTGTGTCATGTAAGTTTAAAATTTAAACAAAAATGATTACCTGTATTTTTTCAGTGCCATGCCAATCATTAAGACTTTCTATTTCAGGTATTTTTGACCATAATCTTTGGATGTTGCCTACCAACGCTTTCCTATTGTCTGGTGCTTAATGGCCACGATGGTTACTGCCTGGGTACCAACTGTGACTGTTCAGGGTCAAATGTCATCAACTGTCATGCTAAAGGATTGGCCCATATACCGTCGTTCCACACAGCACATACCCACTCCCATTCCAGCATTTCGACGCTAGATTTCTCTTCGAACAACATATCCATTGTTCCAGCCGTTGTTTTCCACTTCTTGTCAAGGCAGCATGGCGGCCATTTCAGAATAAACTTGTCCAACAATCGGATATGGTCAGTAAACGCCCGTGCTTTCAATGGAATTGATGACAAGACCTCCGAAGTTAACTTGGAAAATAACCTATTGCAGTCTATTCCTAACGCAGTTACTCAAATGCCACACTTGAGATACTTGTACGTAGCCAATAACCCTATTCTGACATTCGATGCCAGTGTGATGCAGCACCTAAGTTCACTGAACGGATTTTCTTTTGGACACGCTAATATTACACTATGGCCGGCAGAACTGACCCACTTAAATCATCTTAGTATACTACGTGTATCTGGTGCAAAGATTAGTGACATTCCTTCCAATGCCTTTAGCCATTCCGCTATCACAGACTTGACTTTAAAGGACACCGACCTCTATGATTTCCCAACTGCAGTGTGCAGTTTACACCGACTTCACAGACTTGAATTTTCTTCCAACGAAAACCATGCCTCCGAAGTGGGTTTCTTCAAACCATGTCAGCACGCTCTTTACAACATGATTGAACTCATACTAGACAATGATGACTTTTATCAGGTTCCAACAGACATCTTTGGCACATTTCCAAATCTCCAAACTCTACGAATCCGCGGCTCCATCCTCCTTTCGAACCTCGACGACCTCGTCGTTCCTTCAAATTGTCGATTAAAAACACTTGACTTGAGCGGAAACAGCTTTGCGACAATACCGGATGTTATCTCGCGCATGCCTAGTCTGTCGGAAGTTGACGTCAGCAATAATCCAATAATTTGTAGCTGCTTCATGAACTGGATGAAAACCTGGTCGAGAAGTGATGACGTCAACATCATTGGTGACTGTCAAGGAGGGGAACAAATACGTCACTATATGAATAACTCTTTGAAGAATTTTTGTTGAAATTTTAATTTTAAAAATATAGATTTTCTCTTATCTAGTCTTGGCCTGGGAAGTTGAAGTATTGTTTCACCTGCTTACCTTAATGTCTCCCTTTGCAAACTTTTGGCCTTTTGATTGTAAATGTTATAGGCAATGGGGTGTATTTTTTTCAAAGGGAGATAATTGAGCTGTCTCCCCTACTTGCCTAATTGTCGCCCGTTGCAACAATTTTCCATTTATCTGTTAAAATTATACGCAATGCACGTCAATATTTGCAAAAGGGAAGTAAATATTTGCAAAGGGAAGTAAAAAATAAGTTAACAAATACTTACCATGCTTACGAAGAGAAGTAAATATTTGCAAAGAGAAGTGAATTTATGCAAAGGGACAAAGGGAAGTGAATTTAGTATTTTTTTTCAAAGGGATTCCGAAGTAAATTTTTGCAAAAGGGAAGTAAATGTTTAACAAAAGGGAGGCAATATAATTGCCTCCCTTTAATGTTGCCCCCCCCCCCCCCCCCCACCCCTTTTGCTAAATTTGTACTGGCAAAGAGTGGCAACTCAGTTTTATTTCCGATTATTTTGTTGAATAATATCTATTTGTTTCGTCAACCATGATGATACATTGTCATAGTGATTCTCGACATGGAATTAGTTATTAAGCATAACATATTTGTTTGTTTCTCGTTATCTGAAAGTCTAAAAATGGTCTAGAATTCAAAGGAAAACAGGAATATATATCTACAAATATTAAATTACGTGTATTTACGTTGGTTTAAACCTAGTTTATTAAAATTTCAACTGGCATGCAACTGGATATTATCGTATTAATCGCAGGATTTAGGAATTCGAAATTAATGAATAATACTTATAGATTTCTTTTCGAACAATCCATTTAATGCAAAGTGCTAAACAATTGCTCTGAATCACGCTTTTGAAACCAGGAACCCAGTACGATAATCAGATCCAAAACAGGTCCAAAACCTAATGGACCCATGTTGGGACTCCAGCTAAGATAATGAGCATTGTTTTTATTCCATAATTCATGCATCCCAGGATAAAAGGGAACTTATTCTATGATCGGACAATGAAGTCTCAGATAGTCTGCACCGAATGTTCAGATATAAATCTGATTAAATTATTTGAGCCGCGAAACGCGAAAACCAACAAAGTGGTTGTGCGCAAGGCGCAGACTCAGATCAGCCTGGGCATCCGCCCCGTCTAATCAGTCTTCGCTTTGCGCTTAAAGGGTAGCTAAGGGCCTAAGCTACCTCCATGCGGACAGCGAAGACTCTGGTCAGATTGGGCAGATGCCCAGGTTGATCTGAGTCTTCGCTGGGCGCACGACCACATTGTTGGTTTTGTCGTGTCGCGGCTCATTTGACCGCTGTTGATGCGAACGGAAAAAATCTGTTCAGACTGCGCAGATGAGCATGCCGGTCCGATTGTCGTCTGTTCGCATAAGCTGGCATCCTTTCTTATCTCGTGGCTCAGTTTATATTTCGATGAAGTCTAAACATGCTAAATATGCAAGAACTGGAAGGTTTTTGTTAGCTTTACGTGTAAGTTTGAGTTGCGAGTACAAAAAATCCCGTGTGTCAGAGCAATGGATTTGGTTGTGCTGACTTTGCTTGCTGTGTTGTTAATAGGGAGGATTACATTTACACGTACATTTGGAACGGCAGAGAAAGGACAATGTTTTTCTAGGTAAGTCAACTTTGTATATTCGACATTATTTAGGCTCATAGAAGTCAAAAATGCCAATAATATTTCGTGACCCCATAAATCGAATGAGGGGGTAGGGGGGCATATTACTTTCCCCACATCCGCTTTGAATTTCTGTCTTTCCGTGTTTCCGTCAGGTACGTTATCCCAGAAATACAGGGTGGGTAGCCTTAATTCCACATTTCGGAGACCACACCCGCGCTGCTGGTGCCTTTCGGAGGAAGAAACAGCACCTTCGTTAAAAATTAGCCAAAGAGGGAAGGGGAGTGAGGGGAGTTGGTATATCAACTTTCAAATAAATGAAAAATCAATTGTGAATTTTGGCAGTATAATATTTTATAACAGAAAAGAACCCAAATATGCAACCTCATCGTGAGATTTGTTTCCAGGACATAAATTTGTACGTTTTTGTTTTGCCTGAAACAGGCACAAAGCAATTTGCTCTTTTCGGGCACAAATCATCCTCTTTGCTAAACTTTGACATGTGCCAGATGGTTTTCAAAAGGTGCGACCGGATCAAAACAATGTTTTCTCCGCAATGTCTCGTTTCTTCCTTCTAACAAGGTACATGTAATTCATCATGTAAGTGGCGTAATGTCTACTTCCGTGATGTACTGGGCACGTCCGACATAATAACTTGGGAAGACTCAAGCAATGCATATACCCAGGTATTCTATGGTACCAAGAGGGTCAAAAGCACCGATACGGGTCGACCCGTACATTAACGGATGAGAAGCTAAAGCAATTTTAACGGAGTTGTATTCGTTTTGCCTTCTCAGCATCATAAGAGATTTCCGCTGACGTCAATAACGACGCCGTCAAACAAATGACCGAAAAGCCAAACATAAAATTAAAGTCATACATTTGCATAGAGAAATAAACAGAAATAAAACGATGATTTGTTTTAAAATTTACGAAAAATGAAATGTTATACATATGATAGAAGTTGGATTAGTACATTTTCACTAAACATGAAGTTCATTAAAGTCTATGGAAACAAACCAAGACTGTATTGCACACAGTATATTTTAAAAGAAAGTCAGTAAAGAAAATGTAAAAAAATGTTCATTTAAGTTGGTAATTTAGTAATTAGTACATATCCCCAATTTCTTTATCAGGTTTGATTACGAAGAGAAGCTATTAGAGAAGGTGATCAGAACGGACATACGGATGCAGGAAGTCATGGAAAGGCTAGAAACAGTTATGAAAACAGTGAAAGGTCCGCTTGCTGTTGCATTTACACACAGGTTTATTAACTGAGAAAGTATTTGTTTTCATGAACGAAAATATAATTAAACATACAATATGTTTTCATTTATAAGACTAGAGTTAACCCTTACAAAATTATTGCAAACATAGAAATCTGTTTTTGTGTAATTCAGCTATAAAATGGAGTTTCTCTTTCAAAACACTGACCGAAAGATCTAGATCGGTGTTACAAGACGGATATAGATGTTGGCCTGTTTTCGAAGGGAAAAACCCGTCTGATAATCGTAGAAATACGGTATTCTCAAAGATGCATGCAAATAAATACCGCTACATGAGTAAAGTATCTTTCCGTTGTGGCTTGCGAGAAGAGTGAGGATTAGAATTAGCTTGCACATCTGGAAGACCAGCAAATAATTCCATGCATAGATTTTCTGCGATTTGACCAGTGCTGGAAAACCTTATGCCACTGGGAAGGGAGGAAAAATGATAATTTGTATTCATAATAATAGAAACGTACACAGAAATAAACTCTGAAGAACATAATACAGGAATATATGAGTTCCATCTCGTCACAAAATTCCTAAAAACAATTAGAGGAGAGTCGGGTAACTTCAGACAGCGGGTAAATTCGGACGGTGACATTATTTCCTTAATATGTCAGTTATTTTGGAATTTAAACAAAATTAACTGGGCAAACAGTGGAAATCCTGATGAGACGGCTCATTATGAGCCGTCTCATCTGGATTTTCACTGTTTGCAATGGTATGTCCGAATTTACCCGCTGTCCGAAATTACCCTACTCCACTTTATTAAATGACAAAAACTCTATGAGTGTCCATTGCTTACTTGTAGTTTACATCTAACAAACACAATATTTCGGTAACACAGGATCAACTCGGGAAGCTAAAATGATTTAAATTTGGTTATAAATCGAAATATAATCATTAACAGTGCAAAGTTTAGCAAAATGTTACCTAAGCGCTTTCGCCTTTCGGCTTCGTCAGATGTTTCAAACAATAAGAAAATGGAAACAATAAACATAAATATTTATATTTCGGGAAAGAAATCTGAACATAAAAAATAAGATGTTTCTAAAAACAAAAACGAACATACAATCCCTTAGCGGGGACCATGTAGCTTAAATTATAAAACTTCAATGGCTAATTACGAATTACTCCTAATTGTTATGCGATTGTCTTGCACATACAGAAATAAACACAACGCTACAACAACCAAAGTGTAAAGCACGGATATGTACAAGAGTCAGGTCTCGCTGTGTTGCAGCTTGTGAAACCGTGATACTGCATTGCATCTGAAGTAATGTTTGGTGGGTCGTTGGTGGTATCGGATTCAATGGTCCCCAGAGACGGCACATTCGTCCCTACCAGGGAGAAGAGAAATAGTGTTTAAGATAACAAAAAGGAATACCTCACCTGCTGCAAGCGCAGCAGGCCCTTGTCTATCTCATCGGCTAGGTTATGTTCACGCCACCTACGTCCACAGAGAGAGAGAGAGAGAGAGAGAGAGAGAGAGAGAGAGAGAGAGAGAGAGAGAGGGAGTGGGGGGAGAAAAGTGTAACAGATAGACAGGAACAGTTAATCCAAACAACCACACAATATACCTTCAAGTACAGCAGGTCTGTGTGCGGTATTACCAGCTGTACGCTGTGTTCAAATATGATCGCGTTGAGGTCGGATTATACCAAAAGAAAGCCTGTGAGAGCTACTGGATCCGACGACTAAATATCGTACAACCTCATGGTACATGTATGAACAAGGGTGACTAGGACTGGAAAAAATGGTTGTGTCGGTGCATGGGGGCAATTGATCTCTAGTCGTCCTCATATCGTCCCTGAGGTGTTGGTAGGGAGCAGCGAGGAAACTGTGAAACTGTCTTGTAGGTGCGGTACGTGGTTGTCTCGATTTACTCATCCTGTCTGTCCTCTTACACATTTCTCCTCTTCGCTCTGTGAAACGGTCTAAAAGCGGCTGAAACACTGCCTTTAATGACCGTTCAACTCCAGTATACCTTCCAGGAGGTAGTGGACTGGATGCATATGCGGTGTCCCTTCAATATTAACTGTAGACTGACGAGTGGCCGTTGTGCTTGCAGTAGATGCGGGACGCCTCTTTTATCCCTTTTTGTCTTTGTTCTTGGGGTGAAGGTGCCTTGAACATTGCCTAACCGATAAGATAGTCAAGGGCCTGTTGCGCTTGCAGCAGGTGCGGCATTCCTCTTTGGTTCTATTCCCATACATTCTTAAACTTCATTTCCCTTCCACCAAGTAGAGACGAATGTGCCGTCTCTGAAGACCATTGATTCCAATACAACCAACAACCTACCAAACATAACTTCAGTTGTAATGCAGTTTCGCAGTTTCACAGGTTGCAACAAAGCGAGACCTGACTTGAATATATCCGTGTTTTATACTTTAATTGGTGCAGCTGTGTGTTTATTTCTGTTTGTGCAAGATAACTGCATAACATTTAGGCGCAGTCAGCTATTTTAGTTTTATGTGACCGAAAAAAGGGATTGTTTTGTTCTTTTTGTTTTTAGAAGCATCTCTTTTCTATGTTCTAATTTCTTTCTCGAAATGTCATTATTTTTGCTTATTGTTTTTATTTATTTTTTTCTATTGATCATGTTGATTGAGAATTCTGATGAAGCCGAAAGGCGAAAGCTCTTAGGTAACAGATTGACAAACTATGCACTGTTTATGTTTAATCTCCATTTATTCTTTTTCTTGTCTCCTGATTTTGGTCTGTTTTATTGTGCAGTCAGTATTCTTATCCCTCTAGTGATTTCTTATAGTTTTTGTCTAATTTATTTACTTCTCCAACAGCCCATCGTAGAGACTTAGAAGAAGTTAAAACCAAGGTCGAAAGAACATATGACGAAACTATAGCAGCTGTTAATGATCAATGGAAGGATATGGCAGACCAGATAGAATCATTTCATAGTGAGTTGTTTTTTGCTTTACGGCCATTTTTCGAGGGCTTACAGATCATGGTAGAACGGATGCCGATGTATCATGAGGAAAACTACGTTTTTCTTCAAAATTGAACGAATGCAAAGCAATTTCGTATTAGAAATAAATTCGAGATTGTATTTAAAATCGTTCTAACCGTTTCCAATACGTTGAAATATATGAAATGTTCAGAAAGTTAGCAATACAGAGACACCAGTCCTACCCATTGAGCCACGCCACTACGCTGATTGATTGTTTTGGTATTAACGGCCCTTCGAGACAGTATTTCAGACTATATCGGGCCGTCTCCAAGAGAGGGAGAAATAGGAGAAATGACAGGCGAGAGAAAAAATGTCCAAACAACCCCCACCCGCACCCACTGCAAGCACAGCAGGCCCTTGCCCTACAATGTTCCAAACCAGTAGGACGCTCCGGCACTGGAAATTACACACAGCACCATCGCACCACCCGACCACCCCACGCCACTACGTTCCTGGGAGAAAATGTTTCATGGAAGAAAAATGTTAAGCCTGATGCATGACCCGTCGGACAGGGTTGCACGATTTAGCTCAGCGAACACAATCAGGTGTGTAAGGGGAATATAGGGATCATACTGAAATGTAAATGTTCTATTGTTTAATATAAGAGTTAACAAACTTCAATTGCTATCCCGTTCCAGGAATTTTACAGATACAAGTGATCCCAAAAAGTGTATAGCGGAGAGGTAAAGAAGTACCCACTGGGCGTCTAGGAATGCGAACCCACGCCAGTCAGTGTGCACTTCTTCTTTTCTCATATAATGTCCAACCAACATAATATGATCTACATGTACCTGAAACATAATGTGTAATGCATGCGTATATGTATACATGTACACTTGTATTATTTCATTCACACATGCTTACAGGAGTAAACAATGAGTTAACGTTATTGCTTCTTACCAGTAATAATTTTGCTGTTCTGCAATGAGCTGCTTATTAAACACGTACAGTGTAATGAACATGATGAAAGCAGCATATAATTTAGACATTTGTATTTGTTATATACTTACACAATGTAACTCATTCGGAGCTTTATTGACAGCTAGTTTCATCGTTTTCGAGAAATAAGCGAAACAAAACAGCGTGTGCGTTTGGGCCAAATGGACCATACCTTCATCCAATACGAGCTTATATAAATTATATGAGCCGCGACACGAACTAACCAAAAAAGTGGTTGTGCGTCCAGCGCAGACTCAGATCAGCCTAAGTATCCGCCAAGTTTGATCAGACTCTTTGCTAAGCGCTTAAAAGGTAGCTAAGGGTCTCAGCTAGATCCATGCGGACAGCGAAAACTTTGATCAGACTGGGCGGATGACCAGGCTGATATGAGTCTGTGCTGGGCGCACAACCACTTTGTTGGTTTTGTCGTGGCGAGGCTCAATTATGTTTTTGTGCATGTACATGTACATATATGTTGTCATGAACTTGTGAAGTGTGATACGTTTTATTAAATTCTGTATTTCGCAGATATTCTGAGATCACCGACAATCGCTTTCAATGTCCGAGGAGCAACAGACAAGTCCCCAGCAGCCGGACAGATCATAGTCTTTGAAACGATAATCCTGAACACTGGCGCCGCTTTTGACAGCTATACAGGCATCTTTACCTCACCTGTTAATGGAACATTTCTTTTCAGTGTTCAAGTATGTTCGGCATTCAGACAAAACGGAAGCTTCAAACTTGTTGCCGATGAGGTCACACTTTTGAGTATTTCTAATTATAACTATATTAGTAGCTTCACGAGCACATCTGGATCTGCGGTGTATCAGTTAACAGCAGGACAAAGAGTCTGGGTGCAAAATGAACATGACGCCGGATCTTCAGCAAATCTGGAAGATTCGGATAAAGAGCGTGCTTGCTGGAATCAATTTTCAGGAGTTTTGATTGACCTTGACCTAGATTAATAGAACAGAATTGATGAAAGCCTGCTTTGCGATGACAGATTTAACACACCGGATAGACGGCAATCGAAAACGCTCTTAAGAATCGATTACCGCGGATTAAAAACCGTTAGAAACCGCGTTTTCGATTGCAAATTGGCGACAATTTGCAATCGAAAACGCTGTTTCTAATGATTTTTGATCCGCGTTCGTCGACTGCATGAGCGTTTTCGATTGCCGCCTACCCGGTGTGTTTAAAGAGAATTCACTGTCTGTGAAGAAACATTGAATATCTTCTGTGCTAGTTTGTTTATTTTATCTGCGACCACGACAGATGCCAGGAATCGAACGTGGGTCGCAGTGGAGACAAACGCCAGCCATATTCATGAGCTATCTAGACCCCTACTTTTAAAGGCGCTATTGCTCTATAAATTCCATCACGAGGTATCGCTGCAAGCTTCTCACCATAGTTTCCTCGTTGTAAATGACCGCGATCGGCTGACTTAAAACAAATAAAACATCCATGAGTTTCTCATAAAAAGGGTTTGAAAAATATTTGGGTCATTTTAGTTGGCCTACTTTCGATTTCATGCTCTTGAATAAAATGGTAAAAATACAATGTACACGGGTGGGGCCTCATTCACTGTGGCGCTTTTGTTTATATTGGATCACTCAACCGGAAACCAGAAAAGGAAAATCATATTTTGTTGAGCGATTTGTAGTTTTTCATAAACCTGTTTTCCATACTTTATGCCAGCTATTTGGATCAATTTATACACCTCAACCTACATTTTATCACCAAACGTGAAGGTCTAAAAGGTTTTCGTAATGATTTGTGTTTGAGCGTTTTTTACACTGATAGGACTATGGAGACTTTAACAGGAGGTTTGCCCGACAATGACAGTTAGTCAACATAGCGGACTTGTAGGATATGCTGAAGTCGGCATGTTGTCAAGTCTGTTTTGTTGATGTACATGTAATTCTGCTTTGTTGTTGTAATTTGACGTATGCAAAACTAATTGTACACATACTGTAATTGGTTTTATGTTCGCCGGAATAAAAGTTCGCGTTTTGCAATTTTAGTAGACACATTCGCGAGGGTTTAAGTTCGTGAATTGTCATGCTTTCCTATAATTCCTTTGTAAAACCATCATTTTCGCGGATATTAAAGTTTGCACATTTACTGTTGACCGCAAAAATCGCGAACATTTGTACACCGCGAACATTTGTACAAATACAGCACATCAAATAAGTGGACTGATGGATGGATGTTTTTTTTTTTAGTTTTGCAACCTTTTCAACAATATTTCAGTCAATTCGAGCGGATGAAAGAGTCCGATAATGGAAATGCTGAGTGTTTACGATTCGAAAACTCCGCCACCAGCAGGATTCGAACTTGGACCTCTGGCTTAACAGAATGTTAATTTGAAAACAGAAGTCTTAAAGAGTTCAAAAAAGGTTTACAACTAAATTGAAAAACTTTTGTTGAAACGTCCGTATAAGCTACCGGAAGCACACTGTGAGGCACCAGGTCTGACTGAAGATTTTGCCAAAGAATTTTGTTAGCTTTAAGTTTAATTTCAGTCATGTTATACTAGGACATACGGACAAACAAGGGGTGGTCGGGTGGTGCGAAGGTGCTGTGTGTAACTTCCAGTGCCGGGGCGTCCTACTCATTTGAATAGTAGTAGGGCAAGTGCTTACTGTGCTTGCAGTAGGTGCGGGTGGGGTTGTTTGGACACTTTTTTTCTCGTCTATCATTTCTCTCTTCTTTCTCCCTCTCTTTGGGAGACGGTCCGATATAGACTGAAATACTGTCTCAAAGGGCCGTTAAACCCAAATCAACCAACCAACGGACAAACAACTCCTGCTACATAAAATATAGCATGTAATCTATAATCTGTAAGTTGCCACATGTGAAGATTACAGACAGTCGTCCCTTATTTTTACACAAATGTATTACAGTGAGCCGTCCGTAACCGTCACACATGTGTGAAACAAAAGGAAAATTGTCCATAATCTTCACACGTGTGAATATTACGGACGGGTATCCGTTAACTTCACAGCGTGGGTGTAATATTTACGGAAGGTTCATACATATGATATGTAAATTTCATACTAAAGCTACTACATGTAAAAGTCACGGATACATGTAGCTGTCCGTAACCTTCACAGATATGTGAAGCTTACGGAACCATCAAAACGTAAAGAAGCTTACGAGGGTGTGAAGCTTACACCTTCACAGAGCTTCTTCAGACGCCGCAGGACGCGCCGTCCGATAATGGTATTCACTGTTTGCATTAATTACAGGAATTTTTGAGAGAAAAAAATATTTCAGAACAAATCAGCCATCCCTTATATTGGACAAGCACCTGTCCAAACCATGAGATTGATGATTCCACTATGTGTTATTAATTAAGTAATAGTAAAGCGGTATTTATATGGCAAAGGCAGTTCACATAACACCAGTCATAAACTGGGCTGATTTTGACAAGCTCTGTCCATACAAACGAATTTCGGCCAATGCAGGCGAAACTCGGCCAATACACTAGGCTAATATCAATGACGTCAACAGTCACGCTAACTAGTAAAATTGTCATTAATAGAAAAATCGTGTTGGCCCAGTTACAGGTCCTTGGACTGCTGTATTGGCCGAAACAGGTCATCGGACTCCTCGGGACAATGCAGCAGACCTCGGACCTGTAACTGGGCCAATACGATATTTTTTTACTAATAACATTACATCAATGAATTAATTTTACTGGGAAAGTTGAAAAAAGAAATGATTAAAAAACAAGTTTGTGTCTAAACTGCTTTGAAGAGTTTTCAGACATTGACGTCATCCTATGCATATGTTTTTCCTTTAGTACCTATAGCAACTTTTAAGCTAAGGCTATGTTGTCTACGTTGTCTTGAAACCACAGGGCGGTGAAACATTGTACGGAAAGTCACATATTTGTAGAATGCTGTTAAGAACCAAACCTGGAAAATAAGTAAATAAAAATAATAGGGTGAATGGAAATACTTCCAGGGGAGACGTACTACATGTAAAAAGAAGAATTTGCATCCACTTTAATTCTGAACTTGTCTTAACCAAATGTTTCCTCTTCGCGCACTGCACTTTTCTGTGAGAGCAGTTCTTTATTTTGAATTGTCTTCGTACGCCAGGAAAGCAGCTGGAATCCACACAAAAACATGTTGTTTTTCTTTGTGAAAATGGGGCAAATGTATGAATGCTGAATACAAAGTTTTTACATGTTTACAAGTAGAGTAGCTTGGTCTGGCGCGACTGGGGTTCACGGGTGGTAACATGTTTTCATAAATGTTAAAGCTATTTTTTTCGCTTTCTGTATAAAGAAGCACTTTCCAAGACAAACTTATGCCGCTTTGCTACATAATTATTAAAGCAATCAATACCAAATGCGAGAAATTAAACGCAACATTTTCAAGAGGTGTTTGGTATTTATCAAAAACCTTTATATGCTCAATTTCTTCAGTTTTATAAGCACCTGTCAGAGATACAGGTACATGTATATGTCATTTTTACTTACCATTAGAGCAGCGATGGTGACCATAAAATAAACCATATGCACAAGTGTGGTACCAGTTACACTTGGTCTCGAGATCCGGGTAGTTTCCATCGTCTCTATACGAACAATCCCGAAACGTTCCACATGGGGTCTTTACGTTCAAGGCCCTGGAAATGCATAATTGAAGAGCTGCAGATTAGAACCGCCGGCAGAAACTTGAGTCTTTCTCTTACAAGTTGCAAAGTTGCATTATTACAAGTGGTTTATTTATTTATTTTTTTTTCTTTTCTTCCGCCTTCGGTGACAACTTTTATGAAATCTTATGTCCTTCTCATGGCCATATGGCAATAAACCCTCCCTAAAAGTCCTCTATGTCCTCTTCTGTTTAAAGACAAAATTGAAATACAGATCGTAGAGGAGCAACTGATTTCCTTTTATCCCCTTCCCCCTCCCTCCCTATTATGTAGGACAGCAATGGTGAAAAAAGCAGATATCCTATGAAACCTGTGATCATAGACTCAAGCTTTATCAAATAACGGTATGACATCGGCCCAGTAGCTTCATTTGAAATTTTGCTGCATTTTGAAATACTGTTGTTAGTCAGATACTGGTCGTGGTCGGGCGATGGCGGTACGTAACCTTCAGTGCCGAGGCGTCCTACTAATTTGGATAATAGTGGGGCAAGGGCCGACTGTGCTTGCAGTAGGTGCAGGTGGGGTTGTTGAGACATTTTTTTCAGGAGAAAATATTTTATTTTGTAAATAAAAAAAGTCTATTTATTGATGACGTTCAGCTCAAAATGACAGAATGTTCCCAGCTGGCAAAACGTTGAGACAGCATTGAATCAACGTTGATTCAACGTCAGGATATTGCGAAAATATTGAGTCACCGTTGTTACAGCGTTGTGAGTTCACTGAGTTGGAGTCGTCCCTTCGGGCACACACCAATGATTCAACATTGATTCTACGTTGATTCAACGCCATGACGTGAATCAACGTTGATCAAATGTTGAAACAGCGTTGTGTGTCGGATTGCTTCTAATTACCTGTCACAGAGTCCGGTCTCTGCATTGACCACTTCTGGCGGGTGACACTCGACAACTGTGGCTGTTCCATTGACACACTTGGTGTACGATTGACAACTAATCTCATATGCACCGTCAACAGCCGTTCTACAGTTATAGCCATATACTGTAGCTACATGTAAATTTAAAAAGAAGATTAAAAGGCATGACTTTCAAGGCTGCAGAAAAGTTGGAAAACGTCGCACGCAGCATTGTATTGATTTTACATAAATGTAAAAATGCATGTAAACACGGTAATAAAACAGGACCAAAAACGTTCTAGCTGGACAACCATGGCAAACCAAATACAAAATAAAGGTTTAACCATTTAATGCCAAACAGTGCAGACCCGGACAAGGCACCACAAAACGAGGCGTCTGATCGGAGTCTGCACCACCTATAAGAGACAAATGGATGTGTTTTCTTTAAAAATGAAAATAAAAGAGATACTTATAAACTGAGCCAGCACCGCTTAATTGACAACTGGGCTGATACACTTGATAAGAATAGAATAGTCAACTGGGCGTAAATGTGTTAAAATCTTCAAGCCGAGGCTTGAATTTCAAACTTCAAACCTCGAACTTAGGTTTTAAGTCTGAAATGATAGGTTTTAAGTTTTCAAAACCAAGCTTTGAAAAATCATTATCTTCACACATGGTTCAAACGTTCAAACCTATTTTTAAAACTAACCACTGCTTGAAAGTCTAAAATCACAAATATCCACTTCAGGTTTAGACTTGCAACGCGTAGTTTAAGTTTGAAAGTGTTTCCAATCTGTGGTTTGCCAGACTTCAAAAAATTTGCCCTTTCACACAAAAAGGGGAACACAATAGACTTGCAAGGATTGTTTATTTTGAAACTTAGAATTAAAATTTTAAACCGTGATTTAAACAAAATGGTATTTGAAGTTTGAAACCTGTGATTGAGAATCTGAAGCCTAAGACTAAAAACATTTTTTTAAAAATCGGATTGAAGCTGAAACCTTGATATGGCATTTTTATTTTACCTTGGATTGGGTTTGTATTGGACATGAACTTCCAAAATTATGCCTCCATTGACAAGCCAACATATATACAAAATTAATGTAAAACCTCATCCACATACAAGCGCGTAGATATATCAATAGACTAAAGATAATAACAATAATAATTAAAACAATTGATGACTATAAATGAGGCTGACATTAGGATTTATCAACGTGAGAAAAGCAAAGTGTGGTAAATACAGTTTTCCTGAGGTCACAGAATATCTCTACCATAGCTGTTTCAGACCATGGTCGAATGGAATAAAATCCATGTTCAAATAATGGAATTCTCATGCTGTTCGAACATGGTTAAAGGCTTATTTATTCGCATCTCGGGTCGACCAGTTGACTTAGTCACACGACGTCACCCACGTTTGTCCACAGTCCGCAGTTTCAGAATCTGGTAAACATTTCTACATAAAACGTTTAATTACAAAGATGGTTGATAAGCAGTTGTAACTGTTACTTGAATGGTATCCTGCTGTAATACAGCGGGCAACCTTTTTGATGTTAAAGATTTTACAATCTTTTAAGAGCCTACTGTTTTTTTCTAGGCTATTAAAGGCTAGAGGGTAGTTAATAAAAAACATAAATTTATCAGATCCTTAAGAAACCCTTGCGAGGCCCCAGCTCATAGTATACCGGGAGTTACATAACGGGCCTAGAGTAAGTTTTTTTTTAACTTTTATTTGCGTCTTCGAAGAATAACTTCACGATACACAATACACTGAATGATCTGCTTAGCATTTCCTTGTTTTTTGTTGTTTTTTTTCCTATTTTTTTTTCTGGATTCTTTCTAGAAATTTCAAGAATACATGAGCCGCGACACGACAAAACCAACAATGTGGTTGTGCGCCCAGCGCAGACTCAGATCAGCCTGGGCATCCGCCCAGTCTGATCAGAGCCTTCGCTGTCCGCATGAACGTAGCATAGCCCCTTAGCTACCTTTTAAGCGCTTAGCAAAGAGTCTGAGGAGACTGGGCTGATGCCCAGGCTGATCTGAGTCTGCCCTAGGCGCACAACCACATTGTTGGTTTTCTCACGTCGCGGCTCACATGTAGCTATTATACATGTACATGTTTGTTTCTTCTTATAAAGCATAAAAAATATATGTATAAACCCTACATTAAAATGAAAATGTTTTATTATATGGCGATTTAGATAATGATTTTGGAATATCGGGCGCTTAATCTGTTGAAAACCAACATACATGTAGCCGGCCGAGTTTGATCAACCTGATTGAGACCTGACTTTGGCAAGCCGCTAAACAAGAAGGTGCAGAGGTTTCGAGGCAGACATAGGAAATTTGTCAGGAACTGATGTCGGCATCTCAGCCAAATGTGGAGAGACATTGTCATCCAACCATATAAAAATTTGCAACTGACTGTTATATGTTGCTTTGCTTCTGTTAAGTACACGTATCTAGAAAACGGAATCAACTCTCTCTCTCTCTCTCTAACAATTATGTTCAAATGTTTAGGGTTTTATGCTGAAAGTTTAGGGAAATGATACTTACAAATCAATGAAAAACTCAGAACAAATTTCAATCTCAAATCCATTTCTAACCCTACTGAAAATACAAGACTAATAATGTCAGAACTAGCTATCAGTTAGAGGTTTACCTTTACGTAGAGTACTTTAAAAGCGATGTTACCGGAATCAATTTAAAAAATATATGAGCCGCGACACGAGAAAACCAACAAAGTGGTTGTGCGCATAGCACAGACTCAGATCAGCCTGGGCATCAGCCAGTCTGATCAAAATCTTCGCTAAGTGCTTAAAGGGTAGCTGAGAGTCTAAGCTACCTTCATGCGGACAGCGAAGACTCTGATCAGACTGGGCAGATGCCCAGGATGATTTGAGTCTGCGCTGGGCGCATAACCACATTGTTGGTTTTCTCGTGTCGCGGCTCAATTATATATATTTTTTTGGATTCAAAAGACATTGATTGCCTTTTTTCGAAAGTACAAACCCACAGTATTTAACAAGTACATTTACTCTCCGTAAACTTCAAACACTTTTTATGTATTTTTGTTAGTAATTCTTAATTCTGAGACAGAAGTCGTGGCTGAGTGATAAGAGGCGCTCCTCTACGGTGTAGGACGTCGTAGATTCAAATCCAGAAAGTGCCAGCCAGTGCCTGAAAAGCTGTCTCTTTCTATACAGCAGTCAGTGGATATTTTTTACGAATCAGGGACGGTTAAAGACAACGCAAGAAGACGGATGAGCTCCTTCTTCATATGCTGTATCAGAATTTGATGGGCCTAGCCTATAGTAGCCCTTGCCCCTATGGCACTAGGCTACAGGAAAACTATACCATCTTTGATTCCTTTGAGTGTTCTTAACCCATTTATACATAGCGTCTGAATTAAAACTACATGAATTGCATCTTTCCCACTGTTCTGCAAAAACACCTCTTAAATTGTAAATAAACTGGATAAAAGTTTTGAAGTGCGTTCCTAATGTGATTTTGATGTCTTGCGGAGCATCTAGGGTGTGATGGAGACATAGTTTGCGATGTTCAAAGTGCTACCTCATTTCTACAAGAATATTGATGATACTGTTTTTATTATTATTATTATTATTATTATAAATGCTAATAATGATGATAATAATAATAATAACATAACATATCTTTTATTAACACTCACATCACCTAGTTGATAAATGAGGATTTAATATACTTGTACAAACCCAGATCAGGTGATTCAGTTCGCGGTGTCCGATCTAGATTTTCACTAGAAAAGGACCTGGGCATCAATGTTTTAATGGAAGGTTTGTGAGAAAAGATGCCATTGTTGCCAAATTCAGTTAAGTCACTGTTAAATGACGAGTACCTGTAAAATTCGCATATTCTTGTTGATGGGAAGTGGCAATAGGATATTTGTACTGACACAACCTTCCTACAGTTTCCACTAATTCAAATTAGCCCCTCCTGTCTGTAGTTTCATCTCAATTTTAGAACAACATTGCATCATGCCCAGTCTTTCTTATAATAAGGCAAATAGATACACCTCTATTAGTTTTCCGCCATATTAAAAAGAGGAACAATTTTTGAGACTTCCTGTTTGCTTCCCTAATGGAAGAAGTCCTTCCAAAAAGAGCCGAATCTTAAGATTTTCTCAACAGTTAGTTTTGTTTTAATTCCAAACAACTGACATACAAAGGAAAAAAATGTCACTGTTCGAATTTACCTGCTGTCCGAATTTACCCAATTTGACTCTATAATAAATTTACCTTAAACATAGGTCACTGTTCGGATAAAGCGAACAGTGGGGCTGGGGTGAAAGTTATATCGTTACAATATTTTTTGCAGTGGTTGACTACACCGATTTGTTTTATAGTTCCTAATTCCACGCTATTGTTATTGTGCGCTAATATGTGCGTAGTGAAATATTTCTCTCTCTTTTTTTTCGAAACAGACGTTTTAGCAAAATCTGAAAATTCTTTGCGGCAATGACAGTTTAAAGATAAAGATGGGTACACCTCCAGGGGAACCAGGCCCCGAGGTTATAAAACTTTTTTCGTGCTCAACTCAGCTAAGCATGAAATTTTCTCTGCTGATAAATATGAAAATGCCAACCAATGTTGGCATTTTCATATTCATAAGCTGAGAATATTTCATACTCAGCTAAACTGAGCAAGAATACAACTGTACTTGTCAATAATTTGCTATTTATCAGCAGAAGAAATTTCATGTTCAGCTGAGTTGGGCATGAAAAAAGTTTTATAACATCGGGGCCAGGCCCCGAGGTTGTAAAACTTTTTTCAAGCTCAATTCAGCTGAGCATGAAATTTTACTTGCTTATTGATATGTACAGTTGTTTTCTTGCTCAGTTTCGCTTAGTATGAAATTTTCTTTGCTTATTTGAATATGAAAAAT
This sequence comes from Ctena decussata, assembly GCA_963989385.1. Taxonomy (NCBI): domain Eukaryota; kingdom Metazoa; phylum Mollusca; class Bivalvia; order Lucinida; family Lucinidae; genus Ctena; species Ctena decussata. The sequence goes on from OZ022511.1 coordinate 32,655,502, forward strand.
CCAACATTAGTTGGCATTTTCATATTAATTAGCAGAGAAAAATCTATGCTCAGCTGAGTTGAGCACAAAAAAAAGTTTTAAAACCTCAGGGCCTGTTCTGCCAGTTTCATTTCTCTCTCCATTCCGGTGGGGGTCAACTTTTTTTTAGAAATAATTTGCTCCTATAGGAGAAAGTTGTTTATCATATGACGTCACATCCGAGAGTGTAATAAAGCCATGCATTAAAAACAATAATCCACTAGTGGATTAAATATGCAAATTACGTCGTAACGTTATACGTTAACGTCCATAAAAACGTCGCGTTTTCTAATGGCGAAATCGTGACGTTTTAATGCAAATTTTGCTGATAAAATGCAATTTAATGTCATATGATAAACAGAATCTTGCATTCGTGCTCCTGTATTATTGAATTTATTAAACTCGTTGGGGAAAACCGATAAGATGCTCGGCATAGCCTCGCATCTTATCTTTTTCCCCAACTCGTTTAATAAATTCAATAATACATGAGCACTCATATAAGATCCTCTATTTCTTTTAAGAGTAGATCCTTTTTGGAAGGTTTCGTGTTCCAAAGAACTTACAAAAAGTCACCAAAGCTTTTCCCATAGTGAAAATGCGAAAAAAAAAAGATAAAATAAATAAAAATGCAATAGCTTTTTGAAGCAGTACTTTTCACAAAGTACATGTATGAAAAATGTAGGCGCATTTAATGCTAATTACCGCATACTCGGCAATAGCATTCTTTGAGCAATAATCGTACAAAATGTATTTGATGCTATGGAGAGTAAAGGGATTTAAAGAGGATTTTGGGAGTCAGGAAAGACAGATTAAGGACTCACGAAACGCAAAATTTACAGCCCGAACGTGATATTGTTATCCCATGTTTTGGGAGTGTAATTATTATATTAATCCCATAGTTTATATTAAAACTAAATCATACATTTCATCTACAGATCCGTCGCAAGTGACAAAAACATTGACTTACGCCACCTTGATATAGGGCGTACCTATCAACAAAGTATTTTGATCTGAGCTAGAGTCTTTTCTTAGCAGTGATAGCTGAGACTAGTTGGGGGGGGGGGGTGATTTTGCGAGAGAAAAAAACGTGAATGAACAATAATTGTCACTAAGAATCACATTGAACCGGTGCCGGACCGCGTGGCGCAGTCGGTAGGGTGCCTGGATTGTAAGCCAGAGGCCCTGGGTTCGATACCCGGTCCGGCCACTAACTTATTTTCATTTCTCCTTCCGCCGATTCAAGAAGGGCAGTTGTCAGTTACTGGTGACAGTAAGTGCACTTAGTACTGGTTAACCGCTTAGGAGGTCCAAGCCTGCCCAGCAATAGTGTGGTTATGTTAACTGACTGTCCCGACATGACCATAGTTGTTTACGGTGGATGTAAAGCAATCAATCAATCAATTATCCGCGAGCGTTTTAGAAACTCCCTCGCGGCTGGCGTTGGCAACACGTCACCACCATTCGCAGAAGGAGCCCTTCGAGATACATGTAGGGGCTTTACTTCTGGTTTTAGTGTGCCAACTGCATTATCTAATAATTTTACACAAATAAGTTTAAAATAAAATAACTCTAGCCACACGTGTGCAATATACTGTTGATAGCAAGATTAATTGTGACATACATGTAACTATGAACTATTTTGATGACAATGCTTAATGGAATCTATATCAACAACCGGGAAAGTGTAAAATGCATATTTGTGTGTGGTCGTGGGGGAGAGGGAGGAGACACTGCTCATTCTATAGATATTAATAAATTAATCAATTGTTTTGTTTTATTTCTTTTTTTATGTTAAATACTTTAGGCGTTTTGAAAATTCCTATCAGCTAGCGAGTCAATATGTTTGCACCAAACTGAGCTACATGTACATAGGAACGTAAATATGTTACGATTAGCTGTCTTATATCTGTAGAACGCCCAATATTAACCGCAATATTTCATAACTGAAATCGTATAATACAACTCATATCAAAACTTTTTAATTACTCTGCATAATTCTCTCAAGATGGAAGAATTGAAATTGGTATATTTTGTCTGGATCTCAAGCTCACTTATATGTAAGTTGCATTTACATTTAAGCCCAAATTACAATGTACAAATGAGTCTTTTGTCCTTAAAATTTGTCATTTAATGGAAGTATGGTTCAGTTTATTTTTATTTGAAGGAAAATGCCCATGTCTTATGCAAATAGTATAGAACCTTATCAGACGCCGCTATTTGCAGCTCTGTTCAGTGTCTGCGCTGTTTGTCAATGTCTCTTGTGTCCGTCATAGTCGGTTCAAAGCTTCATAGTCGGTTCAAAAGCTCATCAGAGCTTATGTTGCATGTGGTACGTCTTGCCGACTCAACATAAATTTTGGCTTGTCTTGTCTTGTCTTGGGTTAATAACACGGAATTAAATGACTTGAGAATAATTATTTGTTTGAGAATATTCGAAGTTTCTATTGAAAGAATTTCAGTTTGTAATGTCATTGAAAAATTCGCAGAGCATGGCATACATTGTTTGCCAAGCTCCGGAATCAATGACGTCATATATCCGTTGCCATAGCACTTAGAGTTCATATTGATGTCTAAGTGACTTCATCGAGACGTCATTCTGTGAAGGTACTAAGCACAATTATTTGTAATTCCATAGTTGCGGTAGCAACAGATATATGACGTCATCTCAGTTATTATTCGAGAGGAGCATGGCATACAATGTATGCCATGCTCCTCTCGAATATAAGAGAGATGCTTCCTGAAAATCATACAATAAAAAACTGATTTTCTGAAGCCTATAAATTATTCTCAAATAACTCTCGAATATAAGAGAGATGCTACCTGAAAATCATACAATAAAAAACTGTTTTTCTCAAACCTATAAATTATTCTCAAATAATTAAATTCTCTATTTAATGTTCTGATACAATCACGTTAAATATAGAAAAGAATGTGAAGATGAAAGGAGACGATCAGTGTTGTCTACGTTTACAGTATGAAAATAGTCGCGGCCCGCAAAAAATGTACATAACGCAAATGCAAACCGCAAAGGTTCAGACCAGCCTTCGCATATTAGCTGTTCGCCCATATCGACCTAAGCACTCTGAAGATACAAAAAAGACTGAACTGGATGTGGTTACACTTTCAAAATGCGCAGAAATTAGCCTTCTCTTAGCTAGATAGGCCTTATCTTAACTGCAAATGTTTAACCATGATTTTCTAAGAAACAGGGGCCGTATTTTTAAAAGCATATAAGTGGTTGTTATGCTGTTGCTAAGGCTTAATTTCTATGAAGGAGATTTCCTACAACTATGAAATTTGCTCTGGAGGAACAGTCCTTTTCAGACTGTTCCTCCAGAGCAAATTTCATAGTTGAAGGGAATCTTCTTCATAGAAATTTAGCCTTAGCAACAGCATAGCAACCACTTAAGTCGTTTTATAAATACTGCCCCTGATGCATAAAATCTTGAATTTTCTTTTCAGCATCATGTTTAGGTGTCAGTTGTTTCAACAAGACAGATGGTGTTTATGAAGAAAACTGCAGAGCATATACAAGGTGTTCTGAAGGCGTGGAAGTGGTTGTCAACTGCGAAAAAGAAGAAGCTTTTAACACAAACACTAAGATATGTGAAAGGTACGAGTTCTCCTTTCTCTGGCGCAAAAAGCTGTCAGTGTAAAATATAAAAGAAGACAAATTATAGTAAAACTATCTACCTTGATGATTCCATCACATGTTACCGTGCAGCGTATCAAAACAAAAACCAATCAAAAACAAAACTCTTGATACCACTATACGTGGCAGGAATAATAAATAATAAATAAAACCGGCTATTGACTCCGTATTGCATTTAAATAACCAGAATACAATTGTTGACAATTCTAGTGAGGAACTCAACACATATTTGAGAGCTATGAACGATTATACATGTACTACCATGGTTGATCCGCCGCAAGAGGAGATATTCCAGTTTATTACCCCGTAAGGACGGACAAACATGCAATAGCTATTTTATACCACCCTCATCAGTGTAACCTTGCACATTTAAGGAATGAATTTCATTTTTCTGATGTTTATCGAAGTATAAACTACATTGGGTCGCGTGCAAAGTAAGTGGACCCCGAAGGATATCATGTACACTTTGCTACATATAGCGACCCAATGTAGTTTTATAAACTACATGTACATTGGGTCGCGCGCAAAGTAAGTGGACTCCGAAGGGGTTCATGTACACTTTGCTAGCGACCCAATGTAGTTTATACTTCGATAAACACCAGAAAAATTAAGTTCATTGCTTATATTTACATTCTTTTCTATCCATCAATCGACCACAAATTTGCGTTAGGGGCTACAGTTGGAGCAGAAATATAACATTTATACGCAATTTTTCTTCTTACAGCGGAACAGCATCAACGACGTCATAACGGCGCCTACGTCCAATAAGATCGGAGAAAACAATGGTTTATTTTGACTTCACGTAACTCATATAACGTCGCCTGAACCGATGTACTTATTGAAGTATAAACTACATTACGCTTTAATAGTTTATCATAGAGTGCTTCAATAAATGAACTGAGAATGTAAATATTACGAAAAAGTTCTTGCTAAAGCTGGCGTTTTCTTAGCGTTTTCTGGCAAACGCAGTACGTTTAACAAAATATATCAAACAGGTTATCAAATAACACACGAATTAGTATCTCACTGTATATTGAACCTATATTTCAGCAAATGGAAAGTGCCGCCACCCTGCGGTACCTACAGAGACTGCGCCGACAAGTCAAATGGATTTTATCCCGACATGGAAACCCATTGCAGATCATATTACACATGCAGTGAGGGCTTTTTCTTTGGGCATACACTGTGTCCAGCAGGTATATTGAAACTTACTGTAGATTTCACACTTGACGTGCAATAGATCATTCCGAGCTACACCTTGAATGTCACTCAAACATCACCTCATAGTGAATAACTGACCAATGCAGAGACAATTAGCACGTACCCGTGGTCCCACAAATAAAATCGCACGTGTAAAATCGCCCACAAAAAGTCCGTGATTACCCTACAATTAATATAGAGGTGCACACCTGTTAAATGTAGACGTGGCTTCGGAAAGATAAATAATGGACATTTCACTATGTCCAACATGTGTGCTTGGGAGACTTTTATGCCCACAATCTAACATTTGAGTCGCGACACGACAAAATCAACAAAGTGGGCATGTGTGCCCAGTGAAGACTACAGCAGCCTGGGCATCCGCCCAGTCTGATCAGAGTCATCGCTATCGACATGGCGGTAGCTTAGACCCTTTGCTATCCTTTAAGCGCACAGCGCGGACTCTGATGCCCAGGCTGATCTGAGTCTCGCGTGGCGCACATGTAACTTTGTTGGGTTTGTCGTGGTTACGGCACATTTACATCTACGGCACATCTACGTGATCAGGAGGCATGTGCACTTTAACTTGGTATTAATACGGTCAATTTTTTACGGTCTGTTTTGTCAAAATACCGGCACAAAATTCCGTGAGCCGCCCTATCATTTATGCCACGTGTTTGTCCGCTTTGATATTTGGTATTGGCAAAAGAAAGAAATGAAAGAAAGAAAGAAAGAAAGCCAGAAAAAGTAAGAGCTCTTTTGATTATTGTGTTTACATTCATATTGTTTTACATTTCAGATCTTGTATACAACAAAGACCAACATGTCTGTGACTATAAATACGCCGTGCCGCCACCATGTGGAACAAACACAACTGAAAGTGATAATTAGAACAATATAGATCTGTTTACAGACAACTCAAATCATTAAACAGTCAATCCTCTTCATAAAGATATTCATTACAGCAGGAACGTTCTTTACAATATCATTTTGCTATATTTACACTATTGGTGTATTTACTGAAAAGCCCTATAGTAAACCATTGGAACGCAATGTAGTTTACGATCCAATAATTACATTGAGCCACGCGACGCCACATGACTTTAAATGACGTCAAAATAAACCATGGCTCTCCGCTACAATCTGATTAGACGTCGGCGACGTCATGGCTTCATTGGCGCTGTTCCGCTGTTACATGTAGCAGAAAAGGCTGTGTAACTGTTTGACTGCATCAATTTTAGCCTTTATATAAGATTTTGCATCTAGGTTTGCTTGAAATGAATGTACGAGTATAAGCAATGAACATATTTTCCTGATGTCTATCGAAGTGTAAACTGCTGTACCTTGGGGTTCATACACTTTCCCCCGACCCATTGGAGTTTACAGTTCGATAAACATCAGAAAAATGAAACATTCCTAATGCATGGAATCGCTTTATTGTCCAAAACTGCAACTTCAGTTTATCGCCAAATGTTTGGCCGGTCTATAAGAGAGCCCATTGTATCATCATTTTATCTCAGGCTATACTTAATAATAAGCTATAAATGGGCAATGAGACAAGGTCCAATGTGTACGTAAACGTTGAAACAGTATTCTGTTGATGTCGAAAGCATGTTGTGTCAACGTCAGTGTCATTACGACGTTTTATCAACGTAATATGTTTACTGGATATGTTATGGTGATAGGACTGCAACAGCAATCTACAAACATTAATGAGCCGCGACATATACGCCCTTCAAAGACTCAGATCAGCCTGGGCAGCCGCCAAGTCTGACAAGAGTCTTCACTGTTTACATATAGCTAGATTAGACTCTTAGCTATCCTTTAAGCGCATAGCAAAGACTCGGAATGGCCCGGGCGAATGCCCAAACTGACCTGAGTCTTCGCTGGGCGCACATGCCACGTTCTTTGTCTCGATACAGTACACTAAATTCTAGGTATTGGGACAGATACACTCGATACAGCAGTCTGATTAGGGTCCACAATGTTTGCCATACCATCTGCGTGTTCATGACTCATTGCTGCATTGCATTAAAAAACAGTTTCATTTCCAAGACAGTTATGGCAGTTACTTTAGTTGCCCTAATTTTACGATATTGTACGGTTTGTCATGCAATGTATAAATTCATGTGCTCAGAGTTGCTTCAAGTTTTGTATTATTTAGCCGCAACACGACAAATCAACCCAAAGTGGCATATGCGGCCAGCGAAGACTCAGTCTAATCAGAGTCTTTGCTGTTGGCATGGAGGTAGATTTGACCCTAGTCTGCCCTTTAGGTGCACAGCGAAGACTCTGGTTAGACTGGGCGGACGCCCAGGCTGAGCTTAGTCTTCGCGTTGCGCAATTGCCACTTTGTTGGTTTTGTCGTTTCGCGGCTCAAACATTTAAGTAGTGAGAATATGAATATGCACATATACCCTGGTTATATTTTATGCTGGTCATAAACTTGTTCAGAATAATAAATTATATAATTTTGATGCAACAACACTTGCTATTGTTCCTAGAATTGAAAATTTCGCAGAATCGAAGAGAAGGAAATGACCAGGAACCGACACGATCATTACCATATCTTGTCCTAAACACCAAATGGGAAAAGAACACAATAAATACTGCTCACAAAACAAAATATTTACAGTCTCCGTGCATTTATTGGAAAGCCCTATGGTAAATCATTAGAATGTAATGTGGTTTATACTTCAATAACTAAATCGGTTCATGCGACGACACATGGTTATCTCCAATCTGATTGGACGACGTTATGACGTCGTTGGCTCTCTTCCGTGGTTGGTAGAAACCTGCGAATAAACGTTTTACTGCTTCAACAGTAGCCTCTAACGCAAATTTTGGTCTAATTATGGATAGAAAAGAAAGGAAAATATAAGCTATGAACTTAAATTTTCTGATGTTTATCGAAGTATAAACTGTATTGGGTCGCTAGCAAAGTTTACATGAAACCCTTTGGGGTTCACTTACTTTGCCCGCGACCCAGTGTAGTTTATACAATGATAAACATCAGAAAAATAAAATTTATTCCTTAAATGAATCAAGCGAAAAGCCAAGGGTTCTGTTGTTTTCCCTGCAGATTTCGCATGCTATGCTAGAAAACTGAGGCTACCATATCGAGCATTCATAACTGAATAATACTGACGTCGACTGGCAAGTAAATGCCAGTCGCATTAGGTTGAATTCCAAAATCATGTTGGGAAAAATTACTGAAAGCCTGGATTTGCAAATTATTTCAGCATAAGAAAATAGTCAGATAAAATACAACCATAATTCGCTTAAATTTTGTATATTGCCTTGAAAATGCGTCCCCACTGATTCAGTGCCACATTATCGGGTAGCCATGGCAGCGAATTAGAGGAGAAGCCAATTAAACAAATGCACTTAGCCGCATGATCTCATGTAACAAATTATAAGGGTTGGTGCATTTCGTCATGAAAATTTCCAAGATGCACACATTTATATATCAGATAAAAAGCAACTTGGATTTAGTTCAGTACAGTTTAACCCTTCTGTTGGTCTAAATTATTTTGTTCAGTAAAGATAGCTGAGTTGCCACCTATTTGGGATAGAGCTGCTGACTCGGCTTATCACTCGTAATTTATTGTTTGTTGGGATGCCTTTGTCAATCTTTCCCTTTGATGTTGGGGATAGGGTTTGGGATCTGAGTCAGTCAGTTCCTGAAGTGTATTTACTCATTAAATTTGGAGTTCGGTTCGTTCTAGAAGCAGCACCACGTTTACAGCATATACTGTGCTGTATCATCTGAATACGATACACCGATCGTTGAAGTGGCATGGCATGGATTTATGCATTCATCTTGTTAAAAGATCCATATCTTCACTGACAACTATTGGTACACTGTAAAAAATACTGTAGAATTTACGGTAGAATAGCTGGAAGCCAGCTGCCAGTCCTTTCCCCGTTATTTTTACGGGCGTTTGCCTGTAAGACATTATTGGAAATCACGAAATGGAAGTTTTATGTTAACTGGCCGCACTCGAAAATTACTTTGTATTGTTAAAGGGCCATCTGACCAAAGCAACACCTACTCTATTCTGTCCCACTCTGCTTGATGATTTCTGCAATTTTTACGGGCGCCCGAAAAAATAACGGTAAAAGGACTGGCAGCTGGTTGCCAGTTATTTTACCGTAAAATCTACGGGGTTTTTTTACAGTGTACGTTCAGCGCGACTGTGCAACTTTCGTGCAAAGCTAATATACATATGACAGTTTTACTTCTTTTGATTAATTAAGGTACATATAAGTTAAATATATTCATTATTTCCTCTGGACCTCGGCAGTATTGCAAATACATCTGTCTTGTAATAAAATACTATATATGAGAGAGAGAGAGAGAGAGAGAGAGAGAGAGAGAGCAGTACAATAGTTTACTAGGTTATTGCTATACACGTTCTAGAGAATGTGACTTTCCAGCTGTTGAATAAAAGGTGATAGGGCCTTTTCTCACAAACGAAGTCCCCATTCCCTGCAGGCTTCACTCCCGTACATTTATTCATTAGTTTATGAAGTATCTCCACAATTTAGGCCACGAAAGAGAGTTAACTGCCTTAGTAAGTATTATCCTATGCAAAATAAATCTAGCAATTGTTTTGTCTTGCCAGATTCACCATATTAGAATCATCGCCCGACCACCACCCAACTTCACTGTAGAAACTTGACAGTCGACTGGTAATAGTGATTTCCACGGCGCGTAAAGTCCCTATTTTTGCCAGTTGACTTGTAGCAGCGCAAATAAGATTAGAGGTGCCTTTGACAGTTTCTTTAAGTTTTAGTTTAAGAAAGGCAAATTCTATTTATCAGACAGTATTCAGTCAGTTCCTGAAGTGTAGTTACTCTTTAAATTTTCAATCTATATCGAGCCGTCTCCAAAAAGTTAGAGGAAGAAAGAAAAGGGAAATGAAAGGCGAGAGAATAAATGTCCAAACATCCCCACCCGTACCTACTGCAAGCAGAGTAGACGCTTGCCCTACTAAGTTAGAGGAAGAAAGAAATGGGAAATGAAAGGCGAGAGAATAAATGTCCAAACATCTCCATCCGCACCTACTGCAAGCAGAGTAGACGCTTGCCCTACTAAGTTAGAGGAAGAAAGAAAAGGGAAATGAAAGGCGAGAGAATAAATGTCCAAACATCCCCACCCGCACCTACTGCAAGCAGAGTAGACGCTTGCCCTACCAAGTTAGAGGAAGAAAGAAAAGGGAAATGAAAGGCGAGATAATAAGTGTCCAAACATCCCCACCCGCACCTACTGCAAGCAGAGTAGACGCTTGTCCTACTAAGTTAGAGGAAGAAAGAAAAGGGAAATGAAAGGTGAGAGAATAAATGTCCAAACATCCCCACCCGCACCTACTGCAAGCAGAGTAGACGCTTGCCCTACTATTGAGGATACTAAAAAGTGATCTTACGGATTGTTTTGGATAAGCCGTACGGCTCCGCGGTCTTTTCGGAGTCTTCCTTTTTTATCAACAGTCTATTAATTTTGTAGACTATTTAAAGCAAAAAAGAGCCATCTGATCACTCTGTGCAGAGTACATGTAGGCCGAGATGCTTATACTGACCGTTTTAGTGCCATGATCCAGGGGTCGCTGGATCGATCCGCCGCTTCTCCGGTCTTTCGGATGAGATTTTAAACCAAGGCCCCGTCTCCGTATAACCTAATTGTTGGCGGGACATAAAACCCGAGTTCACTCACTCACTTGGTGCCACGATTAGCCGGTGGTTTTGATATCAATTACTAATAACCTTTCCGATAATCTGCTGTTTCCTTAGTTTCCTATTGTAAACCCTAATGTGTGTATATTCCTCAGCTCAGCGGAAATTTCGGTATGCAAAACTAGGGGAAATCAGGATTTCTCGCAGAAAATCACATGCCCTTCCGCAAGCACATCTGTTATCTGATCAAGGCTCGAACCCAAAGCAGTGATTATGGTAAACAGCCCGTTTAACCACCTGACATGGAGGCCTCTTCTAATTTTTTTTAGTATGATTTGCATGCCGATCCCATAAACTGTTTTGCATTTATAAGGCAGATGAATCGCTTATGGCTTTCCTGCCCTTTCAATAGCATTTCAGTCATGTCGAGCAGATGGGAGTGTGACAATGAAAGCTTAGGTGCAATGGAGCCCCGTTAACGACCGAAAAGAAACCCACTTCCATCGGGATTCAATCCAAATGGCTATCCTAGTATCAGTGCTTAACCCACTGAGTTATCGAGGTTGCTCAGTTACACAACGCCATATTTTCTTATGCAGCGGGATGCAACTTCTTAATAATTATAATTTAAAAAATGTGACGAGAAGACTAACTAATTGGCAATAGCGATTTCACGTTAAAATGGCTATTGCCAGTCGACTGGTACATGTAATAGCTATTCTGACGTGAAAAAGCTATTACCAGTCGACTGTCAATAGCGATTTTAGCGTAACATGGCTATTACTAGCCGACTGGCACTAGGCCTTACCTAATCATTATCTGCTTTAGTCTGAATGCATAACAAGAATGTTGAGCGTTTAGAAGCGTTATAATGTTTTTTTAACGTTTTCAAATATTAAACTGTTAGTTTCATCAGACAAGGACAACTCACTGTACAAAAATAGGTCAAAAGAATGATGCTGTTATGGAGACGCTACGTTTGATAATTCGTTACGCTACGTTTGATAAAATATGAAATGAGCCCTGACACGACAAAACCAACAATGTGGTTGTGCGCCCAGCGTCTTCGCTGACCGCATGGAGGTAGCTTAGACTCTTAGCTACCCTTTAAGCATTTAGCGAATAGTCTGGTTGGACGGGACGGATGCCCAGGCTGATCTGAGTCTTCCCTGGGCGCACAACCACATTGTTAGTTTTGTCGTGTCGCGGCTCAAATTTTTTGTTTTGCTCTGGGTGCCTTAAGTTTTCCCCATTTGATATTTAGGGCAAGATGTAGAAATCCATTGTGTCAGTTCCTCGTCTATTTTGGTATTTATTCTTAAAACTCACAATAATATAAGAAGGTGATAATATCTTGGGAATATTTCAGGAGCTGTCAAATTCATTGTAAATAATGGAAAGTTCGGATGTACATGAATTAAAGTCTTCATAGTCCTACGAGTGGTAAAAAAACGTCAAAATACAAATCATTATGAAACCTGTACAGCCTTCAGAATTAATGAAAATATGTCGGTTGATGTGCTTTTTTAGTATCAGATAACTGGCAAAAAAGAATGAACAAGGTATTTTGGAAAAATGATACGTCTCTCCATAAAAATACGGGGTTCGTCTCTGGTTCCCCGTTAAGCAATGAAATAATGCAACCGCGGCACAATTAATGGGATCCTTGCTTAATGTTTTTGTACATTGTATTTATATCAACTGTTAAACGCCTGTACCTTGTATTTTTATCCCTTGTACCTTGTGTTTTTACCATGAAGTAAAGCTTCTGAAATCGAAAGTAGGTCATTTTAGTTGGCAATATATTTTGGAAAGCAAAATCAATGTTAATGCCCTCCATTCTAAAATTGATGGAAGCCTCCAATAATCTCATTTTTTATTATCTGGCTGTTTGCTTGAAAGTAACGACGATAATGAAACTAAAGATGTATCAGTTCTACATGTGTACTAATACGAGACTGGAGAATTCCAGCGATGATGGGACGATAGAAACGGACATTGACAAATACGAGGGGCATTCAAGTTCAGAAATAGTGTAAATGAGTCTGCCGTTCCTAGGAATGTTGACCGATTTTAGAAATTTAGGTTTTAACTGTTAGGTACACATATCACCAATAATCATTCACGCAAAAAATTGAGACACTGACATTTTCTTCAAAATATACCTTGAGAATTGTTGTTAGGGTAGAGACACTGAGTAGAAACGGACAAAATATTTATGTAAAGGCAAATTCATATTTTCTTAAGTCTGGATACAAATAGATCTGAATTGATACCTAGACTATCTGTGTAACTGAAAACATTCCAGTCTAATAGTCACTGTATCAGCTTTGCTAAAACACAAGAGTGACCTTTCAAGAAAGACTTATCATGAAACAATGTGCATTTCTTATGACGTCACTTCCTGTGCTAAATTGAAATGTATATAGAGAGCTGTTTAAGCTTCGGTTTTGAGGTCATTTTGTATGAAGTTGAATGTTTGATGACAGATACGAAATAAAACATGAATAGAATTTAATTCTTGTTTTCTGTAATAAATAATCTTTTACGGCACCGTATGCACTTGTAGGCGGCCTACCTGCTTTTTTAGGATAATTTCCCCCACCCACACACATATTTCAATACCAATATGTCATATGAAATGACAAGTCTTTCAAGTCTTTATGTATGAATTTCACTTGCAATATGTCCCTCTAATGCCCCTATTCCACACAGACCACGAATCCCAAAGAATCGCCACGAATTGATAAATATTAGGATTCGTGGCGATTGTAAATTTTCTGGTCCAATTCGTGATGTTTTACGATTCAGTTACGATACAAGTACGACAGGATTACGAATATTCGTGGGATTCGGTTGGACTCGGCTGGACTCGCACGAATTTTGTCAAGAATTCAGTACGATTTACAAGAACCTATTTGGAAATATTGTACGAATGTTTAGAATTAGGTACGAATTAGTTAAGAATACGCCGAAAGCACAGACGAATCCGGTACGAATAAAAATGAATTCGTAACTATTCTTGAAAATCAGTCGGATTTTCTCTCAAAATATGTATAAAAAGGCCCAAAGCCTGGTCAGACCCTTTGCTGTAAGTATGAATCATCAGAAATCTATGGCCACTAAATGAAGTCTGTACCCACAAGGCACATGACATCGTAACGACGTCGTACTAAGGTCAATGCGACGTGGTGACGTCTCATTGACGTCAGTACGACGTCATACGCCCGCTGGGTAGATAAATGCATGCGTCCAGAGTCTTCACTGTGCGCAAATCCATTAAGGTACATATTCACGAATCCCCGAATGAGTTAAGAACACCTAAGAACGCCTTAGAATCGATTTTGATTCAGTTACGATGCCTAGGAATGCACTAAGAATCTGTTACGAATTATCTACGAATTTTTGGAGTCCGGAGTTCGTGACCAAAATTTTGAACAGCTCAAAACTTTTGCTACGAATTCCCGATTGCTCAAGAATTGCAAGAACTGACTACGAATATATACGATTTAGTTAAGAACTGCACGAAGTTATTACGATTCGGCTACGAACCTTAAAATTTATCAATTCGTGGAGATTCGTGGGATTCGTGGTCTGTGTGGAATAGGGGTATAACTTATGACAGCAGACAAAGTTAGATATATTCAGTATGGCTATTTATCGTTGATTCATTTTGTATTTTACATCAACTGCTGCTAGTGAGCTAAGCGTTTCACTAATAGAATGCCCGTTATTTGTTGAAAATAAATGTGTATAAATAAATAATCACAATTTATTGATATAACGCATTTTAATTTATTTGCATTTGTAACCGCATAGCAGAGGAATAAGCTCGTTTATTGTGTAGAATTGTGTAGAAGCTGGAAATGTTTCCTATATAACTTTCTTATTTTACATTTAAAAGGCAATATTACGTGTTTCTTCGGTAAATATATGTTTGCTTCATTGAGTAAATAGCAAAAGAACACAAGTGACTTTGAAAGAAAGAAAATCTACAGTTTCCAGTATCCAGACCCTTATGACATAAAAGCATGTGCTGTCACGCATATGTGACTTTACGTAGACCATTCTAAAGCACTTGAATGGACCTTTCCAATGATATATAAAACTAATGCTAAATATCAACCGATAGGATACCCTGAGAGCATTTGCGTTATTTCTGAAATACCACTCATATATAGAAAATCATTATTTACAAAAACAAAATCAAATAGTTTTGCTGGACAGCATTGGAAAAGGCAGGTACGGCATGGCAGTGAAATGAATTTCAGTCACGATATATTACGTTTTAGTTACACTTACTGACACAATCTTTAACTTGAATAACAAACTATTTACAATAAATAGTATGCATATTTGAAAGAGACTGGCCGGAAACAATCGTGTTATCAAAGCTATACGAACTCAAGTTCACGTTGACAGTTACTTTTATGGCCAGAGAAATAGCAATGCGGAGTGAACTGAATGACATTTGATATGGTAAAGTGCATCTTATAATTCCAACTCAACTTCCTAATACTAATTTAGCGCAATTTGATTGGTCAAGAGCAAACAGAAAACGGCGTTTATACTTCGATAAACCCCCAACACCAGAAATCTGGAACTACTTGGAACTATTTTCTTGGCGGCGATTTCTAAGATGCTCACTATAGCTGACAATTTTGACAAAAAGATGGCCGAGTTGGAATCATAAGAAATGAATTCTATTTTTGTGGATTTTATGGATGTGTAAACGCCGGCGAATCACTTACAAACTTAGCATAAAGCCTTGTGTAAACGCCGGCGAATCACTTACAAACTTAGCATAAAGCCTTCGGGCTTTATTCAGTTTGTGAGTGATTCGCCGGCGTTTACACATCGATAAAATCCACAAAAATAGAATTCATTCTTATAATATATGTTCAAACAGCGCAGATTTGTACCAGTCTGTACAGCTGCAAAGTCTGATAAGACTCTTCAGTTGTATAAAAAGACACTCTGGCTTATCTTTATACATGTAACGATCATGTATAGATCAATCTATGGATAAGAGCCCAGTTGTTCGAAACTAACGACATCTCAAATACGTCAACATTTTTGTTGAAAAATGTGAAAAACTTTTGCACTGCAAAAGCTTATCACATTTTTTCAACAAAATATCAGTGTATTTAACAAGTTGACCCCTTAACGAGCTCGCTAGGCTAAGGATGCTTTGAACAACTGGGCCCTGTACTCCAGATAAGGCGGGGTTTAAAGGACAATTCTGACGCATTTTCTTATTTCTCAACGAATACATGTTGTGAAACCTTACTAGAACCATCTCGACGAGCCGGTTCTAATTAGGGGTTACATATGTTTTTGTTGAGAAATAAACAATTATCCATAAATTATTTCTCTCTTCCCCTTCTAAAGTGGAGCAGCGATGGGCCCTGATAAATCTATTCTGGACACAGCAAGTACTCTCACATATATCTATAAAGTATTACGCACAGTTTGACTTGGTTCTTCGCTGCTGGCCCTTTCATCATGACATGGTTAAGATATGCATTGTGCCATGTTCCAAGCCAGATTATAAAACTACATATGCCAGATGATGCGAAATTCCATTCCCGTTTGGAAATAAAAACAAATCAAGTTGCTGCGAATGGATCTATACCAATATACTGAACGGATTTAAAAACTTCCAGCCATTAATTTTGAATATCTCAGAAATAAATGCAGCTACGTCCACCGAAATTTTACAACAGGCATATTCAATTATACCCGATATGTCCATATCCCCAATTTGAAATCGTTTAACCGAATCGGTCAGGAATAAGCACGTGCTTCTCGTGTTTGTGCAATTTACATATAGATGAGTCGATTCGTGTATAGTCCGTTTGCTCCCAAATGCAAACGGCATCCCCAATATTTTCTCAAAATTGGTGAGAAGTAGAAGATTTTAGTATTGCTCATTCTTAATTTTCATCCTATACATAACAAAATCATAATTTTGCCGAAATGTGAGGTATTGCATAAAAAAGTTTCTATACAAAAACAATACCTAAAATATGTCATTTTCACCTCTTAAT
The DNA here is from genome assembly GCA_963989385.1 of Ctena decussata. Classification (NCBI taxonomy): domain Eukaryota; kingdom Metazoa; phylum Mollusca; class Bivalvia; order Lucinida; family Lucinidae; genus Ctena; species Ctena decussata. The sequence goes on from OZ022511.1 coordinate 32,672,095, forward strand.
TACAAGGGAGTAAAAGTTGGCTGTTGGAATTCCCGTTGAGTTTTTACGTGTTAGAGCATGTGACCAATGTATGCTATCCCTAGAACAAAAATTTGTATAATTAATTGAAATTTTATTCTGAATCCATTTTTTCTACTTTTTGTTTCATCCATATATTATCAAGTTTTAAAACATACAATTTTTACTCGCATAATAAAATAATAATTCAATGTTTATTTACAACATAGTATCACCTGACTAGTGATACCATGCATTACGCGTGCGGACAGGTGAATACATTTTACTATTTCATTCATATACGCCCACACCTGTATAGATCTATAGTAAACAACGAGTTTACGCTATTGCTTATCAACAATATGTTGGCTGTTCTAACAAGCATACGACGCCCTTTAGTGAAACTGCTCAGTTTTTGCATTACTGTCAATTGAAAATATTTTACAAAAGCATCCAAAAATTTGGACTTTCCGTATTCTGTTATGTATAGTTATAGGAATCATTAGGACATTAGAACATTTGATGAAACTTTCATCGTTTTCGAGAAAATAAGCAAAACCCCGTTTGCACTTGGGAGCAAACGGATTATATACTTTTATCTGATGAAATGTTTCTATTGTAGTTTGAACTCGCTCTTTGGCTTTATTTGGCTTACCGAACCTAACTATCGCAAACAGGTGCAGAGTTTCGGGCAAGTTAAATGCTGAAATTTCAAAAAGTGACGCCGCGAGGCAATTTTATGTGTTAATTACGGCAAATTACAATCTCAGACGTGCACGGTGTATAGGAAGCTCCAAAGACCGTCAGAGAAGCACCCTACCGAGACTAAAAACCAGAGGTCATGACGTTAACTTAGGTCGACGCCGTCTCCGTAATAGGTTTTGCGCGACAGTATCAGCCGCAATGATAATTGCAAACCAGCGTGGGCAACGTACCAATGTTAAGACAGTAAGAAATGGTCTAAAAGAGTGTTGCATAAGATAACACCGCTATCGTCTTATGCATTTCAGAGACGTTACGCTCTTTTACTGACCGCATTTAAGTAAATAATACGAACAAACTGCGTAATCTTTAATTTTGATAAGTTTCAAGCATTTTATCGTAAAATATTAAACACTGTCATTAGTGAAAGGATCAGCAAAAGCTAGCTATAAAAAGTTGGTTTTTAATTGCTCTCAGTATATAACACCGTCATTCATCTCTTATGAATGTAAAGCATATCGATACAATATTTTAACTTTGTAAAAAAAAATAACTTGTCGACTCATCATAAAACTCTAAAAACGGCCAAACAGAAATTTTGGTCTTGCCACTTTCAGGGTTTTGAAATGAATCCACGATTTCTTTCATTTCAAAGTAAATGCCTTGAATAAATATGCATTTTATACGCACAAGCTAAATATTTGCCGACTCTTTGCAGAAGCTTGGGTTTTCAATTTTACATGTGGAAATGGAATTGCGCGTTTTCCAGCCGTACGTGGTCAGCGTAGTCCCAGGACGAACAGAGCAGACATACATACGGCGGTAGTTTCTAAGTCGGTGTAGTACATACTATTTGAAGACACTCTTTTACATGAGGTGGTTGAACTGAAGAACGGGTGTTTATCTACTTAATTACAAACAAGCCCATTAATTGCCTTTTGATTTGCGAATCTTATATCATGATATTAGATTATTTATCAAGGTGTATCTGTTTATAGATGTAAGTCTACTTGGATGCCCAAATATTCGCGGTACTCCCACGATTAGTACCGTAAGTCAAGACACACGACAATTACAGAGGCACAATAGGGGTAATTTTGAGGAAAAAAAAGTCTGCGAGTACCACATAAACTATACTTCTTCTAAATTAGCAAGAACGTCCGGCAGTTTTGTGTATCTTTTCTTTCTTTCTTTTTATTTTCCTCTTCTTTCTCTTCTTCTTCTTTCTTTCTTTCTTTCTTTCTTTCGTCGTCTTCTTTGCTGGACGTATCCTGTACTTGCCATTTGGAGGGGTAAGGGTGCTGCAGGTGGAGCGGGGAATCACGGTCTCCTTTCTTTGAGTGTCAAAAATCATAAATTTGGCAATAAGATTACTATTATTATAGATCATTGCAATGCGTCGGATATAATTTCAGTGGGAAATTTGAAATTCATTATCAATATACAAGGGCCTGAATCTTTAACTTGTTATCGCCTATTTTCAACAATGCAAAAGATATGCAAAGAAAAGTCGAATTCTTAATAAACAGATAAAGGAATTCTTGATATTGAAAAACCGAGTGTCTTAGGATATAGGAAATAAGGATTTTTTCAGGTATTAAAACCTCAGTTTATAAATTCTTGATATCAAAAATCGATTGTCAATATAAAGTATTCCACTCTTTTATTTCATTTTCTTAATTTTGTTTATTTATTTATGTACTCCTAAGGTATTTTCATATCTAAAACGATGATGATTAAATATAGGCAATAAATAGTAATATGACGCTTAGTACATGCACGTCTGCTAATGCATTTAGCTTCCACGATTGCCGGGTGTCTAGGATTTTCTCTTACGAAAGTTCCCCTTATTAAACCTTCTGGACTGTTACACCAAAACACCTATATAACTGGCCAAAATGAAAATCTCAAGCTAGCTTAGAAATTATTTTGCCAGTGAAGTGAGTGAGATTAAGAAAAGATGGAAAAGATTTTGTTTTGTTTAGTAGCACTGGCTGCTGGAATCTGTAAGCGATTTTTTTAAATCTTATTTTATTTTTGTTAATTATTCGACATTCATATGCGATCTTTCGCTCTGGGTCTTGTTAGAATTGCAGCTGAAGGGGAAAGTCATGCATATAAAGCAATAAAATATTCAAATATTGCAGGCTTTTAATATTTATCATTGGAATTAAAGTAAGGACCAAAGTCAGATATACAAGTACTCAGGTCCCATGTGATTTCTTTTCAATACTTTTCTAATGAGTTAGTCTGTAATATTTTTGATGTTGCTGACTAGCAATACAGTAGTATTCAGTATTTATCCAAGCAGTCTGTTAGAGTATATGAGCCGCGACACAAGAAAACCAACAATGTGGTCGTGCGCCCAGCGCAGACTCAGATCAGCCTGGGCATCCGCCCAGTCTGATCAGAGTCTTCGCTGTCCGCATGGAGGTAGCTTAGACCCTTAGTTACCCTTTGAGCACCTAACAAAAAATATGATCAAACTGGGTAGCTGCCCAGGCTCATCTGAGTCTGCGCCCGGCGCACAACCACATTGTTGGTTTTCTCGCGTCGCGGCTCATATGGTGTATACATGGATCGAATACATTTCCGGTTTTGCCATTATTCTAGTATGCTTGTCCAATTTCGAAGTAAAAAGTGTTTCATTCAGAAATGTATGAGGCATCTAGATTTACGATATATAGGTATATGGTCTTGGGAAGCAACTCTGCCACTTTCCTTTTTCCTCCTCCTTAATGAGGGTCAACTCTTAAAGAAGAGAATTTAGTCATTTAAAATAAATTCTTTTCCTTTAGAAAAAAATCCCTTATTGAAAGGGTTTCTTTGTCCAGGAAATCAAACAAGGAGTCATAAAAGCTGTTCCTTTCTTGAAAAAAAATGGCGGAAGAACATGGAGGTGTACCCATAAGTGGCGCAGGGTCAATGGGCAGCAACACTTCCATTTTCACTTTTGCCTCATATTCTTATTGGGATTCAACATCGGAAAATATGAAGTTAATAATTGTTTCCTTTACGAGAAGAGTCCTTTGTGGAAATGGACGGGGTTTGTACCACATGGAATCAAATGGTAATTTTCCCTTTCAATTTGAATGGATGTACCTTAAATGGATGTATGGATGAGTTTGGAAAGTATGGCCCTTTCAACAGCATTTTAGTATCAGGCCAATGGATGTTTTTGTTTTTTTTATGCTTATGGGCCGGGTTGAGGGCGTGAAACACGAAATACATGTAGCTTCTACTACATAGGCTGAAATAATCTGAAAAACAGAGAATTCTAAATTGCGCCCGTCGCGTTTGGAACATGACCCTCAGTCAACTCGCAAGCTTATACTGGCCTTCAGGTCTTTAGGGTTAATTTGTATTTATTCTATGGTATAAGAGAAGCTTTCTCAAACCTATGCAAACAATGCATGTCTAGTGATTATTCATCGGAGATTCCTTCTCCACTTGTTCCAAAACACATATGAGCCGCGACACGAGAAAACCAACAATGTGGTTGTGCGCCCAGCGCAGACTCAGATCAGCCTGGGCATCCGCCTGGTCCGCTCAGAGTTTTCGCTAAGCGCTTAAAGGGCAGCTATGGGTCTAAGCTACCTCTATGCGGACAGTGAAGACTCTGATCAGACTGGGCGGATGCCCAGGCTGATCTGAGTCTGCGCTGGGCGCACAACCACATTGTTGGTTTTCTCGTGTCGTGGCTCATATAAACGGTACAGTGCGTAAAACTGTTTTAATATACACTTTTGCATCGTTGATCGGCCAGAAAGATCATGTGCTTGTACCACAATGTCGTAGACGCAACGTTCCAGACCCAGTCAGTTTCAGACTGAATAAGTTTTAGACGTCAGTCTGAAAGCTGACTGTGACTGGAATGTTTCGGGTACGACATAGAAGTACATGTACATGCACATCTTCTTGGTGGCCTATTCACGGATGCCAAAGTGTCAGACTGCTGATCTAATGGTCTTGTTGACGATATTTGCCGAAACTATGATCTAACGATATTCAACGATCTTTACCGACTTGTCGTCATGTGTTTTTTGTGCATAAATGGTCTAATACCTGAATCATTGTCAAATTGCAGCGTGTGTATCGGCCGTGAACTGTACTGGAAAAGCAAATGGAGTTTTTGAGAAAGGATGCAGGTCCTACGCCATCTGTACTGACGGAGCCAGCAATATCGTGGAATGCGCCATTGGCCAGGTGTTTAATAATGCCACGAAAATGTGTGACGAGTGAGTATATTCATGCTATGTAGAGATTATTATCACTCTATAAATTTGAATTTAAACATATCTATTCTGCAGTTCATACGAGTCCATTTCTTTTCTTTATACGTTGAGTCGGCATTAATTGGAAACCCCATGTAGAACACATAATCGGGAAACATTTGCGTCGAAACCCTCCCAAAAGTGAGTTTACTCTAATAGGAAAGAAGTTTAATTCATATTACTCTGAGTTCGGTCGGCTTCAGTCGCAAATTTTTTAACTTACTTTTCAGCAAAAGTTTGGATGAGTCGATCGTTGCAACACATGGCAAAAGTATGTTTACGTTCTGTAACATATGCGTCAAGCATCTTTTGAAAGCTTGAGCAAACAGCGCTAGTTATGTCCTAAAAGTACTACTATTTTCCTAGTGTATTTTTCGTTACCCAAGGTAACATAGGTACACTGTAGTAAATTATACTCACATGCAGAGATTATATAAACTTATTATTATATTTAGAATGTATTAAGGTAACAAAGTAATACAGGTAACAACAGGTAACATTGCAGGTAGGTGTTAACTGTGAAATGTTATACTGTTTATTTAGGTAACAGGATAACATGGGTAACATCGGGTAACAACGCGCCTGTTTTAGAAAAATGCAGCCCTTTTAATTAAAATGCATATATTTCAATGGCCGTGGTTGTGTAACAGGGTAACATAGGTAACGATGGGTAACAATGGAGAGATTCAAAATTGTAAATTCTGGTCATACTATTTGAGTAACTTAGGTAACAGGAGATAATAATTTGGTTGGGGAACACGTAAACACAGGTAACATAACTCTAATTTTAGCCTAACACTAATTCTAGTACTATAGTGTTACCCCTGTTACCTGTGTTACCTTGGGTAACGAAAAATAAACTTACATAATGTACATGCAGGGTACCATGTAGTACAGGTTGATAAAGCATTATAAGAGTATCATATTTGGGTAACAGGGTCACACAGGTAACATAATACTAACCCTAACCCAACTCTATCCCTTACCTAACCCTTACCCTAATACTAACTCGAACCTTAGCCCTATTTTAGTAGTGTTGCCCATGTATGTTACGTATGTTACCTTGGTTAACGGAAAATAAACTGTTGAGAAAAGAGTAGTACTCTCAGGACATATATGTACATCGCAGACCCAGATCAAACTGCTCTGAAAGGAAGCAGTCTGATCAGGGTCTCACTACGTATTTTACATTCAATGTGTATCTTTTGGACTAAACAAACTGTCCAATTTTAGGACAATTACGGAATTAGTTTAGGAGTCCCAATTTTTAGGTATTGTTACATAATGCAATTTTTTATCAACGCGTTTTATAACATTGCTACATTTAAAAAGAAGCAGGAAAGTCTGGAATTCGCCTTCTTTGCAACAAGTTGCATTCTATCCTGTTTCGCCAAGATGGCGTTTCATTACGGAAAAGATTGTTTAATAATGTGTTCAGTTCGATTGTGTCTTTATCATAATATATAGTATCATTGCATTGCTGCCTCGTACTCAGATGTATTTGGATCGTGGTTATTCGTTGTCCGGTTTTCATCAATTTTTCACTTGTTTTTTCGCTTTGTCCCACGCTTTTAGATTATTTGAGTCCTGGTACGGCTCAAATTCTAAATAATCTGTTCGGTCCTTTGCGGCTATCGAGTGGTTTCAGAGGTTGCTGAATTCGCTTTCCAATCATCGGACAAGAATATACCCCTTAATGTCTAGACATGTTATGGATTTAATTGCAACAAATCTGCTTGCTAAATGACATGTAAATTGCATGCAGAATATGAAATAGACCTACAGCGCTTGTAAAATACCTATCAGTCATGATCCCGAACCAGACGGTACAGGCACCGGGCTAATTTGGTCGCATATGTTTAATATATGTATCCTGGTATTTGATACTGTAATTTTTCCATATGTTTTATTATAATTATTATTGTTATTATTCTCTTCTTCTTAGTGAGGCCAACGTTCCTCCACCATGTGGTATGCTGATAGATTGTAGCCAGAAAAGTAATGGGCGTTACCCTGACCTAGACCAGAACTGTCATACATATTACACGTGTACAGAGAAAAAATTCTTCGGCCACAGTTTTTGTCCCTCAGGTTGGTTGATATTGTTGTTGGAGTAACGTACATAACATACTCAAGCCAGTTTTAAGCTCCCGGTTGAAATGTTTATGTAATGGTTTTAATTTTCTTTTATTTTTTCTCTTAAAATGTAAAATCGTCTATGTCATCATCAAATATGGAATTTTGTTTTAGAATGTTTCGAGTAATAGGAAATATACCTCATATAGTGATATATCTCATATAGTAAAAAGCGACTGTGTGCTAATAACATTTGACCGGATAGAACTATTCAAATATGGATTTTGGCAATATGATTCTCTTCGTGTCCTGTAGAACCACAGGGTCTTATTAAAGTCAACTCTCGATATCTCGAACACTGATATCTCAAAGTACCTTTGATATCAAGGAATATAGTTTGGACATATTCCTTAGTTTCATTTAAATTTCAACTCCTTTACCTCAACCTACTGATATCTCAAATTAAATTTTCTGGGACCAGAAAATTTACTTTGAGATATCAGCAGTTTGGGATGAGCTTCGACTTTGAGATATCAAAAGTTGACTGTAATGATTTGAAGAAAATAACAGTCTTCCTACTTTATAATAAAAGAAAAGCGCATTGATAACGTATTCATGCAGGGAAAATCCTATGCGAACTTACGTTATACTATAAATTATAGTTCATCTGCGATTATGAAAATATGTGGCTACGGGCGTCATTTAATTTCTCAAAAACAATATCTATGACTCCTAAAGAATATACATACCGGAGCCTCTGATCTCTATAGGTAAACGGGTAATTTTGTTCGGAGAAGCATCCCTGCCAGTTTTATTTAAGGGTCTTTTCTTGAAAAAAAAAATAGTTCTCCAATGAGATTATTCTTTCTTTTAAGTGTTTTACTCTACTAGGACCTTCTTTTTTTCAAGAAGAGATACCTATTGACAAGATATCAAAAACAAAAACGGCATAATTGCTTCCCCTAAAAGTGTACTGACTCATCTTCGCAGCGGGCACATGACGTCGAAATGGCGTCGTGCTGACGTCGATGCGACGTCTTTACGTCGCATCGACGTCAGTGTGACGTCATTATGACGTCATTTGCCTTATTACCTTAGCTACTCTGGTGGTATTGTTCACATAAGTGCCCATATTCTTTTCAGGTTTGGTATTTGACAGTGTTCTAGGAATCTGCAACTGGCCTGACAATGTAGTGGCACCTTGTGGAACAAAGACGACCGGTTGATCTGTATAAATATTCATCATGGTGGCCCAGCGGCTTGTCTTAACTCATCTATGTTCGAGTAGCTGTGACAAAACTTAATGAAACCGGCATTTACTTTGAGACAAATTTATCGTAGCGCAACTTCTGTCCATTTCTATAAACTTTAACAGTATTTATAAGTTTTCAGCACAGCCAATATATTGAATATATCTAGACCTTGCTATACCAGCACGCCAAAGCAAGCACGTTTGCAAATTTAGTTTGCACACGTAGCATGATTTTGCGTGCTAGAATAGAACTGTATAGATATTAGACTAAAACTAATATTTCTTTATGGTAAATCTGCCTTAAAATACATGCTGATATCTATAGCATAACAAGTCACTGGCATTCATTAAAAATTATATATCTCACTCATTGTATAGATTGGAAATGTTTTATATAGGTAACTGGTTACCTAATGACTAATGGTCATACAATTATGGAAAAAACAAATAAAGTATTCTGAAGAATAATTTCTTATCTCTTTTTGTCTGTTTGCTCTTGTTCTATTTCATAATGCATAGCACGAGCGCAAGTCTATGACTGCTAAAACTATTTTGAAGACCACCCAATATTTTTGCATAAGCAATGATGCAGTATCGCCCAACTTGACTGAACATACATTTTGATGGACAATGGCGTAAAATCTAAATTTCTATCCATCATATTGATGATTACCGACACATAAAAAGCATTGCAGATGTTATTGACAGTTTAGATTTTCAGGTAACCAACAGTAAATGGAAGTGTTAGTGAACCGACGCACTGCACTAAATAAACTAGGGAACAAATTCAACATTTACGTACAGTGTGAGCCTTCCTGTGTTTATTACATGTAATAGCTCTAAACACAGGGTCAGTCCAATTAAAAAAATCTAATTGTAGATTTTAGTGTATTTTTAACACTGACAAAGGTCATAATTGTACCTCACTATGCCAGTTGTAAATATCCTTGCGACAGCCGTTGCGTCGTTTTTAAGTAATTGCTGGCAATGACTTGCAGAACGACCCTCACAACCTCATATATTCCAGCATCCCAGTTGTAAATATCCTTTCGACAGCCGTTGCGTCGTTTTTAAGTAATTGCTGGCAATGACTTTCAGAACGACCCTCACAACCTCATATATTCCAGCATCCTATTAAGGTGGTGATTTGCGGTAAATACATAAATTTGAATGAAACCATAAAAAATTAACGTATCTCCCTTATAGTTAGCAGACTTCTTATTTTTGTTGTTCACTACAGTTTAGAATACAAAACAGAGGGGCATGCTGTTTAAACAAGTATTTTATACGAAAAGATCAAAGTATTATTTTCTACACAGAAATCTAAAAAAGAATAACATCGTTATTGGAGATGTACTTAGCTACCCCAATAGAAAACACTTGTGTTTATCTATTCTATTTTGAATTACAAATCAAAACAGAAAGCAAAGTGAATGACTATACAGGTGACCAGAACGCCAGAAGACTACAGACAAGCGGACATAATTACACAGGAGCCGCAACAGAAGTACCGCCTTGGAACGGTCGGTTTTAGATTACTGGTAAGCTTAAACTTATTTTACTGGATTCAAATCCTCGCCCTTTGCTTTTTACAGTGGTCCAAAACATTTAGTTAGTTGTTTGGTCCGTATGAAGGTTTCGTAAAATATGTTAAAGCATTTTCTAATAAAACAAACACTCCAAGAAGCAAATGTGACATTGCTGTAAAATGGCCAAGGTCAACACAAGCTTATCATTTGAACAAATTTGATAGAACTCTAGTGTCCAATGTGCTATATACAGTTTCTTCTACCATTGTCCCATATAAAGGCACCAGAAAGTGAAATTGGCCTTGTTGTAAAAAAGGTCAAGGTCAACACATGATCTAGTAGTTTCCAATATAAAAACACTAGAAAACAAATTTTATCTTGCCGTAAATGAGATTAATGTCATCGTTTGAACATTCTTGATCGCACACGAGTGCCCAATGCTGCATACCAAGTTTCAAGGCTATTGGTATAATGTCGTCAACTAAATCGTGCGTTTATGAAGATATAAGGTTGCCAAAGGTCAAGGCCATTTACCTTTGTTCAAGATTCTGTGAAATATCAAAATTAGAATATACTTTTGTTAAAAGCCATAGGGCCAGTTGTACATAGAAACAAAATTTAATCAAATGATCATGGTGACATGGCCAAGATTGTCGTAATGCCAGTTTATCATATGACGTCGCTGTTGTTCAGTGGATAACGTCGTGTCATATAAAACGTATGGTCACACGTGTAATAACACTTTGGCATTTACACGTAACGTCATTGACAACGTCCATGTCAACAATGCGTTTTCTTATTGAAATAATGTTCAGTTTGAAGATGTTAAAATTGCTTTTAAATGATCATATAATAAACAGAATCTTACACTCGTGATCATTTCATATGAAAGTTATTAAACTCGCCGAAGGCTCGTTTCATAAATTTCGTATGAGCTGATCACTCGTGTAAGATCCTCTTTATATGATTAAACACTTTTAAAGGCTTCATCTTCCTCAGATCTAAGGACTGATGACCTTGAAACTTGGTACCAAGCATCCGTAACTCAAGCTCTACAAAATATCTTCAAAGAGTCTTCAAATATTGACCTGCATTGACTTTGACCTGGTTTATGGCAAGGTCAACTTTAATTCCGATGCTTATATATAGGCATATGCTTAAAAAGTGGATTAATTAGAAACTTTTTAAGCCTAGATTATGATAATTGGTAAATATGGTTAACAAAATTAATACATGAATGCATACGGTGACCAAAGTTCAAGACCATTTTTTGCCCTTTGTTCTAGGTCACTGAGATTTTAAGATTAAAAGTTACACCCCTCGAAACCACTGGTTTAATTTTTTTACCAAATGAGCGAAGTGACCAAGTGTGTCTGTTAACAGTAAGGTCTCAGGTGAGCTACAAGACCATTGGTCCTTTGTCTCAATTTAGAAACACAAAGAACTGAGTAACCGGTGGTTATTGTCCGATGTTCAAGGAGATATACGATAGTTATAGCATGGAGTCTTTGTGATACTTAAAATTTTGGAATTCCTTATATATGCTCGTATGTGCGACTTTTCATATCTAGTATTTACAGTGTATATTAAAGAAATGAATTTCATTTTTCTGAGGTTTATCGAAGTGTAAACTACATTGGGTCACGTGCAAAGTGAATGAACCCCGAAGGGGTTCATGTAAACTTTGCTAGTGACCCAATTAGTTTACACTTCGATAAACATCTGAAAAATTAAGTTCATTGCTTATATTTACAATCGTTTTAATCAAATCTTTCAAGAAAAATCTTGTATAAGCCCCAAAATTGAAGCAGTAAAACACGCGTACGCGCACTTTTTATTGCTAACAGCAGAACGGCATGTATGACGTCATGACGTTGATGACGTCCAATCAGGTTGTAGAAAGCCATTGTTTATTTTGACGTCATTGACGTCGCGTGTCTCAATGTAATTATTGGAATGTAAACAACATTACGTTCCAATGGTTTACTGTAGGGCTTTTCAGTAAATACACCAAGAATGTAAATATTATCTAATGCCATATTGAGTTTGCACGTGCGCTTGCGCAAGCGCAAAATCGAATTTGCCATTGACAGTGCACTGTAGACAGCACACAAAGACAGTAGGTAGCATAAATAGAGCTGAACATGAATGGTAACTTTTTTTCACAAATGGTGCTATAGATTATGAAGACAAACTATATATTAACGTAAAGTAAATGTGACGAAAGAAAACAATCAGTATATATACTTTACAAAGAATAAATCTGAGAATAAAACCATACATTGAAAGCTTTGACTTGTCGTAAAGCCTAAAGTCTCGAAAAGATTAATTTTAACATTTAAGTGACTATAATAATATTTACTTATCTCATCTACAGTGATCATTTGTATCCTTTTTCATTCTTTCTATACATAATTGTTGTTGATCTTTGCTTTCGCTAGGTTTTTGCTTTTGGTTTGTTTGAAATGGATGGTTTTCTGATTTTCTTTTATTTTCGGATGAAGATACTTGAGCCACGATACGACAAAACCAAAAAGTGGCATGTGCACCCAACGAAGGCTCAGATCAGCCTGGGCAGCCGCCCAGTCTGATCAGAGTCTTTGTTTTGTGCTTTAGAGGTAGCTAAGGGGAAACGCTAGCTCCATGCGTTCAGCGAAGACTCTGGTCAGACTGGGCGGATGCCCAGACTGAACTGAGTCTTCGCTGGGCGCACATGCCCCTTTGTTTGTTTTGTAGCGTCGCGGCTCAACTGTCCTTCCAATCGTCTATACAAAAAGCCCTTATAAAGCCGTTTTAGCTGTAAGCCATCCGCTGAAAGACGAAAAACCGGCCCCATGAATAACCCCATTTCCGTGGTTGGACTCATTTAACGTACGAATCCAGACCTTGTCCCCTGCTGTCAGTTCAACAGAAAGAAGTCGACTGCTTGACAAGTAGGCCTGTGTTCCCATGGCTGTTCCATAGTTGACCATAACGCGTTGATCATTCTTTGCGAATTCTACGTACTCGCTCTCTTGCGGTCGTACCATTATATCCATATTAAGGACATACATGCCATCTAAAGGTGCGGTAAACTTCCCTGACTGACCATCGTATGCTTGGTCTGTGTTAGTGATGACACGATCAAAAACGATAGTGTCGCTTGGTTCAAGGTTTGTCAGATCAGGTGTTGAATGCTACTTTAGCTTCAACGTTTGTTTCTGAAATATCAGCTATATGTTTATAAAATCGTTGTAAAATTTATAGACGTTTATAGATAAAGGGATGATTAATAAAGAAAACTGGGGCCGTATCTATAAAGCCACTTAAGTCGTTGCTATGCTGTTGCTAAGGCTAAATATCTATGAAGGAGATTACCTACATGTACAACTATGAAATTTGCTCTGGAGGAACAGTCTTTGTAAGACTGTTCTTCCAGAGCAAATTTCATAGTTGCAGGGAATCTCCTTCAAATAAATTTAGCCTTAGCAACAGCATAGCAACCGCTTAAGTCGTTTTATGAATACGGCCCCTGATTTTTAAATCACCGTCCCCAACAATTTTCCTCACCTCGATATAAGCCACGCACGGTACTGAAAATTCAGTTTATTGGATATAGGTACATGTAGTATTAAGTTTGTAAAAAAATGACCGAACTAATATTTCTTCGATTTTCCTACAAAATATATCAAAAGATTTGTAAGATAGTGTAGACTAGGATACCACAACATTTTTGACTTTAGACTTGCGTTTTAAGAAAAAAGAAGAAAACTGAGGAACTCTTTGCATCCCTACATACTATTAGAAAAAAATAGTCATGTAAATCAGAGCAAAATTGACCGCATTAAATATAGACTTAAAAGTTTAAAAAAAGAATATCAAACTGCAGCCAAAAAAGTGCACTATATGGACCTAGCACAACATTTTTCATTTTTTATTCAAGAAAGACAATAAAAGCGAAAAAGTTTCAATGCCCTACATAATTTAATGCTATTTCAAGCTCACACGATATCGTCATTTACAAGTAGATGAAAAATGTTGCCCGTGTACGAGCTCAGCTGTAAACTTTCTAAACTGACTGTTGCCAATACAATCTATTTATTTATTTATTTAATCTTTCCAAAATGACCGTTGCCAATACAATTTGAGCCGCGACACGACAAAACCAACAATGTGGTTGTGCGCCCAGCGCAGACTCAGATCAGCCTGGGCATCCGCCAAGTTTGACCAGACTCTTCATTAAGTGCTCAAATGGTAGCTAAGGGTCTAAGCTACCTTCATGCGGACAGCGAAGACTCTGATCAGACTGGGCGGATGCCCAGGCTGATCTGAGTCTGCGCTGGGCGCACAACCACATTGTTGGTTTTGTCACGTCGCGGCTCATTTATTTATTTATTTATTCAATCTTTCCAAAATGACCGTTGCCAATACAATTTATTTTTATTTATTTATTTATTTATTTATATGGTGATGAAGCCAGGTTCACTTACTTAATGCTCTAGTTCCTCAGTTAAGTCATGTATCATCTTCATCTGCAGGCGTCATTCAAACTGTGAAACACAGTGTCGGTCCGATATCCAGTGGCTATAAACAATCGTGCAAAACAGCTGCGAAACCAGTAAAAGTGCTTCAAAATTTAATTCACCCATTTCGCTTCTAAATCAACTTGCCTCTGACGTTGAAGCGAAAAATTCTGTTCGATCATCAGATCATGTCAGCCCGGAGGTTAAAAAACTTGAGCACATTCTCAAACTCAAAATAAAGCACACTGATTGGCTACTTCCGAGCACATGCTCGGAAGCAGCCAATCAGTGTGCTTTGTTTTGAGTTTGAGAATATTCTCAAGTTTTATAACCTCGGACACATGTCGCGAGAAAACAAACATCTTCAGGTTATGCATATGCGCAGATTGATCTGACTGTTGTTTGTTTGCACTCGTTTTCTGTTTGCTCTTTAAATCAGTCATAGTTTTCCATGGGGCATAAACATCAAAGTTTATATATAAAACCAGAGGACCAATGGTCCTGTAGCTCACCTGACACTTGGTCCTGGTATATATTTTAATGCTTTTATACATGTATATAGCACCAGGGCAGGGGCAGATAACCCCCCTCCCTTGGGGATTAATGTTGAGTCCCAATTCTATATACCAAGCCACAAGGTCACTGGGCCTTTGCTTCTGGACAAAGATTTCTGAAGGGTTTTTATCATATATAGGCGCGGTGGCCACCATGTTCATGTGACCATGATCATCTGAACAAACTTTGATTCCTTTGACCCAGTATAAAAGCTCCATATGAAACACAGTAATCATTTGTATAAACTATGATGGGCCTGAGTGCCCAATGCTACATACCGTTACCAAGTTTCAAGGTTATAGGCCTTTCGGTGAAGAGTTTTTAGCTCACCTGTGAAGGTGAGCTTATAGTATAGCCTTTGTCCGTCGTCCGTCGTCGTCGTCGGCGTCGTTCACACTCTTTAAACATCTTCTCCTCAGGAACCACTGGGTCAATTTAAGCCAAATTTCATATGGAGCCTTAACAGGATGGGGGAACGAAAGTTTATATATTTGGCCCAGGTCACATGACCAAGATGGCCCATCATATTTTATACAAATCATTACCTTGCGTTGACCTTGACCTAATTTACGGCATGGTCAACTTTGGTACGTTAGGCTTTTATATGGGAAAACGCTTAAACAGTGAATTTCTCAGAAACTATTTAAGTCTAAGGTACAATACGTGGTATACATGGTCGACTAAATGACCAGATGAAGATATTATGTCACTAAAGGTCAAGGTCATTCCGTCGGACCATCCGTCGTCAAGATTTTCAAACATCTTCTCCTCTGAAACAACTGGGCCGATTGAGCCAAATTTCATATGGAGTCTCCGTGGGATGGGGGATCTAAAGTTTATACCCGGGGTCTGGGTCACATGACCAAGATGGCCGCCGTGCCCATATATGGTAAAAACCCTTCAAAAATCTTCTCCAGAACCAAAAGGCCTATAACCTTGAAACTTGGTGTGTAGCATAGGGCATGCGGTTCCATCATAGTTTATACAAATCATGACCTTTCGTTGACCTTGACCTCATTTACGGCATGGTCAACTTTGGTACGTTAGGCTTTTATATTGGAAAACGCTTAAACAGTGGATTTCTCAGAAACTATTTAAGTCAAAGGTACAATTCTTGGTATACATGGTCGACTAAATGACCAGATGAAGATATTATGTCACTAAAGGTCAAGGTCATTCCGTCAGACCATCCGTCGTCAAGATTTTCAAACATCTTCTCCTCTGAAACCACTGGGCCGATTTAAGCCAAATTTCATATGGAGTCTCAGTGGGATAGGCGAACGAAATTTTATACCCGGGGTCTGGGTCACACGACCAAGATGGCCGCCATGCCCATATATGGTAAAACCCTTCAAAAAACTTCTTCCCCAGAACCAAAAGGCCTATGACCTTGAAACTTGGTGTGTAGCATCTGGCATGCGGGCCCATCATATTTTATACAAATCATGACATTGCGTTGATCTTGACCTAATTTACGGCATGGTCAACTTTGGTATGTTAGGCTTTTATATGGGAAAACGCTTAAACAGTGGATTTCTCAGAAACTATTTAAGTATTAGATACAATACTTGGTATACATGGTCGACTAAATGACCAGATGAAGATATTATGTCACTAACGGTTAAGGTCATTCCGTCGGACCATCCGTCGTCAAGATTTTCAAACATCTTCTCCTCTGAAACCACTGGGCCGATTGAAGCCAAATTTCATGTGGAGTCTCAGTGGTATGGGGGAACAAAAGTTTATACCCGGGGTCTGGGTCACATTACTAAGATGGCCGCCGTGTTCATATATGGTAAAAACCTTTCAAAAATCTTCTTCTCCAGAACCAAAAGGCCTATGACATTGGAACTTGGTGTGTAGCATAGGGCATGCGGGCCCATCATAGTTTATACAAATCATGACCTTGCGTTGACCTTGACCTAATTTACGGCATGGTCAACTTTGGTATGTAAGGCTTTAATATTGGAAAACGCTTAAACAGTGGATTTCTCAGAAACTATTTAAGTCTAAGGCACAATACTTGGTAAACATGGTCGACTAAATGACCAGATGAAGATATTATGTCACTAAAGGTCAAGGTCATTCCGTCGGACCATCCGTCGTCAAAATTTTCAAACATCTTCTCCTCTGAAACCACTGGGCCGATTGAAGCCGAATTTCATATGGAGCCTCAGTGGGATGGAAAAACGAAAGTTTATACCCGGGGTCTGGGTCACATGACCAAGATGGTCGCCATGCCCATATATGGTAAAAACACTTCAAAAACCTTCTTCTCCAGAACCAAAAGGCCTATGACCTTGAATCTTGGTATGTAGCATTGGGCATGCGAGCCCATCATAGTATATACAAATCATGACCTTGCGTTGACGTTGACCTAATTTACGGCATGGTTAACTTTGGTATGTTAGGCTTTTATATGGGAAAACGCTTAAACAGTGGATTTCTCAGAAATTATTTAAGTCTAAGGTACAATACTTGGTATACATGGTCGACTAAATGACCAGATGAAGATATTATGTCACTAAAGGTCAAGGTCATTCCGTCAGACCATCCGTCGTCAAGATTTTCAAACATCTTCTCCTCTGAAACCACTGGGCCGATTGAAGCCGAATTTCATATGGAGCCTCAGTGGGATGGGGAAACGAAAGTTTATACCCGGGGTCTGGGTCACATGACCAAGATGGTCGCCATGCCCATATATGGTAAAAACACTTCAAAAACCTTCTCCTCCAGAACCAAAAGGCCTATGACCTTGAATCTTGGTATGTAGCATTGGGCATGCAAGCCCATCATAGTATATACAAATCATGACCTTGCGTTGACGTTGGCCTAATTTACGGCATGGTCAACTTTGGTATGTTAGGCTTTTATATGGGAAAACGCTTAAACAGTGGATTTCTCAGAAATTATTTAAGTCTAAGGTACAATACTTGGTATACATGGTCGACTAAATGACCAGATGAAGATATTATATCACTAAAGGTCAAGGTCATTCCGTCAGACCATCCGTCGTCAAGATTTTCAAACATCTTCTCCTCTGAAACCACTGGGCCGATTTAAGCCAAATTTCATATGGAGTCTCAGTGGGATAGGGGAACGAAATTTTATACCCGGGGTCTGGGTCACGTGACCAAGATGGCCGCCATGCCCATATATGGTAAAAACCCTTCAAAAAACTTCTTCTCCAGAACCAAAAGGCCTATGACCTTGAAACTTGGTATGTAGCATCGGGCATGCGGGCCCATCATATTTTATACAAATCATTACCTTGCGTTGACCTTGACCTAATTTACGGCATGGTCAACTTTGGTATGTTAGGCTTTTATATGGGAAAACGCTTAAACAGTGGATTTCTCAGAAACTGTTTTAGTATTAGGTACAATACTTGGTATACATGGTCGACTAAATGACCAGATGAAGATATTATGTCATTAAAGGTCAAGGTCATTCCGTCTGACCATCCGTCGTCAAGATTTCCAAACATCTTCTCCTCTGAAACTACGGGAACGAAAGTTTTTACCCGGGGTCTGGGTCACATGACCAAGATGGCCACCATGCCTATATATGGTAAAAACCCTTCGAAAATCTTCTTCTCTAGAACCAAAAGGCCTATGACCTTGAAACTTGGTATGTAGCATCGGGCATGCTGGCCCATTATAGTTTATACAAATGATGACCATGTGTGGACCTTGAATTAATTTACGACATGGTCAACTTTGGTATGTTAGGCTTTTATATGGGAAAACGCTTATACAGTGGATTTCTCAGAAACTATTTAAGTCTTAGGTACAATACATGGTATATATGGTCAACTAAATGACCAGATGAAGATATTATGTCACTGAAAGGTCAAGGTCATTTTGTCGGTCTGTCCGTCATCAAGATTTTCAAAACATCTACTCCTTTGAAACCACTGGTCTGATTGAAGCGAAATTTCATATGAAGTTTAAGTGTGATCAGGGAATAAAACTTTGTTCTCAGGGTCTTGACCAAGATGGCCGCCATGCCCATATATGGTAAAAACCCTTCAAAATCTTCTTCTCCAGAACCAAAAGGTGTATGACCTTGAAACTTGGTATGTAGCTTTGGGCACTCAAGCCCATCATAGTTTATACAAATGATCGTGCGTTGACCTTGACCTAATTTATGACACTGTCAACTTTGGTACATTATGTAGGCTTTTATATGGGAAAATGCTTAAACAGTGGATTTTTCAGAAACTATTTTAAGTCTAAGGTGCAATATTTGGTATATATGGTTGACTAAATGACCAGATGAAGATATTTTGTCTTTAAAGGTCAAGGTCAAAATTCTTTTACTTTTGTACAAGGTCATTGAGATTCTGTCACCCGTCAACATTTTCAAACATCTTCTCAGAGGCCACTAGGGTCAATTGAAGCCATATTTCATATGGAGCTTCACCGGCTTAAAGGAACCATAATTTGTTCAGATGGTCTTGGTCATTTGACCAAGATGGGCACCATACCCATATATGGTAAAAACTCTTCAAACGTCTTTTTCTCGAGAACCGAAAGGCCTAGAACCCTGAAACTTGGTAACGGTATGTAGCATTGGGCACTCAGGCCCATCATAGTTTATACAAATGATTACTGTGTTTCATATATTATAAAGCTTTAATACTGGGTCAAAGAAATCAAAGTTTGTTCAGATGGTCATGGTCGTATGAACATGGTGGCCGCCACACCCATTTATGATAAAAACCCTTCAGAAATCTTTGTCCAGAAACAAAGGCCCAGTGACCTTGTGGCTTGGTATATAGAATTGGGACTCAACATTAATCCCCAAGGGAGGGGGGGGGTTATCTGCCCCTGCCCTGGTGCTATATACATGTATAAAAGCATTAAAATATATACCAGGACCAAGTGTCAGGTGAGCTACAGGACGGTTGGTCCTCTTGTTACCATATATGGGCATGGTGGCCATCTTGGTCAAGTGACCAAGACCATCTGAACAAACTGTGGTTCCTTTAAGCCGGTAAAGCTCCATGTGAAATATGGCTTCAATTGACCCCAGTGGCCTCTGAGAAGATGTTTGAAAATGTTGACGGGTGACAGAATATGGTAAAAGGGTTTTTACCATATATGGGCATGGCGGCCACCTTGGTCAAGATCCCGAGAACAAACTTTTATTCCCCGATCACACTTAGACTCCATATGAAATTTTGCTTCAATCAGACCTGTGGTTTCAGAGGAGAAAATGTTTGAAAATCTTGATGACGGACTGACCGACAAATTGACCTTTACCTTCAGTGACATAATATCTTCACCTGGTCATTTAGTTGACTAAATATACCACATATTGTACCTTAGACTTAAATAGTTTCTGAGAAATCCACTATATAAGCGTTTTCCCATTTAAAAGCCTAACATACCAAAGTTGACCATGTCGTAAATTAGGTCAAGGTCAACGCAAGGTCATCATTTGTATAAACTATGATGGGCCCGCATGCCCAAAGCTACATACCAAGTTTCAAGGTCATAGGCCTTTTGGTTCTGAGGAAGAAGATTTTTGAAAGTTTTTACCATACATGGGCATGGTGGCCATCTTGGTCATGTGACCCAGACACCGGGTATAAACTTTCGTTCCCCTATCCCACTGAGACTCCATATGAAATTTTGCTTCAATCTCCCCAGTGGTTTCAGAGAAGAAGATGTTTGAAAATCTTGATGACAGATGGTCCGATGGAATGACCTTGATCTTTAGTGACATGATATCTTCATCTGGTCATTTAGTCGACCATGTATACAAGACTTAAATAGATTCTGAGAAATCCACTGTTTAAGCGTTTTCCCATATAAAAGCCTAACGTACCGAAGTTGACCATGCCGTAAATTATTTCAAGGTCAACGCAAGGTCATCATTTGTATAAACTATGATGGGCCAGCATGCCCAATGCTTAATTCCAAGTTTCAAGGTCATAGGCCTTTTGATTCTGGAGAAGAAGATTTTTGAAGGGTTTTTACCATATATGGGCGTGGCTGCCACCTTGGTCATGTGACCCAGATAACGCGAAAAAACTTTCGTTCCACTAAACCATGGAGGCTGCATATGAAATTTGGCTTCAATCAGCCAAGTGGTTTCAGAGGAGAAGATGTTTGGAAATCTTGACGACGGATGGTCCGACAGATGGTCCGACGGAATGACCTTGACCTTTAGTGACATAATATCTTCATCTGGTCATATAGTCGACCATGTATACAAAGTATTAAACCTTAGACTTAAATAGTTTCTGAGAAATCCACTGTTTAAGCGTTTTCCCATATAAAAGCCTAACGTACCAAAGTTGACCATGCCGTAAATGAGGTCAAGGTCAACGCAAGGTCATGATTTGTATAAACTATGATGAGCCCGCATGCCTGATGCTACATACCAAGTTTCAAGGTCATAGGCCTACTGGTTCTGGAGAAGATTTTTGAAGGGTTTTTACCATATATGGGCGTGGCGGCCATCTTGGTCATGTGACCCAGATACCCGGAACAAACTTTTGTTCACCCGACCTAGGTAGGCTCCATATGAAATATGGCTTCAAACGGCCCAGTGGTTTCAGAGGAGAAGATGTTTGAAAATGTTGACGAAGGACGGACGGACGGACGGACGGACGACGGACGGACGGACGACGGATGCCTGGCTATACTATAAGCTCACCTATGAGCCTAAAGGCTCAGGTGAGCTAAAAAATCTTGTTCAGTCTGTTCTGAAATGATTTTGCTTTATTGGAAATGTTTTGACACTGAATGTAATCATATTTAGAGCAAGTACTCATAAAAAGCATAATAAATAATCATAAGTAAAATCATATCAAATGCGACAAGCATAAAAGTGCTTAACGCATATGCTAGAAGCAAAGGCTCAGACAAGCCTGCGTGTCCGCGCAGCCTCATAAGACCCATTGCTGTTCGTATACTACATGTAGGGATCCTTAGGAATCTACGGACACAAAGGAAGACTCCAGTACATGTATGACTTCATTAGACTTGGACTAGTTTGAGTCCCAAATGGCCGCAGATACGTGAAACAACCATTTTGCGTAGTGTGTGTCATATTTGAGCCACGACATGACAAAACCAACAAAGGGGCATGTACGCCCAGCGAAGACTTAGATCAGCCTTGGCATCCACCCAGCCTGATCAGTCTTCTCTGTCTGTATTAAGCTAGCTTAGCCCCTTAGCTACCCTTTAAGTGCACAGCAAAGGCTCTGATTAGACTGGGTGGATGCCCAGGCTGATCTGAGTCTTCGCTGGGCGCACATGCGACTTTTGTTTTCTCGTGTCGCGGCTCATATTTAAAGGAAAGAAATGCGACCTACGTTCGAGGGCTTTTCAGACGGATCTTTTGTTCCTTCAGATACTAAAAAACGTTTGAAATTTATGTCTGAACTTTCGGAAGTACCATCTATTTGACTTATTCAAACGTAGTCTGTTCTGAAATGATTTTGCTTTGTTGGAAACGTTTTGACACTGAATCGAAACAGTCAATAAAGTAATGTGGAGTACACCTTACATACTCTCTAAGTTTCCAGACATTCTGTCTATTTTGTGCATTTTTCCAGACTGATGTAAATTATGTCAGTTTTTCAAATACAAGGCCCTGATGGAACTCCATCGCTCGCAGAGCTCAGCCTGGATAAATGATCTTGAAGCAAAAGGACCATGATGGTTCTATAGCGTTGTTATGGTCACCTGAAACTACAGCTTGCTAGTAACAAATGGTACACTTCTCGATCTAAACTGGGCTTACACACACTTAACAATCTCATGTAAATTAAAGACCTGGCATCTGGTTGCCAGGCCCTGTTCCATATATGACGGGGCAGTGTAGTAACTTTTAAGTATGGAAAATGACTGTATTATATTAAGTATTTCCGATCCGTTACTTAAATTAGAAATGGATTACACAATGTATAAAGTACGTCGCTGTATTTTACGACCAAAGAAAAAAAACTCTCTGAAAAAGGATAAGTTTGAAAAGCTGAAGTTTTGTCAAAAGCATTTCACCGAGAAAATTCCTAGTGCACAAATTCAGCATGTCTGTAATACAAGTACAAAGATTCAGACCTCTTCCATGGAAACTCTAGGAGAAGTTGATTACACAAAGTGCGTACTTTGTATCGGTCAATGCATTTAACTGTTGCAAGTATGGAAAATGGCGAAATTCCAAAAGCTGTAATTTTGTCTAAATTAATTAATCCGTGAAACATCTACATGCTCATTGCAGTATGTCTGTAACACATGTATATGTTCTGCGCTAAGTAGGAATCAGTACAATTCCGGAATTGTACTAATCCAAGTTGGAATTCTCACATTGTTGCGCAAAGTGGGAATTCTTTCCTTGCGCAAGACGATTCCGGAATTGTCTCTGCGCAAAGTTAGAATCGGCACAAAGTGAGAATAATGTTTAGTTTGAGATTACTATGGATCTGTTCCCTTGAGCCTCTTGGGTAAAATTTTTATGAGAATTAGAACAACGATTATGAAGGGAAAAAAAAACAAGAAATGTTACAATGTGTAACAAATGCCCCCGAAGGCCTTTGAGTCCTGGTTGGTTCAAACAATATTTTATTCATCAAAATTTCAACTAAGATACAGAGACAATAGATCAGGATTTGATCGAAAGCCCAAGGCTTGTGAGGACCATCTCCTGCTAGCAATTTTAAAAATACTAAACAAAGGTTGAATGTACAAATTAACAAAGATTCCAAATAAATACATCTTAATCTAAAACAGTCCTGCAATGAATAGAACTATCCTGAATATGTTTAGACATATAGGCAAAGACTGCTGTATGTTTGCATGAGAAGAAGCCGCTATTATGCTAATTAACTAATAATACTAACACAAGAATAACAGAGAGAGAGAGAGACAGAGAGAGGGAGAGAGAGAATGACTTCCTCATCCGGTCAGTCCCAGCTGCACATGTATATAACAATTTGTTTACCAGTTAGATGCACTGTGAAATGCTACGGATTAAATCTTTTAGAGTGTATTATGAAATTTTGCACCCGTGTAAAGATGTCTTCGTTTATCGCCGGCGATACCCCCTCTTTACCATACATTAAATCCCTAAGTGTACATACTTGTACTAGGTCTGCGATGTGATTCTGTCTTGCAGCAGTGTGAATAGGACAGCTGAATATAAAGTGGTTTGTATTTTCTATCTCGCCACAAAGACATATTGGACTTTCGATTAGATTTCTTGCATAAAGATGCGCATTCAAGGAACTACATTCCAATCGAAATCTTGTGTGTAAAATTTGACCTATACGAGTCCCAGCATTGTAAAACTTTGCTGTGGGGATTAAGTTTGAGTTTAAATGTTTCTTGAAAGCTAAAATAGAGTCGCTCTGTCGGATATGTAAAGGTTAACTATTCCAATCTCTAATTGTTGCTGGTAGAAAAAGAAATATAATATATGTTTGTTCGTGCATGTATTGTTTGAATGCCGTCGGCGTTTCGTAGGTTATATGGATTATTTTCCCTAGTGTACGGAGGAACTAAGCTCGAGAGAATATCGGGGGTCTGGTGATTGACCATTTTATAGAAAAGTAACAACCTATGTTTCCTGCGACGATTTTGGAGTGGTTCCCATCCTACGTCCGCAAATAGTCTTTCAATATTACATAATTTAGTAGCCCCTGAGACTATTCTTGCTGCTTCAGTGTGAACAGACTCTAATAATTTAACATTATCCTGACTTAGGTTATCCCAGGCAGAATCACTGTATTCTAACAAAGGCCTAATAAATGAGAAGTAAATTTTTTCAAGAGAAGATCGTTTTCGCTTAAATTTTAACCCTCTTAGCATGTTTATTCTTTGCCAAGCCAAACGCGTTATCACTTTAATGTGCTCCGACCATGATAAATTATTTGAGATATTTAACCCCAGATGTCTGTAGATATTGGTCTCTTGGATTTCAGAGGTATGTAGAAAAAGAGGAGGATGAGTAATAGGATTAGGCTTTCGAGATATAGTCATAGAGAAAGTTTTCGAAGGATTAAAATCCACAAGCCACTTTTCAGCCCCTGCATGTACTGTCTGCAGGTCTCTGTTTAACAACGAGGCGGCGCGTTCGGGAGTCTCTACGGTGACGTATAGGCTTGTGTCGTCAGCAAACAGGCGAATTTTGGTACCATTTTGATTAACAGTGTCATTAATATAAATAAGGAAAAGTAGAGGACCAAGAATGGAGCCCTGAGGAACCCATGCTCTGACGCTAGCCCATTCAGAAGACTGTCCGTTTAAAACCACGCGTTGGGTTCTGTTTGAGAGATAACTGGAAAGCCATAGTAGGAGATTGCCTTTAATCCTGCTGAAGAAAGTTTATATAGAAGACCCCTGTGCCAGACCCTGTCAAAGGCCTTACTCATGTCGCAAAACACTACTCTTATTTCTTTTCCACTGTCTACAGCTTGACAGAAAGTATGATAGAGAAAAATTAGCTGATTCGTTGTAGAGCCGTTTCGTGTAAAACCAGACTGAAAGGGTGTAATGAGGCTATATTCTAATACGTAGTTGTATATGTGTTTGTGAACGCATCTTTTCAGACATTTACCCACATTGCTTAGGAGAGATACAGGCCTATAATATTACTCGGTAGAGTTTTCTCGTTCTTATTGTGAATAGGGGTTAGATTTGCCTTTTTCCATGCTTCTGAGAACTCGCATTGTTTCAAAGAATAATTAAAGAGATACTTAAAGGAATTTGGATATGTTGTGCTCCTTCTTTAAGAAGGCGTGAGTTTATTAGATCAGGACCACAAGATTTAGAAACGTCAAGCGATTGTAAGACATCAAGAATTTCTTGTTCATATATATGTATAGATTCTAGAACGGGGCGATTTAGTTGGTTGCCTGGTGGCAGGGTCCTATTAGCGTCATTTATCGTTGACTTAGAAGCAAAATAATTGTTAAGGGCTGATGCTTTTTCTAAATCTGTTTCAAGAATTTTTCCATCTGCATGAAGGGGTGGCACTGAACTGGAGGATAAATCAAGCTTTAACAGTTGTTTTGATATTTCCCAAAAATACTTTGTATTTACTTTTTCTGCATTTAGTTCATCAGTTAGTTTGTTGAAGTAGTTTTGTTTGGATTTTCGAATTTCACTAGTAACAGTATTGCGTATTTTTCTAAATTTTTGCCATAAGTTGATCGTTAGTTTTTTTAGCTTTCCTATGTAACCGTTTACATTTTCTGATAAGTTTCCTAATTATGCCATTAATCCAAGGGTATTCGTTTTGCCTAATAGTAGCTATTTTGTTAGGTATTGATTTCTCAGCCGTGTGAATTAACATATCATTGAAGAGTTCCACCGCTTTATTGGTATCTGGTTCATCTAGAATGCAAGTCCAGTCAGTGTTTGATAACAAATCTCTGAAAAGATTAAAATCAGCTCTATCATAATTCCATATACGCCTTTTATAACATTTATCATGTTTATGTAAAGATTTAGTGAATTTGAGTTCACAAATAATTGGGCAATGATATCGAACGGGGTTATCAACATGATCAATAATAGTATCATATACCCCACTGGTTATAATGTTGCTGGGATTGCGCGCTAAAATGAGGTCTATTAGAGATTCAGAAGATTCCGTATAGTGTGTAGGTTCCTCTATCAATTGCTTCAGGTTATAGTCTTGTATTAAATCGTACATCTTATTATTGGTTGAGTTGAGCATATTATAATTGAAATCACCTACTAACTTATCAATATATCTTTAATGTTTGTGTTAAATGCCCTGTCGAAGCTTTCACTAATCAAATTATGATACTCAACGGTACTATTTGGCGGTCTATACACGCCACCAATCAAAACTGTTTTACTCTTTCTGGATATTTGGACCCAAACGGCCTCTAGATCATGTAGATTATTAACTTCTAAATCCTGTCAACGTTTGAATGAAATGTTGTCCCGTATGTATATGACCACGCCCCCTCCAATGCGGTCAGTTTTGTCATATCGGACGGGTTCATGAAAATGTTCTATAGAAATTTCGTCGTTGGATATAGTAGGACTTAGCCAACTCTCTGAAAAGATCATGACATCGTAAGCAGCAGACTCACATCTGACAAGATCAATTTTTGGTAAAATGCTTTGTATATTTAGATGAAGGATACTAAATAAGTCTGAGATGCTGAGTATTGTTCCAAAGAAAGGATAGAGGAGACACTAGACATTGAAGTACTTCTGACAGAGTCTGGCCCTGGGTTTGTATGAACGTCTCCACAGAGAACTATAAGGCAAGCCATTCAGACGAGGAGCAAAACAACAGCGAACTCCGTGAGCAACAAACAGAAGAAACCTTTGTTCCGTTTTGTATTATCAGAATGATATTTTTGGTATGATGTCCTAATCCGTTTAAACAGTTCTAAGTTGTGTTGAATGTTAAGTATGATGCTAAATGTAGCAATGTTGTATAGGGATAAATGCTGTAGCATATACAACATAATAACTGGTAACACTAGGATTAGTGTGCATTTACACGGTTGTTTTTGTCCTGTTCTAAACCTCAAGGACTGAAATATGCTGTCCGAACCTCCGAGGCCATCAGAAGTATATCGTGGGTGTCCTGGTTGTGACCTTGACCTTGAGTGTGGAACCTGAGTCTTGCACCAGACATACATTCTCATTTGGTTTTCTTTTCTGTGATGCTTAAATGCACTTTGGAAGTTCAAGAGGATTCATCAGGACTTAATTCAACCACTGACCAATCTGTGTTGTGTCCTTGACATTGGGTACTGGAACCTAAATGTCACACCTTACATAACTTATCATAATACTTTACTTTTCTTTAAGTAACCATTTTATCATGCTTTTCAGTGAAATTTGATGAAACTGGCCTCAGCAGTTTTGGGCTATTTAAGAGACATGATTTAACCTCTGAGCCCTGACTGTAACCCTGACCTTGGGCAACAAAAGCATACTTTGTTTGTGAATCATCTCATTATTTTTTACCTTTTCATGAAAATTAATTAAGTTTGATTCAGTAGTTTTTAAGTAACTGAGGATAAATGAGTTGATCTTTGACCTCTGGCTATGACCTTGACCTAGGATGTGGAAACATATGTCTTGTGACTGGCAAATCATCTCAGTAGGCTTTATCTTTCTGTAATGTTTTGGTACTTTTCTTAGTAGTTGCCGAGACGTGATTTGACCTCTGACCCAGATTGTGACCTTGACCTTGACTTTGGGATCATAAATATTGTGTATAACAAACCTTCTTATTATGGTTTACCTTTCTATGAAGTTTGATGAAAGTCGCTTCAGCAGGTTTTAAGTTATCGCAGGGGAAAGATTTGACATTTGACCCTTGATTGTGACCTTGACCTTGCACGTGGTAACCTAAATCTTATGTATGACACACCTTCTCATTATGCTTCACCTTTCAGTGAAGTTTCATTAAATTTGCTTCAGTAGTTTTAAAGTTATCGCTGAGACACGATTTTGAGACACAATTTGACCTCTGACCCAATCGTGGCCTTGACTTTGGGCGTAGGGACCTAAGTCTTGTGCGCGACACACCTTCACATTTTGCTGTATCTACTTGTGAAGTTTCAGTAGTTTTTAAGTTATAGCTGAGACATGATTTGTATCGGACGGACGGAAAGACGGACGGCGTACAGACGGTGCGATTTTATTGCTACTCGAAGTTCCTTCGGGGGCATAAAAAACAACTGAAAAGAAGAAGTAGGTTCATGTAAAGGAGCTAATAACATTGATTCTCATTTTGTCCCGAAGATTCCCACTTTGCGCAGACATTAACCTGTTCAATAAACCAACCGAATTCCTTGCGCAAATCTAGAACTGTACCGGTACAATTCTGGCATTGTGACACAAAGTGAGAATTCCTACTTTGCGCAGGACAATTCCGGAATTGTACCGATTCTTACTTGGCGCAGAACATATACACACAGAAATTGTGTTCATTTCCTTAGGTATCCTTGGAGGGATTGATTTCATGTATACAAAGTATACGCCCTCCATGCTATTGCCTTACTAATGAATTACAAAAGGGAATACATGTAACTAGCCTTTGGCCCCTATAGTTTAGGCCCCTTTGAGGCCATAATAGTCGACAATCAGAATAAATGCCATTAAGACACAACTAAGCCTAAGGGAAAACCTCTGGTAAGTAACAGTGAAATCCATACTGTTGATGTTACATGTAGGAGATGCATATGGCCACACGACAGCCATTTTGAAAACTGAAAATTCTGATTGCTGGCTGGCAATTAGAATTTTCAGTTTTCGAAATGGCTGTCGTATGGCCATTCCGGAAATCAGACCGCAATACTTTTTTAAACCTTCAGAGGAGTGGCGTGCGTGCAAATATTCGACAAATTTTCTCCAGTAGAGAGGAAACACAACAGAGTTA
The DNA here is from genome assembly GCA_963989385.1 of Ctena decussata. NCBI lineage: Eukaryota > Metazoa > Mollusca > Bivalvia > Lucinida > Lucinidae > Ctena > Ctena decussata. Next base: position 32,701,376 of record OZ022511.1, read on the forward strand.
AATCAAAGATGGTTGCAAGCGGCCATAATGGTCGATGGACAGAAACCATAGGAAACATCCTAGGTAAGTTCATATTCAGTGCTGTTGTTCGCTCGTTCTTCGCAGGTTACATAATACCAATGGTTACCAGTAGTACTAACACAAAACACATCTGCTTAAATAATTGTATTCTTTGACAGTTTGCAATAATCTCACAAGAAGGCAGGTTAAGTGTACAAAATTGACAATGATGTATAGCAATGATTTACGGTTCTGTGCTTTCCCGCCATTTTTACAAAGGGAAAACAACTTTCGTGACTTTCTGTTTGCTTCACTGGAGGACGTAGCCCTTCTAAAATGCAATCTACTCTAAAGGGCTGACCCCAGTTTTGGTAACTTTCAGGTGATTGTGTACATTTTCAGGGGGAGCAACTTCCCATTTCAACTTTTGTCCTCTTTTTTTCAATGGGAGTAAGCTCTTAGAGGAAAGAATGTGCCACTGAGCCTCAAGACGCCTGCTTTCAAACGCGATTCTATTCAGTTTTCATGATTTTAAAATCGCACTGGCATCTACTTGATACAGAGCGGTTTTCTCGAAGACGTACTTCAGTTAACAATGCACTCTCTCTCATATTCATCTCGCCCTTAGCTGAGATGACGATATATAAAAAGCACTAAATGGCAGTCTCTGAACTTTAAATCTCTATTTCTATCCCCAAAACGTCTGCCTATCAAAAATTCTATGTAGAAAATTCACGGCAATGTTTTGAAATTATTCCGAAATGCATTTCATGCATGTGTTATAATAGCATACGTGTATGGTGTACATCATTTTTTTAATGAACGAGTATCCAATTTATGAGATTAATTGCATTTATTCGGATATAAGGCGGAAGTTTTTACCCTCCCAATTTTATCGCAAATATGTCGATAATTCCTGTGTAATTCAGCTTTAAAATCTCCCATATTTATCATGTATCACGAGCTGACACAGGTGCGCATGTTTGTCTAAGTTTTCCCTGTTTCCGATAGGCGTCAGCTACCTTTTCTCGCGATGTCAATCATTTTTAATCAGAATCGGAAGTAGTCATACTCGGGCCGGGCCGCGTAGCGCAGTCGGTAGCGCGTCTGACTCAAGAGCCAGAGGTCCCGGCTTTGATACTCGGTACGGCCACATACTTTCGTTTCTCTCTCCGCTGATTCAAGAAGGGCAGTTGACAGTTACTGCCGAAAGTATGCGCACTTAGAACTGGTTAACCGCTTGGGAGGTCTAAGCCTGCTCAGGAATAGTGTGGATAGGGCAACTAACCGTCCCCACATAACCATAGCTGTCTACTGTTGACGTAAAACAATAAAACAACAAGAAGCCACACTCGGCACAGTAGAACAGGATTCCAAAGAATACTCTTTGGAAATGCCTATACTGACCTGGCTCTACACAATTCTTATTAAAAGCAATATAATCTACTTTTCAGTGTAGCCCTGGACCAGCAGGACTCAATCATAGGCTGCTACAAGAAAAGCACGCTTTGAACCTAGCGCAACTATGACATCTCTTTGACACAATTATCAATATTATAGTCTTATTAATATCTAAAAAACGATAAGAATAAAAACTTAAGTGAAATAGAACTAGAAATGTATCCTTAGTACACTGATATCCACGCCTCGTGCTTTGTCAGAACTTATATATACATATATATTACTAAAATGACTGGATCTACCCTCGGTATCACGTCGAGTGGACGTGCTTTGATCAGAGGACCACACGAGACTATTGTGTCGGGTGTGATCTAATGCTCTCGGCGCATCACCAAGACGTGATACAGAGGGTCAGATTAAGTTACTATTATAGAATAGTGATGCTATGTACATTATCAATCGCAATTTCCTGTGACTAATATTGAACAAAGTACACCTTTTAGGACAATCGTCTACTTGTACTGCCAAAGAAATCTCTTAATAGGGTTTCGACCAAAAAAAAAGGACTATGGTTCGCTATAAAAGTGACCCCTCTGCCATAAAGTAGATAACCACGTACATACCAACGATGAAACATGTTTGGTCAAAATGTTTGCAAAATCAACGAAACCTCCGAAGCTGGCTTTATATTGTTAGATTGCTGTTACAAAGATTTTGTGCGTTAATGGCTTTTTTTATTTTTAATTTTTTTTTTGGAGACTTCGATGAATACAAGATTTACAGTGAGATTCCAAACGCTGGCACTGACAAAAAACGGTGTATGTTCAAGAATATGTCACGTGCTGATGATGTAAGCTGTGTTGGGTGATTATATACCTTTTTTGGTTTAAGTTCCAGCTTTAAAATGCATCGATTTAGAGGGCAAGAGCAAAACGCAAGGGAAGTTAAAAGGGTGTACCATTGATACGTACATGTACATGTATATGATATTTATTAAAACAGACGGACGCTGCCGTAGCCGGCCGCAGTAGTTCGAATCCCATGAGCAAAATGAAAATATGGTAGTTTGGCTGACTGTATTCTATTCACAGCGGTTTTGGCAATATAAACTGAGATATAAGCAGAAATAAGAACCTAAAGGTGAACGGGCACACTTTTTGGGAAAGCAACTCTGTCAGGTTTCAGTTTTGTCTGCTTTCTCAAAGGAGCTCAACTCTTATATAAAACAATCCTGTCCTCTAGAAGCAAACTCTTCCCTTCAAGTGTATACCTCTATTTAAACGGTCTGTTTTTCCCAAGGAAGCAGCCAGGAACTCGCAAATTGTGTATCCTTTTGTAAAAATGACAGAAAACATAAAAGTGTACCCATACACCTTAAGCATTCCCACCAAGCCCACAACGTTGAAACAACATTTCACCAAAGTTGCTTAAACGCTGTTTTACAGCACAGATAACATGTATAGCAAAGAAAAAATTTGTGCCGCGACACGACAAAACTAACAAAGTGGTCACAGTGTGCGCCCAGCGCAGACTCAGTTCAGCCTGGGCATCCGCCCAGTCTGATCAGAGTCTCCCCTGTCCGCAAAGAGGTAGCTGAGACCCTAAGCTACCCTTTACGCGCTAAGCAAAGTGTCTGATCAGACTTGGCGGATGACCAGGCTGATCCGAGTCTGCGCTATGCGCATAACCACTTTGTTGGTTTTCTCGTGTCGCTGCTCATTCATATTCTGGGGTAGAGTCTGTATCAGCTGTTAAAGAAAATATCACTAACGTAAACATTCTAAAGATTGGAACACCTAAAAAAAATACCGTACAATTCCTAATTAACAATTCCGCGGAATGCGGCGTCTCGCCTGTTAGAGCATTGTACCAAAACAGTGCCAAAGCAGAAAATTTGACATACAGATAACGACGACGACACCTAAAAAGTAATACCTACATGCACATGATGCATGTCTCGCTTCTGCTAGCCACAGGTCGGACAATAATGGAACAGTTTGGGTTAACAATTCAGTACTGCATCCAAAAGAGGCAAATGGAACAGCAAGCAGTGTAGACCTTATCAGACTGTTCCTTCTGGGTCTGCACTGTTTTCTCAGACATATCTGTCCCAATGCTTAGAATATTTACGGTACACAGTTCTAGTATTCTTGAGGTTATTATGTTATACATGCTCATTTTATCTACATACATGTTTATTTACATCTAGACTACTACTGCATATATAATAAACATAGAATAATTGAGACAATAAATTAATTTATAGGTATGGCACTTAGGTGATAGTGGTGATTTCTAATCGTTGAAAGTCTAACAAAAATCCCTTCATATGCTACTAAGAAATCCCTTCATCTTCTGCTACTATATAGCATATCGACTTAGATGAGCGACTTAGGACCATCATGACCCTCTTGTTTTATAGAAACAAGAGAGACATGATGGGCCTAAATCGCTCAAGTCGATATATTTAGAAGTTGTAGTGAAAATTTCATTATTTAAATGCAGAGAAACAAGTAAATAGACATTTTCCTGAATATAGTTCCCGCACAGGGGCAGACAATCCCCACAGGATAAAATTTTTATCTTCTTATTTTGAGCATTTATTCTATGATTCAAAAGAGTTGCTTTCAACCATAAAGGGTTCAGGCGCTTTTCTTTATGCATGAAAAATACGCCATAGGTAGTAGGCAAGCCTATGGAGAAAAAAGTTTGGTCATACATAAGTTTTTCCCTACTGCTATCACAAACAACAAGTTTCAGAATAATCCCTTTCAACTCTGACTTTGTACTGACTTTTCTAGCGACTTTGTACATACAAACAGCCATGGGACAGAAGCAGTTAATCCCAGCAGACAAAATATGCATGGTAGCATATGTTGTGACCCCTCCTAAGAATCGCCTTCTCGGGGAGATTCTAATGCACGTCACAACATGCTTTAAGCAGATTTGAGAGACATTATCCCAAATTATCACCAAAATTCCCACTCAGTTAAGTCAGGTACATAACCTTTAAAAGTTAAAAAATATATAACTTGACGCAGTTATAATTTTTTGTGACTATAGCAAAAGTAACCTGTTTAAGTTAAAGTGTCTTTTTTCACCTGCATATTCTGGAGTTACAGCAATTTTTATGGACAGCTGGGTAATTTTCCCTGAAAGATCTCTTACATAACTTTATGATTAAGCAATAAAATTCTGTACGCATCGTCTAGAAATTGGTACGCAAGGCCCTTGAAGATCAGGAAATAAGCTACTTTTTTAACTTACAACAGTTATTTATTTGGAGATTGCAAATCTGACCTTGGCCTAAATAATTTCAGACATAACCTAAATAAGTTTTTTTCTACAGCCTCACTTTGAAACTAGTGGTAAATAGGATAATTTTAACTGCTTCAAGTTATATTTTTATTAACTTTTAAAGGTTATGTACCTGATGGTTAATGCACTGCAAAGTTTAACCATCTTTGATGCCCCTGAAATTTTTTAATATAAACTCGTTCTGGTATATGTGAGACTTCTGCAGAAATCTCAAAGGGCATATGAGCCGCGACATGAGAAAACCAACAATGTGGTTGTGCGCCCAGCGGGGACTCAGATCAGCCTGGGCATCCGCCCAGTCTGATCAGAGTCTTTGCTGTCCGCATGGAGGTACATGTAGCTTGAACCCTTAGCTACCATTTTTAAAAGCGTTAAGCGAAGAGGCTGGTCAGACTGGGCGTATGTCCAGGCTAACCTGAGCCTGTGCTAGGCGCACAACCACATTGTTAGTTTTCTCGTGTCGCGGCTCATATAAATACTGCTCGTCCAAAGCCAGCATGTGACTATATTAGTAATTTAAGCTAGCGGTATCAGACTCCTAATTTCTAGCATTGTGCAAATTCAAGCACATATACAGCACTTGCCAAAAAACCACTGGGTATAATCGATTCCGCCAATTTTCACTTCCTGCAGAGACTGTCCGTCATATTTGGCTTCCGCCGAGACTGTCCGCGAACTCTTGCTACCTGCAGAGACTACTTTCCTCGAAAAATGGCTTCCTGCCGAGACTGTCCGCGTGACTCTGCTTCCTGCCGAGGCTCTCGGCAGGAAGCAGAATCACGCGGACAGTCTCTGCAGGAAGCCATTAACCACGTACAGAAGTCTCGGCAGGAAGCAAGAGTTCGCGCACAGTCTCGGCGGAAGCCAAATATGATGTACAGTCTCTGCAGGAAGCGAAAATTAGCGGAATCGATTATACCCTGTGAAAACGCAAACTTTAGCATGAACTTTTTGTAAAGTACAAGGTCTAGGCTGATAAGTGTGGTATAAAATAGTTAAACCATGGTTTCTCCAGCCGGTCGACAACCTACTCGCTGAAACTCGTGACTTACGGCCTCAACATACAATCCTACAATCCGTTGTATAAATATTCAGAGCTCTAGATCAGAGGGACTATTTGATGATAATTAAGGATAATTTCTCTTATTTCTCATTCAAACCATATGTTGTGACCCCTCATCTGAACCGTCTCGTTGAGACGGTTCAGATAAGGGGTCACAACATATGGTTTTGATGAGAAATAAAAAAAAGGATCCTTAATTATCATCAAATACTCCCTCTTATCTAGAGCTCTAACTATTGCTTTCATAAAATACTATAAAAGTTATGTGACCAGCCATTTGCAACACCAGCTAGCCTAGGACTGGGAAAGAGCGTGCATTTTGACTGTTCTTTCTGCAAAGCCCCGGTAGACACCCGGCACCATGGGACAAATGACCAAATACCTGTTAATAGCCCCCATCCCCGGGGACTTTGTTCAACAGTTGGAGTCGCTATCATTGTCCCAGTCATTTTGCCAGCTATTGAAAAGTCCTGCACATGTCCGCACTGCATGAACAACGCTAAGGTGAAAACACCGTATTCAAACCCCGCTATCTCCGGCAGTGCCTCGGCCCTAGGGTAGCTTGGGTTGCAACTAACTGATGCATAAACATCATTCCACAAAATCAGTGAAAGTAGTTGCCTATCATATAAATGCATAGAAGGCAGATCTATATAAACATAAAAAGCACTTATTTAAAATACTAATAACACTAACAACAAATCAAAACAAACAAAACAATGTACAGCAACAAGATTACATGTATGAACAGGCTATCTCAATTGCACTTGTGCTGCCACGCTATGCGAATGGCGATGATACAGACAAGCCTGTGCATTAACTGTTTGCTCCAAATATTCTTCCATAGGTTCCGAATTCCGAGCCCTTTTGTATTGGTACAGATCAATGTTTTCCTCCATTTTTGTTACGAAGGGAAACAACTTCTGTGAGTTCCTGTTTGCTTTCCTGAAGAGCGAATCCCTTCCTAAACGGGATCTACTCTTAAAAGAAAGAGTTTGCTCCCTCGGGAGCAAATCCTTTCCTTAAGAGTTGACTTAAGAGTTGACCCTCATTGAAAACTCCAATTGAAAACAGAGGCAAAAATGTTGCAGAGTTATTTGGCCTGGAAATGTTCATTTTTACTTTAAAATTTCCGAGACAAAAAAAATCTGACAGGCTTCACGTGAAAAGGTATCTTACTACTTGTGAGAGATAAGGCTCAGACCAGTATGCGAATCAGGGCAAACTTACACGAGTCTTCGACTTTCGCTATATAGATTCCCCTAGATTCATGGAATATTCATGCGAACAAGGAAGACTAATTAGTCCGCTGATCTGAGTCTTTGCTGGTCACACATTCCATTAGGTACCTTCTCAGTTTCTCGAGTATCATTCATATCTGCAAACAGTCCTCTACTGCAGCAACCAGACCTTATATTTACTTCATTTTTATTCAATTTCGTTTTATTTCTTTCCTTCTTTGTCTCCTTTGACGATACAATGTACAAGCACCTACGGCTAAAATCCAGCCGGAACTCGAAGTCCAGTCGTATACCATCCAGATCTACAATGTTAGCGCATGCGTTCGCCTCTTTTAACACTGGTAGTTGAGGTGCCTTCACGCATGTGCCAACAACTCAAGACTCAGAAAAGCTTCCTTATGCGCGCAGTCTGATCAGATTCTTCGCTGTTTTCAATACAGAGTGACCGAATAGGCAACCTATTGGATTAAGGGTTATAATTCGGTTAGGTAGTTTATCAAGACAAAATATTGAGTTACGCCCCATGTTCCATTGTACGTTAACAAAATTTGTACATACATGTATTTACGAGTGTACAAACGGAATTTGTGAACAGCAAACCCTTAGATCAGCCTGCGTTTCCAGATTTTTCCCTGTTCAACACCTCTTAGTATCATAGGGAAGCTATACGTGTATATTGAAAAGTGGAACATTCTAATAACAGTGCAAATTCCGCAGTCTGGGCTGTCTTCGCTGCTTGCACAGCATCGTAAAGGGGATTTTCTCCTGTTTAACCCTTATAGCGTCATGAATGAAAATATCTGCATTTGCTTACAGTGTAGACCCAGATGAGGCGGCTCATGTCGAACCGCCTCATCTGAATCTACACTGTTTGCCCTCTAGTCTTTGAATTATGAATATGACGTACATTGCCCGAAATAATTTTAAAATTTTGCAGACGTAAATTTTGTCGCCTGCTTGTTTGGCTCTTTTAAGGATTAACTAGGGGAGATAACCAAGGCCTCTCTCGAAATCCACGTCATGTCGAGGATCATGACCCGCTCTCATCTTTGAGAACATGTCGGCAATTTCAGCGTCTTTTGCACCATGCTGTCCGCTCTCACTATAGTCAGATCCATAATTTGGTTGCGCGAACTCCTGCGCAGACTTTGATTTATAATCTCTCTGCCACCCATCTCCTCTATCCTTTCGCAAAAACTTTTCTTTTTCTTCATAATAAGACCACTGGGGTCCTGAACTCTGGCCCTGAGGCTCTCTCGATTGCTTCGCGTACTGATCACTTTCGAAGACACTTTTCCCATACTTAAATCCATCACTTTTCACTCTATCTGGATCATGAGCCCTACCAGCGTCATAGCGCCGTTCTACGTGATCGTAGTCATCAGAAAAAGCACGTTCGATTTTGCGACCGTCTTGCGTCCTCTTATCAGGAGCATTGTCATAAGGATTATCCTCATCGCTTTCACTTTTTGTTTCAAAATTATAATTTGGAGCTTTTTCATTTTCCTTTTGGTTTGGTGAGGTATCCTCGGGTCTCGGTGAAACCGGCTTCAGATGACTTCTGGCACCCGGAATAGGTAAACTGGGTAAAACACGCACCCCAGCATGGCGGTTTGGCGGTACCTTGGCTATTGGTTTTCCATGTGCGTCAAATTCTTGTCGGCTTTCCAGATTTGATGCTGAACAAACATCCTCACTAGGAGGGGGTGATCTGGATCTGGGTGAACGTGTAGCTGGCGGTGTTCTCTCCCCTGGCGGCGACCTCCTACCCCTCGGAGAGTGCGGCGGTGAATGTGCTATACCTGGTCTAGTATATGATTGCTCATGATATGAACAACGTAGAGGCGGTTCATCGCGTAAATTTCCAGTCACAGGTGGGGCACCATAAGGATCAATGTCAGTCCTGTTTGGAAGCTGATTATATCTGCTTTGGGGTATGACGTCACTGTGCCTATCAAATCGGCCACCATATTCATTTCGCGGTGATACCCCACCCGCTTTATCACTACCGTACCGAGGCCTGCCCGAACCACTGTCACCTGACCTCTGCCGTTCATGAGATATTGCATTATCAAATTGGAAATCTCTACCAAAAGAGTCCCTTTCTACGAAACCAGTATTGGTTCGCAACTCACGAGGACGCCTTTCAACATAATCTGCTTCGCGATCCCCTGGTGGCGCCCGAATTCTGTCCTCGTCGAAATTTTTCCTATATCTTTCATCGGAATCTCTGCGATCAAAGCCAGAATATCCCGCTGACTTTCTCTCAAAACTTCTGTCTGGTTCAAACTCTCTTCTATCAGGCTCTCTGCCAGGCGGTTCACTTGCCCTAAAATGTTCATTTCTTAGTTCGACACCTCTGCCGCGATAAATTGCATAATTATCTCCAGATTCCCGTGCTTGCGGCAAGTCACGTGGCGAGCCTATGTCTCGTGCTGGATCCCTACTCTGTGGAACAACGTCTGGATTTGGATAGTCACGACGTAAAGCACCAGAAGCAGGCGGTCCATAACTTCGTCTGTCGTAATGGCCGGGTCCAGCTTGGAATCTGCGTATCATGGCCGCCATTTGTAAAGCGTCCTCTACATGCTGAAGAATAAACACGTGACAGTCTACAGCCTTTACACCGGTTGGCCTCCGCATGACGCAAGCCAGCATAGGAGGATGGGAAATTTTTTCAAGGTGTTTAAACTTTTTGTCTAGTTGCGTGAACAGCTTTTCATGGCCAGCATTGGCGGCTTGTGACTCATCTAGCGGGATAAACGCAAAATGGATCTTTTTATCTTTATGTTTAACATGCATAAACCGCACAGCTTCAACAAAATGTATCGAAGAAATTTCATAAAAATCATCACCAGGGTGTGAGCCAGGAAATAAAAGTTCTATTCCTGAAGGCATTATACGAAACCCAATCTCCGGTCCCAGTTTGTTCTCCGAGGACTTGCGAAAAGCCAGATATTTCTCCTTTAATGGTTTTTGTATAGACCCCAGGCCAGTGGTGTCTTTTGTTAACATGGAAGACCCAAGATAGTGGGCCACAAATTCAGAGGCCTCCATCTTTATGCCGTTCCAGTTCCGGTAAAATTCAGATGTCACATCCGGGATGCTAGGTCCTGAAATAAAAAAGAAATTATAATGTAAATACTAGAACTCTTGATACACCACCGTGACTTCCTTTTTTACTTCCTTGAAGGGCAGAACACATAGGTAGGTGCCCAGGCTGACCTGAGTCTTCGCTGGTCGCTCATGCCACTTTACTGATTTTGTCGTGTCGTGGATCATAGAATGAACAAGTAGAGCTTTCACAAAAAGCTTGGTCTACGCTTAGTAACCATAAATAGTTGATGCTTATAAAATAAACCATTGCAACCACAAAAATCTAAATTAAACTTTTGTTTATATCTCAAAAGCCGACCTAAATTCTTCATTGGTGGCTTTCAAGCACGGGTGCGAGCGGAAGGTATCACCCCATTCCATGGTTGAAAGACAGTTTAAAAGGCCGCAAAATCACAAGTCACTCATTCAGCTTCACCCTGTGAGACATTCTGCTACCTTCTGATACTACATGTATATGTGCGGTATTTCATATGATCGCTCACGACATCTATGCGAATAGCGCTCATAACGTATTTGCGAACAGCTTACGGCCGCTCACGACATCTATGCAAATAGCGCTCACGCCACATACGCGAACAGCTGCATAAAGGTCAAGCTGCATTGTGGGTAACTAACGGCTGTACTTCCCATGTCTAAAGCAATTACTTGATAGTCTATGGGCGTAGACAATAAATATAATGGGAGAACACCCCGACTCAAACTATCTGCTTTCCTTCTCATACTTTTATTAGGATAGAATCGCCGAAAGCTCACTGTGGTTAACGGCGCTGGCCTGCTGATCTAGCGGTCCCAGTTTGATTATTTTCAACTATAAACGGGTCTCCACTGCATACAGCCGCTTGAAAAAGCATCACCCTCACATTGTCCTGATTAAGGTCCTACCGTGCTTACAATAGGTACATGTACGAGTGGGGGCTGTTTGGGCTCTTTCTTATTTCATTTCTTCTTTTCATCTCTCTCCAGCCCGGAGACGGCTCGATATAGACTGAAACACTGTCTCAAAGAGCTGTTAAAGCCAACGGACCAGCCAACCATAGTCATGATGTGACTGAAATACTGATGAAAAGGGGTAAAATTGCAAATCATCCATCCATCACTAGTCAAATATTTTCAAACCCTTTCGCCGAGAGAGACATCTGACACGGTTGCCACTGATTAGCGTACCAGTACAAAATGTAAATGTTGACAGAGACAAAGTGGGATGGATGGACCGATGACATGCAATTTTACAGCCTTTTTAACAGTATTTCATACAAATCAGGACGATGCTAGGATAATACTGAAAGCTGTGTGCAATGGAGGCCCGCTACAGTAGCAAAGATTTCCGCCTCCAACGGGATCCCAGCCAGCAAGCCAGTGCTTAGCCCACTAAGTTAGAGAGAGACGCCTCCAACGGGAACCCAGCTTAGCCAATTAGTTAGAGAGAGAGAGAGAGAGAGAGAGAGAGAGAGAGAGAGATCACTAATAAACATTGCTATTTTACTGCACCTATTGTCACCAAGACCAGCTGTGTACAAGTAAGATTATCTATTGCAATTGAGCCGCGACACGAGAAAACCAACAAAGTGGTATATGCGCCCAGCGAAGACTCAAATCAGGCTGGGCATCCGCCCTAATCAGAGTCTTCGCTGTGTGCGTTAAAGGGTAGCTAAGGATCTAAGATACGTCCATGCGGACAGCGAAGACTCTGATCAGACTGGGCGTATGCCCAGGCTGATCTGAGTCTTTGCTGGGCGCACATGCCACACTGTTGGTTTTCTCGTGTCGCGGCTCAATTACTTGTCATTTACCTATTAGCAAATTGCTCATCGTCTGTGCCCGGAGGGCCTACTTATGTACTAATTATGGCGGTAATAAACACATCAAAGAGTGATCATCCTCTTAGATAAGGGTGCATATTTAGATTGTCATAAATTGGCCTACCGCTCATAAATACAAGCAGCTCGTAAAAGAAGCGTGACAATGGGATATAGATACGATTTATCAATGAAGAGGACAATGAAGTATCAGGGAATTGTGAGAGACATATGTCTTATATTTCTATGACCATAGATGATTTACCGTAAAATTTCTGAAAATTTGGACACCAAGACAGAAACCGTATTTGTTTGAAAAAAGAACATTTTGGTTTTACAATTCAGCAATGCCTAGAGAAGATGGATACGGACAGACACTGAACAGTCTGATTTTGGTCTCCAATACACAGAATATTTATGGAATCAGCATGCAGTCTCTTGTAGAGATTGGAAAATGCGCCATGATACGTACACGATAGAAACAACACGCAGGCAGCCCAACCCACACACAAATGCAGCCGTACCTGAAAATTATCTGGTCTCCAGTTTTCTGGAGTTAGAACGGCAGGTCTTCTGTAAGGGAGAGGGGGTGTGTGTGTGGGGGGGGGGGGGGGGGTGGAGAGGATTGATCTCCTGTTGTGGGGTTTAAATGGAGGGGCTGATCGACCTTGACTGCAGTGTTCCAATTATAATTATTAAGTTTTGGTTGCCTGCAAATCAGTAAACGGACAGACAGACGAAGGGTGGAACTAATGGAAAGACCAAAGCATGGCACACTGTGCCGAACGAGCAAGTTAAAATACAGACTTTGCTTTCCAACAAGACATTTCGAGGCGCAGCCTCGTATAATTTCGATATTGTTCTACATTTCACAAGATTCCATTGGTCAAATAACGCGTATGTCAAAATTTAGCCAAATATCAAAAGTCAATGAATACTTAATCTTCGTTTTTCCCGTCGCACTGCACTGCGTGAATACTAGCACTCTGTCTTATATTAATTCAAAATGTTTCTCTTGTTTGTAATTTTGCAATAGAAATGATAACGAAAATAAGACGCATATCTTTAAAACTTTCTTTTTTTCGTCCTAGATCTACTTTCGATTTCTACTTTCGGTTTAATACACACAGACAACAAACAAAGCAACATGTTGATAACTATTTTGAAATCAGGTCCATTTCAAGATTTACCGCGGTCCATTTTGGAATTGCAAATTGGACAGGTCAATTTTGAGATAGGTCATTGTCGCTACCCTGTGTCAAGTGAGTGAGTGAGTGAACTCGGGTTTAACGTCCCACCAACAACGAGGTCATATGGAGACGGGACCTCGGTTTAAAGTCTCATCCGAAAGACCGGAGAAGTGGGGGATCGAACTTGCGACCCCTGGATTGGTAGTCTGGAGTGTTATCCACTACGCTACAGCCGCTCCTACCCTGTGTCAAAATTACGGTTGTGGGTGCATACCGACATAGCTTACTTATTCATGAAAGTTATTGTCAAATCTTCAACTAGAGACATATAACAAAACACACTTCCATTTAATCTGCGCCGATTATCTTTTTTTTTAAAGATTTTTCTTGTTTCTTTTAAAGTTCGATTTCTCTGGAAATGTATGATCATGGTCAAACAACAGTATGGCTTCCATAATTAATTTTCAAAATGGCTTCCAAAATTAATTTTCGAAGATACGCTCGGTTCCTTTGTAATTTACATGTACGTCGGTGAATCAGTGTAATGCCAAAATAATGTCATTTGTGTCGTAACACGCTAACCTTACTAATTTCTGATTCCCTATTCGGACATGTCATATAAACCCCCAACATTTTCGCTATTTGTTACTACTAAGGGGAACAACTCGCACTCGCAACTCTTCCTGTTTGCTTACGTGCCTGGACAACGTAGCCCAGCCCCCCCCCCCCCCCCAAAAAAAAGGGGGGGGCTACTCTTAAATGATAGAATTTGCTCCTACAGGCTCCTGTAGGAGCAAATTCTTTTCTTTAAGAGTTGACCACATTGCCATGGAAACAAATTGAAACTGACAGAGTTGTTTCCCGTGAAACTTTGAAAGTGTACCTGTCAGAGAGTGGTTTTTCCCCCTTTCCCCCCGGAAAAATGGCTATAAGAAGGACGACTATATAGTGGATTGTCCGGACCTCATAGAGCCACTTTTCCCCCATAGTCCTTTTTCCCCCACCGGGAAATTGGCTATTAGTGAATTTTGTATGGCTATTGGTATTTTGCGGAACGGAACGAAACGGAACGGAATGGAGCAGAGACATTTCACGGAGTTAATCGCATTAGAAATGTATCAGTTTTTCAACGGAGGTAATAAACGCGATTAATTCCAAAAAAATCAATATGCAAATTTAGCAACCTTGTTTTTATAATAATCAATAATTACTAATTTAAGAAACGCGAGGGGTGTGATTTCTTTCCATCGCAGATATTTATATACGTACACATACGTAGCAAGCTTACACAAAGATGTACGGACAGGTGTTTTGTCCAGTCATGTTTGATTTAGCAGGCAGTTTATTACATTGAAAATAATAATCGGACGAGTGTCCCGATGGGAGTGGAGCCCACGACTCCTGCATGAAAGGCGAACAGTAGTCCAGGCACTCCGTTGTGCGCACGCTCAGATGAACGCTTGTACAAACACAAAATTATACAAATTTATGCCCACAACCACGTACACTCATAGCCATTTTAGGCTAACACGGAAAAGCAAAATGCCTGCCAGTTTTCCCAAAATCAAAAGTAAGACAGACTGATGGACACATGCATGCGGTTCTAGCATCTGTTATCCATTGACATGTTACGAACAGATTCTCGTATTTCTGTTTCTGTTATGAACTTCATTATTATGATTGGAAAAGGAGCAAATTCCACTATGTTGCGTGTTTTCCTGCAATCATATTACCAGGGGGAAAATCCACTATAGAGGGGAAAAACGGCTATGCAAAAACACCTATAGTAGATTTTCCCCGGGGAAAATTGGCTATATAGTCATATTTCCGGGGGGAAATTCTACTATATAGCCATTTTTCCGGTGGGAAATTCTACTATGGAAAAATCATAGTCATTTTTCCGGGGAGAAAAACTACTAGGGGGGAAAAGCTACTCTCTGACAGTACCCATTCACCGTAAAATATAGTTTACCTTTATTTGTTTCAATGCTTTCCGGTGTTTCGTCCTTAACATCCGGGTTTTCATCCTGAATATTTTCCTCCTCAGTATCACAGACAACCTTGTCCTTTTCATTAATTTTAAACTTCTTTTTCATGTTTAAGCTCTAACAGACACAAATTCAATAATTATAAAGTTCTGCAGTTCGATATAACGCTGCAAACTTATTTTCTGTACAAATGAACACAGACAGATCTAATTAAAATCAGATATTTTGCAGCTTATTGCAGAAAAGCAGAAATCAAATTACAGCTCTCACAGTTTTCTAGAATCATAAAACACTAATTATATCTCGTATAAAACTGATAACTGAACAATGTGAAAAAATATTTATAGATCTATATATTAGAAATGTCTGATTTTCATTTTTGTAATATATTACTTCATACGAGACTTAAATATTGAGCATACAACGTTTAATCAACATTGAATCAACGTCGATTCAATGTTGATTCTACATTGTGTGCCTGAAAGGTTGCTCCGACGATAATTCTGTTATAACATTTCGCGCAAATTAAACGGTATAACGTTTTAGTGCCTCTGTAGCGCGTTCCCAGCAGGCGCATAGCGTCGAAATGACGTCGTATTGATGTCAACGCGACGCCAATACGTCGCATCGACGTCAGTACGACGTCAGTTCAACGTCATGTGCCTGCCGGGTTATTTAAATACTTCGGTAGCACTGATATTAAACTGTAGGAAGTTAAACAAATTTGTGTATTTCGTCCACCTGTGTATCTACAGCACTGATATTTTAAGTGTGTATGAAATTAACAAGGCTGTATATATCTTCCACCTGTTGACAGACAAGAACATGTCATCATTAGGCAGGTTGTGATTGTTTTATGTAACAGTCTAATTGATCGTTGTCATAAACAACCGCGGTGTCTTAACAGTCATATCATAATTCAAGAATAAATAAATGAATGAATAATAAGTTTGAATTTATATAAAGTAAAATTCACACAGAAAAAAATTCATCTCTGTCCTAAAATCTATGCATGCGTCTTAACAACTTGGTGGTGCCGGAAAAATTAAACATGCGGATTTTTCAAATGAAAATCACATTGTAGATAAATTTGAGCAAGAAATTGACAAATTAAATAAAAAAAAAAGTTTTTTCTTTGTTATCCATAAAAGGCTTGCAAAAGGGGAACGTCATTTTGTGAGCCTGTCAGGCACACTATACATCAAGTTGACCCCAAAAGTTGCGGTTGCCCTATGCCGGAGGGAATCTGCTTTTTATCAGAGCAAGGTTTTACCCACATCACTGGTATGTAGATGCGCAAAATATTTTATGTTATTATATGTTTTTTCAATATCAGCTTTTCAAGTAGTATCCTTACTAAGTGGGTCCCGATTTTCTGGAAACTAGACTTCATCCATCTAAACTTTTTTTTCTGTTGACAAATATGCAGCAAAAATATCGGCCCTCAAGCCTAGGCATACAATAACTTAAGTCTTACAAAGCATATATCTAACGCTTATATTTGTAGTTTTTGTCCGAAACAGTTCCAGATTAATCACGTGACCACCAAACACAGAGGTCACGTGACCTTGCTAAAGCTTGGAATATAGCGGCCCACACAGCGTTGTAACTTGGTGAAAATACATGTAGGGCTTATTGGGAAAATCCGTCTAAGTTCGAGGAAATTATGGTTCGTCAGTGTTTAGAGTCAGGTGCATTTCTTTTTCAGCAATCTTAAGCTTACATGCAACACTTGGCCTGCTAGATGTAGTCAATTTACAGACCGTTCTTACAACGCCCCTGAAGACGACGAATGAACCTACCTTAAACTTGATTTAAATGGATATAAGAATAAGTTATAGACGGAGCGCCTGGTCCAGAGGATAAGGTGTTCGCCTTTAAGGTAGGGTGTCGCAGGATCGAATCCCCCGGGCCGCACATGTCCGACCGACTTTTCCCGATCCACCGGACCAGAAAATCCGTATATGCACCCAGTGTGACCACAGCTATCAGAGTGGCGGTCGGTGATTGCAGTGTCTCTCGAAGTCGGCCGTGCGCTCGCCTTATCAGACAGGGGCGTAACTAGGGACAATTTCATAATACGCACAACCATGTTTTATTCTCTACTTCTTGAAGGGAAAGCTAGTATTTCAGCCACTTTGGTAATTGGTATTGAAATCTTGTCTAATTTATAAATTTTCAGCATGCAAATTTGCAGGTGCGTTTTGAAATTTTGTCAATTTTGACAAAATTTCAATACGCACTTGCGTATTTGCCGTATACGTAGCTACGCCCTTGTCAGACTGTACTTGTGCACGAAAAACACAGCACACACTGAGGTAATGTGCCTATTGAGGTAATGTGCCTGGTATGGTTTCGTATCCAGAGACTGTGGCCTCATTTAACAAGCACGACTGGAAAGCAGCAACAAACATTTACAGGTACAGGCATCACAGGGTATAATCGATTCCGCTAGTTTTCGCTTCCTGCAGAGACTGTACATCCTATTTGGCTT
The DNA here is from genome assembly GCA_963989385.1 of Ctena decussata. Classification (NCBI taxonomy): domain Eukaryota; kingdom Metazoa; phylum Mollusca; class Bivalvia; order Lucinida; family Lucinidae; genus Ctena; species Ctena decussata. Next base: position 32,718,984 of record OZ022511.1, read on the forward strand.
CCGCCGAGACTGTCCACGAACTTTAGCTTCCTGCAGAGACTACTGTCCTCGGGAAATGGCTTCCTGCCGAGGCTGTCCGCGTGACTCTGCTTCCTGCCGAGAGCCTCGGCAGGAAGCAGAATCACGCGGACAGTCTCTGCAGGAAGCCATTATCATGTACAGAAGTCTCGGCAGGAAGCAATAGTTCGCGGACAGTCTCGGCGGAAGCCAAATATGATGTACAGTCTCTGCAGGAAGCGAAAATTAGCGGAATCGATTATACCCTGTGGACATACTCACACCTGGTTAACTATGTTTCCAATGATGTACGAAATGAAAAAGAACTGTTGCGAAACGAAAAAGAGTGCTATAGTTACCAAACGACATGATCATCAAATCGTTTGGTAACTATGACTCTTTTTCGTTTTTCGTGTAAATTTACAACTCTGTATTTCAACAGGAGCACGCGTTCAGATTTAAACAAGGTGCATTGTCGATTGGTTTTGGCCCTTGAGATTTGCAGAAAAGCTACCGCGTTGATGAAATTTAGTAGCTGTTCTGCTTGAAACGTTTAATTGCATCTCCCTGTGAGGTTTATGTCAAATCTTATCATATATCCGCCCACTCTGCCTACACTGCAGCTGCACAGTGGCATAAACAAAAGAACTTATGCCAACATAATGCCCCTCAAAATGGGATACTTTAAGATGAATGGATACCCCTTAACCCATTTATGCCTATTGTCTCATAAAAGGGACATTGGCAAACAGGGCAGACCGGGATCAGACGCCGCAAAACGCGGCGTCTGATCAGGGTCTTCAATGTTGCATTAGAAAATTGGGTATTTCTTTTGAGAATAAAATAAAACTAGAGGCCCACGGGCCACAAAGCTCACCAGATCTCAAAATTGCTCAGATTTGTATAGGCTTGAAATTGTACAGGCTAATACAAAATAAACTACTACAAAGTCTCAGTCTGAGTCTGTTGAGTTGATTACAAAATACATAGCTACTTTCCACATTTGATTGCCGTGACAACAAAAAGGGATCAGTTTCAAATGATAGTTGCTATTTTTTCGTTTTGGTTGTCCTGGCAACTGATCAAAATGAGTAGTGTGCAGAAAAAATATAGGGCTGATAGAAGACCACTCAAGGAATATTTCTGAAAATGTAAGCTCAGACTATCTGCAATGGCTTAGCAATGAATCCCATTTTTTCCATTATAAATTGCCATACCAAATTATTGTCCTTTGAACAATGACAATCAAATCTGTACAGGCTAATATGATTAGTATGTCTATGAAGTCTCTGCCTCATAGAGCATATGGTTTCTGAGAAGATGATTTAAGGGTGTGTGTTTTTTGTTTTGTTTTTTTTTTTTGTTTTTTTTTCATTTTGGTTTCCATGGCAACCAACAAAAAGAGCAATGGGCCAAAAAACATATAGCTGATAGAAGTATTCTCCAGGTTCTGTAAAGGTTTTGTCAAAATATCTGCAAATGCTTGGCAGTAAATCCCATTTTTCAATTTTCCCCATTATAAGTCTATGGGAACTCTAAGTTGCCATAGCAACCAAACTTAAAAGCCGATTTTCATAAAAAAAACATAAACTTTCAATCCCCCAGCCCAAGGATGCTACAGATGAAATTTGGACCAAATCGGTCCAATGGCTTCAGAGGAAATAATTTTTAAGTATTCTTTTGTTAAATTTTTGCATTTTGGTTTAAAAAGAGCAATGGGCCAAAAACATATAGCTGATAGAAGACTTCTCAAGAAACACTTCTGTAAAAGTTTTATCAAAATATCTGCAATGGCTTGGCAGTAAATGCAATTTTTCAATTTTCCCAAATATAAGTCTATGGGAAATCTAACTTGCCATAGCAACCAAACTAAAGATCCATTTTCGTAAAAAACACAAACTTTGAATCCCCCAGCCCAAGAATGCTACAGATGAAATTTGGGCCAAATCGGCCCAGTGGCTTCAGAGGAGATGTTGTTTGAAAGTGTTGACGGGCGACGACAGACGACATACGACGACAGACGACGACGACGGACAACTGCCTATCCTAAATGCTCCCCCGGAGCCTTTGGCTCTGGTGAGCTAAAAATAAATAAAAGTAAACTAAAGCAGACAAACCTTGATAAGAATATGACAGAAGAATCTACTACTGTACTAGGCATTGATGGGTTAATGCTTTACCGTAAAACAACTTTTGTATTTTTCTTTTTACTTCCCTTGCCGATAAAATCCTTCCAAAATAGAGTCTACCCTCAAAAGAAACGAATTTGCTCCGAGGGGAGGACTATTCTTTTCTCTAAGAGATGGGCGCCATTGAGAAGGGAGATAAAAAGCAAATGGCAGAGTTGCTTCCTATGAAAGTGGATGGACCCTTTCACCATAAACAAATTACTTACTTATGACAAATTTGAATAGGTTGAATAAACTGCTAAAGCAAAGGCAGGCAGAGCAAACCTTAAGCGAGCAGCCTGATCTTGGTTTATGCTATTTGCTCTGACACTTCTTTCTCAATATATAGGATCTTGAGGTTTATGGCTACACTCTATGTTTATCAGCACTGATTCCAAAGAGAAAAGCTTTTCTTTCTAGGTGACGAAAACCTTAAATAGGTCTACTCTACTAAAGAACAGAGTTTTCTCCTAAGGGATCCAATTCTTTTCTTTAAGTGTTGACTCCCTTTGAATAGGAAGGCAAAAGTGGAGATAGCAGAGTTGCTTACCCTAGAAGTGTATCCATTCACCTTAAGTGCATCACTTTGTCATTCAAAGGAACGCCCAAACCTTAATTGCTCAAACCATTAATTGTTTTAATTGCCAAATCCATTTAGACAATTAACAGATATAATTAGGCGAGTAATGTATTAAATTCTGAATTCAATCATTATGATGCGAATTCTCACGGAAACGACGAAACATATCAGATATTGGTATTCAATGTAAGATATAGGCAACAGGTACCTATGATGAAAAGAGAAAATCACAGTCGCAGCTAGGTAGTCGAGATTTTTAGCGTAACGGAAACGGTCGGTTCCGAACTCTTTCGATTCTGGAATCGGGGATGTTGATCGGGCGATGGTGCTGGTTATAACTTCCAATACCGGGGCGACCTACTTATTTGGATGAAAGTAGGACAAGGGCCTGCTGTGCTTGCAATAGGTGCGGGCGGGGATTGTTTGGGAATTTTTTCTCTCGTCTGTCATTTCTCTCTTCTTTCTCCCTCTCTCTGGGAGACGGCCCGATATAGGCTGAAATACTGTCGGCAAAGGGCCGTTAAACCCAAAACAACTAACCAACCAAAATTACTTTTACATTCGAACTAAAATATATATTATCACCCCATTCAGCTTTAATTAAAGGTTCGAAATTTCATTATTTATTTGTATTTATATACATCTTGAGGACAAATTCTTTTGAATTTGTATTATGAAAAGACCTGTTTCCGACTCTAGATGTACAGTTTGCCTTCCTGCTATTGAAACCCGACAGCATAGTCTTCCTATGACTAGCTTGCAGATGTGCATGTGCACTTTACAGACTAGAAAAAATGCAAGGAAGGCAAAAAATATAGATGTACGAACCAAAATAATGATAATATTTCAAAACAGCTTTGTCTGTATACACGTATCTTTTGTAAAAGAACACCTTACTATTTGTTTTGTCTGTTTGTTTGTTTGTTTACAATAAATATTTAAATGGATACCTAATGCAACATGTTAGGAATATATGAACCGCGTTAAAGCATATCTAAACTGCAGAAGTCCTGACCAGCCTGTAAGTGCGCACATGCGTTGACTGGTCTGGGCATGTACATTTATCTTCAAAATGTTTGAAATACCGCAAATGCGTATGCCCGAACTAGTAGGAATGATGTGGGGACTTGTGCAGCACGGTCAAGATTTAAGAGAGGCTTTACGAGGACGCGTCTCATTACTTATCATGATCCTAAAAACGGGTAGGTATGAAAAAGTATCTTCAATACTGCAGTATGCCCCTCAATATTTTGACAGGAAGAAAGAGCAAACTACGTAGACCCTAATTGAACTTTGTTTGGCCGTTTTAATTCTTAATGGCTCATAATTCATTCCTTGTCTTGAGTAATACGTATTGTAAGACTTACAGACTTATTTTTTTTATATATACTCGTATACTTTTCATTCATCTATTTTGATATATGTTCGTCCGCAACTTTCTACGCCACCTGAAGTAATGTGTGAATTCTGTTGGATATTTGCGGCCAGCATAGAAAATAAGGGTGCTGGTCGAAAATGTAAAAATGGCCGCACTGTTTTACTTCCTATTTCAATAAAAATTGTATCAGTGAAATGCTGAATAATTGTAGTTTTCGGAATGAACACGGAAAATTATCATTTTATGAAAAAAAGAGACATATGCGGGTAAAAACTTTGATCAACGCAGTAAAAAAGTCATGATTTACTATATATTCTATACATTTTGAGGGTAGTCAACTTAAACTAAAAAATGACCGCGGTATTTCTTACGCAGTCTTTTCAAAAATTATATCAGGCTGTTCGCAGATTAATGCGGTTTTCGAAATGAACACGGAAAAATGGATTTGAATATAAGGAAAAATAAAATAAGAAGAAAAAGATGAATTGCCCATATCTCGTAGTGTATTTCATTACCTGCTCGATTCGCGAATATCGATTATCGATTTTTAAACAGTGGCGTGAAAAGTTATCCATGTACGGCCTTTCCAACAATATTTCATTTATGTCAAGCCGATCTTTAGTTAACTTGAGGCAAAAGCGGGAGAAAACCGGAGCTACCGGAACACACGGGGTAGGCGGCAATCAAAAAACGCTCATGCAGTCGACGAACGCGGATCAAAAACCATTAGAAGCAAGGTTTCGATTGCACATTTGCAATCGAAAACGCTGTTTCTAACGGTTTTGGATCCGCGTTAATCGATTGTTAGGAGCGTTTTCGATTGCCGCCTACCCGGTGTGCGGAATAACCACCTGATCTTCCGTAACCAGAAATTTACAGACAAAACAACAACAGACAGCTATGGTATTTCAAGTATACTATTTTGACTGCCATAATTGCATTTGTCATATCAAAGTTGGCATATTAAGGCAGCTATATTGATTTAATCTTGTGTTTCTTTCACCGTGAAGTGTTTGTATACTTACTGTCGAGATAATGAGCAGCGAGACACTACTAGCCTGAAAGCATTAGACAGTTTTAAGTCCAGAGCACACAAATGCTTGCAACTGTCAGAGTAGTTTTCCCCCTCGCCCCCACCCCACCCCATCCCCGGAAAATGGCTATAGAAGGACGACTATATAGTGGATTGTCCTGTTTCCCCCACCAGAAAATGGGCTATTAGAGAATTTGGTATGGCTATTGGTATTTTACGGGACGGAACGAAACGGAACAGCATTGGACAGAGATATTTTACGAAATAAACATATTACATGTAGTAATGTATCTGTTATCGAAGGGAGGTAATAAATGCGGTTTATTCCGTAAAATAAAATGCAAATTTAGCAACCATACTGATTATAATATTAATTTAAGAAACGAGGGGATTATGATTTGTTTCTATAGCACACACATACATCCGCATGCAAGCTTACAGGACGGCGTACAAATGCGCCGATGAACGGGTACTTTGTCCAGTCGTGTTTGGTTTAGCGTGAATGGGTGTGGGGTGGGGAAAGGGGTGGTAATTAGGTTGAAAATGATAATCGAATTTGTGTGTGTTTAGGGGGAGGGGGTCATGAAAAAGTCTATTTACTGGTACTTGTGTTTATTTGCGTTCTTTGATGAAATTTACTCCAATACACACCACAATTGTCATTAAACAAAAACGTGAAGGTACGTATGTAATAGGAACATTTTTGGGGTAAGCTAACATTTTGATTATTATTTGCGGTATGCCTGATATACCTGGTATTTTTTTTTAGGGATAACCTGTCAGACTATTGCTATTTTTGGGATATAGATGCTGGGTTCTGGCCTATGAAGCATAAATAGAGATACAATCTCATATAAAATATCAACTTCCTATCATTGATAGGTCTTGAAATTCTATGGCCAAACATTTTATTACGTAACCTTGTCTTCATACGTATGTACGGACAACTCGAACGCTATATGTCCCCGGCGGGCCGAGACCACGGGGTCATAAAGAAGGAAAAAACTCAATTTGCTACAACATTTAACAGCGTTAATTTTTTCTCCGACTCTCAGGACATCGACCAACAAAACTATCAATCAAGCTATTTTCGTTTAAAGAAAATTCATGCACACGCCTTTATCTTCATTTTGCCACTTTCTGTTATTACATTTTTCGTTTATCTATTTAAATTGTTTTGTTTGTTGTGAATAAGAATGAAATAACTGACCTAAATACTTCATATCTTATTTACGAACGAAATAAAACTCATACAGGGTAAAAGGACATGATAAATTTCTTTTTCTTCTTCTACTTCTTCATCTTTTTTAAGTGGTTGTACATTTTACATGAAAATGCATTTAAAATGCCATCACATATAATATAACGCACATAGCAAGTGAAATGGTATCTTCGCAAGCCAAGGGAACTGAGTCCACTTTGTTCCTTACGTACGTAAGGTATTTAGTCCACTAGCCAAGGGTACTAAGTCCACTTTGTTCCTTACGAACGTAAGGAACAAACGGTGAACTAAGTATCCTTGGCTTGCGAAGATGGTAAAATGGGAGTAGATCATAGACGCATTAACCAAGACGCAATATCAGTACGCATCAGACCGGCCCGTTTAAAGACGACAACCTGTGTTGGTCGTCAGTATAAGGACACATAAAGTTTGGTCCATCTTTCATGTAAGACCATCACGAAAAGAGGGTTGGTGGGTGGGCAATGTACAAATAGATCTACTACATAATTAAAAATAGTGCCCCTTAGCGCAGCGGCAATAGTGCTACTTCAGAAGACATCCCCTTATAGTAGCGCAGCGGCAATAGCGCTACTTCAGAAAGCACTCCCTTATAGTAGCACAGCGGCAATAGCGCTACTACAGAAGACAGCCCTTTTTAGTAGCGCAGCGGCAATAGCGCTACTTCAGAAAACGCCCTCTTATAGTAGCGGGTTTAAAGACCGGCCCGTTTAAAGACGACAACCTGTGTTGGTCGTCAGTATAAGGACACATAAAGTTTGGTCCATCTTTCATGTAAGACCATCACGAAAAGAGGGTTGGTGGGTGGGCAATGTACAAATAGATCTACTACATAATTAAAAATAGTGCCCCTTAGCGCAGCGGCAATAGTGCTACTTCAGAAGACATCCCCTTATAGTAGCGCAGCGGCAAAAGCGCCACTTCAGAAGACATCCCCTTATAGTAGCGCAGCGGCAATAGCGCTACTTCAGAAAGCACTCCCTTATAGTAGCACAGCGGCAATAGCGCTACTACAGAAGACAGCCCTTTTTAGTAGCGCAGCGGCAATAACGCTACTTCAGAAAACACCCCCTTATAGTAGCGCAGCGGCAAAAGCGCCACTTTGGAAGACATTCCCTTATAGTAGCGCAGTGGCATTAGCGCTACTACAGAAGACAGTCCCTTTTAGTAGCGCAGCGGCAATAGCGCTAGTACAGAAGACAGCCCCTTATAGTAGCGCAGCGGCAATAGCGCCACTTTGGAAGACATTCCCTTATAGTAGCGCTGCGGCATTAGTGCTACTACAGAAGACAGCCCTTTTAGAAGCGCAGCGGCAATAGCGCTAGTAGCGCTGCGGCATTAGCATTTCTTCAGAAGATAGCCCTTTTAGTAGCGCAGCGGCAATAGCGCTAGTAGCGCTGCGGCAATAGCGCTTCTACAGAAGACAGCCCCTTTTAGAAGCGCAGTGGCAATAGCGCTAGTAGCGCTGCGGCATTAGCGCTTCTACAGAAGACAGCCCCTTTTAGTAGCGCAGCGGCAATAGCGCTAGTACAGAAGACATCCCCTTTAATAAAGCAGTGGAACTGTGCTACTTTAAAAGTCATCACCTTTCAGTAGCTCAGCATTCTATTCATCCCTGTGTCTTTAGTCATAACTCAGTTGACATGCCAAAATTCAAAATTTATGTTATGAGCTGACATTATTAGACCAACTCCCTACAGGGTCAGTGCAACCAGGTGGAACCAAGTTGATCCTGGGAACTGGAAAGGGTCACAAGCAGTGCCCAGGTTGAGCTGAACCAGGAATATTGTCACCTTAATAAATGGCCTGAGAATGTCACAACAATGCTTATTCAGTGTTACTGCACCTTAATTCCTGAAAGCAATGAATCCAAAGCTACCTGACACAAGACAACCATTTGCAACAAAATTCTTATGCAAGGGCCCGAAGGGCCTGGGATCGCAGGGCCGAAGGCCCCTGGGTCAAGGCCATCTTGGCGGTGCTGTTCATTACTGAGCCATCTTGGCGGTGGCCCCTACTCGGATTCTTTTCAATTATAGCACTGCTTACTATCAAGCATGATCGAATCAGCTCTTTACTGCCATGATGACACCGGACACTAGACAAGCATCACGGCCGAAGGCCGCTGGGACAAAGCTCCCTACAGGGTCAGTGCACCAGATGGAGTCAAGTTGATCCCGAGAACTGGAAAGGGTCACAAACAATGCCCAGGTTGAGCTTTAAACACAAAGTTACCTTATAGTTACCATCTACTAAAGGGAGAAGCTTTCTTAAGTGGCGCTAATGCCGCTGCGCTACTAGAGGGTGAAGTCTCCTGAAGTAGCGCTATTGCCGTTGCGCTTCTACAGGGGAAAGTCTTAAGTGGCGCTAATGCCGCTGCGCTACTAGAGGGTGAAGTCTCCTGGAGTAGCGCTATTGCCGCTGCGCTTCTACAGGGGTAAATCTTAAGTGGCGCTCATGCCGCTGCGCTACTTGTGGATGAAGTCTCCTGAAGTAGCGCTATCGCCGCTGCGCTTCTACAGGGGTAAGTCTTAAGTGGCGCTAATGCCGCTGCGCTACTAGAGGGTGAAGTCTCCTGGAGTAGCGCTATTGCCGCTGCGCTTCTACAGGGGTAAGTCTTAAGTGGCGCTTATGCCGCTGCGCTACTAGAGGGTGAAGTCTCCTGGAGTAGCGCTATTGCCGCTGCGCTTCTACAGGGGTAAATCTAAAGTGGCGCTAATGCCGCTGCGCTACTAGAGGGTGAAGTCTCCTGAAGTAGCGCTATTGCCGCTGCGCTTCTACAGGGGTAAGTCTTAAGTGGCGCTAATGCCACTGCGCTACTAGAGGGTGAAGTCTCCTGGAGTAGCGCTATTGCCGCTGCGCTTCTACAGGGGTAAGTCTTAAGTGGCGCTCATGCCGCTGCGCTACTAGAGGGTGAAGTCTCCTGGAGTAGCGCTATTGCCGCTGCGCTTCTACAGGGGTAAATCTTAAGTGGCGCTAATGCCGCTGCGCTACTAGAGGGTGAAGTCTCCTGAAGTAGCGCTTCTACAGGGGTAAGTCTTAAGTGGCGCTAATGCCGCTGCGCTACTAGAGGGTGAAGTCTCCTGGAGAAGTGCTATTGCCGCTGCTCTTCTACAGGGGTAAGTCTTAAGTGGCGCTAATGCCGCTTCGCTACTAGAGGGTGAAGTCTTCTGAGGTGGCGCTAATGCCGCTGTGCTTCCACAGGGGGAAGTTTTCTTAAGTGGCGCTAATGCGCTGCGCTACTAGAGGGTGAAGTCTCCTGAAATGGAGCTAATGCCGCTGCGCTTCTACAGGGTGAAGTCTTCGTAATGGGCGCTAATGCCGCTGCGCTACTATTAGCGCTGCGCTTCTACGGGGCGAAGTTTTCTTAAGTGGCGCTAATGCCGCTGCGCTACTAGAGGGTGAAGTCTCCTGAAGTGGCACTAATGCTGCTGCGCTTCTACAGGGTGAAGTCTTCTTCAGTGGCGCTAATGCCACTGTGCTACTAGAGGGTGAAGTCTCCTGAAGTGGCGCTAATGCTGCTAGGCTTCTACATTGGGAAGTCTTCACTGCCGCAGCACTGTAGGTCCAGTGTTCTATTGGCGCAATCAGCGCAGCGCAACTAGTAGTTTCAGCGTTTACTGACAGCGCTAATGTCGCAGCACATCTAGTAAATAGGTCCAGTGTGTCTATTGGAGCTATCTGTGTTTTCGAAAGGAGCAGTTGTAGCAGCGCAGTCAGTGGGTGAGTTCTGTCTTTTCTATTGGCGCTGTTTCCGCAGAGCAGTCAGAGGGTTAGTTCTGTGTTTTATAATGCAGCTGCCACAGCCCAATCAGAAGGTAAGTTCTGAGTTTTCTAAAGGATCTGTTGCTGCAACCCAGTCAGTGGATAAGTTCATAGTAATGTTGCCCGAGCGCAGTAGTAGGTGTGTTTCCTGGTATGGATCCTATACGGTAACTTTGAGCTGAAATTTCGTGATGGCTTACATGAAAGAATAACCTAAAGTTTCAATGCAGAGGCTGATTAGGGTCTTCAAAGATCTTCCTTAAGACATTTCGCACCGCATAAGCCCAAAACATCTTGCGCACTTTGATCAGTGAGTGTGGTGTATGTTATATATATATGCATTCAGTGCTCAATCATTGTCTTTGCGAACTGCGCATGCATTGAAGAGGCTGTTCATAGCATGCGCACTAGATGTTTTTCTCCCGACGAGGCTCAAATGTCGTAAGCTTGACAGCTTAATTGAGCGGTCTTTCAAAAACATTTTTTGCACAAACACAAATAATTTGTACTTACATTGATACAGCCCAAGGGTAAATCATTTAATCTGAATGATACATTGTTATCTATCATTTGAAATGTCGAAATTCCAATGTTTCGCGGTCGAAAAACGCCAACCATGACCTCTCTCTCTCTCTCTCTCTCTCTCTCTCTCTCTCTCTCTCTTGATTATTGTGTAAATGGGAGTATGTCTTTTCTTTTTCGTCTGTTTTTCATTTTTCACTTTTTTCCTTGGACACTGCATATGCGAATGATCAAATATGCCCTCACTGCTCAGCTTTACTATGTAAAAGTACCCACAGTTAAAATTCTTAAAAATTGGGAAACCTAAAATAATTGCTCTAACCGGCGCCCCGTTACTGCGGCTATGGATTCGTTCCGCTGAGGTGCGGGGGCAACGTCGATATGAGAATTGAAACTACCTCAAAATTGAAAAGTTTGTTTCCTTCTGTACAATAATAATAAGGAAAGTTTTCAAAACATGTTGATGGAATAACACAGAGTGTGGACCCTAAAGGACAGTCTGATCTGGAAGCAATATTGTTTGCTCAGGCCTATCTGTCCCAATATTTAAAAAAAAATAACGGTAACTGGCAGTACATTTTGTATACTGCATAATGCATATCTTTATTACCCTACTCAAATGTCTAGGAATTAGGGACATAACGGACCACGGACAAAACGGACCACGGACATAACGGACCACGCTTGGGACAAAACGGACCACGTTCAGGACGAAACGGACCACGTTCAGGACAAAACGGACCTCGTTTAACATCAAAACGGACCACGTTCAGACCTTCCGTTAACCTTGAGAAAGCATGTTTAATTTTAGGTGCAACACTAATAAAGAAATTTGCATGCTTAAAAGATAGAAATCTTACCATTAAATTAATTAGATAGTTGCGACAACCAAGGATAGTTGAGATCATGAACAGTAGTCAAATAATTGCGACCATTTAACAATGTCTTTGGTAATTATAAACTCCTTAATCTTTTAATTGGCACAAATTAATGGTCTGGTTTGTCTTCTAGCGTGGTCCGTCTGGTCCTGAAATGTGGTCCGTTTTGTCCTGAAACGTGGTCCGTTTTGTCCTAACCGTGGTCCGTTTTGTCTGGTCCGTTTTGTCCATGGTCCGTTTTGTCCGAGTACCATGTCTAGTACCGTATAAAATGTAATATTGGGATAGGTAGGGTTGTGCAAACAATTCAGACCCAGAGTGGACAGTCTGATCATGGTCTACACTCTTCGCCATTCCATCTTGCATCCTTTGGACGCATTACTGCGCTGAAAACCCAAACAATTCCATGTACACCACAGTACCTGCATGTTTTAATCACTTTAGGTGTCCCAAATTTTTAGAACTTTACGGTAATAACCTCGATATCGCCAACCAATACCAATGTCACCCGGAAAAGTATATTCCAATTCATTTGCTTACCATATGTTGCTTCTATTGATAATTAGTGTAATTATTTTTCCGCCATATGCTACTATAATAATGTACATTTTACGCAGAGTCGTGTTGCATATATTTGAGGCAAAAAGAAAAATGAGCAGTGGAAAACGAACCGACTCAACTAAACCAAGTCTGCTACTTTCGTTTCTAAAATGCGCTCCGTGCTTTCAGCTCATCTTCCTTTAGACGTTGTGTTTCGTTGATTCCATATATTACAAGACTGAGGTTACCTAACATGTCCAGGTCTTACCGAAAATCGAAAAGATACCATGGTGACAACCCTTGCACTTAACTAATTTCTGAGGAGCCCCGGTAGTGTTTTAAGATTAAGATGCAAATGATTTAAAATTGTTATCGGTAAGATACCACCAAAATTGTACTCAGTTAAAAAAATATTAGATAAGTTGAATTATGCAGTCTGGTGAAAAAGTGGCGGCGACACGTGATTACATTGCAGAGATAGGCTCGTGTCACTACCGTGCCGATCGAAAGAGGCTAAGGTAGTAGTGATTACCAGTTCTAGCGCAGAACGAACATGGCCGCCATTTGCACTCGGACGCTGCTGGTCTCCAACCAGTAGAATAATAAGCACAGCGTCTGGCTATAACGCTTCATACAACTATCGAGTAGATTTCAACCCAACAAACAGTTTCTGTTAAATCCTGTCACGATCTAGCCCCTACGTTTGTGGTTCTACCGTTGCCAATCCATGTCCGGTCAACCCAGACCCGTAATGCACAAGACATCCGAGCTGCTCCAGATAAGATGGGGTTTTAAAGATATTTCCCAGACAACTTTTTTTATTTCTCAATGAAAACATATGTTGTGACTACTCATTAGAACCGTCTCGGCGAGACGGTTCAAATGAGGGGTCGCAAAATATGTTTTTATGCAGAAATATGGAAAATTATTCCTAAATTATCTCTGTTACTCCTTCTTATCTGGAGTACTAATTATAGCATATGTGCTTTTTTTCTTTTCCACTGGCCGGGCCGCGTAGCGCAATCGGTAGGGCACCTGACTCATAAGTCAGAGGTCCTGGGTTCGAAACCCGGTCTGGCCACATACTTTCGTTTCTCCTTCCGCTGATTCAAGAAGGGCAGCTGTCAGTTACTGGCGAAAGTATGTGCACTTAGTACTGGTTAACCGCTTAGGAGGTCTAAGCCTGCCCAGGAATAGTGTGGTTAGGTTAACTGACCGTCCCGACATGACCATAGATGTTTACCGTGGACGTTAAGCACCAAATCAATCAATCAAATCTTTTCCACTGGTATTAATGGCGACATCCTACAGGACTAAGCAAATGTCAGCAATGGTGTCGCGCATGTGGGTAAAAAAAGTTAAAAAAAAACACGTAAAGTTAGTTTCTTTGTGAGGAGTTGCTGGAAGGCTTTTATAGGAGCTACGCTAAACTAGGCCGAACGCTTCTCGGCTCTTGTGGCTGCTAAGATGTGAGGGTTCCACGACCATCACACAAGCTTGTCACTGCTGCACTGAGGACATACAGATTTAGTGCTTTATATAGTAAAATGAACAACTTGTGCGCCTAAATTAATCATCGTAATTGTCAAATAAATGGAACAGTTTGGTTTTACAATGCAGTACTGCGTCCAAACGATGCAGATTGAATGGCAGTGTCTGCACTGATTGCACAGACTTATCTGTCCCAATACTTACATTTTTATGGTTAGTGGTGTAATTTCGTGCCCTGGATCACAGGAGCCCCGGTAGCTCAGTAGGCTAAGCGCTTGCCTCAGCTGATCTAGTCGGGTCCAGGGTTCCGAGGCGGAAATCTTTTTAATCATAAACAGGGTTCCACTGCATACAAACTTTCATTATAACCCTACCATCGTTATGATAGAACTGAAATACTGTTGAAAAGTACGTCATCCATCCATCCATCGTCGGATCAGTTTGTCGGAAATGTCTTGGGTTTGGTGGATCATCTGCACTAAATTAACGGCCTCATCCGTTTTTCATACCTGACTCGGAAGTTAACAACAGGGCCCAGTTGTTCAAAACTAACGACGTTGTTGGTTAGCATTTTGTTAATATTTCAAACGTTAACGCAAATATGCCAATATTTTTATTGAAAAAAAATGTGAGAAGCTTTTGCATTGCAAAAGTTTCTCACATATTTTCAACAAAAAATATCAGTGTATCTGGCTATAAAGTCATAAAACACTTAAAGAGTTGACCGCTTAACGAGCTCGTTAGCCTACCGATGCTTTGAACAACTGGGCCCAGACATTAACAAATAATACAATGGAGACTGACACGAATTCCATATAATAGGAGTAACGCATAATATTCACTTAACACTTTACCCCCGCCCTTCGGGGCCCGCGAAGAAGATGGGTTTTCTGGAGCCTCTGCGGCAGGGCTGCTAGTACATGTTGCTGTAGCAGGACCTGATTGTCATTTATCTCATATCGGGTAAAAAAAGGTCCTACGGTGAAATTCGGAGGCACTGTCTCGACGTTACTGATACATTGTTTATTTGGGATGTTGAACCTCAATTCAGCAACTCAGCAACAGGTAACAAAATATGAAAACAGCTACAGATTTAAAAAAGGTGAATTTTAAAAGCAACCATGCATGCGTTATGATTTCGGTCCTAGCTTGTTCAATGAAGTATGTAGTTTAACTAAGCACATATTTTCTTTTCTATCGCATATTCTTGCAAGATCATAACATGTACCTTGGAGCACTGCAGACGTATAACAGCGTGTATGTAGTTATGTGTGAAAAGAGTATGATGGGGATGCAATGACCTTAAGTTTTGTGAAGAAGCGCATCACGAACCCAACTCGAAATCGCAACCTTCATGACTTTGGACTAGGATTCGACAAGAAACCTTCGGGCAACACGGGCACACATATAGAAAAAGCAAATACATGTAAAAGATGACATACACACGTGCACAAGTAGAATATAAAGTTTATGGTGAATTTGATATAAGAAATATTATTAAAACCACACTAACAATATCAGGAATAAATCTGCGGGCCTCGATAGTCATGGTGGCCTTCAGGTTAAGATATAGCTCCAACATTATAATGTACACGTTGGTACGATTCAGGTAAACCAGAGATCTAGATAAGAGGAAGTATCTGATGAAAATTTAGGGATAATTTTTCTTTTTTTTTCTCATTGAAACCATATGTTGTGACCCCTCATCTTAACCGTCTCGTCGAGGCGGTTCAGATGACGGGTCAACACGTTTCCGAACTGTCTCGTCGAGACGGTGCAGATGAGGGGTCACAACATATCTTTTAAGCAGAATTAACAATAATTATCCCTTATTTTCACCAAATACTTCCTCTTATCTAGGGCTCTGGGTAAAATATCTGCAGATCTCGGGGTGCGCATATTGCGGACTACGAAATCCCTCATATGTCCTTACAGTTTCCTTAAGATATTATCTACACCAAAATATTAACAAAACTTGCAAAGTAGCTTCTCATTTTTCATCTGAGGGCGTTTTGACGGTAACATGATCTGTCTACATTCATCACGTAATACGAGGTAACTGAAACATTACTAATTTGCAATTCGAAAAAGATATTTTTGTCCAAAATTTATAGAAAAGTTGGATGTTACAAGCTAGATGATTTGCCTCGCATGACAGAGGTACCTTCCGGCATGCATGTTCTACACGGAACACTTAGTTAAGCCTGTGCGTCAGAGGCCACCCTGTTCGTATGAGCAATTGAGAGTCTACTCAAGGCCGTAGGAGTGGAATATGAGGGGATCTGAGTAATTTTCACGCGACGCAGTTCACAGTTGTGGGCCCGAGAAACCCCGTTATGATATCAGTAGGGTGAAGACTCAGATGCGCCTGTATAGTAGGATCCATAGACCAGAACGGAGCCTGAAAACACAGTTTCTTTTTCTTTGCTTTCAATCAGCCCCGTTAGCTCAGTAGGATAAGCGCTGACCTGCTGATCAAGCGGTCCCGAGTTCAATCCCTGCTTGATTCAGGCGAGAACCTTTTCAAACGTAAACGGGGTTCCAATGCACACAGCCTTTCATTATCACCCTCCCATCGTCCTGATATGACTGACATACTGCTGAAAAGGACGTAAAATCGCAAGACATCCATCCATCCATCTTTCAATCAGAAATGTTCTTTATGGATGCATGTCCTTTCGACAGTATTTCAATGATTTCGGGCCGATGTGAACATGGGTCAGATGACCATCAAGAGACAAAAAATCCAAACGAGACACAGAATTTGAGGCCAGCCAGACGGGATGACTGAAAGACTTATGTTCGCCGAGGACTCAAAAGCACATTCACAGGACCACAGCGACGCGTGTCGACAGATGGTAATTGCCCTACTGCATTGTGCACTATGTTCCTGTTTCAAGCGGTTAAATGTGGTCTAAAATGCTGACTGCAGGGCCATGTGCAGTTCGATCCCTTGGAACGATTCCGGAAAAAAAATCACCGCCCCTTCTATATCTAGTTTTAAAGACTTGAATTTTTGAGATAACATACCTTATAATAATCTAGTTTCTCTCAGCGTTCTAACAATCCTACTTTACAGGTAAATACCATGCTGTTTTTATGCTACTCCACCCTTTTCTGATATCACTGCATATGAAAAGTGCACAGCCACAGACAACTGACAAATGTCAATAATGAAATCAACATGAAAATGAATCCCTATCCTCACAAGACCTGACAATATCAAACAAACATTGTCAACATCTCACCTGTCTTGTGTATTTGATCCTTGTTTGCGGTTTAAAATAATTGCTACTCCATTTTACATATATTTCACCAACACAGAAGCCTTATGTCAACACGCCGTACAACACATTGCTATAAAAGGTATGTCGTAGCTATTTTTATTTTGTTCAATAGAATAATTTTCAAGGTATGCGCAAATACCGCTCAGGTGTATTAAGAGAGAAAACGGATATAAAATTTATGACTGTCACTGTGAATGAATGTTTTCAAGCGATAATATTTTTGTATATTGCTCAATAATATTGGGAAAAATCGTCAAGTTACAATAATATCTTACGACTAGTTGCAATCTTTGGTCATTGTCTTTACTCCCTTCCCCACGGGTGTGGGTCAACAGGTAAAAACTGATTGGTGCCGCGTGAAAAAGTTCCTTAGGTAATCTGCGAAAAAAAAAAGATTCAGATCAGCCTGCGTAGTCCGATCAGAGTCTTTCCTCTTTGCATTTACAATATACATTTATGAATCCTGAGGACGCTAAAAACTGAAAAGTGAATACTCTGCGCAGTTTGCGCAAAGAGCATAAGTATATACGTACGCACGTGACTTCAAATTCCTTCCCACGCGACGCAACGCATATGAATCTTGTAAGAAAAAACTGCTTTGTGATATATTACGAAACTGGGTAGACTGATTTCATTCGAAAATATTAGAAATTCTCTAAGTCATGTTATTCATATTTATTCTTTTTATTTATTCTTTTTTTTTTTACTTCTCTTTAACTCCAGAACAGACAAATGTATCGTAGAGGCTGGTCTGGCAAAAGTCTAGAAACAGGGTAGCCTGCTCAACATGTGAACTCGAGGGGGAATACATGCTCGGAACGCACCGGACATGTTCAGACCAGCCTGTTTAAGTGCACAAGATGGTGACAGCATTCACAGTTCGCATAAGCCTTAAGATATGTTTCCCGAAGCAGCATATATCATAATAAAAACGTGTTATTAATATGTAACTTGTATCAAAATAATTATTTCACCGGTAAAAACTGGTTCATAACCCCGCTGGGTTTATCTGTTCATATTTATCCTATTCAATGTGTTGCGTTCGAGCACTCCCATTCACAAAATGACACACCCTGCGAGGAGAAATTTTACTTCCATTTTGACGAGTTAACGCAATAAAGAGACGTGCCTAGGCATTCATTAGATTACTCTTGCTCGATGTATGCAATATTTGTGGTTCCACCAACCTCTTTTGACGCGCAGCCCGACAGAAAAAAAAACAGTCTGTTTAAACTTTCATACTTTATGCCCCAATGTACAGGATCGTCACAGGGCGTCACCTACGTGAACAGGCACACTTTCTTGCCTCCCTTCTCAATAGTAGGGACCAGCTCAAGAAAGAACAAATTTAAAGGTAGGTTCCTGTACTGGCGATAACAATTATGTCCACAAAATAATTTCGTCTTTTTCTGAGCAGTATTGAATTCTCTTATTTTTCTGAATTTGTTGCCACTGAGAAACCCGTCAGATGTTGAAGAAATAGTCGTTTTCCCTTTTGGTTTATTTTCTTTCGTTGGAATTCCAGTTCTAAAAATAACTATGTTTATTATGTCTGTAAGTGCGCAATTTCTGATGCCATTCTTCAAAGGTCAATTTTCCCTTGCCGTGAGCTCTCCTAGAGGTCCTGGCATGGCGGATGAGTTAAAACTATCCCAAAATGCAATGCAGCATGACGTCAGCTGCGTTATCTATTTTTGGCGCGAACTAAAATAGCGCTAACTGGTGTGCGAAGCAGAGTTAGGAAATCCCTTGCAAAACAACTTTTCTAATATTTTTCTGATTTACACTTTTTAGTGAAACTTATTCATTCCCTTTTATAAGTTCTTTCCAACAACTTGGATGAAAGTTAATCAAAATTATGATGCATTCCAAAGTACAGGAACCTACCTTTAAATTATTTCCTGTAAGACGAGACCCCTTTTGGTGGCTTCGTAAAAAGTGTTAGTCTTTGAAAGAAAAACTAGAAAATTGTGTCTATAAGACACCAATGATGCCCCCGTGCAGCGCCTGTCACATGACGTGTATATCCATAAAGCACCTTCAAAGAATCCATTGAAAACATATCCTACAATGTAAAAATTGCTCAAATTGACTAAGTTAAAACGGCTGTGATTCTGTCAAAATTAACTCTAGATTTATCAAAATGCCTCATGAATATCTTCAATTATGTCCACAATATGTAGACAAGGTTTGTAAAAGATCCATTGAAAACTGTGGAGCAAGTTGATAACACAAACTCCACAACATACAATGCAAAAAAAAAAAAAAAAAAAAATCCCCAGAATGACTAAGTCAAAAAGGCCATAATTCTATCAAAATTAATTCTAGGTCCAACAAAAACCCACGTGCACACATTCACAGCATGTATGCAAGGTTTGAAAAAGATCCATTGAAAACTGTGAGAAGAGTTGATTACACAAACCCTACAATGCAAAAATGCCTAAAATGCCTAAGTTCAAAAGGCCGTAACTCTCTTAAAATCAACTCTCGGTCCAACAAAAATCCACATGCACATTTTCAATATGTCCCCAACATGTATGCAAAGTTTGAAAAAGTTCCATTGAAAACTGTGGGAGAAGTTGATTACACAATCTCTATACCCTACAATACAAAAAATTGCCTAAAATGACTAAGTTCGAAAAAGGCCGTAATTCTGTCAAAATTAATTTTAACTCTATCAAAAATTCACATGCATATCTTCAATATGTCCATAATATTTTTGCAAAGTTTGAAAAAGATCCATTGTAAACTGTGGGAGGAGTTGAGTACACAAACTCTATATCATAAAGCGTGACGAACAGTCAGACGGACAGACAGACACGGGCAAATCTATCCCCTGACTATCGTCACGGAGGCATAAAAAAGCGATAAAACTTGGTGGCGTACAAATATACATTAAGAATAGAGATCAGCCCATTACTGCCTAACGTCCCATTAATAGGACAAAGGCAAACAGTGCAGGCCCAGATCAGACGCCGCAAACTTGAGGCGGCGGGATCAGGGTCCACACTACTTCCATAAGACAAATGGGGTTTTCTCAATATAATGTACGATAAAAATAAACGACACCAGACCCACCCCCTTCATTGACCAATGGACTCATCCATTTGATAAGAATATATAATTTAACATTCCACTGGGCATAAATGGCTTAAAACGTTTCCAGCAAAGAATTTGGACAATTTTTTCCTTCTTCCTACCAGGACATATTGACAGACCCTGATCAGGCTGCTCCTCAGGTCGGCATGACAGTACGGCAATGCTCTGTATGTTCGTACTGTCCGAACGTTTTGAGTCTATATATACATGTAAAAGTAATTCTTTATTAGTTATTCATGTGTTTGAATCTAAAATCGTGACAGTTTGAAAGAATTTACCAATAACGTGACAATAAGGTTCCGGCTTTTTAGTTTTTTGAAATCAGGAAATGACTATTGAGATCGAGCATTGCAAAATACTTTTACGTAATATAATGCTCGATCTCAATGGTACATGCATTCCAGCTAACCGTACCCCGTGTGCTTAGAGAATTGATTCTCCTACTCAAGTTCTGCTAAAGTTGTCGCTCTTGCAAAGATGACACACGCCTCTTCTCGAGGCGACTGGTTAGAAGGGAAATAACAAGATATGCATGTCATTACTTCAGTATAGCTTGAGTACTCACCCTTGAGATAGTAGAAGCGGTCGTACCATCGCACAGAATGGCGAATATATGAGCCATTGCCCCCCAGTGAGCTTGACTGGTCGTTTCTGCGTTTCCATGCATGCTTCTTATGCCATTGATTCCTTTCTTTCTTAGTTTTAGATCTTTTTATATCCTTAGAACACATTTTTACTCCGAACCTGTAAAAGTCACTGTTTTTGTTCTAATATGTTCTGGTACAAGTGGTTATTGCATCGTGCCATCGTGCACTGAATGCGGAGAGCATCTGTTAACAATTCTGGTATATATCAAATTGTATGTACTCTCGTTATTCAAATTTGGCGTACATGCATGTGCATACCCTTTAGGAAAAAAAGAAAGACAATATCTCATAATATGTATTCAGTCATAAGATCACCAACATCTGAAGATCATGAGCATTATATATGTACATGCCACATTCTTAAATATGTATCCATCTTCTTTTTCAAGTTTTAAATGGAGGTCCTCAGTAAATTGTATATTCTCTCAATGGACAGTCCTATTTCTCTCTTTTGAATTTAGAATTCTAAACACACTATTTTTTAACATTTAGATGAAAATCGATCCTTTAATTATTATAATCATTGCTTGTTTGCACCATACAGCGATTCACACCAAAAAGCCAAAGAAATGAAGTAAAATGGTGCCCGACGCCAGCTACGAAAAATTTACGGATACATTTATAATTGATTTTCTTTTTCAGCTGCACCTTTCAAATTTATCATATGGAACTTTATTCTCCATCCCCGACCAGGTAAGAAAGGGAGATAACAGGCAGTTGGTGCGATTGCCAATTCATTCCCTTTGTCCAAGATAAATGGAATGCTTGACGCTTTTTAACGGTATTTCAGTCATACCTGGACGACAGGAAAATGAGTAAACAGGGCTGTGTTGCAGTGAATTGCGATTTAGGTTCCGACAGAATCTCCAGAAAGTCGAACATGAGCGGCAGAAGCAGACGCGTACTCTACAGTACTATGTACGTATCACATAATCTTTCCATAATAATATTATCCGACAGAATATGGTCTCTTGGTTTCTTTCTGATACACAATTCTTCCGAATGTTCCTTTGGAATCATTGCCATTCGAAACTATTGTTACATCCATTCCTTCCCTAAGAACTGTCCTACACAGGTGAGGTATATGCGTAATGCAGTAAAAGATATGAGCGTTGTCGTCAAAGAACCCTTTTTCAGACAAAGAAATTATATAGACAGCGCATGTCCAGACCGGATTGTATGTCTAAGCAGTCTGGTCGTGGCATGGAATTTTAAAATCGGTAAGACCACTTCTAACTGCCCATGCTGGGTTCTTATCAGACTCCGCACGTCGGTATGATGATATGACCAGTCCTAAGGCAGATTTTCTCATTACGCGGGTCAAACATAGACACTTACCGTAAAATTCTAATAATCGGGACACCTACAATAACTACCGTAATTGCCCTAAAATAGAACCATTTGCTTTGTTACAGCAGATTTAGGTTGAAAATATACAAACTGAATGGCAAACAGTTTAGACCGTGATCAGACTGCTCTCTGAGCAGTCTGATCTGGGTCTACAGCGTTTGCCCAGACCTATCTGTTCCAAATTTAGAATATTATCGGTACGCAGATATTGACTTATTGGTATTTCTCGATCGTTGCTGTTCCGATTCAGGTTCCTAATCCTGGAAAGCCATTGATTGCTGTTTATTTTAAAGACAAAAGAATCAGAAATACAAGAGGTATTGCCGTAATTATCATAAACAATGGGGCACCAGAATCAATTATTGTCATTAACATAATTATCAAGTTAATAGTTACTTTTATGCCCAACCTCATACCGGTGACCGGTGACTAATGACAAACGTTTTGGAATAGTCTAGTGTAGTGATCGGACGTTTTTGGGATGAAAACTCTCAGGAGAAGCAACTCTACCACTTACATTTTTGTCTTCCTTTTCAGTGCGGATCAACGAATTAAGGAGCAAGTTCTTTCCTCAAGAGCAGATCCTATTTCGGGAGGGCTTTGCAATCCGGGAGGCCACAAGAATTGTTCTGTGTAAAATGGCTGAAAAACATTTAGATGGGCCCACATACCTTAAATTATTATTCTGACATATGATCCGGTCAGTTTTGAACTCTTCTTTCTTTCAAGCTGGCCTAATTGTTTTATCCCGCCAGATTCTTGGTTAGTATTCGAACACCTTTTTTGTTTATACAGAGCAGATGCTAGCAAAAAGTCTTATCATCGGCTGGGTCTGCCTTAATATTTAAAGTATCTATTAGTGATGGAATCCGAGTATTTTTATTGGCGAACTGCCATTCGGAGCAACTCTGCTGTGATACATAATTCATGATATCGATACGTCTCTGCACTATCTTAACCCACCAATTCCTAGCATCCCATAAAACGACATGGACAAATGAGCCGCGACACGAGAAAACCAACAATGTGGTTGTGCGCCCAGCGAAGACGCAGATAAGCCTGGGCATCCGCCCTGTCTGATCAGAGTCTTAGTTTAGTGTTTAAACGGTAGCTAAGGATCTAAGCTACCTCCATCCGGACAGCGAAGGCTCTGATCAGACTGGGCGGATGCCCAGGCTGATTTGAGTCTGCGCTTGACGCACAACCACTTTGTTGGTTTTCTCGTGTCGCGGCTCAAATAGTCTGGATCCAGATCAGGCGTCGTAGGACAGGATTTACATTGTTTGCATAACATTGACGACAATGTCTTGGAGTTGAAATAGAGAATACCATGTTAGTGTCTTTTGATATCAAGTTTATCAGGCGAGACCAGTAACAGCGTAGGAATGGCGAGGCTTGCCGATCTTAATTCACTACCAGATGAAACTCCATATGAGAAGACGTAACCAGCCATCGTTTACATCGGGTTTGGATTACATTATTGATAATCAAGGGTCGGTCATATTGCACGTGCATTTTATGCTCACCTCTTGTCTTGAAACGTTACGAGCCTTGTGCGGGCAAAATAAGTTTGACGCTATACGCAAACAGTGGGTACCAAGATAAGTTTATGCAACTGCGTAGTCTGTCAGAGTAGGTACAGAGAACCGTTTGATATCCAGAAGGCATACCTATTGCGCCTACACTGTTCTGATTGTGCTAGTGCACAGACTAGTCTGGACATAGGTGTTTTCCATATACCATACAGCTGATTTTATCATGACACGACTCAACTGGCCTGCGCAAGGAAAAATGTGTGTTCAGCCCATAATGTTTGCAGCGAAATATGTATGAATACGCAGCCAGGAGGTACCATGAAATGGCTGCGCTTATGTGTAGTCTACCCTGTTCTGATTGCACATGCGTCTAGTCCAGACACGCGTGTTTTGCGTATGACATAAGACAAGTTTTATCACGACTCGAGGTATGCGCAAGGAAAAATGTGTTTCACCCCATCTTGGTAAAGGCGAATGCAGTCCCGTTAGTGTCATTTCTCACCGCATACTTTACAGCCCTTCAGTGTATGATTCTCAAGATTGTTTATACATGTTGTGTACCCATAAATGTTACCACAGACTGGGCTGATTCTCCTCGTGGCACATGGCAATTTTCCGAGGATGCGGCTCTTGGGTTACATCATTGATAATCAAGACAATCAAGGGTCGGTCATATTTGCACGTGCATTTATGCTCATCTCTTGTGTTGACCGTTATGAGATTTGTGCGGGCAAAATATGTTTGTCACTATACGCAAACATTGGGTACCAAGATAAGTCCATGCAACTGCTTACATGTAATCTGTCAGAGTAAGTGCAGTGCACCGTTTGATTCCCAGAAGGCACTCTTATTGCGCCTACACTGTTTTGATTGTGCTAGTGCACAGACTAGTCTTGACATAGGTGTTTTGCATATATCATAAGGCTGATTTTATCTCGTCACAACTCAAAATCGCCTCCGCAAGGAAAAACGTGTGTTCAGCCCACAATGTTTACAGTGAAATATGTATGTATACGCAACCAGGAGGTACCAAGATATCTCTGCGCTCATGTGTCGTCTACCCTGTTCTGATAGAGCATGTGTCTAGTCCAGACACGCGTGTTTTGCGTTTGACATAAGACTGGTTTTATCACGACACGAGGTATGCGCAAGGAAAAATATGTGTCACCCCATCTTCGTAAAATCGAATGCAGTCCCATTAGTGTCATTTATTTTCGCACACTTTTACGGCGCTCCAGTATATGATGCTCAAGTTTGTTTTCACATGTTGTGAACGCATAAATGTGACCACAGACTGTACTGAGGGTGCGGCTCTTATAAAAAATGCACATAAATATTACCAGAAAAAGTGGAATATTTTCTTTTCGCGCAGTGAGCAACACTTTGGCTAACAACACTGTATATTTAGACCATCGTCCCGCTTATTGGGATTTTGACGAACACTCGGTGCCGCTGAGCCACTTGCGGAACATCGTTAGGTGAATTGAACTGAACTGAACTGAAAGCTTGTTGGGACCCTGCTTATGTACATCTTTTCCACGCATGCAATCGGTCTTGGCCCTTTTTGAGCAGGACTGACGGACGAATTAGACTAACGATAGACAATAACGATCAGCGCCCCGTTACTGCGGTTATAGATCCGTTCCGCTGAGGGCTTGGGGAACATAAATAAGAGAATTGAAATACACACGTTTGTTTGGTTGAATCTTAAACTTGTTGAATAGTAAAATCAACAACTGTATATACTATACTAAAGACAAAGATGGATGGATGGATGGATGGATGGATGACTTGCGATTTTACGTCCTTTTCAACATCATTTCAGTTATATCAGGACAATAATGAAAGGCTGTTTGCCATGGAACCCCGTTTGCGGTAGGAAAGATTCTCGCCTCAAGCGGGGCTCGAACCCAGTTCGCTGCATTAGTTGTCCAGCGCTTAACCCTATGACCTACCGGGGCTGCTACGGAACAAAAAGACAGTCACGCAATAAAAGTATTCAAATAAACATACAGACAGAAATACACATGATCAAAGAGAACTTGTTTCAGCTAATAATAGTATCCGATCTTGAACAAACTAAACTCAGACTAAGGCCAACAAGATTGATTAATTAGCCAGCAATAATCTGAATCAACCTTGACGAGACCAAAAACCAGGCACATGACGTCCTGATGAGGTCGCACCGACATCGATGCGACGTAACCATGTCGTATCGATATCAATATGACGTCATTTCGACGTCATGTGCCTGCCGGGAAGATGTTTTACTGAGCTCTATGGTTAAAATAGCGATCTCCCGTCGTCCATACACTTATTGTTGCAGACAATCGGGGACTTTTCGAACCGGAATGTTGCATATCTCGCGCGAAAACTGATATTTTTTCCAGCTATTCTATTAAGCTAGTCTGTCAATCACTACCAGATGAAACTCCATATGAGAAGACATAACTAGCCACCGTTTCCATCGGATGACAATGAATTTGCAGTGAAAAAACAGGGGCCTCATTATCATTCCAGTCACTTTGCAATTGAGGCAAATGTCTCTGTCGCCGATAGCCCAT
This sequence comes from Ctena decussata, assembly GCA_963989385.1. Lineage (NCBI taxonomy): Eukaryota > Metazoa > Mollusca > Bivalvia > Lucinida > Lucinidae > Ctena > Ctena decussata. The sequence goes on from OZ022511.1 coordinate 32,745,058, forward strand.
TGTTTTCTCGTAAATTGTTCTGAAATAGGAATCATTCCACCGTTGTTTCTTCGATTGGTTATGAACACATTCAAGATATTCTTCACGCGATTAGTTCACTGGTTCACTGGTCTCCAAGAATGCCACTTTTAACATGTTTAATGAATATTCTGGTTGTTACGGCAAATGAAAAGAGTCTCGTATAAGCTTCTGAAAATGTAAAATAATTAGTTCAGAATCCCATCACAAGAGGTAACTGGAAGAACTGAATCTCACTCTTCATGAAGGTGCCCTTACCCAGCGGGCGAATGACGTCGCAGTGACGAACACCGACGTCGATGATAGTTTGTCATGTCTCACAGACTTGAAGAAAAGATAGCATCAGCTTATAGGAATGTTGTGAAAAAGTTTCATTGTTGTATGAAAAAAAAAAGAAAAACTATAAAGTATGGACTATATTTGAAAATTGTTCGTGGTCTCGAGCAAGAAAAAAATAAGTAAATAGATAAATAAATAAATAAATAAATATAGAAAACTTTGCGTTTTCCAATATGCAGTCGCAACTTATCTCATCATTCGCTTTATCACGTAGCAACACAATCAATTGCGGGGAATGTATTTTATCATATGACGTCGCATCTGAGAGTGTAATAAAGCCATGCATTAAAAACGATAATCCACTAGTGGATTAAATATGCAAATTACGTCATAACGTTATACGTTGACGTCAATTAAAACGTCGCGTTTTCTAATGGCGAAAGCGTGACGTTTTAGTGCAATTTTTGCTAATAAAATGCGATTTTAGTGTCATGTGATAAATAGAATCTTGCATTCGTGCTCCTGTATTATTAAATTTATTAAACTCGTTGGGGAAAACCGATAAGATGCTCGGCAAAGCCTCGCATCTTATCTTTTTCCCCAACTCGTTTAATAAAATCAATAATACATGAGCACTCATGTAAGATCCTCTATGAACTGTATAGGAAAGACACGTTTCATACGATATTATAAAATCGTCAATTAAAACCGAAGCTTTATGCATACAGTTCTTAAAATTCTGTTCTTCTTCAGTGTTTTGATTGTTTTTCATAATTTTATGTTAATATTAAATTGGGGGAATCTTAAGCTATAAACATAACCCCTAAAATGGCAAACTAAATGCACTAAAAATGCAGGGGGTATCTCTATTTATTTCGCGAAATCATTTTTAAATACAAAGTTATTTTATGCAAACGGATTCGAAATTTGCAATAATTATTCTTTCTTTTGACATATGTTTGAACGGGCAAGACTTAGAAATAATTGGGGGAATTGAACTATATTTGTAAATTATTTAATGTTTTATTGCGCGAAAAAAAAAAAAAAAAAAAAAAACCACAGATCACCTGTACTTACTTATAAAAAATCGATTTTTTCAAATGAATGGATTTATTGCTCTTGTTTAATAAGACTTAAAAAGTGGCACGATAAAAAGTAAAAGAGATAAAAGGTTCTCCCTGTCGTATACCAAGAAACAAATGGATGCTTCATGTGTTTGTGGGCGGGGGGGGGGGGGGGGGAGGGTAGGAACGGGGAGTGGCGTTCAAGGCAGGTAAGGGGGATAACCGAAAAGAAAGCTATGATTTCATATTCTTCATAAAATGACATTTTAAAATACGCACTTTATCCTTCAAAACATTAGTCCTTTCAGTTTCTAAATATAGATGCGTTGAAACATCATGTAGCTTCTACCCGAATGTATAACCTTGCTAATTATTATTGTGTACATAAAGCAAATCTTTTAAAATTATTCGACGCAACCAGATAACATCGTATTGACGTCATTCTGACGTCATGTGCCCGATGGGTGATACTTTACTGCCCAGCAGGCGCATGACGTCAAAATGACGTCGTAATGACGAAGGTGTGCTATTGAGGCGCCGCATCGACCCCATTTCGATATCATTACGACGTCATTTGTCTGCTGGGTATCTCTCGAAATGCTGTTCAAACAATTTGCAACGTTTTAATATACCCTCTCTATTGGGACACCTTAAAATTACTGTAAATATTCTAACATTTGAACAGGTGCTTACACTAGCCGACAGTGTATCAAACATACTAATAGGATATGAGGCATTGCACATCTTGATCTGATTCTACAGTGCTTTCTAAGCTGCATCTTTCCCAAAATTTAGGATCACTGCGGTTGTTTTTTGTTATAATCTTGCAACTCTTGGGTAACATCATTGATAATCAGGGGTCGGTCATATTGCACGTGCATTTTATGCTCATCTCTAGTCTTGAACGTTATGAGCCTTGTGCGGGCAAAATATGTTTGACGCTATACATAAACAGTGGGTATCAAGATAAGTCTATGCAACTGCGTAGTCTGTCAGAGTAAGTGCAGTGCACCGTTTGATTCCCAGAAGGCATACTTATTGCGCCTACCCTTTTCTGATTGTGCTAGTGCACAGACTAGTCTGGACATAGAAGTTTTGCATATACCACAAACTGACATTATCATGACACGACTCAAATGACCTGCGCAAGGAAAAATGTGTGTTCAGCCCATAATGTTTGCAGCGAAATATGTATGCATACGCAACCAGGAGGTACCAAGATATGTCTACGCTCATGTGTAGTCTACTTTGTTCTGATTGTGTATACGTCTAGTCCAGACACGCGTGTTTTGCGTATGACATAAGACTGGTTTTATCACGATACGAGGTATGCGCGAGTAAAAACGTGATCCACCCCATCTTGGTAAAAGCGAGTGCAGTCCCATTAGTGTCATTTCTTTTCGCATACTTTACAGCGCTCCTGTGTATGATGCTCAAGATTGTTTATACAAGTTGTGAACGCATAAATGTCACCACAGACTGGGCTGATTCTTCTCGTCGCATGTGGCAATTTTCCGAGGGTGTGGCTCTAGGGTTACATCATTGATTATCAAGACAATCAAGGTTCGGTCATATTGCACGTGCGTTTTATGCTCAGCTTTTATGTTAGACGTTATGAGGCTTGTGCGGGCAGAATATGTTTGACGCTATACGCAAACAGTGGGTACCAAGATAAATCAATGCAACTGCGTGGTCTGTCAGAGTAGGTACAGTGCACAGTTTGATATCCAGAAAGTATATTTATTGCGCCTACCCTGATCTTATTGTGGTAGTGCACAGACTAGTCTGGAAATAGGTAATTTGCATATACCATAAAGCTGACTTTATCGTGACACGACTCAAATGGCCTGCGCAAGGAAAAATGTGTGTTCAGTCTACAATATTTGCAGCAAAATATGTATGTATACGCAAACAGGAAGTACCAAGATATGTCTACGCTCATGTGTAATCTACCTTGTTCTGATTGCTTATGCTTCTAGTTCAGACTCGCGTGTTTTGGGTATGACATACGACTGGTTTTATCAAGACACGAGGTATGCGCAAAGAAAAATGTGTTCGACCCACCTTGGTAAACGCGAATGCATTCCCAATAGTGTCATTTCTTTTCGCACAGTTTACAGCGCTCCAGTGTATGATCACTGGTTGGGAGCGTACAGTACATGTGCACCGTTGTCCGACCCACGATACAGAGTAGTGTTTGACCCCTCTTTTGTTTTCATTGAAAATAATTGCCCTTACCTAGCATGATATCTAACAAGATTAATTAATCCTGACCCTAAATACACCATAAAATATTTCTAAAGATAACACGGTTGTTTCATATACAATTGATGGCCAATTTTGAAGAAATGGTACCGGCGCAGATTTCGAAATCGAAAGTAGAGTAGTGATTTTCTCAAATTAAATGTGAAAATAAAGCATATCATAACAATTTACAGAAAATTAAGGTGACATGTTGAAAAGATCTGTATTAAGGCTTGTCGAGCAAGCTGTTCTACCTACACTCAATGATTTTAAAACACAAAAATAAACAATTTTGAAACTTACCCGACATATTGGGACAAAGATGCGTCCACTATATAGATCGGGACAACCGGTCACTTGTACTGTACGCTCCCACCCAGTGATGATGCTCAAGATTGTTTATACAAGTTGTGAACGCATAAATGTCACTACAGACTGGGCTGATTCTTCTCGGCGTATGTGGCAATTTTCCGAGGGCGTGGCGTTTGGGTTACATCATTGATAGTCAAGACAATCAAGGCTCGGTTCATATTTGCACGTGTATTTTATGCTCATCTCTTATGTTAGACATTATGAGCCTTGTGCGGGCAAAATATATTTGACGCTATACGCAAACAGTAGGTACCAAAAGAAGTCTTTGCAACTGCGTAGTCTGTCAGAGTAAGTGCAGTGCACCATTTGTTTCCCAAAAGGCGTACTATTTGCATCTACCCTGTTCTGATTGTGCTAGTGCACAGACTAGTCTGGACATAGTTGTTTTGCATGAACCATAAAGCTAATATTTACATGACACGACTAAAATGGCCTGCGCAAGGAAAAATGTGTGTTCAGCCCATAGTGTCTGTAGCGAAATATGTATGTATACGCAACCAGGAGGTACCAAGATATGTCTACGCTCATGTGCAGTCTGCTGTGTTCTGATTGTGTATGCGTCTAGTTTAGACACGCGTGTTTTTTGCGTATGACATAAGACTGGCTTTATCACGATATGAGGTATGCGCAAGGAAAAATTTGTTTCGCCCCACTTTGGTAAAAGCGAATGCAGTCCCATTACTGTCATTTCCTTTCGCACACTGTACAGCGCTCCAGTGTATGATGCTCAAGATTGTTTATACAAGTTGTGAACGCATAAATGTCACCACAGACTGGCCTGATTCTTCTCGTCGCATGTGGCAATTCTCCTTGGGTGCGGCTCTTAATATGACCAAGAAAAAAAATTGTTCTTTTCGCGTTGTAAGCAACACTAACGCTAACGAAACTATATATTTAGACTATGACACCGCTTGTTGGGAGTTGGACGGACAATCGGCGCCAAGTGCCTGCAACTGTGCTTACGTATCGCTGAGCCACTTGGGAACGTCGTTAGGAGAATTGAACTGAACTGAACTGAAAGCTTGTTGGGATCCTGCAAATGTACTCCTTTCCACGCATGCAATCAGCTGTAGGGCCTTTATTAGCAGGACTGACGGATGAATCAGACTAACGAAAGACAATAATGGACGGACGATCGGCGCCCCGTTACTGTGGCTATGGTTCCGTTCCGCTGAGATGCGGGGAGGGAGGGAGGGGGGGGGGATTTAAGGATGTCCGCTGGTGACAAATTTGAGACCGCTGCGCAACGCGAACTGCCAACAACTGTTCGGAATGTCAAATGTCGGCTGTCGTAATTTTGCCGTATTACAATTAAGAAATAATATAAAATCACTATGTTTTTTAAAACTTTGGATGCTGTTGTACAATTTTCATTCGAGCGCTACCATTTTTTCATTCGCTCAAGAAATATTAGGTCCCACGTAACCGTGATGTCGTTATTTGGCTGCACACCAGTCTCTTTACCATGCCTTTACAATTTGCCAAATGTATTCTTGGGAGCTCTAACCACACTGCATTTAGTTTCTGTGTCATCCGGCATCCCATCCGTCAGACAGTCTCTGGTTTTACTTGACAAAATATTCGACTTTCTTTACGAGTTTCGGAGCAAGTTGACGCAATCCATACACCCCACCCACATTTGGCCGCGAGATGCCAAATCCCTTAGACACCAAAGGAGGTCTAATGAGTCTGAGGGCTGGACATGATATAAAAATATGCCTGTTGACAGATATAATCTTACTTCAGCTAATATGTTCTGCAACGCAGCCGTAATCCTAGGCATACGGCTGAAATTCTCTCATCTCTGCAAATACACTGCAGCTGGTTTGTTTAGGTTCGTTGGTACACGTAACGATGACGTGTGATGTTGCTGTCAATTAGAATCTACAGCTGACTTCATCTGAAACTGTAGTGAACTGCTAACAGTTGGAACGCAGACTCATCACATTTGAGTAAATCATTTTCTGAGCGGTCGTCTACGCACAAAGAAATAATCCCTTTTTTTCGCCGGAAAAAAATGGCGGGAAATTTTGAACAGAAACAGTCCCTAAATAATGCTCGTTTGATAAGATATGCAGTCATAATTTTCCAACGGACCAGATCAGAATGAAATTTGATGTTTTGTTATTGAAATCAGACGCATATCGGTACCTCAATGCAGTTTGCACACCCAAAACAACGATCACAGTTTGACAACCGTTTTTCAGAAAAGTAAAACCCTACGACAGTACCCCGAAGTTATTTTGCAAAGAAAATTGTCCCAAAAACCAAATTAGATGCCATTATAACTGAACCGTAGTTCATACATTCGACCGTCTTTTAGCGTGGTATATCTTCGGGAGAAAGTCTATTTAGTTTGAAAATCGATAATGAAGTTGGTCATTTTTACGTAGGCCTATACATGGCACGTGCGTTCGTCAACACACAGACATTTTTTCAGCTGGATCGACTTGAGGAGACCAACTGTTTCTTCATTTATGGTATAGTAAAGCTTGTAATCATTTAGCATACTGTGAATTTATTAAGGTTTTGCGTTAGTCTGTCTGCCTGCGATTTTTTGGGCTTCTGAATTTAGGCTACACGCCGAGAACGAGAGAAAGCAAAACAAACACACTGGTCAACCACAAAGTTTGACAAACGAAAAAGCCACAAGACATGTCGCCCCATCTTCAGGTGACAACTCGCCCCAGATTCTAAGAAAACTCCCCCAGACAACTTCCCCCAAGATAACGCGCCCCACATTCTGAGACCACTCGCTCTTCTAAAGAATTCTGTCCCGAACGACGCCACCCCCCCCCCCCCACCCCCTCAACACACACGTACCATTTCAGAAGTCATCCAACAAAAGATACAAGAGACAGCTTGTCCTTCCTCATAAATCTGCCAAAACCCTGTCCCGCTAGGCGCTAAGGGACCGACCATTTGATATTCTTGGGGGGGGGGGGGGGGGGGGGGGGGCTGGTATATTTTTCGAAAAAAATCCCTGTCTTTGGAAGAAAAAATATGCAAGTAAAAAATAAATCAGCTCATAAGGGGATTTCAAAAAATAATCTGGCCTCAAAAATCAGTGAAAAAAATAATAACCTGGCTCCACCCAAAATTTACAAAAAACAGAGTCTGGGCCCTGCACTTTTGGTGGGAAGATAGCAACGGCCTACCTACCCACCAAAATTCACCTTACCCCTGAGTCTGGACCCTGCACTTTTGGTCGGTAGATAGCAACTGCTTACCTACACACCAAAATTCACCTTACCCCTCCCTCCCCCGCCCTCCCCCCCCCCCCAAAAAAAAAAAAAAAAAAAGATGGCTACTTGGGACACCCTAGATCTATTTTTATTTATTTAACGGCACATTTACCGTGATCAACCTGCATAGTAAGACAAACAGTCTGAGCAAGCAGTGTAGACCCAGGAGTAGTCCTGATCTGGGTCAGCAATTTTTCCTTAATACCTGCACATTTTGGGTACTCCGTTTGTGGGTGATATAGATATGTTCAAAATGTAGGATGCGTTATCTTAGTATTATGGGTAATTACTGTAACTGTGTGTGACATTTTTTGTAGAACTATTATTTGTTTTTGTTGTTTTCATAGTTTGCAGGGATTAAAAAGAAAGCCTATCTACCTAAGTACTCTCCAAAATCCTAGTTAATATGCAACTGCAAACAAAATATACTTTTTATGATTGGCCTGTGGCTGAGATGGGAGGAGGGGAAAGGGGCATGAAGAAATACATATTCTATAGAATTAAATGCCAAAAGTTATGTTTTAGCTTAAATCTCATAAAGAAAATTAAAAGGCTCATATTGAAGTTATATAATAGAACATGATACCATAAACTGAAAATTTTCCTGATTAATTTAATCCATCTTAATGTTTGCAGCTTCTAACCAAAGCCAAGAAACTTGTAATTACTAATCAGTTATTAAGTTACTAGAGAGAAAAGCTTGATGACAGACAGATAAGATAAGATAAGATAATTTTATTAAATTTTATGACATTAAATGATGAGTCATGCATGACTGTAAAGGGATGCAGTTTAGTGCAGTTGAATGAGAGGTAGCCCCTTCCTGTCTATCCCCACCCCCAAACACACACACACACACACACACACCAACCTATTAAAAAGCATTTCACAGAGGGATTTTATTGGCCAAATATTTAGGACTTTATTATGCTAGCAAGCTTTTTTATATCATTATAAGTTCACAAAATAATGAATGGGGCATGCCCTGCTAACTGATGGACCCTGCACTTTATGTGGAATGTTGCATAATGCTGTTTGTCCTTCTACAAGTCAAGACTATGTTAGAATGAAAACAATTACACAGTTCCACCATAATTGTTGCACCAGCATCAGTGGGCTTCATATTAACACCTGTTGTGCCCTCTCATTAGAAGCACTTCAGCAAGAGCATAGATGGTTCTATTAATGGATCACAACAAATGTTTTTATGGCTGAATAAGACAGAATTCCCAGAATTGCTATCATGCTCCAGCTGAGTCTTTGTATAATCATTATCATAAAACCATCACTTGTGGAACTGTCTCCAGAATTTTTTTCTTATTATGTACATATGAGCCGCAACACGCGAAAACCAACAATGTGGTTGTGCGCCCTGCACAGACTCAGATGAGCCTGGGCATCAGCCCAATCTGATCAGACTCTTTGCGAAGCAATTAAAGGGTCGCTAAGAGTCTAAGCTACCTTCATGCGGACAGCGAAGACTCTGATCAGACTGGGCGGATGCCAAGGCTGATCTGAGTCTGCGCTGGGCGCACGACCACATTGTTGGTTTTCACACGTCGTGGCTCATATATACATATATGTTATAATTTATTTTGGCTATTTATTTATTTATACTTATCGGGAAAACACTGAAGGGCAATGTCAGACTGCATATGAATATAATAATTTGATCTGAGCGTTATACATTTATAATACCTATATAGTACTAATTTGTTCATTTGAAAATTGTGTTAAATTTTAATTTTGATCAAAAGCAACTGTGATGAGACACCACAACATACTGTACATTTTACTTGAAGAGAAATGATAAAGAATAACTCCACTTGGCTCACTAGATATTGGCCTATTATTTTTCTTGTTTAATCATGTTTATATCTTACCATTGTTCAACTTAGAGAATAGATTACCAAGTCCTGAGCCTTGCCACATATTTAATCAAGTTTTCTGGTTTGCTGGACTGCTGTGCTTTTTATTTGTTTTGTTTTTTGTGAGTGTGACTCAGAATCATATTAGAGAACACATCACATTGAACTAAATTTTGAGAAATTCTCCATTCTCAATGAAAAGTTAAGGTACCATTCATTATAAATTATATAATTTTTGCATGAGATTTGCCCCTACTGATAGAGTTCCATGAGATTTTTGGCAACAGTTAGAGCAAATCCCTCAAAAGATCACTGAGTATATAAACACACTGTAGCATTTTAATTATGAACCAAGGACATTGCAGAGCTGACAGCCCCCACCCCCACCTGATGAGCTAGTATTTGACACACATGCCGCATTTCATAATAAATATGTATTTTATTAAATCCCTGGTTTCTTCTTAGGAAGAATCAATAAATTCTTGTTAGTTGTTTACACTCTTAAAAAGGGGATAAACAACTAACAAGTAATATATATGTTGTAACCCCTCATTAGAACTCCTCATTAAGGTAGTTCCACAGAGGCCAAAACTTATGTTTAAAAATGCATACTGCAATTTTAATGCTCAAAAGCTCATTTAACAGTACATATGCTGCTTCTCAATGTTGGCTGAAATTTATGGAGTGTAAAGGAGTGTATAAGTATGTATGGCCAAGTTATTTTCTAAGCTTAAAGTTTGAAACAAAATCTTCATTACTGCAATTGTCCTACCACTTTCACCTTCTGACAGTGTGTCGAAATTGCTGGGAAAATCAAATAGTACTGACCCTGATTAGACTGCTGTTTTGATAGTACAGTCTAACCCAGGTCTACACTGCACTTTTTAATCAAGGATTTTTGCAAGTATTTGTTATGGCTAAACATGGCTAAACATCTATTATATTTTGCTTAGTTTTTCATGTAAAAGAAAGGTTAAAAGTTGTGTGCGCGTGTGTGTGTGTGTGTAGGGGTGGGGGTTGGGGATGGAAGAAGGCAGGGGCGGATCCAGGAATTTTGGATAGGGGGTTCAAACTAGCTGAAAGGGGGGTTCGATTTATGCAGTTTTTGACCAATTTTTCTTGAAATTCCACATGAAAATAAAATAATTTGGGCTGAGAAGGGGGTTCGTTTGAACCCCCGAACCCCCTCTGGATCCGCCACTGGAAGGGTGGAGGAAGAAGGGGGTGGGGGGGGGTAGAGGGGCCTAAGTTGGGTAGGGTGATCCTGTGAGTTGCAGGAGAGGCTTTGAAATATTGGCACGTGCAGGATTAATTGATTGCAAAATTATTTTTTTCTAGGCAGTCCCTCTGATTGTGACCACAATGTACCGGTCTTAATAACTTATAAGCAAGTAAATGCGAAGTTTGAAAAGTTGACGCAGTTCTGTAATTGCGTCACAACTGTCATAAATCGATCGATTTGTTTACAGTATGGTGTAGGCTACTGATCAGAATTCTTTTCCCAATCATTCTGAAGAAAGTACAGAAAAAAATAGTGTTGTATGTTGAATTACTAGATGCGTTCCTCTTCGTGTGTCGGATTTCAGGATTCAAGAACATTTCGGTAATGTTTAAATTTATTACAGATTATTTTGCTGTCTATCGATCGAGTAAAAAAATCCGCCATTAATTTGAGAAATGAAAATAGGGTACCTACACATTATTTTGCAAGGAAATTGTCCCAAACACCGAATTACTTAATTTTTATAATGGAGAAAGGGCAGACACCATGGTTTTTCATGGCATATGATCCGCCGACGGGAGAAAGTCGATTTATTTTGAAAATTGCTGCTGAAGTTGCGGATAAGAGTCTTCATTACATGATCACGTAAAACGTTCGATTGCAGAATATCTCGGTGTTTAGCTCTGCTCTTAAAGGCATAGAGAATTAAATTAAGATGTAAGGAATAAAACCATATCTTATTTTCGGCTTTGTGTAGCTTGATTCGCCGACAAAGCATCACTGAAATTGCGACACGTTCGTCGATTGAATCTGAGTCTGAGAAATTTCGAACGTTATTTCGTTGCTATCTGTATAAAATATCACTCCGCCATGGATAACGCGTTCCCACTGTAAGTGGTGTGTTTATCAGCTAGAAAGTGTTTTTTCGCGCACCTGCAACAGACAGCTATAGCACATTCAAGCGCAAAAGCTGACCAGAGTGACAGTGGTGGAGTGAAGTTTCTGTCATTAGTGAACTAACTGCGCTGAAAGCCTACATTAGACTTCATTAGTGCACGCCTCAGGCTGCTCCAAATCTCCTCTACGAAAGCAGGTCACAGTAAAATAGTCTATGTTCTTGAGACCCGACACTATATCAAATTTTGAGGTAATACTTTATCCTTTGGCGGTATTTTACTAATCAAAAGATTTGATGTTACCCGCTCACAGCGACATGATTATTACGGACAAGTCATTTATCACAGGGTATAAACCAGTCCGCCAATTTTCGCTTCCTGCAGAGACTGTCTTGCTTCCTGCAGGGACTACTGTCCTCGAAAAATGGCTTCCTGCCGAGACTGTCCGAGTGACTGCTTCCTGCCGAGAGCCTCGGTAGGAAGCAGAATCACGCGGACAGTCTCTGCAGGAAGCCATTTATCATGTACAGAAGTCTCGGCGGGAAGCAAGAGATCGTTGGCAGTCTCAGCGGAAGCCAAATATGATGTAGTTTCTGCAGGAAGCGAAATTAGCGGAGTCGATTATATCTGTGTTTATTATTAGGTGGGGGGACCGGGTACATTCAGTAGGGATGGGGGTCGGATTTTTTTTTTTTTTTTTGTGGTCTACTGGGGAATCGAAAATAATTAAGCCATGGGGCAGGGTGGGGGGTCATATATTTTGTTAGGCATATGGGGTGGCGGTCAGAGTTTTTGTATCCGTCTACGTTAAAAAAAAAGTTTCAGCTTTGGGGGGTCGAGAGTTTACCTCAGACACCCCCTCCCCACCACCCCACAATTACATGTTGTACTCAGACATTTTCAGATTTGTTCTATTCGATCAAACTTGTCTTCCAAACATTTACCGAAAAAAAAATCGCGTGCTTCATGTCCAGAAAAAAAAGCATAATTTGCCAGTAAACTGTATGACTTAATCCATGAAATCATGCCAATCAGTAAATTTAATGTCTGCGTTTATGACATCAAATCTCCAGGTGCTGTCATCAGCAAAATTGCTTTTGACTGCTGGGTACTTCGCCCCTAGACGCTCTAAATATTATTAACAGCTTTACAGAGCATTCAGCATTAGATTTCTTGTGGTAAAGGACCTAGGCAAAATATATATATATAGATAAGGGCCCCTTTTGGCCCCCTTTCAAATTCTCTTAAAATTGTATGGATTTTATTGCTTATCATTTATGCGTATTTGAACAAACAGAAATAATAGACGTCAATGGAAACAAGGTTTTATAAATAAAAAATTTCGTAACTAGAGAAAACAAACAAACAAATTATTTTTCTTTTACATTGCATATCAATTATCTTCATATAAGTATAATTTTCATGATGGTATATGTTGTGCCTTTCAGATAATCAATTTGTAGCATAAGTGGAAATGCACCGAAGTTAACGGCAATATTTTGATTAAACACTTTTGTCCAATCTCTGAGTATCTGTAGGTATTTTTTTTTTCAACTCGTTTTGGAACATGACGGCTATATAGAGTTTGGTTGTGAAAATAACACCTAACTGTTTGATTTCAGACACAAGGAGGTGGGGGGGGGTCTGTTCCAGCAACACCCCTTGAGGGGGCAGGTGGGGGGGCTGACGCAAGCAACAAGGCACGCCATTTCTTTTAAACAAGTTGAGTAACCGGACTTTCATGTTCACTGACTTTTCCATCAGATATATAGACATGGCGGGTTTATTATGCTAGGCAGCGATGCTTACTACTCGCGAGCACCTGATCACACTTCCCGTTTTTGGGTCCATGTCTTTGCATCTAATCATTTCGGATTTGTCGACGTTTATTTCGAATTAATGAGTTCGGACTTAAGATTTAGATACTTTGACCGCTCTACTATTTAAATGGCTAAACGGTTTGAGAAAAAGGAAAAAAAAAAACAGTGTAGGTCTCGAGGTGCGCGGGCTTCTAGGCGTTGGCGGAGTAGGGGTGGGATGTAGATCTGTATGATGCATTATAGGCCTCAGTCTCCCCATGTTATTAATAGCATG